>JABSTQ010011316.1:0-694593 GCA_013358835.2 Ixodes persulcatus | reverse complement strand
CCCGATGGCAAAAGAATGGGCCTTTTTGGGCGAGTACGTGCGCGAACTCCATCCATGGATGACATGAATTCGTGAGTATGTTGTGTTTTTAGTTTTCGTATGCGTGCCTGGCGCAAACTACCTCTGCAGTTACGTCTGTGACACATTCGAAACAGCTTTTTTTTTTTTTTTTTTTTTCTAGCTTCGATCAAAGTCTCCAAAGGCCTAATTGCTTCGGATAAGCGAAATCAGCTTTCCCGCTTCTGTCCTTCATGCGGACAGTGGCCACTATAAATTGACTGGTAATACTAGGAACGGCTGTCTGTCTGATGAACCTATTTCATTTTTCCTCCAAGCTCATTCGCTCGCAGATATTGTGCGATTTTCGCTCAGTTCCGACGAGGTAGACGACAATCTTGTAGGTTTTCCTGACACCATGTTCCGCCATAAAAAATGCTAAAAGTGTCATATCAATCAAACAAGGTCTTATTCCTTTGTTCCCCACACTAAAGTTGCGACCAGGGGTCCTCCCGGCGAAACTGTTGGGAATGCTTGTTTAATTTTTTTTTTAAGGTGACGTTGTTATTTTAATAAGATCTCCCACGTCCGAAATTGACTTCTCTATCAAATACATATTGTCACGGATGACACACGACAAGGCAGGGGTGAAATAATAAAACTAAATGTTTAATTCACGTGGCAAACTTGTGATATATTATATATTTTTTGTCAACCGTTGAATTTTTTCAGTCTCGATTTATCGGAAACGTGTTTTGACATCAGCTTTGAGGTCAGCATAAACGTTTTGGAAAAGTGCATACTTCGCTTGTCCGCCAAGCCTTTGGTATTTTCCAGTGTAATAGAACAACGCCCAGAAATGTTCGATTGGACACTATAGTGCTGAATATTATATTACTTTTTATGATATATATTATGATTATGAATTTCTTCTTAATAGTGTTTTACTTAGGACTTTGTCAAATAAAAAATACAAATGTCATTTGATTTCTTTTTTTAACAGGGTAAGAACTGGTTGAATTGATGCTAACCTTCTTCTGAGTTCTATCGATATTCATGTTCCTTATCGCGTTACACCATATTTTACTGTCTTCTACGTTCAATTCGTGTCTAAACTCAAACCACTGTCCCACATCCTAATTTCATTTCATAGAATCGCATCCTCTAGGCTTGGACATTTTCGCGGACCCCTCACTTTTTCACCGGGATTTGGAGAGTCTAGTTGAAAGTTGCAACTCTGTAGTACATTTTGTGCGAAGTGTGCCCACTATTTGTAGCCATGTTAGTTTGCACATTTAATGCTGTGCGTGTGCTGAGTTTCTTTTCTTCATCGTTTAGTGTGCGTCAATATGAAGACCGGAGCGCGGTTGTTTTTGGGCACATAAAATAATAAAAAAAATTACTGTAGCAATCGACATTTTCACAGTTTAAGAGACGCTTGGCGTGGTGAGTGTTCCTATCTTTCTGCAGCCACTGATGCTACGGCATCGGCTAATCAGAACGCCTAAGGACGAATCGCAATTCGTCAAACGCGTGAATATAACACCTGTCAGTAACCAAAGAGACGCTTCAGAGTTTGACGCACCTTATGGAGAGCGACGATCGCATGATGAACGTATACAACGATGAAACACACTCTCCCAATATACAAACGTTTATATCAAATGCGCACTCGGACGACCGACGCGAAGACAGCTACCTCCTTTTTATCTTGATTGGTCGAGACCAGTAGAAGAGATGAACACTCGAACAGACGACGTAGGGACGTAGCCAAATCCGGGCTTTGAGTGGGTACGACCGAGACTAGCCGATTCGCTCAAAAGAAATATGCGCCATCCTTGGAATAATAATAATAAAAAAAAAGATTGAATATCGACCACACGGGGTCACGCTTTCATATAGGATCCGGCTTGGCGCCTCATTGTTGTTCTATTTATTTTCTATTCAGTATTTTGGTATTCATCGTTGGACCAAAAAAGTATGAGCACCCCCTTTTCAGTTTGAGGTAATCCGTTTTCTATATGTGTGCTGTTACGCGGAAGGCTCTCTTCAACAGCTTTCATGGCGGACCAACTTTTAATTAAGAATCTTATACACCGAGAAATTTCCTAATTATTTTTCCCTTCTAAAGGAAGACAACCTCGAGAGCATGTGTATTAAAAATGCGACCAGACTCCTTGAACTTGCTTTTAAAAGGTCATCTTACAATAAAAGAAAAAAGCGTAACTGAGAGTTTTTAATTTGAGGGCCTACACTCTCTGTAGTGTGTAGCTCGAGAGCCAGAGATCATTAACACTCGCAGAATGACTGTTTGAATTTTTTCAAATGTGGAACCACGACGAAGGAAAAAAAAAAAAACGAAATTGCTATAATGAGTTTCTATAGAGTCTGCTTCTTCAAGCGGTGCGAACGTGACTTTTAATACTGCATACACATGAGTCTCAAGTTACGGGAGTTTTTTCGTTTTTTTTTACAGCGGAGCTGTTAAGGGCTAGGTTCCCCTGGATCGTGTCCGTGTATGTCGACACAAACCTGCCTGGACAGCTACAGCCATCTGTAAGCGACGGCGGCAAGCACACAACCAGTATGGTTTCCGCCGTCGCTCGGAGATGGCGGCAACCTTTCCAGCTATAATAGAAGAATGGATAGTTGGGCGCGTTGGTGAAAATTCATCGTAGGAAACAGCGCGAAAAACAGACGACGACGAAGAAGAAGCACACAGTGTATCGAGTACAGCTCCGCTGGTCTTCCTTCTTCACGAGAGTGGAAAGGCTGAACGATTTTTTTACATATTTTATTTGCACTTTTAGATCAGAATTGCACGGCGCTCCTTGCGGTGACATGTGAAGCCATATGTGGCACAACGCGACGCTGAGAAGGGTGCTCAAGGAGTGCAGACCACGTCTTCCTGAGATAATGGTCACAATCACCTCTTCAATAAGATTGCTAACATAATCATTTTGATGCCGTAATAAGGAGCGATGCATGAACTTAGGTGGTTGTGCAGTTTGCAGGCCGGATTGTTGCTCAAGCGGCAGTGGGGTTCGAGATATCTTGTCAACCAGCACTGATTTTCTTCACTCCCCATAATACTGAATTAATTAATTATTGGCAGTTCGATATTGTGTTCAAGGTAACCAAACAAAATTTTAAACTGCCCACAATAAAACAAAATGTTGAAAACCAGTTTTGAAATTAACGGTCGCTGCTCAGTTTCGGGGCATTCCAAATAGCCGTTGGGAAAGCTGCAGTGCGGTTGACTATCCGTAAAACCAATAGCATCGACAGTGCGATGTGGCACTAAGCATCGGCGTTTCACCATGCTCAGTGGCACGGCACAGATGCTTTTTTTAGTTCGAAACCTGTTTTGAGTTTCGTCATATTACCCGACCTCTATCCATGTAGATTGCACGCGATAGGCTCTTTCCCTGAAGATATCTTAGAGTTTAAGCATTTGTAGGTTAAAGGGACACTGGCAGGGCATTTATGCTCGCCAAGGTTTTTATTTGGACATGATCTAAAACAGCCCAAATATCCAGAACGCAATTTGCGGCTCAAGATTTGTTTTCTTTCCGCCCGAGAACAGCCGGTCGAGAATTGAGCCGGTTTCAGTCGCGCTCACTCTTTTTTCTATGATCACGTGGCGTTTAAACTACATGTACCAGGCACGTAGCCAGGGGGGAGGCCCATGGGGCCCGGGCCCCCCCGAAATCTTTCACTTTGCTGGGACCTCCTCTCCCCCCTCCCCCTCATACAGCATTTTGTCATGGGCGGGCCCCCCCCCCCCCCCCCCCCCGAAACAAAATTCTGGCTACGTGCCTGATATGTACCATATATATTCAAAGGTCGTTAGACACAAAAGGCGCACATTCGATATTAAAAATAGAAAATAATACGAACCTTGTTTTTATAGCCACCAAAAACCTGCAAACACGTTGATCGAAAAAAAAAAAAAATGTTGCTGAGATAACAGGAAGTACATGCACACGTCATTCTCAATATGGCGACGTACTTGGGCATGCCGCGGGCTGAACGACGCGAAGGCGGTGCACGACGGACCAACGTTGCGACGGACGTAGGACCGCTACTTCGGAACTGTCGTTCATGGTACCGGCTAATCTATCTTCGAGCGCGGAACATCGAGCGGAAGGGATATAAGTGCGCAACAATCGTACAACAACCAGTGCACGCCACTTCGACGTCTGCTGCATACGCCGGAAAAGCGGAGAAAAATATTTAAAAAAACGCGGTCGAGATGTAGACACGTGACTTCCGGCCATGAGCTTCCGTGCTCGTGTTTCGGTTTCGGTTTCGAGCAGTTGCGTTTCTGGGCTTCATTGAAATTATGCGTGAGTCTGCAGAAAACTATTGATAGGTTAATCTCCTGACACCATATTAAATCGAATTGCAAAAAAAAAACTGAAGAAAAAGAAAAAAAACCTTTGAGGGGTGAGGTTAGTGTCTTTTTAAGAAACGCAGGGTGAGCCGATTATGGTCACGCTTCTTGTTTCCCGGTTTGTTCTTCGGCTTTATTATCGGCTGTTGCTACCCTTTTATTGACAGCGGATAGATAGTAGGAAGTCCGGTACTTGCTAGACCCTGCCTTTCCAGAGCTCCGACTAGATATAGAGAGTGTTTGGTTCAGAGCTACCAAAGGTCGTCCCCGACTACTGTAAATAAAGATCCGCGCAAGACACGCACGTAGCAACGTCGACAAATCGCTCATTGTCCAGATGGCTGACAGTTCGAAGAGGATCTTGAGCAAAGATCGGCCTGCCCCTCCGCTGACTTTTGCAACGAGTTCCTCTGGCGGAGCGAGACAGACAATGCCAAAGAATTCCACCCCCAGATCGAAGTGTGCTTCGCGGCGCGTGGGATGTCTCAACAACAGCCGTCCTCGCATTCCAAGATGGGGTTATTGATTCCAGTCGCCACGAACCTCCCTCTGGGAAGGGGGTGCAGGGTTTTGGTCTTGTTGTCCGGGTCTCGTATTGTTTCCAACGAGGAACGCCCTTGGGGTGGGAGATATACGATACTGTTTGCATATTTGCTTGTTTGGTGTTCTTGCTGCGTGCTGCGAACGATCGAGTACATCTCATGGGCGAAGAACGCTGTCAAGAAAGCGGTCAGCTGGAATCGGGAAAGTTGACAATATACGCTACATCATGTGGAAAACAGGGTTTCCCCAATAGGGAACCAAATCTTCTTAACAAATCTATATCTTGATAGTAAAATACAATTTAAAACTGAAAAAAAAACGCAGTTGAAATATTTTTTTTTCCTCTTATATTTTCCGTTTGATGTACATTTTGCTCAATCCCCACCCCTGCCCGTTTCGATCTGATCAGCATCGCGTCAGCGTATTTTATTGTATCAGAACTGTTTGACGCATGTTAAAGACCCCAAGGCTAGCAGTCGTACTGCGCTGGCGAAAGTTATCCCCAGTCTGTCACAATGTCGCCAAAAACTGTAGCAGACTAACCTCACGCTGTACAAATATCTAACGACAAATTTGACTTTGAATTTTATTCAAGTTCTTTGATCTTCCCACGTCGTTGATATTCATTCAGACTACTACTCTGAGCACCACTAAAATTATACAAAAACTATTACGCGCTTGTGGGATGTTAGTCATATACCGGGTGTCAGCGAAGACGTTCTAAAATTGCTAAAAATAGGGAGATTGACAAGAAGGTGAAAATCTCGTGCAGGGAACAAAGTTCCTGTCACGGCGGACGTCAGGGGGTACAAAAGACATACTAATTTTCTAAAATTGTTACATAAAACTTATCAATTAAATTAATTAACTGGTGAAGATAAGCACATGTTTCAAATAAGAAAACTGGCTGAGTGTCATTGAAATACCTCAGATCAACGTATTTTAGAGAAATATAAGGCAGGTGCAGCATTGTACGGCGTGTCTAAGGAAACGCTCAATTCGAACGTGTTTTTAGGTTTCGGTTTTCCATCGGAGCTCATCTTTGGGCCGGCGGTTCTGTCCCACGGTGGCCGAGGCGCGCAACACCCACGTTGCTCCATATTCCCTTAAAATCTACGAAAGTGGCGAGGTGGTAGCTTCGTGCCTCGGCCACGTGTGGGTAGGCAGGATGGCTGGCGCAAAGATGTGCTCCGGTAAAAAAACCGAAACCTAGAAACGCGTCGAAATTTAACCGGTAAATTGTTTTTAAACGCCGTAAAATGTTGCTTTTGTTTTATATCTTTCTAATATGACTGTTGATTTAGTGACCTTCACTGATCCTCAAAAAAAAAGTTTCTAATTTGAAGAATAATTTCATACCCACTAAATAAATAAAGCCATTAGTAAATTTTACCTACTTCTTTAGCTAATTAGTAGTTTTTTTTTCTCAATATCTGACGTCCGCATGGTGGTGGGAGTTTGTTCCCGGAAAGGGTTTATATTTTCTCAGCCTCCCTATTTTTGGTTGCCATTTAGTCTTCGATCAAACACACTGCATACACTGACATGAATACAGGAACGCAAATTGAGAAGCGATTGTGGAGAGGTCAATACTATGTCATAAGTCATGAGGTTCTAACCGTCAATTTGTATCGCGTATCATTATCGGTAATCATTTACAATGTCTTTTCTTCTAACCGGAAAAAAGTGGTATCTTTGTATTTGAAATGAAATGCCTGCCCTGTCAAGCGCCATAGGTTTGAAAGGGCACAATCGTACCGATTAACCGTTAGTTAGGTTGGATCCGGAAAGACAAAAGTAAGAAGTAGTAACTGAAACTAATTATATTAAATAATTGCTTGGTCGAGACCGATGAAACACAGCAGTACGAGCAACAGCGAAGACAAAAGGGGCCGCGATCGTGCTCTGAACAATGAACCAACCTTTTGTTTGCGCTGAATCAAAGATTTCCCTTTTCCGGGACTGTTTATATATATCTGCCACCGTTATACACGTTTGGGAAGTGGGAAGTTGAAAACAAACAAAACAATGCGTCCACTGTTTTCGAAAATCTCAGGAACTCGGAATTCTATGCGCATCAGTGGCCTTCGCATAAATAGCGAGACACAGAAGACGATCGCTCGGCCGGGCCATTCATTCCTGTCAAACAATGAATAATGCATGGCCCCAAAATAGCCAGCCACTCACCATCGCAAAGCCGATACTTATGCTGGCTGACACTTTCGTTTCTTCCGTGAACGACTGCACATTGCTTTTCAAACCCGAGAGATTATACTCGCCCACATGGTTTCAACTATAACCTCCCCCGAAGAAAGTGTGAGTGGCATGAAAGATTCAATCGGAGTTGTCATCGTATAAATGAAAATGAAGCTTCTGGTGTGATTTTGACAGGGAAGACAGCAACGAATGCTTTATAATTTGATCAATGATGAAAGGATATATTCTAAAGAACCAGCCCCTGACATAGCAATGCACCTCAAAGGTCAAGAGCTCAATTCAGTCTTTGGAAATGCGCTCAAGTTTAGAGATACCCGCCGTGCCTTCTTCCAGTTACGGCGACCTCTCTGTTCTATGTTGTGTTTAATCTTACGGTGGAAGGTATCGAATACCACAAGCCATCGGAGCCGATCGAATGCTTGAGGGAGTGTCATGCGACCTCTGAGAGAAGCACAGGGACGCGCGGGGTGGCGAGCAGTCACGTGATGCGCTCAGAGCGCTCTGATTGGCTGGGATGGCTCGTAACGTCCACTGTGGTTCAACGTAAGCGAAACGGAGTATATATCGCGAGCGTGAAGCTGGGACCTGAAAGAGAAAACGAAATCATAAATATATCCCTCCCTGGCCTGAGAAAAACAAAAATTGAGGCTATTGTTTAAGATTGAGTGATTTACTTACCGAGAATTTTGAGCTTTTTCTAGAGAAAGATTGTGAACGAGTTACCCCATCTACCAAGCAGTAAACCGATTTGTATGGAATTATGGACCCCACTGCGTTTCAATAAACCACCGGAGTGTACGTCAGAAAATTTAGTGCAATATCCCGTTTAGAAAAAGAGAAAAAAAAATAATAATGATAATGCTTTAGAGAAGTGCTGCACCAGATCCATCGCATTTTTTGTCAGCTTTGTCAGCTGTGCGGAAAAAAATAAATTAATATATATATATATATATATATATATATATATATATATATATATATATATACATATATATATATATATATATATATATATATATATATCGTAAACGATGTGGGTAAAAGTACCGGCGATGTAACATTTACTATTGAAGAAAACAGGAAATAGTTATTTATAGTTTACAACATTATAAGGAAGAAATGCGCCTATTTTGTGCAGAATGCCTAGGTATATTAATATATAAGTCCAACACAAGCGTAAGTTTTAATTCCCAAGCCCACGTAATGAGACACCATCCTTAAATTTTGCGAGCGTCTTCTCGACGTGCTACACTCCCTGACGTTGGGATAATCATTTATTTAAAATAATTCGGCTTTAATTTATATAGGTGTTTCGTAACGCGATTTTAGTTCAGCTGCATATATGGAACGGGTATCGTGAATATAACTGCTACGTCTTCTTTTGAAAGCCACGAAGCACGATACGTTAAGTCGTTCCCGATGAAGGGGGAACAGGTTTCCGTGGATCCTTTTGAGGACGAACTGCCGTCCCAAACTCATCCTACACGATATCGACGATGCAAGGCGATCACGACCGCACGTATATCCGAGCCTCATTCCCCTAAAAAGGAAATGTCCCTGTCGCTGACAAAGGCTTTGACCCGGGGTTTCCGCTTGGTTGCAGAGTCGTGGCACGTTCGGTGTCCTTCGGGAGAATGCGAGTCAGTCGCTCGGAACGACACATCTCTGCTGGCGCGCCCCGATCGCCCGGGGTTAGAGGAGGACAAAGGGAGAGCCGGGGAGACGACTTATCGAAGACGGCTCGCATTCCGAACGTTTCCTTTTTTTAGAACGTTGCTAAGATACCAACGATCCCAAACTCAAGTTTTAGAAAAAAAAATAAAAAATAAAGCTTTCCCAAGCTGAGTGAATAGTGACGCAATGGAATTGGTGTGTATCTTTATTTTGCCGATCCGTACAGTGATGTATCGTTGACATAGGCACCTCCGTTTTTTTCAAAAAAAGTCGTCCCTAATCGAAGTTGAATATATTAAAGGGACACAAAGGCAGGTATTTAGTTTATTTGTTCCCAAAAACTTTATTTGTATAGTTGGATATTCTACGGAGAAAAAAAAAATGTTCAAAAGCCGCCCTCAGACCAAAGTCTAAAAGTATTCGTTAGTTTTGCACGGGATGAGAAATTTCGAGCGTCTGGTTATAGTTATCCCAAAAATTGTCACTTAATGTTTCGGAGTATTCATTCCCTTTTCAGATATCGTAGCATTTCGGTGATCTGCTCTGGACGGTAGCGAAAAATGGTGTTTAGCGGTGAAAAAAAGAACTCATGAAAATGAAAGAATCCTAGTCTAACAGTGGAAGGTTATAAAAAAAGAAAAAAAAAAACAAGCCCCCACCCCCGAAAATATAAGAAATCGTTTTTTTTGCTTCGTTTTATTTCATCCGGTTTTGTATTTTTGACGACGAGGCATGTTTCTTCGAAGTTAATGCAGGGGTGCAGGCGAGCTGGTTAACAACTGTCATTTTCAACCCTGGGAAGTGGGGAAACAGAAGGACAGGACGACGCGAATCTTTCTGTTGTCCTGTCCTTCTGTCTTCACTGGTTAAAAATGTCGGACGTTTATCGGTTTTTCTCGGGTAAAGCCGAAAAGTCTACTGCCTAGTTATAATAATTAAACGAGCACGGAGTCCTCTCATTGAGCGAAGACTCTTGGAATGCTAATTCTCATCCTATTCTTCACTTGCTGAGTAAGCTCCGTATTTGATCGGCATTTTTGTTTTCTTTGCACTAGCTTTCACGTGCATCAATGCGCTTAATTTTGTTTCATAAACTCAATTTCTTCTTGTTTTTTAACGTGAAACATCAGGGCAAAAAAGATAACTTACTAAAAAAAGACTAACAGGGTGAGAAAGGCAGGTAAGATCTTTTAGTTGTGCCATCTCCAGCGCGAGCTTCCTGCCTTCGACCGTGCTTCGTCGTCTCGTGAGCTTGGAGCGTGCACGCGCAGCCAGAGCACGACGGAAGGCGGCGAGCGCGGGCCGGAGGCCGCGGGAATCAGAAAGAGACGGGCTTCCGTTCTCACCCTTCCAGCGACTATGTGGAGCGCGAGTTCGCCTGCTTCTTGCATGGGGTTTGCAGTGATGTCACAACGCCGAGGTCTGATTGGCTCTGATTGGAAGAATAGTGGGTAGACCTCAAGGTAGCTAGCACTGAGGTCTACCCACAATTCCTGCAATCAGAGCCAATCAAAGCTTGGCGTTCTGATGTCATCGCAGCGCAAGAAGCAAAAGAACTTGTGTTCCCCCAATAGCTTTCCCTCTTTTTTTCTCCCTCTGTGTGTTGTGATTACGCGCACCGATTGTTTGACCAAGAACGTTGAGCGCGACGTGGAGCTTTACAAATTTAGGCATTTAAAAACTTGACAAAACTTGTATTTTCGTAGGAGAATTAACGTAGGAGGGATCATTCCTTACATGTCAATGAGAGTACAAAAAAAATGTGTACATCAATGTTTAGTGTTTTGCAACGTAACAGTGAGCGTCAGGTCAAATCCCGCGTTTCTAAACTTTACGAGAAATCGAAACATATCGATATTTTCTTGGTTGCGCGTATCTGGGGAATCAAATTGGAAAATAAAAAAAACCTTGAATTCGAATTAAATTGCGTGTCACGGTATGGAAACCGACAACATAAGAACCGAAGGGCGGTGCTTATCATGTTCGAAGTTCTTACTCCCTGATTCGTCCTCCGGTCTTCTTATCGCTTAAGGCCGCAATCTAATTAGCTCTGTAACTATAATAAAATGCGCGCGAACCGCCTCGTTCGCCGTTTCTTGATCTGTCGTTCACCGCAGCCACCATATAGTAACAGCCCAGTGACTTTGCACTTGCCTCGGTGTCACAGAGGAAGTTGAGACACAGTTCTATTTACGACCCCGGTGACGACCGGACGTAGTCAGGATCACACTGGCCGTTTATTGACACCGGGGTCAGGGCGGTCGTGCTTTTAGTACTCGCTCGGGAGTCTAGACATTTTTTTTCTTTTTTTTTGCCCTTTCGTCATGTTTACACACCATTGACGTCCTAGCCGCCGGATATACTTAGCTTTCTTCCCCGGAACAAGGTGTTGCACGGGACGTTCACATCTTCGACAACGTAAGGCAGATCTTTCTGGAAGCGACCATTTTATGGGCTCGAACGTTTGCTATTAATAACTTACAACCAATTATGCAAAAACTACATATATTCGCTTATGTATTTATTTTGTTGGGCATTATATGAGCGTTTCATCTAATATATGTTGCGACTAGTGTAATGTAAGAGCTTATGCTACCCTGATCTTAAATATCAGGGGAGTATAAGAGATCTAGATATTAAAAAAAATTACTTAATGCAAAATTAGAATGAGCTAAATATTTATATAAGCATGACTTATATAGGCATGACTAATTATAAAGAAGAAGCATATATTTATTGTGTAGCACTATATCAGCGTTTCCTCTAGTACTTGTTGTGACAGGATAATGTAAGAGCTTATACCCTACAGAAAAATAACAAAGAAAATCATATAGTATTTGCGCAATAAATATATCTGAGTGTTTATGCATTACAATGGCCTATATAAGTTATTCTATGGTTAAGGTACGCTCTCATCTTTTTATTCAACACATGTATATACCTTGACTGCGGAAAAATATAAAACAAAATCAAGTGTGCATCTGGGAGACACAAAAACACAACAGAAGGTGTCATTTTTTAGGATGTATAACCTCATTCTCACATAAATCACAACACACAAACCTAAGCTGAGAGAAAGTTCGTCTGGTTCTTGAACAGGGGTTGCGAGGATGTCGGAAAGCCGAGCTCTTGCTGACTGATTGAAAAAAAAAAAAATAAATAGTGGGTAGACCTTAAAGGGGCACTGACAACCCAGAGGTCGTATTTTTTTTTATTGTCTAAAGCGATGCAACTTGTAGTCATAGACACACAAAAAAAAACGCATCGCGAAAAAAAATTTTCTCGCGCGCGCGCGCGCCTTTTTAGTTTTGGCGTTTGTATTTCCCGCCGCTCACCTCCTCGCTTCTTTTGATCGGTGACGTCAAAAATCCGGAAATTTAGAAGCTTTGTAGGTGACATTTCTATAACATTAAATAACGGCAATCGTAAAACATGTTTTTTAACGCAATTGCGAACGCACTACGGCTCCTCTTTTTAAAATACCAAAAATCAGAGTTCGGTGTGATGTTGCTTCCTAGATTTGTACCCTCCTTCGGAAAACTTGCCGGCGCTCGTTGGCGAGTCGGGAAAAACCGGTTGTTTCCCGCCGGCGCCCTCCTCCTCGCTTCTGGTCGCTGGGGCAACGGCGGAGGTCCAAAAGAAAGTCGAGTCGCAGGAGACCGCAAAATTTGAGTCACTGCACTGGCGAGGATCGCGCGGGAACTTCAAATTCGGCATTTGGAAATTGTTTTTTTTTAATTCACAAATACTGAATTTTAAAGTTTCAAATTTTGAGGGTAATGTCCCGACATCGTTTTCAATCGTTTCGGATAATAAAAAAAAATAAGATTTTGGCGTGTCAGTGCCCCTTTAAGGTATTTTGCATTAAGGTCTACCCAATATCCTCTCAGCCAAAGCCAATCAGAGCTCGGCGTCGTTGTGACGTCACCGCAACTCTTGCGCAAGAAGCAGACGACTTGCTCTCCGCATAAGGGATATTTACTGGACGCCATATTTCAATGTGCTGTTCACAGCGCGCGCTGGGAACGTGCTCACATTTACCATAAGATACAATACAATACCATCCAATCTTCATTTCTATCGTCATTGAATGTAATACCGATGAGGCCCAAATAAGCCTGTGGTGGCTTGTGCGTGGGACGCGAAAGGACTTCTGCTTTTGTACTGCGCAGTCAACAGAAACCCCAAAAGCACACTAATTTTACTGTAAATATGCTGCAGGTTCGGGCGCATTTACAAGCCCTAAATAGCAACCTATCGATTCTATTAGCTTAAGAAAACAATTTCTGGTACCTTCAATAAGATATAATTGCTATTTCCACGTGAAATTTTCGCAATTATAATTTTACAACACAACTGACAGGAAAAGAGAGTCTTTGTGCTATATGAAGAGTAATATTAATTTATAATTCAAAATGTATTTTTTTATTACGGGTCTTTTTTGTTCTTGATTAATTATAATTTCGTTTAGTTAGTTCTCTTATTTTGTTAGTTTTCATCATAAGTAGCTAAACTCGTAGTCTGTTACATTGCTTAGGAACATAATATTTTCTTGTAGCTTCTCTATATTTTGTTTTATTCCTGGTCAGAAATTGTTTTATTGGTTCTTAATATCCTTTCTTTTGCATTTTCTATGCCGTATTTGTACCTAAAAAAATGTTTTGTGATAATATCATCTTTGATTTGATCGCTAAAACGTAACATTCTTATTTCTTTAAGCATATAATCCGGGAGATCAGCTTCTACGCCAGTCTTAGCAGACTGTAAGCCTCACAGTCTGCTAAGACTGACGATCTAGAGGGTATAGAATGTACGTTGCAAACGAACTGTGGAAGCTCGCGGTCAGCAGGCATTCAGCAGCCGCAGACACGGCGATCGTGACGACTTAATATTTGCTATACCATAAGCGTATTATGAATAACACACAATAACAAGTTATTCAATTAATAATCTTTCTTTAGGCCCCAGCTAATTTAGGTTCAGTTGATGACTAAGAAAATGTTTCATTTCAAGGAACGAAAGGGGCATTGCCGTGGTGCTTCCGTTGATTCTTTGAAAGAAAAGCAAACATGGAGCGCCTTTATTTTGGCAAGCTTGGTTAAAGAGGAAAACAAACAAAAGCTGCCAACCTCGCAACTATATAAGGTCAAGGTTGTCTCTGTCTTGAGAAAACTTACCATCAATTCTAATCCTGTAAAAGCAATTGAGAATAGTTTGAAAGGGAAAAAGAAAAACGCTTTAAAAGATCAAGACTTCTAAAGCAAAAATTGAAGGTCGAAACGATCATCGTAAAAACAACTAAAATTGCGGCGGCTTCGTTATTTTGTGGCTTCGAGCAGGTACTTTGAAAAAAGCATCCTCCAATGAAGTTTTAAACAAAAGCGGAAGTGTTTTGCTTTTTTTTTTTGTATATGCCGAGCCTGCGTTTCCTCCACTCGAAACATTAGCTTTGCTAGAGGTTTGTTTACAAAAATAAAGTGGCAGGATTTTTTAGTCTTTCTACAACACGCGTATTTTTTTTTCTTTAGTCTTTAGAAGACGGGCCTGTTTTCTGGGAAGCTAGAAATATAAACAAACAAACGACTAAAAGTCAGAAAGCGACAAAACATAGGCAATGTTATTATAGGGCGAAAATATATTTCATGGGGAACTATCCGGCTTTTTAAGTGCGAGTAATTTCTATCGTTAATTGACAATTTTCTTTTTTTTTCTTTTTGTGATTAAAAACGCAGCAAGTATTTGTCTTCATGTTCTTAACACTTTCTTGAGCTATGTATAGAGTTTCGTGCTTACTATTTGTTTTGCGTTCTAAAATTAAATGTATTTGTTTGAACCGTCACATCTTGATACTTCGACAGGCGCGCGGTGATTTGTACCGGCAGTCTACATGTACAAATAAATTAAATGAAAAAAAAAAAAAAAAACTTCATAGGAAGGAGACGTTGATTTATAATGATCATAAAAACTGCTCCGGGAATATCTTTCTTTTTTTTTCATTTCGTCCTATTTAGTTCGAGTTTATTCCCAGGCGAAGCTGATGAATCCAGCCAAGCGGAGCCAAAATTGCTATGACACAATGCGCGTCATTTCGCTGTGCGTGTGCCACGATGGGCTGAGCCAACCAAGCGTAGAACACGGACACGGATACTAAACGCTTGTGCTTTTAGTAGGCATGTCCGTATTTATGTATTCTCCACTCTAACTTATATTATAATATTACTGACACAAACTAAAGAGTATCACCCGGCGATTTTCAAAATACCTCTAGCACCTCCAAAAAAAAAAAATCAAACGTCGTATAATAAACAAATGTGCTTGTTTTTTTTTTCTTTGTAATGAGTGAACAATGTTCAGTTGAGCGTGTAGGTAGAAATTTGGTGAAATCACGTGTATCTTACGCTTGATATCAAATGCAATTAAATACCGAATCACCAAAATTGCTTGGCAAGCTTTAAAATATTGAAGGAGATTGACTACAAACAAATTTTTCACTTCTTCGGAATTGAACGAGGTTAAAATTGTCCGAAATCATTAACAAATGAAGATCATGGAGTAAAACCCTCCCGCTCCTTTTTCATTCAACTTCCCTTGACAACGCCGTGAGAACCCCTAAAACCCTCAGTGACATGGGCACAAAAAGATTAAAAAAAAGATTAATCTTGTGATCACTCGACCCTCAATTTTGTTATAATCAAACGCGTGTTGTATTTTTAAGTATAATTTAACACCCGTGGGCTCTATACTGACGTCTAACTCCTGGTTAGCTCAGTTGGTAGAGCGCTCCACTGGAAATGGAGGGGTCCCTGATGAATTATCTTGTGTCAGAGATTAAGAGCGTGCCTTTTTGCTGCTTTGGACACATTTGTTGTGCCGACGTTTTAGCCAGCTTTCTCAATTATGTAAGAAAGCTTTAATCACGTACTTAAGTTAACCTATGCAACAACTACGGTAGATATTCAGTGACATTATTGTTTGTTTGTTTTTTTCTCACACAAGCATTTACTACACTCCAGGAAAGAGGCAATTGGACCTTTTGTGCATAAGTCAACCGTTGAAGGCCGTGAATGGAGGTGCTCGATCCTGGTTCTAGCAGCGCTTGCCATAAACATGAGCTCCACTTCGTCTACATTTATTATTAGGCATAGACTCTAATATGTAAGCGTCAGTAATATATTTTTAGGATTGGGGGGGGGGGGGGGGGTCGTTGAACAAATTGCACATAAAAGACGGGAGCCTTTAAAAACATAGCAAAAAGAAAGCAACCGCAACATATAGACAAGCAAATTGCCATTTGGTACATGTCAGTTTCGTTCTTGTACGAGTGATTTCTGGGTCACAACTATTTTAAGGGTTAATTCAACATTACAAATTACGCTCGTTATGATAAGGTATGATTACATGAAAGTACTCAGGTTGCTAAAAAAAGAAAGAAGACTAGATAGTAATATAAAGACAAAAGAGAGGAGGAACGGGGAGAAGACAAATCAAGGGATAAAGTCATATAGCTACGGATAAAATCCGAATATACAGAAAAACACTCATAAATACAAAATTGTAAAAAAATGTATGGATAGAAAACTTAATAACGCACACCCAGCAAAACAACAACGAATTATACCGAAGGAATAGACAAGGGTTTACACAGGCGCAACTTAAGCCCGGAGAAGTTCGGTTGTTGACTTGAAATGACTGCTTCGATGCTAACCCACCGCATTGAGCTCCCAACAATCCACTCGCCGACACCACACGAGGCAAGAAGAACAACAGACAGCCACGCTGTTGCCGATTCTGGGGTCGTTTCGTTTCATGAGCCCATTCAAAGTATGATTCCCCGAAATAGACACAGCGTCTCTGCTGCAACACACAGCGCTACAAATAGTGCACCGACCGAAACAGCGGTACTCCAGTGGCCCGGGGCTGATTTATTCCGACCATGGCTCTCTTGAGACCCCCCGAGCCATTCTCAAGACTTGTTATGTATGCGACTGCAAATGGAGCAGCTCTGCATACGAGGGGTATATAGGGAACACGCTGTGTCGTATGCAGCGGCCTGTTTATCTTGGACATTTGGGAAGGGGCTGGCTTTCCTTTGAATAGCTTGCGCGAAACCATCTGAAATGTGTTCCTACTTTGTCGCCCTTGTTGTGGGTAAGGTCTGTGCCAAGTTCTAGTGATAAGCCGCTTCGAACTAGGCGGTCTTCTGTTCGCTCGAATGTTTTGGCTCTTTTTCTTGACTTAGGGGGCTCCTCTTTTCAGGATGTTAATTTGCGTGCAAATTGAGGCTAGGACTCGCTACAGTGCAACCGTGAAGTCTGTGTGTCGATTGAATAGATTGTGTTCGCGCGTTTTTTATGAGTTTAACGTAAGGTTTCCCGTCGATTTTCTATGCTAGATTTGCATGACAGACACATGTATTCCACACTAATAAATCTTAAAGGAACTCGTAAATGTCGAAAGGCTTTAGGAAAAAAAAAAGAAACATCAGCTGATTTTGATTTGGTAAAAAATGCACCTTATGTGAAAGTGACCTCAATTACTTTTCGCCATTGGTCTTGCTTCCCACTCCAATGTCTTTATATTTAATAGGTTGTAGTGATCTAGAATGCGGATGTCAAGTTACAATTATCATCTCACTATGTTGTCGCATTATCGAGCACGTTGGCAGCAAGGTGTAGTAATCGTACTCTTTAAGACTGGGGTGCAATATTTCTTCTTCAGTAAAGTTTAGTTTTTTTATCATCGCGAAATTTGACGCAGTGCTCCTGATATAGCGGTGCTTTACGCGGGAGTTCTAGTTGTTGTTTCAGAATAATACGATTCACGCTTATTCTGCGCATCGCAGTAAACGAAGCAGTTTTACGCTGTAGTTATTTTGTGGCGCCACGAAACGTTGCTTATCTGGATGAAGCGCTTCTTTTCTTTGCACGTTTCTTACAAGGAGTTTCAAAATGGTGGTCACGGCCTCCACTCTCAGAGGAGTCCGAAGAGCCCTCGTTCGGGTTTTACCCTTCAAGCAAACTTCGCCGGCCGAACTCAAGAAAAATAACAAAAAGAAAACATCAGAGCGTGGAGGACGCCCATTGAAAGATGGGAATCTTTTCTTTCCTATACAAACAAGAATATAGCTTAAAACAACGTAGTCCATCCTGGTTTTCAAAACTACTGTCGGGCAATTTGTATTTGGCATTCTTTTATGCCGTCGACCGTTACCCTGCTCTAAATTAAAATAAAAAATAAAGAAGCTTTTGAAATTGCAGCCGAAGTTGTAAAAATCTTCAAGCTCGTAAAACCCTGGGTTGTTTCGAGGCTATGGTAATATTTTTTATGTTATTTTCTTTATCAAAGCCTTCGATACGTGTGGAAACCGAAACACTTTTTTTAAGCAGCCGTGTTTAAAATTGTACCGTTTCGTTTTCTTGTGTTGCCGATACATTACTTAAAACCTGCAGTGTTCTAGACTAGTAGCAGTGTGCAGATAACCGTAAGTGGAATTATATTACCGTGTGCAAATAACCGAGAGTACTCGTCTACGTTCGCTTGAAGCGCGACAATATAAAATCTATCCCGATAATCCTTAGCCCTTATCCCAATTAACCTCGCTAGACTCTAAGAAATCTGGAACACCTACTTTCCCGCAAGGCATTTTGGAGAGCCAGTCGCTACAATCGGTCTACGGTGGGAGTTGATAATATATTTAAACCTAGAAACAGTCTGCATTTCGACATCGAGCATGAGGTTTCACGTACTTTCATAATTCTCAGTGAGACAGCGCTGACTGCTTTTTTTTTAGATCTATATATATCTTCAGACTGGTCATTTAACGAGCTCCCGACGTAGATGGCAGCGATTGGCCCTTCAAATGCTTTGCTGAAAGTTGGGGTTGTCCCAAGCGGACCTTCCGCTATAAAACGAGCCGAAAAAAATTGCCACTTCCACAAAGATGTTCCAACTTTCACCAACCTTGACTTTGGCAAGTTTGTTTCTTTCTTCTTTCCTTACAGGAAGAGAGCTGTTCCTCCAAATTTCACACGGTACAACTAACCTGCTCGGTGCTCATTCGGCGAAAGCGCGAGTTTTTTTTTTTTTTTTATGTGCATGCAGGAGCCGAATTTTACGGCTCGTTTTACAGCGGAGAATCTTCCTGGGACACCCTGTTAGGCCCGAGAGCGAACACAAGCGTGGCTACGGTCGCCGCGTCCTGATTGGGTGAGGTGTACCGTGACGTCAGGGTAAGGACTTCTCTTTGCGATCTCGCATCCGGCTCGCTTCCCTGCTCCCATTTCCTGGTTTGCGATCATGCTGGCCTACTGTTTAGTGCCGCAATGCAAATCCCGAAAAGAAGCAGGTATCAGCTTTCACCACCCGAAGATATCGAGGTTAAAGAGAGCGTAGACAATCAAACTAAGGATGGTAAAGGCACCGTCAACGTCGGCCAGTTGTGTGCCGCAAGCACTTCGAGGAGTGGGACCTCGTTTACCCGGTGTACAAGACGCTGGGTTAGGCCGATACCGACGTGCTTCAATACCTTTTCTAAGCATGTTTGCTACTTTCACCTTTCTAACTATGTTAAAAATCCGGAAAGCTATCGGCCGAGGCGATTCCGCCGATGAACCTCTTGGTTCGCACGGCACAAGGCGATCGTGCGAGGGGTCGGTGAAGCGACGGCGTAAGTGTTTCAGACGCTGGAGGTCTGTTCCTTGCACGTTCATAAGCTTGGAGAATATTACATCCCGCATTGCAGACCTTTGAAATTGCATTTTTATCAAAGCCCTTTGGGCGGTCGGCAAATTAGCTCGTGACCCCGACTCTGCGCGTGCCACTCTGCCTGCCCAGGTTCGCAGATGTTTTAAAGGCCATGGGTCCGAAGACGTTTGAAGCAGGGTTGGGCAGAAATACTCAAAAATGTATTTGGAAATACAAATACTGGGACACATTAAAATAGTAGCTAAAATACTGATACTGAAATATATCTGTAAAAGTGTATCGCGATACGTATCGGAAATACATTTTAAATAGAGGCAAAACGTATTTGGAAATAAAAATACAGGAATACATTTTAGGGAGGTAGAAATACAAATACAGAAATACTGATACTGCAACACATTTTTCGAATTTGTGTGAGACGCCAAATGAGATGAAGCTTGAAATTGGAAGTGGAAGATTTTGATCCCGAAATTGCTTTTCCGTAGTCTTGGCACTTTGCCTTGAAGGTACTGGTTTCGGTCGACGAGGAGTCTTCAATGGGCTCAAAAAAACGTTTCATCAAGGACTGACCGCGGTCCCTTCCCTGACATCCTGTTTGTCTGACGGGGGATGCGAAAAGACTTCGACCTCTATATAAATTATATGTCACCCTAAATCCCATCAAAACGTCACCACGCCCTTGTCCAATAAGGACGCCCCTGTCAACATTGATCACATGACGTCACGGTGGAATGAGCTGGTATTCTTGATCTGTATACGTGTGGCCTTGAGCATAAAACTTTACCACGCTGTTGCATGAAAGGACAATACGTACTTTCGTTGTAGCTTACCTCGTTGGAGATCGTGCAGGCAGTGTCATTTGGAATTTTCGAGAATAGTGGACCACCTGAAGCATTCTGGAACACACGTCTTACCTTCTGTTACGGTTGAAAAACCGATACGGTGGCATCCTTGCTGTGAAGGTCCTTCCTGCCGACCCTCCGCCACCGATGCATAGATTACAGTCCTCAAGTTTCGACTAGCATCATCCAAGCAGAGATCTCGTGGATTGCGACCTGATATTGCGGGCACAGGTGCGAGCTCTCCGAGATACAGCGCTCTCGAGACGAGTCACAGGTGTACGAAGTCTGGGTCGGCACAGCGATGCCACGTCTGGCTTCCTTCCTGGGTTTCGGATCACCACAGCAGCGGGTCACGTCCACGTCGGCTGATGACGTACCCTTGAGCCGTGTAATCTTACGGGCGGTGAACTATAGTGCGTGAGCCATCCCACTATTTCAAGTCAACCACCACCAGGCTCGTGCTGCAACGGACTATGACTCAGCTTTGCTGGCTGGATGTACTGTGTACGCTAAGGCAAGAGAGGCGGTTAGCCGCGGGCATTGGATGCCAGCAAACAATGACTGAAAAAATCCCTATCTTAAGGACCTGCGGCGGAAGATGCTCTGACTCCACTCCCGGCACACCACCTGGTTCGAGTCCCCGACTACGCAACACTTCTCAGAAGAGAGAAGAGGACGCATACAAAAATAGCTAGGAGAATCGGAAGGAACCTTGGTCAGCATGGTAACAATACCCCAGCATCTCCTTGACTCTAATGCCCTCAAAAGTAAAAAAAAAAAAAAAAAAATTAATCAAACTCGTTTTTTTTTTGGTGGGGGGGGGGGAGTATTTTTTAAGAAATGTAACAAAATACATTTCACCCTGACTGTATCACGATACAAAGAAACATTCAAAATGTATTTCGAAACAGGAATACAGATACTGGTGAAATAATTGTATCGCGATACAGAAATACAGATACGAAATGTATTTCTAAAATACTATCGCGATACAAATACATCGCGATTCTGCCCAACTCTGGTTTGAAGTGCTCGTGGAAGAGGGTTGCTCTACATAAATATAGCTTCTTCGTGAATTAATGATATAGTTCGTACACGTATTCAGGCATGTTTTCTTTTTTGAGAAGACGAACAATTACTAAAACATAGCTTGTATGGTAGCAGGAAAAACGCCCTAATTTCCCCCAAATGCCTGTATACAAGATATATGGAACTGCCCAAAATATGCACAGCAATTGTACCGTAATTTGGAATGTTTATCATTTTTCCTTGCATTCTTTAGTGATTTCAGCCTTGTGTATTCGGAAAATATACCGTTTAGTCTGAATTGTCATTTCAAGGTAAAAGATACACTAATGCATGTCCCCAAAAGCTTCCCCAGCTTCCAAACTCCCTACAGCTGGACTTTCTGACAACAAAGGAAAACAGGAGGAACAGCAAGCATTCAAGCGGCTGTCCAATGGAAGATGCTGCATCAGTAGCAGAAAAACGTGAAACCTGTGAGGGGTGAGAGTTTGCGAGAGAAACGCTTCCGGTATTTTAGCTTCGGGACAATTTGATCTAGCTAAAATCTCACTTTTAGAGCCTTTAAAACGTAAATTGTGGAGAGGGGAATAATAATGGGCTAGACACCTTCACTTACGTATTGTGTACATTACTTGAGGGATATTATAAACCAGTCCACAGATCCCACCAGTGGAGTCCATTGAAATACTATCCGTATCCAGTAAAGGTCATATGCGTGCATTGTAAACATATATATACACAAATAACTGGTATATGCCTGTGTTCCTTCTTTCTTTACTTTGTCCCTGTACTTTGGCTGTCTCACTTGTGATTCTCTCTCCGTGGCCCAGACTATATTTAACATGTTGCTCGAGCAGCATGCAGCTTTTCTGCTTCGGCGTTTTTGTTTAAAAACAGAGATGCAAAATAAAAACACGAGATAGTCTACATAATCTGCCGATTCATCCAGACCATGTTTAGCATTGATTATGTGAGATGTAAATCTATAGCGATGCTCCTGCAATAGTGGTCATATTTCTTCTTTTTCATATACCAGCTGCGATTCATGGGTTGACTGCCCTGTGAACCATGCGTCAATAAAACCACATATGAAAATTTACACCTCCTAAAAAAAAAACGCGCACCAACAAAATTAAATGCAAACGAGCGCGCCAACAGCTAACATCGTAACAGCCTCCACAGGGCGAGCGGGGCGACTCAGGGAAAAATTCTGTCCTCGCCGTGACGTCACCCCGGGTTCGCCGTAAGGGGGCGCCACGCAAACCACTCGGCGCTAATAGGTGCTCCAGATTTCCAGATTTCTTAGAGTGATGCGAGGCACCTTTAAAGATAAACGCTGGTTCATCGCACCATGGTAGCTGATAACTTCAGAAATGCGGTCCGTGGCAAGTCCCCGTGCATAATGTAATCGCCTTGGAGCAACTCGGATTGGGTCACTAGCCGATACGAGCGCCGCCGGAGAAATCACGAAGCCAAAAAGTGCGAACATCTTAAGCCACACCCGGCGTTTATTAAGCTGGCAATGACAACAAACTTTCGCCGTCTTTCTGCTTTCTCTTCTCTCTCTTCGGACACTACTAACCCGCAGAAAGACGGCGAAAGAACCCATTGTCCGAGACCGCTCCATTCGTCCTCTCTATACTACTCCTTTCACTCCTAAGCTGACAGTGGGGTGGAAGCTACGCGCTCGCCTGACCAATGAACCGCCTCCCTTTTATTGTCTAACCCCGCCCTCTGCACGAGGCTATGGGTGGGAGTGGAATCACGTGGTAAAAGACAGACGTGTGACTGGCGCAACGAGCATGTATGGCTTCCACAGCATTCTCATCTTGTAGGGGGTGAACAAAGTACGGGGATGCTCCGCCCCCATCTCTATCGCAGGCTCTCTCCGGCATTACGGGCCTAAAGCGCCAACTACTTTTTTTCCGGGTCCCGCTTTCCCATCAGAGCATCCGGTCAGCCGTATCCACAGCGTATCCAGCGGAGTCGAGCGCAGCTTACAGTTGAGTAACGGGAAGCTATGGCTCCACTTAGCAACTTCCATTTCCATGTAATCTGGGCGACGTTAGGAGCTTGCCTCTACCCGGCGTGCCCTTAAATCAGTCAGGCGGTGTAGGAGCTGTCTCTTCTTTGCCCAGGGCTATAGTAGCCATTTTTTTTTTATGTAGCTTCTTTGAGACTGAGTGGGCAATCGCGGAAGAAAGGCTAATGCATCAAAGGTCGCTTTGTGGACAGACGAGGGGCTGTTTTTTTTTTGTTTTTTTTTGAAAATGGTACAACGATGATTGCAAAATTGTCCGCAGCAGATGCGAGGTGTCGGTCGTTTGATGGAACGATATATTCTGGTAAAGATGGATGCCGAAAATCAGGGTACGACTCTCTATTAGTGCCTCAGTTTGGTTCTTCTTCCCCTTTCGCTTGGCAGCGTACCTTCTTTGTTAGCACAGGATGTTCACTCTCTGTCGACCTCCTAGGTCCGCGTAGACGTTGACAATAAGGAAAGTTCGGTATACATATTTGTGGTTGTTTTAAAGCAGTCTTATAGATTTGAAGTAGTATAGAAGGTGTCGCCAGAAAGAAAGTATACAGCGCTTAACAGATAAGCGTGAACAACAACGTTTTATACCAGTCCTTCTCCTATATTTGTTCTTATGCGTTCTTTCTTACCTTCCTTTGTCTCTTTTTAACTTGCAGCTAGTGGTCCAGGGGGGCTATGTTCGACAAATGTTTCGTTTCTCCTAAAAAGAAACGGAAGTGACGGGACTAACGATATCGCGTCTGATTGGCTAGAGGCTCAAATGACAAGAGAGGGAACTTTCGTCATTTGAGCCTCTAACCAATGAGACGCGATACCGTCAGTTCCGTCACTTCCGTTCCTTTTTAGGAGAAACGAAACATTTGTCAAACATAGCCCCCCAGGATTCTTCGCAGTTAATCATTAGCTTTTCTTTTTACATTCTGTTAGTGCCTTGGGGTTTCTAAAGCCACGATTCTGGACTCAACACTTCGCGATTCATAGAACTAAATCGCAACTTTCTTTCCTCTCATTTTGGTTGAAACAGTTTCATTTCAAAGATATTTACTTAAAAAACCAACGAGCAGCTCTAAGGCCGCAGAAATGATAATGCGTACCTTCTTAATTTTTTTTTTTAATCGCCAGAAATGACGAAAACAGAAAAGCACATATCTTTGGCCCATTCTTCTCATTTAGCAGAAACTTTTTTTGTGTGTGTTTTTGGAGGTTTTAGTTTGTTTTTGCTTTATTTCCTGCAACCGCGTTATCTGAATCTTCTGTTACAACGTAAACTCGATGAAAATATTTTTACAACTTTTTTAGTTTTCTGCAGTAACTCCTTTGGCTCCGTTCGGGAGAAGACAAATTACTGCTTAGCGGCGTTGCCTGCATGATGCATCGGGCCCCCAGCGCCCGAACACCATCATTAAGAAACCTTTCTTGGAAAGGCGCAGTATGCACGCTGCGAGATTGAAGGGGTGTCGTTAGCCGGCCGATATTTAGCCTGGCTGGAAATAATCGTTTTTTTTTTTTTTTTTACAGCGGCGTTGTGGTTTGATCTTGCTACGGGGCTTACCTTATATTTAAATAGTTTGACTTTCTCACTCCTTTTTTTCTTACCCTTCGTACCTAGTCCATTCTTTTTTTTTTCGTTTTTTAACAATGCAACGTGAGGTGGAAATTAGTGCTTTGTTAAATATTCTGTATCAAAATATTCGTGACGGAACGCACGCATTATGTTCGCCAACAGTAATTATAGTAGAGAAGAAAAGCCACTTAAAAAAAAAAAACTGGCGCGTACATCCTTCTACGTGTAAGCATCTTTATCTAAGTGGTTCCTTTGTTTAAAATGGCTCTAAAATATTAGTGAAAATATAATTCCGAGAGCTTGAATTTGTCACCGTTTTCTCCGTGGGCTTCCCCTTGGTAGCGAGCGATGCTGTAAAGTGTCAAATGTGAGATACTATAGAAAGAAAAATTATATTCCAGGAACTATATTCAAAATATGTTTCTAATTTACCAATAGTGTATTATAAACATGGTTTGAAAGCATACTTCTGAAGTTCCATCAAAAGCCTGTTATAAATAAATACTTCACATGCTGAACGTACATTATTCTATGCAGGAAACACTATTACACTCATTTATCCAGAAAGTGCACATTCGGCATACATTTAGTGCATTGTTGTTTTATTTTTGGTTCACGGGTCTGCTTTGTTGGCCCGGAGATGTGACACAATTCTCACTAACTGATGCAATTTACTACAAGGTAGATAAATGAACAGTCATAACTAAAATGAGAATGAAGAAATAATAAAAAGAAACTCAATTAGAATTAGTTTGAAGGTTGCTCGTGTTATGAAGGGAGAAAAGCACAATTAAAACACCCACTAGCATCACCCGGGTGAAGCGTTCGTCCGCCAACACCCGTCCGTTGCTCAGAAATATTAAGAGCGTGAGCATATTCTTAAAGGAAGATAATCACTGTTTAACAGTCTCGTAGAGAACTGTCTTACTACTCTGCTCGCCTCGACCAAAGAGCGTCGCGCACTCTCCTCTCACTGCCGCCTGGGGATTATATCTTCGGTCATCTAACCAAAAGAGCGAAAATGATGCGGCCGCATTTTGCTTTTATAGATTCCTATAGTCGCGTTCACGCTCGAAGAAACCCCCCCCCCCCCCTTCCCCCCCAGTGGCCGAACTATGTTGCTGCTGGACGGCGAGCGCGCAGCGAGGGAACAAAGCCAAGCCCAAAGATCGATGGTTCCAAAGCTCAAGGCCTACAACACCACGACTTCAAGGCCAAAGGAGAAAGCAGCATCAGACGAAGAACCCTTTCTAAGAAACCAGTGCGACAAAAAAAAAAAAATAAGACGAGTGGAAAATTAATAAGAAAACAAAAAGAGGAATTGCGTGAAAGTGGCTAAAAAAGATGGAGGAGAGTCAAACACTGGCGGCAGTGAGGCGGAAATGCTGTCGGTGGAACAACGGGGGTTTCGGGAGAGACGGCGGCGTGGAAAAAAAACGGTCCACAAGGTGCTTGTTGCTCCGGCGACTAATGGCGTCTGAAACTAGCGGACCGAGGGCTTAGAGCGGAAAAGTGGAAAACAAGTCTGACGGAAGTTTGTGTCCTACCACACACGATACGCGAGTCAGGTTTAAGAGACGCCGAGGCATCACAGAAGCTCCGGCCACTTTGGACGGTGCGAGCCTCTAATGGGTGGGGTGATACGTATAGCAGGCTTGGGCTGGTTTTCTTGTTTGTATTTTCTCTTTTGAAATGGATTACCACTGCACAAGCGTAAACTCAATCGGATACGCAAAAACAAACATTTAAATCCGCGAATAGGGTAAATTATCAAAAGAAAAGGGAAAAACTGATTGATCGGGTGCTTTTAAGTGGGTCCGCTTACCTGGCGACATGTTCCTTTGGTGACAAGGGGGATTCGGACAACGCACTGCAATCATGTTGTCACAACCAGTTTAAGAGAACGAAGAGTTTGGCTAGTTATGGTCAGGCTTCTAGCTTTGCGATTCTTCTTCGGCTTTCTTATGGATCAATGCCGCAAGCTTGTTAGGATGTTTCATATGATGGAATTTTCCGGTCACGCCACGTCCCATGTTTCTTAAAATAGCAGCGACTGGACCTACGTTGGATCTGTAGTGCGCATTACGCAGTGCCGATTACACAACAACGCGCGCCATCACAATGCTCGCACGTGTGTTGAGAGGCTGCAGATGGAGAACAAAGCGAGCTCAAGTTGAAGGCGTCCGCAGCGCGACGTTTCGCAATGCATTATGTAAGGTTTGGGGCGTGGTAAAAACCTTTAATTAAAAAGAAACATTTTACGAAGCGTTTATTTCCTCGCAAATCACCTTTGAAAGAAAATCGCTGCAGTCTATGGGAGGAACCGAGCGTATAATGGGGCCGATAATATCTTTAGACCTAAAACGAAACAGTTTGCGCCGTGACCTTGAGCAGTTAGGACGTCATGCTCAGTGTTACTGCGCGGGTGTTTCTATTTTTAATTTTTTTTTTTTTTTTTTAGGTGGAAGCATATTAACAGTTTCGTCATCCGTAGAGCTCCGATTAATTCTCAGAAGTTGCCAAGAAGTAGCATGCTTGTGAACAACCTGAAATGCAGAACCGTTTTAGTGTAGCTAGAAAGCCGTCTTGTTTTGATGGGAGGAAAACATCTGTTTTAACGCGACAGCGTTAAGGAGCTCGTGTCGAAAAAAAGCCGGCGTCGGTGGCGTGACGGGGAGATTTTCATTGGTTGATAGGGTCATGAAGTCACAGCCACATGACCTCGCGTAAACATTTTCAACAACCCACAACGCTCCCGTGGAACATGTCGTCATGCGTGGAATAGGAGTGATTAAAAAACGACATGGGATGCGAAATAAAGGTCGCCGCATGTCTCAAATGATATAAATTTATAAAGAAAGTGATTCGCTTTAAAGGAAAATTTGAACAATTTTAGGGAGGATTCGAACCCGCGACTCTCCGGTTGCGAGCAAGACACGCAACTGAGCAGGCCACGCAAGGCACGCTTGTACGCCGCACGAGAAAGCGATAGCGATGCAACCGGGGCCCGATAACGCAATCGCGTTTTTTATGCCCCTAATAATGAGAAGTTCTTACAGTGCATCCTTTACTAAAAAGAAAACTGTTCACCAAAAGGTCTTGTGCTTTTCATCTCCGTTCAAAATTGTAAACACGCGCTCACGCTTCGCTTGTTATCTTTAATGACTTTTTTTTCTTTATAGTTACCTCTTGGATTACTGCTGCCCGAACCATAGCCACTGTTGGCTTTATTCATTCGATGTCTTCTTGCCCAGTATAGCCGCTGCAATTAAAATAACGTTGTTAATTGTAATTGCCCACACGCACATCGACCGGGTACGACAGAACTGACGTTGCTAGGCAACATCTGTCTAGGCCGGCGACACACATTGTAAAATTTTTACCAGCTCCTTCGGAGCATAGAAAGTGCGTCACGACACTTTTGGAGCCCCATGCCCATCATTAGGCGCTCACGCTTCGCAGGGTGTGAATGTCGTCACGTGATATTTGTCTCCGGGCGTTCGGCTTCCAAGCGATGTTGGCTTGTCGCGCGCGTAATGCACGCGGGTCAGAAGGTCCTTAGCAAGCGAGACCTGCTGCCTATTTCATCGTGGAACTCTTTGTACCGGACGCCCCTATTTGCCGGGAAGTTTTGTATCCTTGCGTTCGAGCGTCCTTGCGTATGCACATACCTCAAGGCCGGGCATGTCGGAACAACCATTACGCTACCTTACGTGATGTCACGGAACACCACGTGACACTGGCATAAATGTAAAGTAACGTCCCGCCATACTCGTTATAGCGTTGCGAAACGTGACATTCCGTGACTTCAGGTCGCGTGACGTAATGTCACGTGACCTGACGTGACGTTCTCGGGACTCGTCATGCTTTGCGTTTTGTTAGTTGTAAGCGACCAGAGTGAAGGTAAAAGGACAAATGAAAGTTCCTCGTCCCATTATTTGTCGTTACAATGTTTTTTTTTTCTTTTTTTTATCTATTTCGTGTTTTTTTTCGTTGTTGCAGTCAGGTTTCCACAGTTGTTATAACTTTGAAACTCTTCATTTTCCTAGTAGTTTTTTTTTTTTTTACTTGACAGGTTTGTTTAAAAGAAGCCGTGAAAGTTACACTTATGCGGTTTGCGCAGGTGAGTTATACGGCCAGGGGGACATAGATTAGGGGGCTAATCGTAGCGGTCAGTCGGCTAATAATTAAATTTTGTTAATTAACTTTTTAATTAATGAAAATAGACATATGGTTCCAATTAGAAACTTGCTCAGCGTCATCGGAAACCCCTAAATCAGTAATTTTCATAAAGACATTGAGCGGGGAGAATCGTAGTAGTACTCTAAAGTTACCACTCCTGGAGCAGGTACAAGGCTGGGGCTAGATAAGAGACGGAAAAATCGCGCGAACGCCTTATCGCAACCGCTAGCCTTGTACCTGCTCCACGAGTGGTAACTTTAGTGCACTACTATGCTTTTCACGCGCTCAAAGTCTTTCTGAAAATTACTGATTTTGTGGTTTTCGGTGACGCTCAGCAAGTTTCTAATCGGAACCATAAGTCTATTTTCTTTAATTAAAAAAGTTAATTAACGAATTTTAATTAATTAGCCGACTGATCGTTACGATTAGCCCACTATGCTATGCCCCCTGGCCGTATAACTGACTTGCACAAACCGCATAGGTGTAACTTTCACGACTTTTTTAAACTAATCTGTTGCTAAAAAAAACGGTATATATATATATATATATATATATATATATATATATATATATATATATATATATATATATATATATATCAACAAAAATTGACATTTTTAATCAGATACTTTAGAGGCGTGACTGGTGAGTTCCAAAGTTAGATCAACTCACACTCTACCGCAACGCCACAGATTTCACTTAAAAATCTAAAAGCGAATATATTCCACATAAAAAAAGAACCGGATTGTGCTGTTGTTTTTCTACGTTAACGACTACAAAAGGGTAATGTATAAAAACGGCTACTCAATATCTCTATAGCCAGAACAAGCGTAAGCATTATTAGTCCCGCGCAATTCAAGAAAACATTACTCTTGCCACAAATTATGAAGCTATCCTCTTCTGCAAGCCATCAAAGCAAGTAAGCATTTTGCTTTATTTTTCTTTTATCTCGTGACGCGTCATTACCTCTAAAAAAAATCAACTTCTCCTGCTGCTCACATCGTTACATTTCCGACTCTGATACCGCAAGTCAGATAACCTAATTTGAAGAGTTAATGGTTCGGTCCTCCTAGCTATATAAAAGTTTCGTGTTTTCGATTAGCTCCGACGGCGTGCTTTATATTATCAACGCATCATGAGATCTATTAAAGCGTCGCCTCCTCGTTAACGATGCTTAACCTAATAAATATTGTTTGAAGGCTGTCTGGATCCCATACCCTATAATGTCGGGAGAGTACTCAAAGCTATGGTATGCATCTTACTTAGGGTAACAAGTTATTATACGACTCTGTTATACACTATTGCTCGGTAGAAGGATTTCTGAAAGTTCACCTCGAGGGAATTTCGAAGCGATAGATTTAAGGAGCTCGTGTCGCAGAAAACTAGGCGTCGGCGGGAGGGGACAATCCTGGGGCCATATTCTGGACACTAGACGAAAACGTTGGCGAGAAATCTGGCAGCCGTGATTGGCCAACTCTGCACTTGACCTTGGCGCCGGCCAATCAGAGCCGCCGGATTTCTCGCCGACTTTTTCGCCAAGTGTACAGATTAGGGCCCCTGATCGGGCGATAGGGTCATGACGTCACAGCCACATGACCTCGCGCGAGAATTTGAGACAACCCACGCTGTGATTGAAAGTGATTAAAACACGATATGTAATGCGAATGAATGGGCGCCGCATTTCTCACATGTTTCACTTTATAAAGTAATATATTTGCCCTAAAGAAAAAGAAATGATGAATTTTAGGCGGAGGTGGGATTCGAACTCGCGACCCTTTGGTTCCGAGCAAGACACGCTACCGGTCCGCTTGCATGGCGTGCGAACGAGCGGGATTTATATGTTTAGCAATCGCGTTCCACTCCTAAAGGTGAAGCTAAAGCGTCCTCCTGTCATTTTTAATGGGAGTAAAAATAATGCATATTTTCTTACTAATTATGTAGCCGGTGGCGGATTAAGAAACACAGACCGTGGAATATTATGATCGTGCTTCCAGCTACGCTATTTCAGATTCGGCATCCTTCTTGGCAATATGCCGCAATCGATAGTAGGCTACGGATAGGTAGCGAGAAAATCGATACTCTCCAGGCCTTATGTTTCTTAAGCCTGAAAGCGACTATTATAAGAATGCCGCTATGAAGATGGTGCCGAAATATTCGTGGCTTCACGTCCTTCGGCAAACTTGCCAATTTCGAACCGAACGCCGCTGTTTATTTTCGAAAGTTCAAGTTTTTATCACCCTCATTTTTTATTTTACTGTCACTAACATTATTTCCTGAAACTTATCAATTGCGAGCTTCAGTGCGGAGAGCAAGTCGTCTGCTTTTTGCGCAAGAGTAGTGGTGACGTCAGAGCGACGCCGAGCTCTGATTGGCTTAGATTGAAATGACAGTGGGTAGACCTCAAAGCAAGAGGCCTTGAGGTCTACCCAGTTTTTTTTTGTTTTTTTTTTTTCAATCAGTCAATAAGAGCTCGGCATTCTGACGTCATCGGAACCCCTGTGCAAGAAGCAGAAGAACTTGCAGTTCCGCATTGAGTACAATGAACGGTCAAGGTTGTGATCTTGTTTTCGGGGATTCGCTTGTACACGGACGAGTAATTCCAACCCAGTATGGTGGCAAACGCAAAGCGTAGATCTATGTCGTTAAATAAACAATAATATTTATCACATTCTCTCGATGGCGTCTAAGAAAAGAACATTACCAAGTTACTAAAAGCAAACAAGTTTCACTAATGACATTTCTGAAGGCAGCATTCACAAAAAGGTTCCAAATTGTAAGCCTCGAACGAATTTATTCTGGCTTTCGATTCAATGCTAGGAGTAGAGGTAATTTGCGAACAAACTTACTTTTCTTCAATGTCTTTCACTCTAGGTGCGAGGGAAACAGTAGAAAAGGGTCACTCATCCCACTTTGCCTTTCTACCAGCTAAGTTATTTTAGCGGGCAGCAATTATGAACCGCTTTTTTATGCTCTTTTCTTAAGAGTCGGTAGATTCAGTGCGATTCTCGCGGTCCTAATGGATTTTTTTTTTGCCTTTTTTTTTAGACCAGGGTAGAAAGGCCCAGAAATTATGGGCAATTATCTTGGGTGAAGAAACAATGTGGGGCTGAGAAACTGCGAAAAAACAAAAATATCGATCCTCGCTTTGCTCGTGATCTTAGTCTTTCAAATTCACTTGGCCCCTTCTTTTCCGACTCGAAAGAAAGGCGGAGTGCTTGTCCAGTTAATATCACTCTCGCTTTCGGTCACAGGGTGCAGTAGATGCCTACTTGAAAAACATAATATATTAGGATACGAAGTTTTTTTTTTTCTTTCTTTGTTTTAGAAAAACTGCTGTGAAATTTGAATCCCGGAGAGAACAAACTGCCAACGACTCCTCTATACACAGAATATTTCACGACTTTTCCATCTGTGGGCGCCTTTGGAGCACGTCTAGTCGAAACAGATCTCTTCTCGTATTTCTAGACGGAAGTTTTCATTGTCATCTTTTCCGTGGTGGCTCGTGTTGTCCTTGCATATGCGGTTCATAAATTGCAGCAAAAACATTTTGGTGTGTGTGTTTTGCGTTTTCCAGTATAGACATCGCAGAAATTGTTTCTCTTATCGGCTGTAAGGGTTTGACACTTCGCGTAGGGTGAACTCCGTCAACAAAAAATAACTTCAAACAAAATTAAAAAAAAAAAAAAAACTGTAAAAGAAGAACAACATTCACAAAAAATGTCGATGATGTGCAGCATAACATATTCGCTGGTGTCGGACATCTCGTATAATGTGCGAGCTCCTTTCTTTTTGGAAAAACAAAACAAAAACAAAAACATTGGATCTATTTTTATGCAGCATAAATATTTTCTTGTGAATTGGGCTGGACTATACCCAGTTTCACATGAGTTTTGTTTTTTCTTTTGTCTTTTCTTTCTCTTTCTCTTTTTATTTCTATATTTTGGTAAACAATTAGACATAACTCTGCGTGTTAATTTTACTGCTAATGCACAGAGCTACTCGCTCTAGATACAAACCAAAAGGTATTTCAGTGTCTTGGCCCTAAGTTTGCTATATTTTGTCAGGCTTCGCCACTCATTGATTCCCCAGGTACCACGGCAGAGAAACGCCTAACTTGCAACAAGCTTTGCAATCCTAGAAGCCCAACTTGAATCTACTGTGGTTTTTGCTCTTAAGCGATAGTTGGTGGAAGAGATTTTGTTTTCGTTTCTATGGTATTTTTTTGGTCCGTCACGTAATTCTCCAAAGTGCCGGACTTTAGGCAAAGATACCACACATAAACATGAATATCTAACAGTGAAGCTTAAATATGGCACTTTTTCTGTAATTTACGCACAAAGTTGCCACATGAAAACCTAACAACCAGACATTAAACCTAACTTTGGCACTTGTTTTACAAATTTGGGCAAAGGTACTCAGAGTCTGGCCAAAGAAGGTCAAGTGTGGTTCTACCTTGGCCTCTTTGGGTTTTTGTAAGGCCCTAATTTTCATACAAAACCCGGATTTTTGTTAAAAAAAACTGTGCTACCTGGGTTGAGACTTGACCAACGACGTAACGCAGGCTTGTGTGCTATTTTACCTGTCAGCCAAGGGGACTGTTTGAGGAGTGATTAGGACATGTTTAATGCACGAGAAAAACACAATAATTTATAAGCCATAATAAGACCCCCCAAATACACATAAAAATATGAACCCACTATAAAGCAGAAATGCTAAATAAAGGCGAAGATAATTGTCAGGCTTTTATATATTAAAACTATATTTAAAATATTGGTTTAAGGAAATAAAATACCTAATGTAGTAAATATGTTTCTCTGTGTAATAATGCTAATGACCTATGGGCCGTCAAACAGTTAAAAGTGTGTGCTCTTGGAGAGATTATTAAAATAAATATAAATCTTGGCAAAATAATCTCGCCTCGCCAATTTTGTTCCGGTAATAATGAATTAATATTGGTATATTCTTAACTGGTTATAGAACAACGCTGCGCAGTGCTTAATATTTTTTATTTGTGTTTGGTTACGGGCGATTTTTTAAAAATGAAAACATACTCTTTTTTCTCTTTTTTTAATCAGGTCTTAGGTTGTAATTCCTCGCTTTTCTTGTTTTGTTTTAGGCAGCCCTACTTTCTGAACTTTTTTTCGTGCTCCCACACACCCTGGCACACTCTCAAGCCGAGGAACATGAACTGTCTATGTGTTCTTGCTTCCAGTTATTAGCACCACCCTCAGCCGTTAAACTCGCCAGCCTACTTCGTCAGCCTTAGGCACGGTTATACAAGCCCAAATGCGTCGAGCCGGCACCTGTACCCTGTTCCACTCCTGCGCGTCAAGGTTCTTTCTTTAAAACACAAGTTTTTTTTTTTTTTTTAAATAAGTATAGACCCTCTAAAACGCTAATCTACGCTCCGCAACGTAATTTCAAAGCAACAAGAAATACCTAATCTCTATTACTGCTGCAAAACCGTGCCTTTCCTTGCATTATTAATTTTTTTCTTTTTTGTCAGAAAAAAACGCGAAATTTTTTATTGGATTTTAACATTTTTTCGTAATTTCTATCGAATTTATTGTGTCTTTTTTCTGAGCTATGCCTTTTATTCACCTCTTGTTCCTTCTAAAAAAGTAAAAAAAAAAGCAACAACAACATAAAACGAAGGTCTCGCATAATTCAACCGTTTTCTTCATCATAAAATGGATTGTTTCTTTCTACCTAAACTCAGATCGATACAAATTTTTTACTCTAACTCGACGGTTCACGGCTGGCTGTACTGATGTTGTAAATGGTGCGTTGTTGCAGACCTGACTGCACGCAGGCACGGAAGGAGTCCACAACCACCATTAGTGCAAACTCTTTTATTCTTCACGAATACAACGTAACTTCTCAAGTTAAACGGCCTGGCTGAAACAATTTTGTGTTTACTTTGGCAGATGTTTCCACTCTGAGTGCACATCGATTATACTTCTCTTTTCTTCAGTTTTGCGCAAGTAACGTTTCAGGGAGTTCTATACCGACCTTTCTGATTTACGAATCCCGGCACTAAATGTATGCCCCCATTGCCCACCCAAATCGAAAAGATGCTAAGGCCTGCGTTGCCTCTTCACAATTAGTTAAACTGCAACCTTGCTGCGATTTAATTAGATAAGTAGTTGCGAATTTACATATTCAAACTTTACGTCTCAAGCTGATGGTGTGCCGTCACGTTTAAAATTCTTCGAGACAGTATGACGAGCAGTAGTTCTAAAATATGTTTAATGAGAGTGAATTGGCAGTACACGGCAGCTGCGGCAAATGACGATGACAAGTTGGCGCGAAAGCGGGTAAAAACAGCAGTAAATTTTTAATTAATAAATATTTCAATCATTCTTTCATTCATTCATTCATCCACTCATTCATTCATTCATCCATTCATTCGTCCATTCATTGCTTTCATGCATTCATTCACGGATTAATTCATTTTTTTTAATTTTATTATTTCTCATAACGACACACAATCTGTAGTTGAGCCCATCGCCATAAAAGTGAATCCGCGGCCCAATAACAAAACAGTATTTTGAATGTCACAGACAACACTATAAAATAACAATAATGTCATAAAAAACAATAAAATAAATAAATATACAGTTCACTAGTGCCAAATGCAGCATGACGAGACTTTTGTTGTAACTTTTGTTTCTCTGTTCCGGTGACTTGTTTCCGATCTACAGATGATTTTACCCTGATTCATATTTACCTCGAGGCTCTTCGCGTAAAGCGTCGTCTTGAAATTCAGATAAAATAACGACGGAGAAAAAATCATGTAATGAGAAATACGACTTTTTATTGTTTCTTTATTGACTCTATAGAGGAACTGTGTCACACGCGGTCTAAGTTGCAAGTATATGAAACCTATTACTTCACCCCCCTGAAGCCTTATTAGGACAGCAAGTTGACCGATGGTATACATCGCAGAGCTTGTTTCTGACGACATTCTTAATTAGATTGTAAGCGCGTTCCACCGTCCAAACGCATTCGATTACAATTAATAGTAATAGGTCGCTTGCTCGGCGACGCAGATCGACCAGTCTAAAAATGGGATTCTTTGCAACAGGGTGTCATTCGTCGTGAATCCCATGAAGTTATAAAGATGCTGTAATATATGTGATTACTTGTGTCGGTCTTCTCTTTTCTTTCCTCCGAAATATACGTGTGAACTACACACATTTGAACTTACTATGTGTCGTTTCATGATTTTCGTCCATTTTCGTCCTGAATTGTATTAAATAAATCGCGGAAAAAATTAGGATTGTATAAGATCGCTTAAAAATACCTAAGATTGTATATGGGTTCTGCTGTCGCATCTCACGACTGCAAATTAGTACAAACGGGAATTTCTCTGTTCTTCTGGTTTTTTTTTTTTTTTTAAATTTGTCTTATTATCGATTTTTGTTTCCATTTCCTCTTCTTTGTACATTCGACCTTACCGAAACTTTGCTTTTGACAGGACAGATCGGCGGTGACATTCTGTGGCTCCCCTCCGAATATGGGACATGAACAGAGGCCGGAAACCCTCTTATGGTTGAGTAGTCGGGAAGGCGAACATCGTCCTTGTCAGCTGTCTCCTTCTCCCCTTGCCACATTTTCTACTCCCCGTCAAGATAACGTCCTTTCTGTCTCGGGAAGTTCATAAAGAAATAATAACTAGGCATAGCAACTCCCTTTCTTTTCTTTTTTCTTCTTTTTTTCGGATGTCAGTCGGTGCTTAAAACCAGCATCTTTGGCGATCATTAGTTTCTGTAGCCTTCCAGTCAACCGTGCCGTGTGCTCATCCCATTTACCCCAGCGAGGCTCATACAAACCCCCGCTCGGTTAGTTTTCCTGAATTGCCAGTTAAACGGACCCTGAAAGGATATTGGGTCGACGTTATAATGCTCAAAAACTGCTTAGAAAACGCGAGTCGTGGCGAATCTTCCGGCGTCCTAAACTATTATCGCTCTTGAGCCTATGAGATTGCTGCATCCGTTACCAAGAACGTAGAAGAAAAATTAAAAAAATAATCCCGAAGCAAAAAGCGTGGTCATGATAAGTCCCGCTCGCGCTTCTTAAGCGGCCAGTGTGATTTTGTGCAAGTGTCATTCGCGTAGTTTTGTGCAACAGGACTCGATGCGCGCGGTTATAGCCACGAAGGGGAGCGTTGCCGTAGGTATACAGAAGCTCGCCCTGGCGGCGGGGACAAACAAAGGGTTTTCCTGCCGTTCTAATCTTCACACTCATTAAACAGTCGGACGATTATACACAGTCTCACGGTACGTCTAACTACAGCCGAATCTACGGTAGGATAGAGGCATTCAAGTTGCGTCTAATGTGCATGGTAACGACCTTTGTGCGTTTTTTCTTTCTTTCTATAAACGGCTAGACCAATCGCGCATTGTAAAGTCACTATGATTCTGCTTTTTTTTTTGTTCGTGATTTATTTAATTGGTAATTTTATTGGTACAAAGAAAAGGACGCCGTCACGATGCACTCTTGGCAGTGCTTGATAAGAGACATCGGATTGTAGTGTCGATTGCGTTCGGATTTAGAGTGAAATGTAGGTAGTATAGAAGTAGGAACAAGAAGCTAGATCGGTCACGAAGCTTGAGACTGACATATTAAGCATTGTCTTCTGACCAAATGCGCTCACATCCAATACAGTGGCTTCGCGCAACAAGGGTAATAACCTAGCCTAGACAAGAAGTCGCACAGACTTGTACACGTTACTGAAAAATAGTAAGGAATTACATTTACAATTACTCAAGCCTAAATTGTAATTTATTACAATTACAATTACCCCCCCATAAAGGTAACTGACCGTTACCCCAAAAAGTAATCCGTTACTTTCGTGGCGTTACTTTTAACATTATTGTCCTCAAGTAAGAAACAAAGGGAAGAGGGTCATTCAAGTTCTTATTGTTGCAACCTGTTCCATTTAATGACCTTGAGTATTTTGAGCAACAGCTGACTCTCGAAAGTCTCGTCTGACATTTTGCGTTATTTCTTACTCATTATGACGACTGCTACGCTGAACACCCTCTGAACTGAGGCACTGGATGGGAGTGCCATATTGTGCCTCACGAATGCTTCATGCTCTACATTGAGCTTTTTCAGCGAAGCAATGGAAGTACTATTTACCTCGAAGATTGAACAAAGCTTCCTTGTTGCAGCCGTTGCCTGATATTTGAGAGTTTTGGTAGATCGTTCCGATACCTCCGATGCCCCCGATAACGATACGATGCATGCGCAAAGGCGGTGGCGGGGTATCGGGTATCGTTATCGAAGTCATCGGACCGATCTACTAAAATTCTCCATTGTCTAAATCGCGAAGCTGTGGAAGTCATCATACATCTAGCCAAAACTTGTATAAGTATTGATTTATGTCCATCTTACTATACCGACATATATTGCCAGACAATAGCAAAACATAGTTGTAACAGTAAGGTGATAATTAAATAATAAATAAGGTTTGGCTCGATATTCTTCTTCCTTTGGTTCTGAACAGGTCGAGCCTCGGTTGAGACGTTGGTGAATAAGAAAAAAAAGTTTCCAATATATAGATATAAGTAGTAAAAACAAAATGACACTCATAACAACAATTATTAGAACGTCGGTTAAAACAAGGAAATATAAACGCACGTTTGCCGTGTGTGCCTTCTTTGGTGCCGTTAAAGAACGCACGGAGCACGGACCGACTGCAGTTTACTCCGGTGTTCTCCAGATAGACGTCCACTGATGCCACGGGCAGCCCCACTCACGTGTTTCACTCTCTCCTCAAGCCCAGAATATTTGAGATAAGATGCGTCCTGCTGGGGTAAAAACAGGAAGAAGAAGAAAGGAAGACTATTACCATTTTCCAAGTGCTCGCAAAAAGCTGACTCACAAAAAGGTTGACTGAGATGCAGATAACCTGGCTTGAATTCACAAATAAAGTGGGCCAACCCTAGAAGTTGGACTACAAAAAAGTAAGTAGCTTCTAAAACAGGGTCAAATAATGTGAAAGAAACAGAAAAAAATACATCCTGGCTTATAAGAAAAGATGATAAGTGTGCAGCAGCGAACGAGGATGCTTGTGATACTAACACCATTATCACATCTCTTTTAGTGGATTTTAGGGTAGACGGAGCGTTGTCTCGTGTTGTGACATTATGAAAATGGTCGTAGTCACTATAACCGAGAAGGACATTGTTAATTCTTGGCTGTGCACTTACCACCTCGAGCCTCTCGAAGAGGCACACAATCACTTGGCGTCCTCCTTTCCCGTCTTCGATCGCAAAGAAAAAACAAAGGGACTGAAAAAAGCGGATATAACTTGCCCCCCCCCCCTTTTTGTTTTTGTAGAAATGTTTATTTGGATTTTTTTACATCGTTGTTAGGGTCTAAAAAAAGATAAATTCAGGGGCTTGGTGTTGCAAAAAAAAAAAAAAAAGGCTTTGCGGAACTGAAGAGTGCCAAGCCTCCCTTTGCGCTGGTCAATTCGCGTGACAGTGTCACTGCGCTCGACTTTACCAAAATAAAAGCAACCCTTTCTTTAGAAGGGGGGGGGGGGGGTTGGTCCTGAAAAAAAATGTAACGGATTACAAGGAATCCGTTACGTAAAAAATGTAAGGGAATTACTTTAAAATTACTCTAGAAAATATGTAATTATTCCGTTACTAAATTACTGATAAATGTAAGGGATTACAAGTAATTTCGTTACTTGTAACGGATTACGTACAAGTCTGAAGTCGCATAGTTGCTCAGGTTTCTCAACCTTTTCACTGTGTAGCAATATAAAATGACCCCGAGGCGTTCGCTGAAACTCTCTCTGAGACCCTTGAATTTAGAGAGCTTTTGAAGCCTTCCTTCGTTGCTAGGGTACGTCCAGTCGCCTATAATCCTATCTGTTGCACTGAGAACAAATTTCGCAACGTTAATAACGTTGAATCATATTTTTTTTATTGATTTTGTTTCCTGTGTCAGAAGTTTTTAATGTCCTTCTGAAACAATAACAAAAAATATTCAGGCGTTAGGAAATAGCCAACAATCTCGGTGGGCTTTGTTTGCCCGACTATTTTTTTTTTGTCAAGCTCTGTATATTCATTTGCATTCCAGTCTTTGTTTTTATTGTTAGCCATTTTCTGAATTCTGCCAAGAGCAAATCAGTCGGTCAGCAGACACTCTTCGTATCCCCAGCCTTTTTGCTTTGCTTTTAATTCCCTAACCATAATGAAACATAAACGATCAACACACACACTCGCTCTTATACGAGCTTCCCGACTGACCCTACGAGCGTTTGTGACCCAACCACCCCAACATATAAATCAATTTTGCTCTTTCGCCCCAAAAGAATTAATCTTTGAGAAAGGCGGACTGTATGTTCGTGGTAATCCGATCGTCTCGATCACATTTAAGCGCGCACAGTTCAGCGACCCACCACAAGGACAAATCCGCAAGAAACACAAGATAAGAGTACAAACCTAAATATATTAACAAGGTTCAGAAGCGCAAAATGGAGGTCTCCACAAAATTGCATTCCAGACACGAGAGATAATAACAGAAAGCAGAGTATATACGAGTTACTCTGGAGCAGAGCTTGTTGTTTTATATAATTTTTGTTCTGACAAAGAGTTTCCTACCGACCAGCTGTTGCCATCATCTCGCAATCCGACCCTCGGCCAAGCCGAGCGGAGCCTAGACGTACTCTTGATTGAAGCACCTAGGTTCTTATACTGAAAAGAGAAAGCGAGAAATGGTGGTACACGTGGCGTAAGGGAAATAAAAAGACAGGCCGAAACGAAGTGCCTTCGCGTGTTATGTGCGTTCGAACGCACACTCACTGAAGGAACTGTTGGCAATCGTTTCTTTTCTTATGCGCTTGTATAGAAGAAGAGAGAGATTTTACGCGCGCGCCGGTGTTTATTTAAGTGAGCACTGCAAGAAGAAGAAAATTGAAGCGTGTTTCGATTGTAGCGCCATTCAGTGGGAAACAAAAAAGGTTGGTGATGTAATGCTGACAGCGTTGGTAGGATGACGTCTTTGGTGTCCAGTGGAGGGATTGGCTAAAATAAAGTACGCGTGACTTTGTTTTTTTTTTTTACTTTGTAGCGTGTGGTTACGTAAATACAAATTGACTGCTCGTAATGCTACGAAAATATCACCTGTGACAAAAACGTACAGTCGCGAAAATGTATCGCAAGAAAACAAAAGACGCTTTCTTTATATCCATCATACTTAGCATAATAAAATAAATCGTACTAGTCATATCCCAAGGGGAAAAATGCCTCCTTGAGCTCTTTCGCTATTTTTAAGCATCGATAATCACTTCAAAGTTGGAATCCCTCATTTTCGAACACGATCTCTTTATGCCTAGAACATAGAGGGGAATCACCTGCCCGCAGCCCTAGTATCAATACCCCCTTTAGAATTTTCGCAAGCTGTTCTTAATAAGTACATTTGCGTAAGAATTTTGCGACTGGAATTAACTTAGCCTAAACGACTTAATTTTCGCGAAGACCTAATTTTGCGAATTTCGCGAATCGCCTACAGCTCGCGAAAAATAGGTCCCGCAAAACAATTCCGGTAAAATGTAAACACATTGGAATCTATATTGAGATCCCTCCGCGTCGCGAAAATTAGAGCACGCGAATTATTCCAAAACTTCAGCTTCGATCTAAATTGCGAAATATTGAGCCCGCGAAAAATAAGGCTGTTGCAGTATATTTGTAATGCCTCTTTTGTTGTTTTAGTGGCCTACTCCACCCTTGTAACGAACGTTGACGCTGAGGGTACTGTAATATAAAAAAAGAAGCTATGTTCAGCTCCTTTCAAGACATGTTACAAGATGCTACCGATAATCAAGAGGTGGCTAATTTAGTCTTAGACTGTATACGTGATACATGTGCGAACAAATACAAAATGAGGTTTAATGTTGTTTAAATAGCGGCGGAATTTGAAAACAAGAAAAAAAAAACAGCATGATTGTTTTTTTTTGTGTTCCTCGTTGAACTCAGTCGAGATGTATAACATTCGTGTTCTTCGCAACAACTAAGGGTATGCATACATAGTGTCCTTTACCTTATGTTTTTTACCCAAAAATAATAATGCACTTTTTTATTTTTTTAATTACACGTTGCATAATGACTTGATACTTATTGACTAGGATATATATATATTTTTTTTCATTTACTTTAGTACTCAAGTAGCGATCAATAAGAAACGACACGAGGTGCCAGACTAAAGTTCGCACTTGATTCATAATCACCGAGAGCATAGGAAAGACAGAGCTTGACTTATCATGTATGCGCTCTTTGCTTTGTGATTCGTCCTTCTGCATTCTTTTTGGCTTATGTCGCAATTATATATAGGCAGTATACCCTGGACGCCATATTTAAGTGCGCCGTTTTGTGTGTGTGTATGTGTGTGTGTTGTCGTGCGTGCGTGCGTGCGTGCGTGCGTGCGTGCGTGCGTGCGTGCGTGCGTGCGTGCGTGCGTGCGTGCGTGCGTGCGTGCGTGTGTGTGTGTGTGTGTGTGTGTGTGTGTGTGTGTGTGTGTGTGTGTGTGTGTGTGTGTGTGTGTGTGTGTGTGTGTGTGTGTTTATTGTGCATGCTGACAAAAGAGCTCCCATTTATAGGCTGGTAAGACCGGCTACCTTAATAATGTGAAAAGCAGGTGGCAAAAAAAAAAAAAGAAACTGTGGAAGCTTGCTGTCAGCACGCGCTCAGCATTCGCGCACTCATGGCTGCCAGCAAATACTCAATATTGTATAAGGAGCAATAGTAAGATTATCGAGACTCCCCATGTTCTGCGTTTCTTAATCAGTCAGAGACTCTAGCTTATTTTGTTTTGAATCTAATTAAAGTCCTGAAGTGCTAAAGTAAGTTTCAAAGAAGTTAACTTTCTCATCAAGATGTTGGCCTGCTTTTTTGAGGTTCCAGGCTACTCCTCCTAAAGTGCTTCTAAGCATATGGGTGTACTTTCAAAGCTATAACGGACGAATAAGCCTTCAAAAAGAAAGCCTTCCGTTTTTCTTCGGCTGTCCCGTAGCTTTTAATCAAGAAAAGAAAAAGCGAGTACAGCGTAATAGTTGCGGCCAAGACGATTAACTATAGTCTTCTCTTATCGGACTCTACAGATTAGCGCCCGCCACGACGTGCACACAAGAAACGCGTGCTGGTCGATTCGGGTCAATTGGGTCGTCAAAATATGATGTGGACTCTTCTACCACCGCGAGACGATGGGGCACTGCACCGCACTACACTGTCTCTACCGAAGCGCACAAGAACTACGGCTAACCCCAAATCGAATACTCAAACCGGCGTGCACTTATCTGCAGCGATCCTCATCAGGAAATCCGCTAACGTAAGCTCGATTATGTGCGTCGGAGGTGATCGTCCGAATGCTAACCAGATTGACCGGATAACGAGTTTGTGCTGAGCTGAACCAAATCCGGAGGCGGAAGTAATGAATCCCTAACGAGAGGGAGCCTGGTAGACATGTCTGAGTAGCCATCTTTGGTTATAGTATTTCCGTTTCTTGTTCATGGTGTTTGTTTTATCTGTTTATTTGTTTATTTAGTGATGCCGCCCACCAACAGAAACAACATGCCTTCCCGGTAGTAATCATCATAGCAGAAAAAAAAGAAAAACCTTCAAACACTGTAATAGTAATCGTAAGCCTCCCATAAGCAGCTTTCTTTTTCTTTCTTTCTCTTTTGAGCTAGCACATGCTTTTTTACCCTGTGGCTAGGGTAAATGAGAACTGAGACTGCGTCTGGAGCTTTTTCTGATAGATCGCCCACCATCTTTAACAGTGGAAGTGTTTGCATACTTCTGTCATAACGGCGACCCTTTTAGTGGAGTTGGGAGCAAACTCATCTTTCATTTTTATTGGTCTGAGTACAGCCTGCATAAGAATGAAAAGCTTACGAAGTAAAGCAAACAACAAAATTGACTTCTGTACTCCCCATAGTAGATATACTCGTGAATTTGTAATAAACTGTTTTAATTGTCCAGTAATAACTTCAGCTCTCAACTTACCCTGTCGCAAAACAAAAGCTCTTACTGGTGGGTATGGCCCTAGGCAGTCAAGAGACTAAGACATCGAACATCTGTCATCTTCATAGATGGCCTCTACAATACGTCACTATACCTAGAATTAAATGTTTTTCAAGATATAAAAACTTACACTCACTGAGAGCTGAGAATCCCGAGCCGTGGTTCATCTTCCTGATTCTTGCTTTGTGGTTTGCTTGTTGGTGTTCTTATCGGCTGCGCAGCAGTAATAAAATGCCACGCCTTGCGCTTCTTAAACCGCCATTGACTATATGTATATTGTGAGTAATGCGGATTCTTGGGCGAGTTGGTACTGAAACTTGGACGTAGTAGGAACGTTCTCTCGGTCCTACTCTTCGTCCCTGTCGTGAAGCGCTATTATGTTCTCCAAGTAACATATATATTGTGTCTGCAATAGCGAAGCTCGATCTAAATTGTGCCGTAAAAATCGGCGCCTGCACGTAGCAATCGAAACTTTTCGTAAAAGGTGTATTTTACAGGTCGGTTTTTTCTTGTAAAATTACAAAGCGTAGCTCCCTTTTTGTAAAACAAAAAAAGGGTCGAAAACCTTGTCAGGCTGAAACGGAGGGCGGCGACGCAGACGACCGAGTCGACTGGAGGGGGCGCGTTTGGCGCACGTATATATAGATGACGACGGGAGCAGCGTCAGAAGGTGGACCCGACCGGCGAAAAACAGCAGACGACATGCACGCAGACAAAATCAGTCTGCGGCGAGAGCACCGTCGTTGTGCGACCGCGTTGTTTCTTTGCTTCAAGTTTTGCTTGTATTGTTCGCGTTCATTTTTAAACCAAGGTACATTACGCAAGAACTATGTCTGTTTTAATAAACCACGGACGTCGCGAGCAGTCTCGATAAGGAGGTAGCGCCATCTACCAATACGTGCGCCAAACGCGCCCCGCCACTAGACTTGGTCGTCTGCGGCGCCGTCCTCCGTTGATCCTGGCAAGGTTTTTGGCCCTATTTTCTACGTAAAGTGAGCTACGCTTTATTATTTTACAAGATAAAACCGACACGCGAAATACACATTTGACGAATAGTTTAAATTGCTACGTGGAAGCGCCGACTTTTACGGCCCAATTTAGGTCGAGCCTCGGTATTTCAAACCTGATATAAAAACTGGAGTTCTCCTGATGGGTGCTTGTTCCGCTCCTATTTACTGTCATTCTAGCTGTTGCGGACAATTGTATTTGGACACACAGTTAGCAAATTATCGATGCTTTATTATGAGAATTGCACGAGTGAACCTGGTGCTAACATGCGGTGCCTCGATGTGCACTGAAAATCGGCAACCTGCTTTGACTTACGCTTTCTGAAACCCACAACCAACGTTTCCGGTCTTTCACAGAGTCCCGTTTTCAGTCCGCATCGAGGGTAATCACTCCAGCCGAGCGAGTTAATGAACCACAAGCGGAGCTCTACCCCCGAACGAATAATTTACCGGCAACACGGCCCTTGCATCTGAGAAGTGAAACGTATACGAAGACGAAAATCCCGGGGTGTCGGAGCGCTGCTCTACGCGTAATGAATCCTGTAGGGATAATGGTTCTTTGATTCTCTCCTTTCGAGCCAGCTGGTCCTCCTCATTGTGCAGCGCAATTAGCTTCCCTAATTAAGGAAAGAGGATATGCTGCGCCGACCTTTGCCATCGTGGTACCTTCGCCCTGGAACGGGCGTTGGAGGGAAGTCGTGCTGTGTGGACTTCTTCCCTTCGAGACCACTCGAGCCTTCCTTTGTTTTCTCGCTGGTTCCTTGAGACCCCTGGGTTCGGATTGTCCCGACTAGCTTCCAAGGACTTCCCGCTCATCGGGGGAACTTGAGCTTGAAGTGGTCTCGCTTCAGGCACAGCTGGTCGCAACTTGTGTTCGGAAGGAGAATAGGGTGTGTTCGAGGTGGTTGGAAAATACTTTTGATAAAGTGCACGTGCGCCACAGAGGCTCTTCAAAAAGAGAAAGCAGACATTCGCGCTTCTACACACACAAATATTTACACCCACAAGGATAAGAAAAGGGTATGTCAGGTACCTACATTGCAATTTCTAGTAATACACGCTTTTTAATCGGAAAATGGGGTGGTGCGGCATGTAACACAGTGTTTCTATACACCGGCTTCAAGCAGCATTACTCTGAGTTGTTTTGCGACTATATTGGATATTAACGGCCTATACCAATACCTTTGTGTAACCATGAGGGTAGAAAGTCCCTAAAAACATGGACAGACCCTTAAGAAACCATAAAATTAACTTTTACCTGGTATAAATAATTTTAGATTGGGGTTTAACCAATCGTATATCATTTAGTGGGCCCAAAGAAAAATAGTGCACGAAGGTAGAAAACAAAAAGCCCACTTTTCGGTACGAAATCCCGAAAATATAGCCAACTCTTTCTTACCTCCTTTCCCCCGAAATCTCTTCGCCTTTTCACTTTGATGCATCCGCGGCGTCCCAGCAAGTCACGTTGCTATAGCATACGATGAAGTTAGACGTTCACGTGGAGCGTCAAATGCATGAGTGAAAATGCCTTACTGCTGTGCGCTGGACGCTGGCACTGGACGCCATTTTCGAGGGCGCTGTTTATACTCCGGGTCGCTGCTTTGAAGCGTTCTTCCGCAGAACGAGCGCGCGCGCTAGAAATGCTCGTCTCAAAGCAAGGAGCGCGTGCTAGCTCGCGCTTGTGGCCGAGGGAGTGTTCGCGTGCGCGTTGCAAATGAACTGGAAGCTCGCAATCAGCTCGCGCTCAGCAGTCACGCACACAGCTGTGGCCGCAGGTGAATGCGACGTAGTTGCGACGCGGCCCATACTCTCGTCAAGCTTCAGCCTGTTTGCCGCTTGGGGCGGGTCGGGGATCTACTAACGAAACGTCATGCGCAGGCCTTGTATTCTAGGTGGTATTGGCTGAACCCAGCTCACGCATTGTATACGAGCAATGCGTCACTCGAACCCATGCTCTCGCCAACAATCTATCCGTCGACGAATAATTGAATTCGCGTTCGTGGCCAATGAGCGCCTTGACGGTCCTTATCATACCTGTGAATGACAAGTTCTATGGTATGCTTACAAAACACGATAGATGCTTGGAGTCATCGCATCCCGTGCCCAAGCACGTCATGATCACGCGACTTCTCGTTTCGATTTTGAGTTGAGAAGGAAAAAGCTCAAAATAATGCCATGGTCCCTCTGTGCGCAGCATTTAGCGTGCAGTGTGCAAGGAGTGGAGAGCAGACCGTACGAAACCGCCACCATTACCCCGATCTGACCAAGCGTTCAGCGCATGCCTGAACATATCACTTTAGTTCAAAGGCGGCGAGGCGGTTCTTGCCGGCTCGTAGTCTGCACGCTCGAAGTTGGGTTGTCGCAAGTGCAGAAAAACGATAGTTTCTTTGAAGCGTTTCAGCAGCGGTGGAGTAGCCAAACTGGCCAGTGAAGTTGGTCTGTTCACATCTGGATACCGCTGAGACGACGCGTGGACCCTGCCCGCTCATATTACTGGCGATGGTATAGATTCCGCGTATAAGTAGAAGCGAAAGCATTAGGAGTCCGTTTTGGCGCCGTCAGTCAGCCCAATCCGTCCCTTCGGAGTTGCAGCTATAAGACCTGGAGACAGATGCTATTGATCGATGCCTTCCTTCTGAACCCCACTGCCCCTATCTCTTCTCTCAGTCGTCGAACTCGGTCTTCTCTTCTTCCTCGCTGTCAATACATGGTGAGCCTCTTATCGCCCAACTCACCGACGTGGTTGAGTGATACGATTGCGTGTACTCGTCCGGACCCTGTCTTGGTAACATTCTGCTTCTTTCGCCTTGTTTGCGCGAGCCTGTTTTTACATGGGAAATGGCTCTTTGTCTTGCGACTGTTTGAGTATTTTTCTTGTGCCACTGGAAATTCGTGCACATGTGTTTTTGTTTTGTTTTTCTTTCGCGTTGCCTGAGCATAACAAACACACGCACAAACACACACACACAGACACACACACATATATATATATATATATATATATATATATGTATATATATATATATGTATATAGGCCCCTTGCACTGACGTCACATCGCATACTTTTGAGCACCATGTAAGAGGAGGAGAGAGAAGCTGCTTTTGTAAGAATTTTGAGTGACAGCTTAATCTTCTATAATCTTCTGGGAGGAGAATAGCGACGCCTGTGCAAATCCGGGCGGCACAAAGGAGGGTCCTGATAAGAGGGGAGCTCCCTCTTCCTCTTTTCTCTGGACGGCATCGGAAATGACGTCATGTGCAAGCCACGTATATAAAACACAGGAATTATAAAAAAAAAAAGAGACGAAAAAACGAGAATCTGTTAACAGCGCCCTGTGAACAGTGCTATACTCAGCATGCGGGCTTAGTTTTTTCGAGACACGGCTGAGAGCACTGCAATACAAGGCGCGCAAGCGCAAAGTCACATCTTTTTTTTTTTTTCGTAATTGGCGGGCTTTTTACAAAGATCAGAAAAAGAGAACCGCCTTAAGGTTTCCTGGTAAAAACCACTGAATTGGATGTATCTAAGGACGCTCCACAACTTTGTCACTGAACCTTCTCTCTAAATTAAATATTTCAAAACTTCATTAATTAATCTTAATTAATCATTTCATCGGGCAAAATACAAAAAATAGCATGACTTGCTCTAGAGTCTAGACAATGAACATGCTTTTTCTTTGGTTTCGTCTTCCTAAATTGCACTAAAATATTTTTAAACCTTGGCTCAAGTTACGTGGACTACCCTGTATATATACACATCGCGACACTGTTAGCGCGAACACGACATCGGCGCATTTTCGCATTGGGCTTCTAAATAGTATTAGCGAGCACGAAATTTTATCGCTTACATTATAGAACTAAATGAGCTCTTTCCGTAGCAATAATAACTATGATGACATCCCTTGATTTAAAAAAAAAAAGAAGCTGGAAAAACCGGCGATCGCTTGTTCGCGCTAACAGTGTCGCGCTCTGTACATAGATTGTTTGATTAGGCTGTTCCACAAAATGCCGGCAAAAGTTTTCCGGCAAAAAGTAGGTGGCAGCGCAGAAAAAAATTGTCAGTTCACTGCAAAGGCATTTCTTTAGAATAGCAGACAGTGTTCGGCTTAGTGCGTTTCTTTATTATTTTGAATATAATCAACCTTCTAATGAGTAAAAGTAATGCTACGGTTTTAATTACAAACATACCGGGTCCTTGCCAATCGTCAAGTACGGTTTAGGATGTTTGAAGACATTTCTAGTGCGTTTATCGGGCCCGTTAGAAGCGCAAAATTTGGTATTCACGCTGACTTTTTTTTTTTTTTAATACTGAAGGAAATCGAAAGCCATTGGCTGCTGCTATTATAGCTGCGCTCATGGTCGATCTTCTGCTATTAGCTGTTGACAGAAATTGACAGCCATTCAAATGGGCTTTTAAGGCTTCGTTTTTTTTTAATTGTTTCTTTGCACCAAGACGGAAATATTAAATAGACAAAACTCTCGGCGGTGAGTTCAAATAATTTTTTATGTTTATTTTTAAGGTGCGGCGAAATGCGACATACATCATAGGCTTTTCTAAAAATGACGTTACGAAAATTATGAAAGAATTAAACAAATATATCATGCCTCTTTTAGCGGACGTGCAAGGATAGTGTTTTTGTTTCATACACAAAACATGATAATTCGTTCTAGCATAATCAAACACAGCAGCTAGTGTAAAAAACAAAACCTTGTTTTGCTAACTAGACGTTGTAACGCAGTGCGGAAGGAATTTGCAATCTCCCTTTTTAGGCGAACAAGAAAGGAGTCTATACTTTACAAGGCGTCAACGGAGACATACGAGTTGTTATCGTTGGCACTTGTCTGACACGCTCCAATTCTCTCGGAGCTCATTTCGCAAAGTGCATGTTGACCCTCGAAGGAACCACGAGGAAAAAACTCGCTCGAGCGTACGTTAATGCCACGTAGCGGTAGTGATTTTCCGCACTTTTATTCAACACAAACATGGTTCGTAACCGGCGGGTTGTTCGCGTATACATATATGTTTTGATGACTCCGTTTTGGCGTCTTCTCATCTGGTCGAGCACTGCCGTCAAGCTCGCAAGCCTTGCTCGTAGCGACGTGCTTTCTGAACGTTAAAGCGAGGTACCCATTTAGCACTGACGCGACGTTAAAGCTTTTGTCGTGTTTTTCGTTTACATGTGTTGGCGTTCTAACCCCAAACTAGACCGCTCACGCTTTGTGGAGGGCGTGTGCATATTTAACGAAACTGGTAAATTCGATAACATGTTTTGATCGCGTGATCAAGAAACACGAGCGAGCACTGTCGAGGGTTTGACCTAAGTGTACATAGTCACCAATAGATTGAGAACCACAGGACGTGCGCCTTATTATGCTTACACTTCTCTCTTCGGGATGTCTTATCTAGTGCCCTTATATAGTCTAATGCCGCAACCTTATTTGCTGCGGAGCGATGTAAACAAGCTTGTGACTTGCCACGTCTTGCGTTGCTTAAACATGCCAGTTACTAACGTTGTGAACGTAGTGCGGCAGAAAGTAATAAGAAATTTTTTAAGCATGAATTTTTCTTTTCAAATTAATGTGATCTTTTTTGGCGTAGGTCCTTCGGCAGCTACACAACGACGGAGGCGCATTTTCCATTGTTCGTAGCGGTGCTGAAAAACTTCAGCTGCATATGCATTTCAGTTCGTCGGTTACGCTATTCTGGATATTATCCAAAGTACCAAAACGGGGCCCTTTCAAGTCGTCATTGAGCCGGGGGAACAAACATAAGTTCCAAGGACTGAGATGCGGCAAATAGGGGGACTAGGGAACCAGAGGAATGCCTTGTTCTGCCAAAAATGTATTGATGGAGATGGCCGTGTGACATGAGACATTGTCGTCTTGCAGCATTGAAGTGTCACTTTCTTCCTGAGCCCAATGAGCCCAATGAGCATTGGTTTGATTTTTGATTTGATGGCACAAAGTTGCTCAAAAGTTTGCCAGTTTATCTGCGTAACGCACCTCAAAAACACAACTTTACCTGACACACTCTCAACAATCGCGTAGCAACTGTAGCAAGCTCAAAGTTATATTAATCTACGGCATGGGTTAAGCAAACTGCAATGTGAAGGAGGAAGCAGATGCATTGTCGGTTCACGCACAGTGTTGCCAGTCTCATTACCATTCCGCCCAGTGTTGTACGGAACGGCGTTCCAAGGAACGGCGTTCCTGGAACGCGTTCCTTTTAGGAGGAACGAAGGAACGCCGCCGTTCCATTTTGCATCGGTGGAACTGGAACGGGAACGCGTTACATTTTTACTGGAACGGAAAGAGTAATGGCGTTCCTTTTTTTCTTCCAGTGGGGTAATTCTTATTTTATTTCGAACTGGGAAATTTTGAAAGTACAAAAACAATATTTTTACGAAGTGGAGGATTTCATTACCTTTTTGGCTACTAATCTTATGAATTATTTTGTGTGGTCCTCGCTTGCTAACAGTTTCGGGTGCAGGACAGCTGGTTGACATTGATCATTTTTTGAGTGCCCGAAACTGCGGTACAAAAAGCAAGGCTTTTAGTCGTAGGAAAAGACAAAGAAAGAGGGTTGTTTCAAACTAAGCTACTTTCTTTGGTTCCACGAATCCTCATACACCCATAAATCTAAGGCCGACTACAGCCACTTGTGAACTTCTATGGCGAGACCTACAGTTGCAACAAGATCACAGGTTGCCAGACATCGAATGCACCCTTGTATCCCGAACATTGGTCACTTAAAAGATACACAATAAAATAACCTTTATTTCTTCTCTTGTCCCACACCTTCAAAATGAACAACGAAGCCAACCTTACAAAGAAGTATTTGTAGTTTTTAATAGGGAGCCTTGAGCTCATAAGCGCACATGAAGGCACCCTAGTTTTTAGGACTGACCTTCCAAAAGCCCTACCCTCTCCTCCAGTCCACTTTCTCGTTTTGAGGACACCAACATCGAGAAGCAACTGTTGTTAAGTTCGAACAAGGGACTTTGTTCAATTGAAACGTGTGAGGCTGTTGTAAAACGCTCGTACAATATTGGGTAAAAGTACATTCGGCTCGTCTGAATCGTCACTACAAACATGAATATGGTTAGAAGCTGACATTTTTAACTTGAATATATCGACAAATGAAACCCTGCTTCCGCTTGTTTCCTTCTCCTGTTGCCCTTCCATGACGACATATTAACTCGTATGTTGACTACTAATGGGATAGATAAAAACAAACTCTGCTTGATTTAACAAAATATAGTAATTAGCAAAATACAAATGTAACGTATACGTTCATTTTTTAAACTGTAACGGGAACGAGTTCCTTTTTCACAGATGTAACTTGTAACGGGAACGCGTTCCAAAAATCAGAAGTAACGAGGAACGAGCTTTCGTTCCTTTTTTTGGGGGGAACGTGTACAACACTGATTCCGCCACACCTCATACATACGCTAACGCAATACGATGTATTGAACGACAACGCTCAGGCTCGTTAGCTCGTAAGCTAGTGAGCCAGCGTACAAGCAAACCTCTACTCCAAAGGGCGTCGCTACACCAAACATAGACTTATCGTGACCCCGCCCTGACGATCATCTTATCCTCGCTCCAGAAGATTAACGGTTCGTATTTGTCGGGCGATGGGTCTTGCGGCGAGCTAATCCAATGGGGCATTAAGCCTTAGCAATTTCCGTTCTTGTTACCTCGTCCTGTATCATTTATCTTGCGCCGAGCACGCTATCATGAGTTCCTTCCGTAAGACCAGGAGGTTTCGACCTTATATACAATGTCGAGGCGCCCATACTTCGCGTGAGAGCTCTCTAGATGCCGTTGCGACGTTTAGAGAGAAACCTCCTCATGGATGCATGATATAAAAGATGAAGAAATGGATCGTGTAGCTGCTGGAGCCTTTAGAAAAGGAGCCGGCTTGTGCCGGCTTTTTCTTAAAAGGATCCACTAACAATGTTGCATACTTAAGTGTGTTATAACGACTTACACTGATGGCAATACCCTTTGGGCATTCTTTTTAGAATATAACACCCTTTATTGTTGCGAAATAAGACCTTGCTAACGAGAACGCGTTACATTTTTACTGGAACGAAGAGTAATGGCGTTCCTTTTTTTCTTCCAGTGGGGTAATTCTTATTTTATTTCGAACTGGGAAATTTTGAAAGTACAAAAACAATATTTTTACGAAGTGGAGGATTTCATTACCTTTTTGGCTACTAATCTTATGAATTATTTTGTGTGGTCCTCGCTTGCTAACAGTTTCGGGTGCAGGACAGCTGGTTGACATTGATCATTTTTTGAGTGCCCGAAACTGCGGTACAAAAAGCAAGGCTTTTAGTCGTAGGAAAAGACAAAGAAAGAGGGTTGTTTCAAACTAAGCTACTTTCTTTGGTTCCACGAATCCTCATACACCCATAAATCTAAGGCCGACTACAGCCACTTGTGAACTTCTATAACGAGACCTCCAGTTGCAACAAGATCACAGGTTGCCAGACATCGAATGCACCTTTGTATCCCGAACATTGGTCACTTAAAAGATACACAAAAAATAACCTTTATTTCTTCTCTTGTCCCCCACCTTCAAAATGAACAACGAAGCCAACCTTACAAAGAAGTATTTGTAGTTTTTAATAGGGAGCCTTGAGCTCATAAGCGCACATGAAGGCTCCCTAGTTTTTAGGACTGACCTTCCAAAAGCCCTACCCTCTCCTCCAGTCCACTTGCTCGTTTTGAGGACACCAACATCGAGAAGTAACTGTTGTTAAGTTCGAACAAGGGACTTTGTTCAATTGAAACGTGTGAGGCTGTTGTAAAACGCTCGTACAATATTGGGTAAAAGTACATTCGGCTCGTCTGAATCGTCCACTACAAACATGAATATGGTTAGAAGCTGACATTTTTAACTTGAATATACGACAAATGAAACCCTGCTTCCGCTTGTTTCCTTCTCCTGTTGCCCTTCCATGACGACATATTAACTCGTATGTTGACTACTAATGGGATAGATAAAAACAAACTCTGCTTGATTTAACAAAATATAGTAATTAGCAAAATACAAATGTAACGTATACGTTTCCATTTTTTAAACTGTAACGGGAACGAGTTCCTTTTTCACAGATGTAACTTGTAACGGGAACGCGTTCCAAAAATCAGAAGTAACGAGGAACGAGCTTTCGTTCCTTTTTTTGGGGGAACGTGTACAACACTGATTCCGCCACACCTCATACATACGCTAACGGCAATACGATGTATTGAACGACAACGCTCAGGCTCGTTAGCTCGTAAGCTAGTGAGCCAGCGTACAAGCAAACCTCTACTCCAAAGGGCGTCGCTACACCAAACATAGACTTATCGTGACCCCGCCCTGACGATCATCTTGTCCTCGCTCCAGAAGATTAACGGTTCGTATTTGTCGGGCGATGGGTCTTGTGGGGAGCTAATCCAATGGGGCATTAAGCCTTAGCAATTTCCGTTCTTGTTACCTCGTCGTGTATCATTTATCTTGCGCCGAGCACGCTATCATGAGTTCCTTCCGTAAGACCAGGAGGTTTCGACCTTATATACAATTTCGAGGAGCCCATACTTCGCGTGAGAGCTCTCTAGATGCCGTTGCGACGTTTAGAGAGAAACCTCCTCATGAATGCATGATATAAAAGATGAAGAAATGGATCGTGTAGCTGCTGGAGCCTTTAGAAAAGGAGCCGGCTTGTGCCGGCTTTTTCTTAAAAGGGTCCACTAACAATGTTGCATACTTAAGTGTGTTATAACGACTTACACTGATGGCAATACGCTTCGGGCATTCTTTTTTGGAATATAACACCCTTTATTGTTTCGAAATAAGACCTTGCTACCTAGAACACTCATAACATTTGAAGGGCGTAGAAAGGGTACGGAAAAAGGTACTTTGGTGACCTTGTCCACACCCTTCAAACTTGCGCTTCAAACAGCGTTAGCCGAGGTTTATCTAGTGGCTATACCACATAATAATTGCCTTTAACTATACCAACGGTTTTTAGTTGAGGGTACAGTCCTAAAATTTTGCGATCTTATGCTTTATGTGAAATATTGAGGAGAACAAGCCAACGTACCTGTAACCTTCATAATTGCGGTGGAGTTCACCTCGAATAAGTGCCTTTCATCGTGTCTTGTTCGATGGAGACACTTTTTTTCGGCGATAAGAAAAGAGAAAAACGACGAAAATATGCCCATTAGCGACCCCTGTTATGTTGGCTGAACCTTAACTGGCCACGACCTCAAGCTTTCACGGCAGGTTCGGCCGACGTCTTGTACAAGCGGGCGGTCTAAACAAGAAGCTCCGAAGAGTAGTTTCGAAAACATATTACGAAATTTCCCATCACTTAGCAACTATTGCACAGGCAGAAAACACCCCAAGACATTACCAAAAAAAATTTTATTTACGAAAACTGCACGTTTTTGATGGTTCTCGAACGCTGATTAATGAAGGCACCAGAACAAAAAGACAGACTTTTTTTTATTGAACAGTTACCTAGACATAGTGAGTGGGCATAGAACAACCAATTTTAATCCAAGCCTAGAATACAAAGTGGTTCAGGCCTAGTGGCGAGATAGTACATGCGATTACTACCAATAATAACAGGGAAAAAGTTCTGAATTGCGTTGCAGTATACACTGCAAGACATCTGGATAGTCGACTTTCCCTCAAAGCCCTTTGGAGAACCAATGTCTGGAATCTACGAATAAACTCGATGAATGATAAAGCTGCAAACATGTTAAAAAAAAAGCTGCATGCGCTGTGAAATTGATGATGGTGAAACATCATGCACAGTGCACACTGTTTTCTTCTTTTTTTAAGGTCTAAACATATTTTTAGCCTCGCTTTTTGCCCAGATCCCTTCGTAGATAGTAGTGATTAGCTCTTCCAAAAGCTTTGCAAAAAATGCATGCTCCAGATTTATTTTAAGCGTAGGTACTATCACGGCTACCACAGCAAGGAGGTTCGTCTCATAGCATTGCGAGCGCGAAGCAATAGCATCTAGGATTCGTCATCGCATAGTACGTTAATTCTGGCTGCCTTAATACCTTCGTAAATTCTTCAGCTCATACAGAATATAAAAAAAAGAAGAAAAACAACAGACACACAAACCTGCACTTATTACGCGGAACGGGTTTGCAATCCAGTCGATCCTACCACAGAGGCAGGATATTAATTCCTTTAAGTGTTCCTTAGCACGCCTAACAAAAGCCGCCGGTTTTACGGCCTTCTCCTAGGCAGCTGATCGATCACCTTTAAAATTATGACCGCGCTTTACCTGTTTTAGCCAGCTTCGGCACCGGCCCTCAGCTTTACATCACTCTGAGGAGTTCGCGCAACGTATTGCGCAAAAGGGCGGTTGCTCCACCACGATAAAGAATGACTCGCCAACAGAGGGATGCACTGGTGGGCTGCGTCCGAGGGGGAGTTTATTTTGTCGTTAGGTGACCATCAGCGGGACTCCCTACAGCAACCGATGTAGATTACCATAAACTATGTCGGTGTCCAAGTACAACATCCATTCTATAGTGCGGCGATTTTTGTTTGCACTGGAGCTGTCAAGCCAAGCCCTATGATGATGCAGAAGTGCGGTAAGCCGTCTATCCTGCGGGAGGAGATTGCGCAGCTTATTTGTTATTGCAAGACGCTCGCCTGTTTTACATGCGAGTTCGTACTAAAGGATCGAGGCATTTTTTATTGTTTCTTTTTTTTTTTCTGAATCTTGTGGTAGGCCTTTCGAACATAAATAAGAAATAGCTTTAAAGCGGTTTTCGCGTTCACGTTTCCGCTCTGCAGTAATTGACAAGATAAAGCCAATCACTATGGTATATGAAGGGGCTACAGTTAATGACAAGGCGCAGAAGAAAAAAAAAAACAGTCTCTGAGAAAGGTTATTTGCGAAGAGTCAGGCACAGCCCTAACGACGCATTCACACTGGTTGTCGAGATGCGTTTGCGAAGCGGTTGCGATTGCAGTTCGCTAGCGACCCCGTTCAAACGCACCGAAACGCGTTTCGCGGTGTTCACGCGTGATCTTTTGAGACTTGCGTTTGGCAACCGTATTTTACAATCCAAAATCCATTCTTGTTTTACAATCCAAAATCCAATTTAATTCACGATCCAAAGCCAAAATTTAGATATTTTGGTACTGAAGGTTTGTCATCGGGATGTTCGCACGCATCACGAGTTCGGGCAGCGAAAAAAGAGACGTGATCCCGCAAAATCCGCCTGCGATTCCTACGACTTCACACACGAGCAAAGCCTAGTTAGGCACACCTTGGTGACTCAGAAGAGAATGCCCTCGACCCTTTCTTCGAAGTGGGCCCTTCCCGCATAAATGGCTGACCTCCCCGCGTTGCTCCCTTTATCATTCTCAGAGTACTGAGCGTCACTGGTGGTCCGTTGTGCGGAAAATATGTTCGGTGCTAGCTGGTCGTGGCTTCGCTGGCAGCGGACTCTCCTCTCGTCACTCACACGTCGATTGAGTCTGCGGTTTATTTGACATAAAGCTCAAATGAACGCCGTTTGAATTACCTACGCATCGTCTGGTACGTACGCTTTATATGTTAAATAGGTTCCCTTTATTCTCCTTGGTGTTAGAAACGTTACGGGTCGAGCTAGCCCAGGTGCCCTGCCAGCTCCGCTGTAGTGTGTTGGCTACGCAATTAGGCTTACGACGTCCATATCGACGTTGCCGTCGGCGATGCATAGAGTCGAAAGCTTTTAGTAGTTCACGCGACTGCCTTAGTAGGTACAAAAGCTGTCGTTTCGGTCGGTCGAAGGTGGGTTCCGATGTTCTACGGGCAAACGGAGGCGGCGCAGCGACGAGCTTTGGCACCCCGAATTATAAACAAACTATACTCAATTTCACTTTACGGTATTAGCCCCGTGCGCGACTGAAAGCGTCGCTGTGGTCGGCCTTCCACGATTGGCCGAACGCTGACTATGACGTCGGAAAGGGGATTTATCATCGACGGAAATAAGAGGAATGAAAGAACTTTAATTTTGACGGTGTTGGCAGTGTTCCTTTGAGAGCGCAATGATTTCAAGATTCCACCATGCTAATAACAAACACCATCGAACTTGTTGTTTGCAAGGTAATGACGTCACAAGGGGGAACCACAGGAGGGCGCCACCAAAACATCTCGCCGCTAATAGAGCAGCGAAGGTTAGAAGCGCGAGCTTCTATCATTTGCAGCTGATCTTAATGCACGCGAGCTTGTCGCGCCGAGATGAGCCCTAGCGTAAGGCTCGTGCTTGCAGCTTTTTCTACGGTACATCTTAAGGTGAAATAGAGTATTGGGGAGAAGGTCGAATTATAGGGGGCACTATATCGAGCTTGTTGTTAAAGCCCCTCTATCCTGGGAAAAGTGGTGCCATTCATTGTTGTATACAAATGCTCGAGGCACGTGCCGCGCGCCACTTCAGGGAAATTCATGGCGTCTGAAATCTAGCTCAGTGCTACACTGTGCCGCCATGATCTTCCCAAGGGCTGCACGTTGCACGTGCCTTGTGCAACGACGAACCCTGCGCTACTTTTGAAACGTGAAGGGGCTTTACTTGTTGTTAGGGTGCCTACATGTCTGTCTGTCTCAGCGTGAAGACATCCATTGTTGCCCTGAATGTGCCAGCGCGTGACGCTCTCGCGCACTCGGTGCGTGACTTGGGCGGTAAAGTGGCGTCTATGCATTAGCCAAAGCTACGCGCTCGAGCTGAGTGCCACCGGATTGCGCGCACTTCAAAATGCATGAAAAAAAAAAAAAAAAACGATTGGGCGGAAAAATGACTGAGATGTCACCACTCAAGCAAAAGCGCGCGTGTGTATAAAGGCACTCTACTTGTTGTCCTTACAGCCCGGTGTTTACTATACTTCGTTTCACCTTATGTTGTACCGCAGCGAAGGCTAGAAGCGCGAGCTCATAGCGTTGGCAGCTGCTCTTAAGTCACGAGAGCTTGTGCCGCCGGGATGTGGCCCAGAGCATGGAGCTCGCGCTTGTAGCCTTTCCTGCGGTACATCATAAGGTGAAACAGAGTATAACACGGCGTAACAAAGAAATTGAACCTCGCCTAGCGCAGTCTGGGCACGAGCACTTTGCTCTGACCCAACAAGGTAGAGGGGCTTAGAGTGATAAACCGGAAGTTCGCAAGTGGCAACCCCCCCCCCCCCCCCTTTGCCGCCATGTTGTACACAAAATTGACCCCTCGTCACGTAACCTCACAAGAGCAATAACGTCATCGGTAAGATGGCAGCGCCCAGAGCTGGCGGATGCGAGTTTGTTCGGTGCGCGGTAGCCGTGATGTGCAGCTGCTTTCCGACGACTTCGGGCTTTTTCGTGCTCGCTGACGTAGGTATAATGTGAAAACATGAAGGAATGAGACTTTATACCCTTTTTGCGCAAGGTCGGTCTTGATCCTGTGGATATTAACGCCTGTGAGACAGCATCAGCCGTATCGCCGTACCGGTGCCCGGATTCCCGGGTGTGTTCGAGGATCGATAGAACTTTGGGTGCTTTCAGCATGAAATTTTCTCATTCTCTTAGCTTGGTTTGAACGTTGGAATGTCTGAGAATCGACGCGAAATGTATGCGTCGGACGTAGGGACTAGGGGAATTCGTTTCAGCCCTAGGTAACTGCATAATCACAGCCAACTTTTAGCGAGGAAGCTCCTGCGACCTTTACATTTTGTCCTTATCAACAATTTTACGATATCACCTCTAGCATTAAATATTCGCATTTTTCTAGCTTCGTGTGAACGTCTGAGAATCGAAGCGAAAGGTATACGTCGCGTTAGGGCCTAGGGGACGTCGTTTCAGCCCTGCGTCACCGAATAACCATAGAACATTTTGGCGTGGAAGCTCCTGCGATCTTTAACCTTTTGTGCTAATCGACGACTCTACATTTGATTGCTTTTCTTCCTTTTTTTGTGAGTGCGAAGTGCCCACTTAATTTCAGCTGCGAGGATGACGTTTTATTGAGTCTGGGGATGAATAAATCGTTGCAGGCACCTACTTCAAAGCTATTCGACTTGCTATAAGAACAACCGTTTCGGTGTACGCATAGATTAACTGCACATTTTTTTCTTTCGTAGGATTTATTGCAGGAATAGTTTTTTTCATCAAGAGGGCATTGTATTAGTCGGTCAATTATTTACTCGTTCTAATTACCTGGACAAGGTTATTCATATTTGTGTTCATCCCTTGCCCGAAGAGCAGTCTTGCAGAAAAATGTTGACTACCAGTTCCTTTCGGTCTCTTCAATAGACTTTTTTTTCGAAAGTGTGGGCTGCCTACACTTCGTGTCACCGTAACTTGGAAAAGGGCAACCACCACAGCCCCCTCGAGCCAATCAGAGAGACGGAGTGAAGGTGTGTGACAAATCTGTGCAGACGAGCACTCTAATGATATGTTGTCATGTGCCTCTCTCCAACGTGCATATTGACTCACCGAGACTAACCTTTGCCGTTTCCCAAATTGTGATGGAACGAATTACAGTAGCCACTACTCTAATTGCCCAAGGCCTTCATACTTTAGGTATTTGTTCAACAAGAGTGTTATGTCCGCCATCACTGTGAACTCGGCTGAGCGCCTATTGGACTCGAATGCTGCATTAGCGTTCGACGTGAACTGGGGCCCATTCGTGTGCTTTACGCCAAAAAAAAAAAAAATGGCGACAGTCGTGTTACTTGATGGGGTTTTACAAAGAATCTAATGTGTCATACGTATAGGAAGTGTCTTTCTATAAAGCAATGCATCAACACATACTATTAAACTAGATGCTCAGAGATGGGTTTGTGTTTTAATTAACAAGTTACAGCAGTGTGCTTTAATGTTATTATCATGTGTGTAGTTTTAAGTATCCTCTTTTGAATGCCTACAAAGGCCCCTGGAGGGAATAAATTAATAAATAACATTTTCACATCACTGGAGTTGGTTTCCGGATGTGCCACATGTTCAGGAGAAGTGGAACGAGTGCAGCCCAATGCAACCAGTCTGTCAGTCTGGTATGTCCCATTAATTAATATTGAGGGGTCAGAGATGCGAGTGTCCTCAAAAGGTCCAGCACGCGCGGTGAACACAATCCTTTGTGTATAGACTCTGAAGGCGTAAAGGCGAGCGGAAATATGTTTGTTTGGTTAGTGTATCAAATATGTTTATTTCCACTTGATTACATAATTGGTTCTTTGCAAATGGTTCCATAACGAGTTCTTTCTGCGACAGTCTTGTGTCAGGTGTTCAGTCGTAGTACCTGTGGTTTTTGTTCTCGGATGACGCCCCTGGCACGTCGGTGTTCAGTTTGGTCGAGTGGCAACTTTGACCGATTGATGCAGTGTCGTAAGCATACGTCATGTGCCGCCACTGACATCTGATGCACTGAAGCTGCAGGGCTGGCTTCTAATCCGCAAATTTTCCTGGCAGTTTTCTGCATCAATGCAGCAAGCTCGGGCATATATGAATGCTTCGCCGTTGGGGTGTCTCGTTGAATTGGCATTGAATAGTAACGGGTAGCCCAGGCACGTATCCAGGGGGGAGGCCCATGGGGCCCGGGCCCCCCCCCCCCCCCCCCCCCCCGAAATCTTTAATTTTGCTGGGACCTCCTCTCCCCCCTCGCCCTCATATAGCATTTTGTCATGGGCGGGCCCCCCCCCGAAACAAAATCCTGGCTACGTGCCTGGGGTAGCCAGAGGCGGTCGGCGTAGTGACTTTGTGGCATAAGTCGCCCTCGGTTCGTCAGATGCCGCTTCGCTCGAAGAAGTCTCCAGTTGAATTGCCTGTCGAACTTGTTTCGAAACAATCTCGGCAATCAAAATAAAAGCAGGGCAACTGATGGCAGGAAGTAGCTTCCTGATCTCCTCCCGGAAAACGTTGTGGAGGATGTCGCGGATGCCTGGCAGGCTGGCGTCGAAGTTTCAGCTGGACGATTCGAGTATCGAGACACTGGGGAGTTGTTGATATTGACAGGCTTGGGCCTGCAGTGTACTGTTGGAAGCCTCGGTGATATGAATCCTTCGACTGTTGCCGTGTAGTTGCGGACAAGGCTGCCGAAGGTGTTGTACCTCACACGAGGGAAATGGGATTCTTAGCTTCTTGTCTTCTAGCTGCAGCATCAGGGTTGGCGTGGGTGCTCGATCAGGCGCAAAACATCCTCCACAAAGGTGGTGACGCTCTCGTTGGGGCCGTGTCCTGGACAGAATCACGAATTCGGCTGACTCTCGTCAATGTTGGCTGATGAACGTGCACTTCAGCTCGATCTTTCAAACTTTTCACGACGTTAAGGAGGATTCGTGGTTCTCAAACCAGTGCCTGGCAGTTTCTTCCATGAGAAGTGTAAGTTCTGCAGGAGCTGGTTGTCCGTCTACCCACTGTGGCGGGCGACACGGTCATATATTTAAATCCAGTTCTCGACGTCTTCATACACCTTGCGTGAAAGGGCATCAGAGTGCGAGGTGCGACGGGCATGCAAACGATGGAGGGAGCGGACGCGGTTTGCTGTTACAGGTTTGTCATTGTTGGCTTAGTCAGCTTCGGTTATTCTGGCAAAAGACCGAATTCCGGTGGCTCTTGCTGGTATAGCAGCGACTGGCTCGGATTTCAGGTTCTGTGTGGAGTATTTCCGAGGTTCGTCCTTGTGGTACTCGCTCGTCTTGCGGTTTTTCTGCCGGGCTCGGGATAGGACTTGGTTTCCGGCTCCCCGGGGGGTTTAAGACGCGGATAATCCGCCATTCGTGTCTTGTTATCGGGCAACTCGGCTGAGGAGCCGCCAGGGTCGACACAGAGTGAAGGGCTATGGGTAAAATGCGCAGCACCTCCACCAGAACATACGATGACAGCTGAGCATGGCCAGGAACTTTCCAGAAGAGTAAATATTGACGGAAGATAGGACTGGAGCAAGCATCCATGACAGTATAACAAAACTGACAGAAGAGATTATATCCTGACCACTAAAGAACCTGCATTGCTTTAGTGGCATTCTGCCCGAATAAATCCTCTCCTTCGGGGTTTGGCGACTGCCGTGGACGAACTGAACTGAAATGGATGTGGGACCACTTTTCTGGTAATGATCCGCCGCAGACTGTCGTCGTAAAGTGGCGTAAACGGATGGACTGGGTAGGTTACACGCGCGATGAAATGTCCATACAGCTTGCAATTCGCGTAACGAGTGTTGATAAAACTTTTGTATCGACGAAATGTGCGACAGGCCAGCGGAATCAATACCAACTGCAACACCTGTGCTCCGTGAAAGTGCACGTCTACGCCAGAACAATTTAGGAAGCAGCACAGCACCACCTAAACCACGGCACAGGAACTACCAGCTTGAAGGCAGCTCCTCGGTGTGCCGCGCACCTGTGCTCCGTGAAAGTGCACGTCTACGCCGGAACAATTTGGGAAGCAGCACAGTATCATTTAGCACGGCACGGGAACTACAAGCTTCAAGGCAGCTCTCCGGTGCACCGCACAACCAAAGTGAGCCTTCAGTCATTTCAACGAAGCGGCATCACGATTGCACACTGCCAAGCAGGACTCACGCAATTTCCGTCACTAAACTGTGTATCCAAATATATTGCACACACTTCACTGCAGACCTCGAAGATTCCGATGGTCAACGAGAGCACAGAAACGTCGCCTTAAAATTTATCCGAGCGGTATCCGAATCAATCCGAGGTCCAATCAACGTAGGGCCGATTGTCTCTTTCGTGGCAATATCCCCGTCGGTCACCAGCGAAATGCACACCGTTCCTCCATATGTTCACGTTATACCTACGTCAGACGCCACGCTGAACTCTGAAGTCGTTTTCGACCGGCCTCATATGACGGCTTCCGCGTCTGAAATCAACTCGCCGAGACGAACGACAACGAACAAAGCATCTGACAAGCTTTGGCCAATGCTCCGGCCCAGCTGGGGCCAGCCGCTGCATGGGCGCTGCCATCTTTCCTGTGACGTCACGTATTTGGTTTGGTGACGTGACGAGGAATCAAATTTGCGTACAATGGCAGCGGCCTCGAGTGCACACCGGAACCCCGGTGTATCGCTTTAAGCCCCTCTACCTCGTTGCTCTGACCAGTGCTTCAGTCGCACGAGGAGCGGTCTTCGAATCGTCATCTTCGATTCCAGGGATAAAAACAAACAAGAAAATACGGTTTGTTGTCCCCCCCAGCTGAAGCGTATTGCTGATCTCCGCCCCAATAGCTTACCCGAACAAAACCACCGGACTGATCGAAGGGCGTTAAGATTACGAGTCAGTTATCCTTTGGGGGGCGGATTCGAGTGACGGACCTGAACATCAGGTTTCTTCGTTGATTTGTCTGCTGCACCGCAAGGGCTACAGCGCCTTGGACGCCTCACAAGTGACGTCACCGGCGTCGCTTGTGAGGCGTCACGTCCGCGTCGCGTTGCAATTGGTTTCCGCTTCGCGGTTCGAGAAAACGGTTAGGACAAATCGGTCCCGAAGCGTTTGGCGAAAACTCGCCCCAACCGCTCGATCCCAGCGGCTTTGCGGTTGAGAACGCGCGGATCCGCTTCCAGTCTGAACGCGTCATAAGTCACTGCAATCTGTGGAGGGAACGTGGCGAATGATAGGGCTGAAAGTACGTTAAGGACTAAATAAAACAGTTTTCTCTGGGACACTCAGCACGTACTTTCGTCATGCTCAATTTGACAACAAATTATTATTTTTGTTTTATGTCTAAACATTTTTTAGTTTCGACACTCACCGTTTTCCATTCGAAGGTTGCAACGATTCGCTCTCCAACTGCTTTGCGGGAAAGTAAACATTCAACTTTCATTATTAGGTAAAATAGGAAGAAAGAGGAGCACTGGGCCACGCATGATTGGTCGAAGCCACAATCGATTGACTATAGTGCCACATTCACCAGCTTCCACTGACGAAAATCGACACTAGCGTGCTGCATCTATAGCAGACAATTCTAAACTGGTACAAGAGGAGTATCGGATGCGTGCAATTCGTAGAAGATTCGGTACCGTATTCCTCCATGCGCGACAGTGAAAATGAATGAGCATACAAGCTGTGGACACTGTCAACTTAAGGAAACGCAGAGCGTAGGGACTCCGCGAGCGTCTTATTCTTAATCTGCAGCCAACGAGATTGCGGCGTTCCCCTATAAGAACGTAAAAAACAACAACAACGAGAAGTATGAAGGAATAAGCAGCGGCCCGCCCCTACATTTCTTGAGTTCTCATTAGACTATAAAATGTGACACATTCGCGGAAATAAATTACTAACTAAAGAAAAAAAACAATTAAAAGAAAAAAACCTTTAACGTACAGGCTAAGCAATTCAGTGCGTGTGTTTTCCCGCAAACCGCTTAAGAGATCCACACTCTAATACATCTGGAACGCCTGCTCTCCCTCAATACACTTGGGACATCCAATCGCTGTAATCTGAAGGAGATCAGGGAATGTCGAGGTTGAAATTATGTATAGACATACTCTACTCTCTGACGTCACGCCACTACGGTGGCGCCGCTGTCGGCACCGCGCAAGCGCAGATGATTCGCCTCGGGTGAATCTGGTTTCTACGCGCGCCCAATGCCCACACCCTGTGTGGGCAATCACGGGCTTGTTTGTAAACGGTGTGTTGGTCTGTATAGACCTAAACAAAACAGTCTGCGCTGTGACACTGACTATGACGCTTCACGTGTTTACGTCATGCTCAGTATCACTGCGCAGGCTGTTTCTTTTTTTAAGCCTAAACGTATTTTCAGCCTCGTGATCCACAGAGTGTTCTCCGTAAATTTGAGTGATTTCCCCAACAGCTTTGCCAGAAAGGAGACTCATCGGATTTGTAAGAGTGTACATCTAACTGAGCTGCGCATAATATTGCCCGCCTAAAATAAAAAAAAAGAAACTAATAACACTTTAATCGCGCGTTTCAAAATGCGACGTTAATCGGTTCAAAGGGCAAATCATTGTAACCAGTTGTTAGACTCGATGGGGCTGATAGATGAAAGATAACTCATTGTTACAGGCGTACCTCAATACCCGCACCGAGGCAATAAACACGTGCACCTGCCTGAACGATGCTCGTCAGTTGTGTAAGGATGTCCCTTATACTCGGGGCTCTGACGCTGTTTAACTATTTTATTGTTTCGGAAAACTACGCCGTGTTCCAAGATGTAGGCGTTCTGGAAGACAACAAGAGGTACCCGTGTCTGCAATGCTTCGCCTTACCTTGCAAGGGGAAGAAAGAGCTGTCGTTGTCTCCGGGCGATATGGACGAAAAGTTATGCTGCAAAAAGTGTCTCTTTGTTCGAGGTAAGAGTTTGGGCTGCCGTACAATTTAGTTTTAACGTGTTTTGTAGCATTCTCAGTCGGGCTCCTGTGGTGTGACGTACTTGCCGGATCAAAAAAGGCTATTATTTTGGAAGTTAAATGAGCTACGACACCCACTACATTCTCAATTAAACGTTTACCGATCCCGTAAGCCACAGAGATATTACCAGGCGGAGTTTTGTTTTCAATTTTATTTTGTGTAGAAGTTACATAGCCTGATTTTAGGATGGGAAAAATGTATATGCAGTAACTTGACCGCTTGACTACTGTTTAACCAAAACACCCGATTTCGGTTCTGATAACAACTGCATTATAATAAGTCAGACGCCTTCCAGTACTAATACACAACGTAAAACTTTCATATAAAATATAAATCAAATATTGCGCCTTAAAACGAAAATTGAGAAATTGAACGAACTTTTTTTTATTAAATTGAAGTATAAACTTTTTGAATGGTCGCCCGATGTTTATTTTTTTTTTTTGTATTTTCATCGGGACTCTGAGCCCTACTAGGTACGCCGTGCAACACAACTAGAGTAAACAAAATAATTACACATTTTTTATTTTTTATTTTATTTTATTTTAATGCTTGATTTGGAGCCCCAAGTAGTCATCTTCCATAACACCAGTCATTTTCATCACAGCCACACTTCTAAAAGCAAGAAAGCAAAAAAATAAAATAAAAAAGAGAACGGCAATTATGCGTTTGTACCAGCAGTGTCACGTGGTGTACCTTTTCGCCGAGTGTCCTCAAGTTTGTGCAAGCTCCACCACTGTTTTTATATATATTGCACCAGCGAACTCTTCTAAGATATACGATCACACATAACTCTGAATCGCGTTGATCATCCCGATTCTTTTCACTGTCGTGATTCCGTGATGTGTCTGAAAATAAATTATATTAGATTTTCAAGTGCTTGAATGTGAAACCACTTTCTTCGAATGAAACAGCATCATATGATGTAAAATGACGAGTGTAGAATGTTTCTGTTTTCTCTTATATGCACTGACAACTCAAGAAACGCAGAGCGTAGATCATTATATTCGTGCTTCGTGCTTTCTGATTGGCTCCTCGGCGTCCTTCTTAGCCAATGCAGCAATCTTATTGGTCGAGGAGGGACAATAAGATGAACGGGACTCGTCACGTCCAACGCTTCATGAGCTGCTACCGGCTGTAGTTTGTGACTAAATAAGAGTTGAACTTGATAGCTACATATATAAACCCCGCTCATTCCTAAGCCCTGCGAGAGTTTATATTTTATAAGTGTTTTTGAAAATGCATTTTTGTGAATAAATAATGTCTGGCAATAGGGAAAAAAACAAAAAAAACGTGTCTGCGTTTTCTAGTTGGTAGTGAGTCTGGGTCACAACCGAAGGGTCGTAGGTTCGAATCCCGCCTCCGCCTAAAGTTCTTCAATTTTTTTCCTTAAAGCGAAATTATTACTTTATAAAGTGAAATTGGTTGAGACATGCGACGACCTTTATTTCGCATTATATGTCATGCTTTAATCACTTTCATTCCACGCGTGACGTCACGTTTCACGTGAGCGCTGTGGGTTGTCTGAAATTTCCGAGCCAGGTCGTGTGGCTGTGACGTCATGACCCTATCGACCAATCAGGATTCTCGCGTCACGCCGGCTTTTTTTGCACGCCACCGAGGCCAGCGCGACACGAGCTCCCTAAATCTAGCGCTTTTAGAAAGGCAACCTGACTGCAGCATTTGCCCAATAACATCAAGAAACGGTGTGAAATGTTTTGTTTCCCCATTCGGAAAAAAAGAAGTGTCAATCGGCTCCGCTTAATCTAATACAGGACTCGTCGTCATCGGCATTAAATAGCTAAATCTGACACGACGCTTACGCTCGACATCCGTGAAGGCGTAGCTTGCACTGCAGAGGCAAGACCCAATGCTCTATTTGAATATATTCGTCTTTTTTTATATCTATTCAAGGACAGCTTTAAAGAAATTAACGCACGGCGTGGCATAGTATGTCCCCGCATTTCGCTTCGCAGTTCGTTCCTCGATCGCCTTTCTTATTTTGTAACGCCGGAATCCTATCGTCTGTGGATTGGATATAAGATGCTTGGGACCGTAGCCATACCCAGCATTTTTTGAGGTGTCGGTGATTAATCCAGAGAATGAGGGAAAATTGCCCCGTCATCTGATCCATTCATTTAATTTGTACACGCAGGTCTAGGGAAAAAGTGTGCCCTGTCCCGGAACGAACCCTCCATCGTTTGCAAGACTGGCCTTGACTGCGACCCTCGGACACAAAAATGTGTCCCTATAAAGGAGGACCTTGCTTACACTCTACCAGTATCTCAATTAGTTTCCAGTGCTTCCACAATGAAAACAATTAACGTAAATCAAACAAATAAATAAATCTTCTTTATATGGGCTTTAATGCGTGATGCGATATTCCTATATCCCTTAGGCGCTCTTCTTGACTTGGCGTTAAGAGTAAATATATGCACATGAATAGCTCTATTTATCGGCGGAATATATTGCAGTCTCTGTTTAATCAGTGCTGTGTTCTACAATATCAAAATTAGGCTAAACGGTAATGTTTCCTTCTCGAGAATAATTTAAAAAAAAAATCGTTCTCGATTTCAAGAATAGGTTACTTGTAACACGATATTATAATTGGGTCAGCTATGTTTGTTTTGTTTGTACCACGAGTTGCCGATTCGTGTTTATTGTAGGATATATATGCATAAAATCGAACGAAAAAGTTATAGAAAACTTCACATATAAGCGAACGATTGGTTGAATGCTGTCTTCTTGATTTTGAGGGGTTGTTTATTTATTTATACGAGACCACAATTTAAACAAACAATACACATTTTATAGAGATAGCCTGATTGAGTTTTAGCTTTGAAGGTATAAAATACAAATTTCTTAAGTTAGGTAGTATACTGACGTTAGCCAAAGGCAGCGCGAAGTGATAAATGTCATAACATTAAAACCAATAAGCAACAATGCATTGGCTACTGCTACGTGCTGTTCAAACCACAGACATTCGGCGGTGTACCGCGCCTATTATTTTTAAATGTTTTTATAGCTGTTGTAAGAAATTCTACGATTGGTGTTTCAACGTACTTCAAACTTATTACGGAATACTTTTGATTACTTGAGAGTCTGGATATTTCACGCAATTTTATGCTTCGAGAGCTCAGCTGCTATCATTTTTTTTTATCGCTTCCCAACATCGCAGTTAGCATTCGTTGTGCAGCCTTCTTTCACAATACCGTGTCGAAACTTTAAGCGCAGGCCAAACTTTGCCACGGGAGTTCGGGAATTCAGAATCCTAAAGGGCATTGTACCAGACCCGCCTTCACCCCTTCTTCTCCTGAAAAAAAAAAAAAAAAGTGAAACATGGCTCTTCTGCATTGTGTAGCTGACAATGGATGCGCAAGGCAGTTCTCCCGTAAAGGATGACAAATGTTTCAAAGACTTTAGAAACCGCCACAAAACTCGCATTCCCTTTCCTACTTTCGGAGATGTTCTCTCCAGAATCTCTGAATCTCGTACTGCGGCGGCCGTGACGATGTACACACAGGCTGTGTACCCAATATTCAAATTTGTGTTTTTGTTCTGTTAGTTTTTCACAAAATGGCGTGCTATTAAATGAAGGAAATGTGGAACAGCTTTGCGGATGAGATACCAATATGTCATTAATACTGTCACGAAGTACCGCAGGGTATCCTCGACTATACTACACCGCGAACTAAAGTGGCCACGTGGTACATTATTGCTGCGACCTACTTGAGATTTTAGTTCTTTACGTGATCCAATTAAGTCGATTGTGCGGTAGTAGTCAATCAAACGGGCGCTGCTGAAGCCATTTGTGAATATGAGCTCTCTTATATGTCGCTCTTTCTAACTGTAAATGTTTGTGCCTTGGGAGACGATAACCTCTCACGTGGGTGAAAGGAAGCTTGAATCGTCCTTTAATCTCTAGAAGTAGCTTTTCATAATTATTTAGATTTTTCCCTGAAATTCAGAATTCCACTATCGGTTAGTAGTATGTTCACTCTCATGTAACTTTCTTTTATAGGTCGTATGATGGATGGTGTTTACAAATGACCGATACATTTTTTTTTTAAATTTATATCTGAAGCTAAGTATTACATTTAAACAGTTATAACTAGCACCGTCTGAATCGCAGAGTGAACGCTTTAGATACCTTAAAATGTAGCGCAATATGAGCTTAATTCGTGAACCAATGAATGACCAGTTTCTAATCCAGCTCACCGTATACGGCCTCTTCATTCAAATGAGAATGACTTTTTATTCCTCTTGCACAAGCTTGTTTTTTTCTTTAAAAACTTTTGTGGGAATGATGCCTAAAGTTTAATATTGCAAAACCATCTTTGAAGGCCGGCTGTCGTAAATTGGTTATTGGGTACGTGAAACATATTTTCGGTGGCATACGTGAGTTCTCCGGCTTGAACAAGCTAGCATAAAATTGTATGAACACGCATATACTCTCAAAATGCAATTATGCATGTGAATTTGTCCCGGCGGCTTGTTTTTTTATAAAAGTTCACCATAAGTTGACCAAATTAGATGTTAACATAATCACGAGGTCCGCCTTTAAACACACATCCAACTATTTGGAAGATGAAAACAAATATTCCTACTGAATTTACTTTCAGAAATCATTTGCTACGGTCTCCCATAAACTGCTCCTAAACAAATTAAAATTTCTGAATATCCCTGAAAATAACAATATTTTGCTTGCTGGCTATCCGACAAATTGAAAACATGCTTTTTTCGTTAACGGACAAACATAGTCGTACTTGGAAGTAACATCAGATGTCCCGCAGGAATCGGTGCTAGGTCCGCTTTAATTTTTAATTTATATCAATGACACTCCGACAAATATTAGGTTAAATATTCACCTTTATGCGGACGATTGTGTTCTATACAGCAACATGAAGTCAAATTCAGAATGTCTGGTGCTACATGGAGATATTGATCCTTTCCCGAGATGGTGCGAAATATGGGAAATGAAATGAAATATTCCGAATTGTATTCAAATAACGTCAACCCGAAAACGCGAACCAATTTCCTTTTCTTATACAATTGACGACGTTCCACTACAGAAGATAGACAAGGCGAAACAGTTGGGCTTTCATTTTTCAGAAAATTTATCTTGATAGAACGCATTTAGATTTCATGACGGCTCAACACAACCCGTTTTAAGTTTTTAAATATATATTTTTTCAGGAGAAATTATCGAGACTGTTTTTTCACTGTAAAAATACCGTGTTTTTTTTTTTTTCCTAATGTGAGGTATTCTAAAATACGCCCGCGTGCTCTGGGACTCTAAATAGCGCTGCTTAGAAAAAAAATTGAGCAGATGCAAAGCAAAGCAGCTGGGTTCGTTACAAAAAAAAAAAAAAAAATCAGAATTAAAAGCAAAGCGTTAGTGCCCTTAAACGTCAGTTATAATGGGAAGCTCTAAACTCTAAAAGATCCTGTCTTCGTCTTAAACTTTTAAATATTACCATGGTAAAACTGGACCGGATAAATCTAAAGTCATCGAACAACTGCAATTCGTATAAGGCAGACAAGATCATTCTAAGCAAAATATAAAGTTTACAGCAAGGATCAATGTATCAGAATTATATTTTCCCCAATAGTATGAAACAATTGAACGAATTGCCCGATGACACTAGTGTGATTTTATCTATTGCCCTTTTTTTAGATAAACTATCACGTGATAGTTGGCCGGAAAACTAGTAAAATTTCATTATGAATGTGCGTTTTCAGAATGCTTGGTCGGCAACGCTCTGGGTTTGCTCGGTTTTTCAAGACATTTTTAAATGTGATGATTGATAAGATCGGCATAAAATACAAGCATGTTTTTATTTTACCAATTGCTCAACAAGTTGATATGCATGTCTTAATACTTTTGCCCGTACCGAAATTCACTTTTGTCTGTGGCTTTATGTTTTATACCAATGTGAATTTCATTTGTGTCAAAATTGTAGCACAATTTTGACGTGCCAACTTGCTTTCTTCCGTGTGATTTTGATCTAGTGTATCTCTCATAGAAATGTACTCCCCCCCCCCCCCCCCCCCCCCCCTTCTCCTGCAATATGCCTCTTGGCGCTGCGGGGCAAAATATAATAAATAAATAAAGAAATAAAGAAGGATAGCTTTTATTTTTTCTTCATCAGCGACTTTTAATCGACACTGCTGCCGCTTTAAATGTACTCACAACACAGATTTTAAAGCGCTTTCAGCACGCCCGGAGTGTAACAAGCCTGGTGATTATGTCCCGCAACGCTAAGAGTAAAATTCCTAGAGAAAAATGGCTGGATGTTGCAGGCATCAGCGTAAGCGATCGATATTCAATTTCACCTAGTAGGCTGTTCTAAGAGGCACATGTGCCAAGCTCTAAAACGGGGGCGGAAAATTCGCTTCGTTTTTTCTCGCGTGTCAACTAAACGCTCATCTGAGACAGGCTCTCGACACCCGAGGGATTAAAAAAAAGAAAAAAAAAGCAGTGTTTCGAAATTATTTCTTGATAAAGTGGCTAAACTGGCTAGTAAACTGAATAAATTAGATTTTATTTTTGTATGCAGTCCCAAGACTTAGAAATAAATAGTTTCTGTTGACATTGTGTTGGTAAGTATGCAACGCGAAATCATTTTTGTATTTTACCACCGCCCGCTTGACAAAGTTGGCGATAGATGGCGATATATATAACCTGTGTCGTCATGGCGAGATAAATAATGTGTTTGCTTCGAACGGTTTCGATGACAGTGTATGTCGTCGCTTAACGAGGAGGCACATTGCAGTGTTTCCCCACACGGTAAAAGCACGGTTCGCTGACGACAGAAACACAAACACGAATAAAAATGTTAATGAATGTAAAGGCGCAAACGAGCTGGTGAGTAATAAGCTTGACGAAAACTCGAGACTTCGAATGAAACCAACACATAGAGTATACTAAGAGGTCTCAAAAACAGCCGAATAATTGATTTTCCAAAAAGTGGTTAGATAGGCATCGAGGACAGGCAAAACAGAAAGAGATAAATCCAAAAACCCTCTTGTCACAACTGAACCCTACAAGATCTCAAGGGCATGGTAGCGCTTCTAGACGAGGACGAAGAACGCTACCATGCCCTTGACATCCCAATACCAATTAGCTCAGCATTCAGCATTGATAAGCCTAAAAGATCACCACGCAAACACGAAATACGTCGCGAGAAATACAGGTAGGACATGAAGTGGTTATGGCGACGTCGTTTCTGGGTTCAGTAGTGAAAAGAGAATCTTTGGCATCCTCCCTTTCTGTATTGCTCGGTGCCTATTTGAGCACTTCTTGGAAAACAAACTATTCAGCTCTGTTTGAGACCTTTTAGTGTATGCGTCATTTTTACCCGCACTCTCGGGGTTTTGATCATGCCAAACTTTCTCATTTCTTTTTTTTTTTCTTCTTTTACATTAGTTATTTGCGTGCTGCAACCTGGTCCTAATTCTTAAATGCTACTCAATTCGCAACTCTACTCAAACGCAGAGCCATCTATAGAGCTCTGCTAAAACTCCACTTGAGGCCGGTTTTGCACTTCATACCTTGAACTCCACTCGAAACTCCACACGACTCAAGAAATACTCAACAATATCCTTTAAAATCTCAAGGTAGCGTCGGAGAGACATCGAGATATTCCTAGAGACTTGAGTTGGCTTTTGGGTGTCGTGGCGGCCGACACATCGTTCACCGAAGTGATTTTGTCCTCGGTCCCGACGAACTCCTGTACCACAGCGAAGAAGAGAGCCTTCCAATATTCACGGCGTAGATTCAGGAACAGGCTGAATGCGATAGAGGGTTTCAACGTCCGCGAATTTCTTACGCACTACTGCTTTACAAAAACGACGGTGACCAGCCTCCTGGGGGCCTATGCAAGACGGAAGGACGAGGCGGGACGAAGGAACCGGGACGTCGACGCCGCCAGCTGCGATTGGTCAGCGGCGACACGACAGACGGCGATGTACCGTTCCCTTCGTCCCGTCGTCTTGCATAGCCCCCCTGAAGACCTTTTTCGCTGAAGGAGTGCGGGAACAGTCGAGGTTTGCCGGTACCTCCAATGCCCCAGCTTGATGACGCTGCAGTTCTACGGCGCTGGGACATTCAGGTGCACGGTAACCGGCAACTTGGTAAATGTGTGGCAACCCGTAGTGTGCCGGGTCATTCGGCGATTGTCGCGGATCAGCGCCAGCACGTTTTGTCACCGTCTTGTTGAGTGTCCGGGGATCGCGGTGTTCTTAGAACTTGTGATGTAAGACTTATATTAAATAAACTTAGGGAGTTAACATTCAAATTCGACACTGTATGAGTGAAGCGTGCCAAAGAGGGGAATTCGTATTTATACAGAAAGCCCATCCATTTAGTACACTCTTTAAACAAAAAAGCTTAATTTATTAGGTAAGAGCTAGTAACCGTTTGTGACATATGTTACAAGGTGCATAGAAACCGTTTGTACTAACGGTCAAGTTAATAATGGTTACTAGATCAAGAAGCTAGAAACTGTTACTGGCCTCAAAGTAGACCCCGTGTATTCTACTACCTATAATTAGTAACTCGCGCTACCTCCCGACAGAAGACCGGAAACGCAGAGTCACGTGATTTCCGGTAAAAAAAAAAGCATTTGGTTATGCCACATACCACCAGATGGCAGGCGCAACAAAAATTAAAACTAGGTGGCGTAAGCTACCGCCCGATCCAAAGGGCTCAGCCGGATTTATTCATCCATCCATCCAAAACTGGAAATGAGTAATCCAGGTGGTGCTAGTCCCCGTCCAATTGAAAGTACACACAAAAAAAATACGATTATATATAATTTATTTCAACGCTTCCACATTGAAAGTAGATACACAACTTGCACACAAACATTTTCAGCACACAATTGATACATGCATTCAACAGAGATCACATACATATACGACGAACACACGTGACACGCTTACTCTAATCATTCTAATCGCTAACTCCCTTTACTGCCCATGAGTCTTTAGTACTGACCATTTGAGTGAGCAAACTTGTCGTCGTAAATCCCCACGTGAGTATTTAATGTTCCAAATATACTGCTCTTTTCGCACCAATGTCCTTCTTCAAGAAAGTTTTCAAACGATTCAAGGCTTCTATCTCTTAGTCGAATACAAAGTTAAACGTGAAAATTATTTGCGACAGTTGATAAAACAACCTCCCTCACTGGTTGCCAGCATCCATGTCTCCGCTTCCTCGCAAAGCAGCAGCGAACCAGCTTTCTCGTCGCTTGCGTTAATCAAGAGTTAAAACGAATGAGGTCGCCGTCGGCGAGAGATTGCTTTATTGTCGTCGCCCGCGACGAACAAAGGCAATAATTGACGGTGCGTACAACGGCAGTTGTACTGCTTTCGCGCGGTGCGCGACAAAAATGCATGCTAAATTAATACTATTGCAGCTCGCATCTTAATTTCAGAGTAGTTCACTGTCGAATGTTCGCGTTTCTGGGGAAGATATAGGCAAATTCAAAAAGACTCGTAGAATGATACAACATTTTGTTTTCATTAAGTCCCAACACTGGTTACGACGCACATCAACGGTCGTTACAGTACACTGTCACGACCGAAGACAGGTCAGTCAGAATTATTCAACCACCGAGCACACAAAGATCGCAAAGAAGACGCTCTCAGTGTCAAGTAGGAGCGAAGCAGCGAAGCTTTTTGGACGGCCAAACCCAATCCGGTGACTAGCGGCATCAGCTCGTTAGAACTATCCTCGGAGCAGTCCACGTCCATGCACACACTCGCTCAGTCGAGCGCACGAACGTTAACTATACACTCGAAGACGTGATCACGAGCACAGCACGCGACACAAGACAAAAACAGCAGATTAGGATCGCAGAAATGAGCGTCTCGCAAACTCCGACTGGTCTCAACCTGCTTATCATACAAATGTTGCCAAGCATCTCTTGCGAAAGAGAAATATTTTAAATAATACAAGAATAAAGGAAAAACAGATTTAACCTATTTTTTCTTTTGAAAAGTTTTTAGCGCGTGCCACGTGATTATTTTCATCCAGGTTAAAACAAAAATGACAATATAAACGCTCTCAAAAGAATGCAAACGAGAAGGAAAGTCAGAAGCCGCATGGCCATTGCATTAACAATGGCTGCTGTGCTCGCGGCAGCGCTGGCTTCCACGACGTGCCGGAACGGAGGCTGCGATCGTTATAAAGTCAGCTCTAACCCTTAAACATTCCCCCTCCTACACCACTTGATGCTACGGTTGTGTGTGGATACTTTTGTATGCTGCCGTGGTAGCCGAAGTCGACCGGCTTGCTCCAGTACCAGTGAAGAATGACCTTTATTCTATAGTCTTCTTCAGTCTACAAATGCGACAGTAGTGCCGCCACAGCAGTTTTCCCCATCAAGAAGAAAAAGGAAATTCTATTTACAACATTAAAACAAGAACACTAATATAAAACAAAATCCTGCAAACTTTGTGGTCTGAATGTCTGCCTGGCAGGCCGCCTTGGTAGCATGGTCACTGAACTGGGCGAACCGATGAGGAGACATCCCGGTGCCGGCGAGGTCGATGGAGATGCCGGCCACGCAGCATCCAACAATACCGAAGAAGGTGATTATGGTTGCTCGACCATAGAAGGTGGAGATGCGGCTGATGATGGGGTCACTGATGGCGTTGGGAACAATATAATATCGCCCAAGGCAGCTTGAGGTGGTGGCTTGGTGCTTGGTGGTATGACGGCGAGTCACTTTCTGTTACACACTTTCCCATCTTCTAGGCGGTAGGCATTCTTCCCCAGGTATTTCACCACCTTAAAGGGGGCAGAATAGCTGAGGCTACCTTTTCAAATGTGTCCTGGTAGCTTGACCCGTACTTTATCTCCAGGCGTCAGCACGCTGACTCTGGCTCCCCGGTGGGCATCAGTGTACTTCTTGGTCCTCTGCTGGTATTGAGTCACTGATTGTCGCAGCTCTCCCAGGCTCTTTGTTGGTTGATTGAAGAAATCTTTGGACGGGCCCCACGATGTCCAGGTTTGTCCTTGTATGGCGTCCACGCAACAGGATTGCTGGCTTCTATTTATTTATTTTATTTATTTATCCAATACCCGCAGCGCCTTTCGGCATTACAGCGGGGGGGGTTACATACGCCAAACATTACTTCAATACACACAAGCAGGCTTCTTGTGAAGTACAGCTAGGTTAAATGACGGCAAGAGTATTTGTATACGTGGAAGCACATCACAATTACGCAACACACAGCGTCACTCTATATGAACAAATAACGACAGGATAATTCATGTACATCAAAGCAGATCTCGAACCCGCGACACACATTGCATAACTTTTATTTTTGCAACTTGACTGATTCCAGGGCAGAATAAAAGGCATCATTTGACAAGATTGACACTACGGCAGAAGGTAACCGGTTCCATTGGCAAATTGTTTTTGGAAAGAAAGCACTGCTAAAAACTGCAGTCCTACATCTGTACTCGCGAACCTTATGAACGTGATCCACTCGGGCGGATTGATAATGTGCTGAAAAAAGATAGGTGTCACGTGGGATTCCAGTTTGGGAATGGTATATGCTGTGAAAAAACTTCAAGCGAAGCTTTGCTCTACGGTGTTCGAGTGTATCCCACTGTAGAGTCTGTTTAGCACGTGAAACACTAAAATCTCTATCTTTTACTGACCTTCCAAATACATAGCGGGCCGCAAAGTTTTGCACCCTTTCTAGTTTATCTCTATCAGTGATAGTCGGCGGGTCCCACACAGTGCAGGCATATTCTAAGATAGATAACACATTTGTTTTATACAACAACTCTCGGGTGACTTGAGGAAAATTTCGCGTATTTCTGCGAAGAAAACCCAAAGATTTTGCAGCCTTTGCCACAGTATAATCAACATGTCGACTCCAATGTAATGAAGATGTAAAGAAAACGCCTAAATACTTAAACTCAGAAACTGTTTTTAGATTAATATTGTTTATTTTATAACGGAATTCGCTCAATGTTTTTCTCCTGGAAAATGTCATGCACACGGTTTTATCCAAATTAAGATTCATCCGCCATTTTTCACACCAAGTTTGTATTGCATTTAAGTCTTTTTGCAGGATAAGACTATCAACTTTACAATTAACGTTTCTATACAATACGCAGTCGTCTGCAAACATTCGCATACATGATGTAACGGACGCCGAGATATCATTGATATAAAGTAAGAAGAGTAAAGGCCCCAAAACCGACCCTTGCGGAACCCCGGATGTTACATCGGAAATACCCGATTTCGTGCCATCTACTACCACATACTGACGTCTTGCACGTAGGTATTCGGAAACCCAGGATATTACACGAGGGTTGATATTATAATACCACAATTTTTCAACTAATAACGCGTGAGGTACCACATCAAAAGCTTTTTTGAAATCCAAGAAAATACAGTCGACTGTTGAACGGCTATCCAGCGCTTCAGCTATATCGTGAGAAAATTCCGTTAATTGCGTGACGCAGGACAACCCCTTTCGAAAGCCATGCTGTTTCTGATTAAACAAAGAATGAATATGCATGTGTTTGGAAATAGACGTGAACAGGATGTGTTCAAGAATTTTACAGCACACGGAAGTTAATGAAATGGGACGGTAATTCGATACACTGTTGCGAAGCCCCGATTTATAGACTGGAACTACTGACGCTATCTTCCAATCATCAGGGAGTGAGCAACAATTCAGTGACTTCGTAAAAAGTAATTTTAAATATGGGGACATTGATCGTGCGCAGGATTTCAGTAACGCGGTCGGTATAAAGTCAGGGCCAGCAGCCTTTGAAGCACTTAAGCCCCCCAATAAAACTTCTATCCCGTGAGCATCAAAGAAGATATCTTCCATGGGCGATACATCCGCCGGAGCGAGGCCGTCTGTAGTGTTACTATTTATAACAGGTAGGGAAAATACAGAACTAAAGTAAGTGTTAAAATATTCAGCTTTGTCACCAGCATTAGTGACCATGTCGTCACATTTCATGAGAGCAGGAATAGATACGTTATCTTTTTTATTTCTCTTTATGTACTTCCAAAGTTCTTTAGGATTTTCTTTAACTTTAGTTTGAGATGACTCGAAGAAAAATGATTTTGCTTGTTCTATTTTCGTTTTTAGATTGCTGGTCATCGTTTTTAGTTTGATGATATTTTCAAGCGACGGATTGTTCTTATAGGCCCGATAAATTCTCTGTTTTCTATGGGTCAAGTTCCGTAGTTCTTTTGTAAACCAAGGTTTGCTATTATTACGCCTCTTAGTTAAAATCCAAGAAGGAACAAAGCGGTCTTGCAATTCCAAAGCTTTCGTCTTAAATAGTGTCCATAATTCAGGTACCGAACATGATTCAGCAAGCGTTTCAAAAAGAACGAAATAAGCATCCAGTTCAGCATTTATTGCGGTAATATTAGCTTTACTGTAATTAAATATGCGTCGACTGCCATCATTATACATTTTTACGTGATCCAATTTCATTTCACAAAGGACAGCATTGTGATCGCCGATTCCCGGAATTACTAAAGTAGTTTGCACCAAATCCGGTTCGTTTGTAAGGAAAAGGTCTAGTATGTGGTCCCCTCGAGTGGGCTCTAGCACTGTTTGAGTCAGCGAAAACAGGTTGATAAAATTGTACATTACTGCAGTGAGCCCACGAGTTACTCCAGAGTGTGTGCTTGGTTGGTGCCAGTTAAGATTGGGCAAATTAAAATCGCCACCTATAACAATGCTATCAGATTTAATCGTTTCAACTGCAGCTGTGAACTCTGCTAGTACATCGACTGAACTTGCTGGCGGCCGATAAAAAGAACAAACTGCCAAAGTTTTACCATTACGAAGTCTTAACTGACACCATACAGCTTCGCACGATCCTAGTTCCACCTCAATCTTACTCGAAGAAATCCTCTGGTCCACTAAAATAAACACACCGCCACCATGACTATTTCTATCTTTTCTGTAGCATGTAAAATTATCAGGAAATACCTCGCGGTCTATTACGTCATCAGTTAGCCAAGATTCTGTGCCTATGACAACAGACGGTTGAACTGTATCCACGAGAGAGGAAAAGTCATCAACTTTATTTTTGATGCTACGACAATTAATAACAAGGAATGAGATTGTAGTGGGCGAGTCATCATCGAGTCACATACATAGCTGAGCCACCGCAATATTTCCCTTGGGCAGACGGAAATGCAACGGGATGTAGGGGAGGTATCACGGAGTTTGTAGACTTGTCAACTGCTTGACAAACACCGCAGGACCTAACAGCAGTTTCAATGTGCTTGTCCATTTCAGGTCAAAATACGTGTCACGAGCCGGCTGCTTTGTTCTTGTTGTTCCAGGGTGAGCTTCGAGTGTACGTTCTACAACCTCCGCTGTAAGAGCTGCAGGAACAACAACCCAACCCCGCTGAAGCAGCAGGTCGCCATTCATAGAAAGTTTTTTTTTTTTTTTTTTGTGAAAGGGTGCCACGTCAGGATGCAGCTCCTTTTCTGGTGGCCCGGTGCCGGTTGTGAAAGCAATCACTTGTTGCAGACTGTTGCCCTGCCGAGTCTCTTCGACTAACTCTTGCTGCGATACACACAAAGAAATGGCACAGACAACCTCGTTCTTCCTGCGTGAGGAGTGCAATGGTAGACTCTATAGGTAATCCACCACCGCTTTCTTTAGGGGACGCTGCTCCTGGACACTGACTTGCACGTAGTCTTTGAACGCATAGTTGAAACGTTCGATCTGTTCATTACCCTGGGGATGGTACACCAAAGAGAAGGTGTGTCGCATTACCCCGTTCAGTCAAAAATGCTTCAAACTCAGCAGAAACAAACTGAGGGGCATTATAACTGACAAGTTCAGTAGGGAAGCCTTCCCGGCTAAACACCGCCCGTAAGAACTAGGTTATCTTTTTTGACGTCACTAGCGCTGTTAAACACACTTCGGGCCACTTGCTGAAATAATTAGTGCTCCAGCTTACCACAGCGTACCGGCAGTCGCTTGGAGCATTGGAAAAGGGCCCAACATTGTATTTTCTTCCTTTTGTAGCGTGAGCTACACTGGCCGAGGTTCAGCAGTTTCGCGTGGCTCGCATATTGAGCCGTGCTCTGTGCTGCGCAAACGCGAGGAGCAGTGACGTCACATGGCATACCGCTGGCGCGCCGGAGCCGCCGCCGCCGCCGCGGGCTCCGCCGCCACCGCGCGCGCCTCGCCGGTCTGCGCATTCCAGAGGAGTGACGTCATAGTCGCGGCAGACGCACTGGCGCCACCGCGTGCCCAGCTGTGCGCCTCCGTTGCGCAGTAGCCAAGTCTGACGCTGCACCGGAGTCGCTTGATAGCGCCTCTCATTTTGTGCGCATAAGCTCACGATACGTATATCTTGGCATAGCCTAGCTGAGCCACCGCAATATTTCCCTTGGGCAGACAGAAATGCAACGGGATGTAGGGGAGGTATCACGGAGTTTGTAGACTTGTCAACTGCTTGACAAACACCGCAGGACCTAACAGCAGTTTCAATGTGCATGTCCATTTCAGGTCAAAATACGTGTCACGAGCCGGCTGCTTTGTTCTTGTTGTTCCAGGGTGAGCGTCGTGTGTACGTTCTACAACCTCCGCTGTAAGAGCTGCAGGAACAACAACCCAACCCCGCTGAAGCAGCAGGTCGCCATTCATAGAAAGTTTTTTTTTTTTTTTGTGAAAGGGTGCCACGTCAGGATGCAGCTCCTTTTCTGGTGGCCCGGTGCCGGTTGTGAAAGCAATCACTTGTTGCAGACTGTTGCCCTGCCGAGTCTCTTCGACTAACTCTTGCTGCGATACACACAAAGAAATGGCACAGACAACCTCGTTCTTCCTGCGTGAGGAGTGCAATGGTAGACTCTATAGGTAATCCACCACCGCTTTCTTTAGGGGACGCTGCTCCTGGACACTGACTTGCACGTAGTCTTTGAACGCATAGTTGAAACGTTCGATCTGTTCATTACCCTGGGGATGGTACACCAAAGAGAAGGTGTGTCGCATTACCCCGTTCAGTCAAAAATGCTTCAAACTCAGCAGAAACAAACTGAGGGGCATTATAAGCTGACAAGTTCAGTAGGGAAGCCTTCCCGGCTAAACACCGCCCGTAAGAACTAGGTTATCTTTTTTGACGTCACTAGCGCTGTTAAACACACTTCGGGCCACTTGCTGAAATAATTAGTGCTCCAGCTTACCACAGCGTACCGGCAGTCGCTTGGAGCATTGGAAAAGGGCCCAACATTGTATTTTCTTCCTTTTGTAGCGTGAGCTACACTGGCCGAGGTTCAGCAGTTTCGCGTGGCTCGCATATTGAGCCGTGCTCTGTGCTGCGCAAACGCGAGGAGCAGTGACGTCACATGGCATACCGCTGGCGCGCCGGAGCCGCCGCCGCCGCCGCGGGCTCCGCCGCCACCGCGCGCGCCTCGCCGGTCTGCGCATTCCAGAGGAGTGACGTCATAGTCGCGGCAGACGCACTGGCGCCACCGCGTGCCCAGCTGTGCGCCTCCGTTGCGCAGTAGCCAAGTCTGACGCTGCACCGGAGTCGCTTGATAGCGCCTCTCATTTTGTGCGCATAAGCTCACGATAGTATATCTGGCATAGCCTAGCTGAGCCAGCGCAATATTTCCCTTGGGCAGACGGAAATGCAACGGGATGTAGGGGAGGTATCACGGAGTTTGTAGACTTGTCAACTGCTTGACAAACACCGCAGGACCTAACAGCAGTTTCAATGTGCTTGTCCATTTCAGGTCAAAATACGTGTCACGAGCCGGCTGCTTTGTTCTTGTTGTTCCAGGGTGAGCTTCGAGTGTACGTTCTACAACCTCCGCTGTAAGAGCTGCATGAACAACAACCCAACCCCGCTGAAGCAGCAGGTCGCCATTCATAGAAAGTTTTTTTTTTTTTTTTGTGAAAGGGTGCCACGTCAGGATGCAGCTCCTTTTCTGGTGGCCCGGTGCCGGTTGTGAAAGCAATCACTTGTTGCAGACTGTTGCCCTGCCGAGTCTCTTCGACTAACTCTTGCTGCGATACACACAAAGAAATGGCACAGACAACCTCGTTCTTCCTCGGTTTTCCGGGAGGCATCAAGAGGCATACACGAAAGAGCATCTGCCACAAAGTTGCCTTCTCCCTTTTTGAAAACCTTGGTGACGCGGTGTGCGAGCAAACGAGCATACAATATCGCAATCCTGAATGGTCGTTGGCTAGTCCCCTGCGAGCCCAACAGTGTCAACAGTGACTGGTGGTCAGTCTACGCCCACATGCAGACCAACGTTTCACATTCTCCAGTAGACTACCTCCGCTCCGCTGGCGTTAGAATTCGAGAAGCAGAGGAGACGGTCACAAGGTCTCCATCTCTCTTCTGCTGTAGAACAGCTCCAAGTCCGTATGCTGAGGTGTCGGTCGTCACGACCACGGGCGGCTTAGGGTCGAACATTTAGAGAGGCTCGCAAGAAGGTTAGGACTTCAGTCTCTGAAAACGGCCTTACCGAGCTGCCGTCCAGCGGAAAGGTTCGCCCTTGCGTAGTAGCTCACGTAGTGGTTCTGCCAGCTCTGCAAAACGATGGGTAAACTTGGCTTAGTAGCCGACCATTCCACAAAACGAATATAGCACGGTGACGTCTGTTGGTGCTTGAGCCTTGAAAATCGCGTCAACATGACTTTACACGGGTGACACTTCCCGTTTGCTGACAACGTGCTCTCCCCCTTCTCGTCCTCGTCTCATCCCATCCTCGTCGCCAATCTGTTGTATGCTGCCGTGGCAGCTAAAGTCGACCGCCCTTGCTACAATACCGGTGAAGAACAACATTTATTCGATCTTCTTCTTCTTTAGTCTGCAAATGCAACAGTAGCGCCGCCATAACAGACACCTCCCCCTGCGTTCCGAAACAGTAAGTGCGTCGCTAACACTGGCCAGCGGGGATGCAGCACAGTAAGTAAGTAGGTAGTAAGTAAGTAGGTAGTAAAAAGGTAGTAGCGGTCAGGAAATGTAGTAACGGCTGAATTTACTAACGTTTTACAACCTATCGCTCGTTTGAGGTAGTAAATAGTCAGTGAAAGAAAGTAACGGTCAGAAAAAGGTCGTAACCGCTGCAGTTACTATCTTTTTCTAGTTGTTTTTTATGAGTGTAGCATTTGACCGCTTCACTACCTGGAGTAAAACTGACGGCCGTACCAGTCATGCATTAATAATTATGTATTTTCGATCAACGTAATGAGAGCTTCCGCCGAATTACGTTCACGAGACACCGGGGTATTCGTTTTTCAGGCGTGGCAGCCAATTGAAGGATTAGCTTAGCAGGCGAAATACGAAGCATGAATATCCTGGCGAATCGCGGTCGTATCAACGCGTAATGTTAAGAAAAAGTATTCCAACGCGACTGTGTGCAGAGGCCTTATCTTTTTTCTTCGGGCTCTGCATCTATGCATGCAGCATTGAAGACATGCTAGAGCAGTTTTAATGTCCATCATGAGCAACTATCCTGCGGACATGCATAAGCCTTCGAGTCTACACGTACAAAGTGCCCAAATAAGATTTCAAGCTCGCGCTAAAATTATCATGTGGAAGTTTAGGGTTTCACTGACACTGGCACATTCATTATGCTCGTTGTGCCAGATGAGTGTGGTTTCACGCCAACACAATTATATACAATATGTTAGACGTCGTCAAGTGGCACCAGTATTTCGTATGAATGTTGCGCCTGCATTTCAGAGGGAGCAAAAGATGAGAACTGCGTTAGTTAGCAACCTCCAGATGAAACAACACAAGGCAGAACGCATCTCTTTTGAGAGATCAGTCCGCAAAAAGGCTTGATGCTTAGTCGAATTCGTGCAAGGAAAATCTGGCACCAATTTCTTTCCTCACACTAGTTGCTAGATTGGAAAGCGCTTGTGCTTCTTCTAACGATAAAACAAGTAAAACTTTTACGCCTGTCTAAAGTTAAGTTTGAAATCTACCAATTCAGTGCTTGTAAAGCCGATTCTTTTAAACGTAACGTACACAGAAATTAATATTTTGCACCAATGTTACGTGTTAGTCGAAGCATGTTTGTATTATCTCTCCATCGGACATTCCCCTGGCATGTCTGGAGACAATTCCTCCGTCGATGAATCGCCGGGAAGCGCCTGTGAAGCCAAATGCCTCTTGAGCGGAGGTGTTCTTTTCTTCTTCCACTCGACCGAATGGTTTTGGAGTTGGAGTCAAGTAACGTTTAAGAATACTGCCGCTAGATGTCATTGAGGGGTTTACCATAAAGTATTTCGTCTTGCTTCTGTGATATCAACCAAAGCAAGAGTGACACCATATTTAGCTGCGGTTTGCGTGAAGCGACTTTGATAGGGTCAATAATTGATCTTGTTTTTTTAATTCAAAAGACAAGTTAAGTTTGTTAACTTTTTTTTTTTTTTTGCTCTAACAACCACCGCGTTCTGTAAACATGCTTGACTGCTGCTACACCTTTGATGTCTGAACAGTTTTAGATATTCCTCATGTCCTATGTATGATTGCTAGAAACCTTTGCAACGCTAGAATTGGGTTCTTTACTATAATATGTAACGCTACCCCGCGTTCAGAAAAGTTGACCAATTCGAAAAACAGACGTATGTACTACTCTATTTCACTTTAAGTCTAACCGCTACATTTCCATGGAGACAACAAAGCAGCGCCAAAAGCACATCGTCACTGCGGTCGTTTTTTTTTTTGTGTGTGCGTGTTTTTTCTATCGCAGGTTATATCAATAACACACAAAGAAAGAACACAAAATTCTAAAAAACGGGCGCTTTTTTTTTTAAACGGCGTTTGCGTTAAGCTTATTTTTATTTCACGCGTTCTAACATTTATGGTCTTGCGTGCCCTCACGTCATAACTGCGTTGACACACAATTGTTCCAATGGCGTCTGGAACTTTTTTTATTTTTTTACGTTATAAAGCATTTTTTTATCTTCTTTTTTGGGGGGAACTGTCGTGACCTCTCTCGTTAAAAATAAAACGAACCATTTTTCGTTATCACCATTCTCCTTACTCGCGAAAGACTAAAAAAATCGGCTGCAAAGCAAAACATAAACTGGCCAGATTGCTGCAAAGATTTCTTCAGAAATATTTCGTTTTATAGCAGTCAATGGACAGAACGTTTCATACACGTTTTTTTCTGTTTTATTCTGCAAGGGTAGGAACATGTATTTTTCCTTCTTGAGAATGTTGGCGTCGTGCGTGTACCTTCCTTGATCTTTAATTGGTTGCAACGTTAAAATAAGTGAAATTGCCACTAATAGTTTATAGAATCCCCCGCTCTCTGTCCCTCTCCCCCCCCCCCCTCTCTCACCTTCCCCAAAGAATATAGTGTTGCAAGCTTTAAAAGGCTATGTATAAATGTATAAAATTTTCTCGTCGGGAGTTGCCGAAACTCCAAGCTCATCACTTTCGACTGCGCGGTGTTCACAACGGGGGGCTTATTTGAACTTAACATTATCTCGTCAATTTTTCATGGCTTAGTTCATCCTTTCTACCAAAGGGTTTTCAATATTTTATTCTACTTTTATTGACGCATTTTTTTTTTTGCTATTGTGTAGCACCCCTTTGTGAACCGTCGCTCAGATGGAGTTACGTAACAGGCGAGGTGCGTCAGCGAAATTTGACAGCCATTGTCAAGTGGACGTCCTCAGGCTTGCAGCAATGTCATACTTTCTTTTCGTGTATAAGATGCAAGAGTCTCGGGGTTCTTAGTAAAATGTTTAACCACCACCAGTCTCGAGGTTTTTAGACAATTGTTTGTCCTGTTTTATTCTTTCTGCTCATGAATAGTGCGAAGGTGCTTGTTCTGCGTTTAAAACATCACCCGCACGCTCGAAATCTTTGAAAGCAGGGAGACGCCCGAGAATGGGTGGTGCCCTTTAAAAGCCGCCCGGCATAGGAAATAATAAAATGACACACCTTTCACAGCCCACATACTGTATTCTTTAAGTTTTTAGTGGTTTTAACCGCTTGTAAAGGTGCACGTCGGTGTCATTTTAATATGTGTGACAGCACTTGCATATTAGCAATATATAAGCATCACCGGAATGCTGGCGAACCTTGAAAACATTCTACATCCCTTTCGATGTTTATGTTACTTAGAATCGTCGCTCGTTTTTACAAGCCTGCTGTGGCGCAGAGGTTTGTGCCTGAAATATATCGAAGTTTAACATTGTACACTAGTAAATAAAAATGCTTGAACTAAAGCAATTACACTTTACAATCTTAATAAAGTTACATACTCTTCGGACGACCCAACTAATTAAAGTTAATCACGTTATTTTCCGGCGAGAAGAAGAAATGCGCGCGCGTTTCCCCATAAGAATGCACAAGAGCACCGCAAAAAAGTAGACTGGTTTCTGTCTGCTTCAATTTGCCTCCCGGAAGTCGCATCGGCACTAGCGCCAATTGACTCTCTAGCGTACATTATAATAGGGAGTTAACGAAACAGCCACTACTGCGCCGGCGCGCCGATGGCCTTGACTGTAGAGTTCCGGCTAGCGTAGCTGGTTGCGGAGAGCGTTGCGGGACAGCGGAAACGATCTACGAAAACTCTCTAATAACTCTACGGTTTTCATTGCGTTCGTCAAACGGGTCATAACGTGGAACGTAGCCGTCCGGCGTTCGTTGCTCGCACTTGGAACGCGTTCGACGAGTGTAGTGGAAACAAAGGTAGCTGGCGCTTTAGTTGTACCCACTAATCGGTCGAATCAGAGCTCAGCGGTCTGAGGTGCCCCCGCGCTCTCCTTTCCTCCTCTCCCTCAGTTTCTTGGTGAATAGGACAGTCTTCTTTCAGCTTCCGTTTTTTTTTTTTTTGCGTTGTGATTTTGATGCAGTAGAAGGTTACATAGCTGATGAACGAAATGGAAAAGAGGAATCAAGCTCCACGCTACGATTTCTTTTTGCATTTTTTTGCTCTTTTTGCTCGTGTTAAGCCTATTTAAATCTTTCTTCTTTGATTATTTTTATTTATCTGCTAAATTAATGCAAATCGAATTCATCGAAGATGGAAAAAACGGGAACTAAAAAAACTCCTAGATATTTGTTATGCCCCCCCTCCCCCCCCAAATTTGAAAAATATTGACCTGGAAGTTTTTTTTTTAATAATTGGGGGGGGGGGGGGAGGAGGATTGATTTAAATCGCCATAGTAAATCTGGACTGTTTTTTATCATATCGACTTTTATTCCCCACCCTGGTTATATGTAAAGCGATTTGATCCGGGCATCTATTGTATTTGTGGAATATTGGCAGAGTTTTAGTGTTAACAAAAAAATGTCATTCATAATTAACAGCGAAGCATCTTATCACGTCGTCCTCTGAGAAATCGATTTTAAAACTTCAGTTCAGCGTACGACATGCATGAGATCTCGACGAATATAAATTTGAAAATATTAAACAAATTTGACCAAAGGCTTGCATGGGGTAGTCATTATATGCTTACAATTTTGTTTTCATAATTAAAAAAATGTGTTTCATTTATTTGAATAAGAATATCTATCCCATAGATCTTAGTAAAATAAGTGGCTTGATCGCCTTCTGATTTCTCACTGCGTTTCGTAGCACACGTCAAGTGATAATAGGAACATGAATTCATGTCCGTGGAATATTTATTTTTATGGAGGCCAGCACCACAAAAAAAATCAGATCATAAATATTGACCGTCCAGAACGTGCTTTCGCTCAGTCTGTCAGTAAATCTATGGAGTTTACGATAATCTGACGCGATAGAAATTTATTCAAAACTATAGTTCATGCAGTGTTAAATACTTTTTGTGTGTTACTTTTTGTGTGTGCATAAATAGAATGCATTTCTTCTCATGGATTTGCTTAATCTTTAGCATGTTTCTGTTCAAGTTTCATTTTATCTATAACTGTGCTAGAAAGCTGACTCCCGATATATACGTTGCGAAATATTTAATAATATATAGGTATACAAGCTGTCGCCTTCTAATGCATTTTTATGGGAAACTTTGAAGCCCCGTACCTTAAGAAAAAATTATTCAATTTCTATTAACACTTTCGTTGAAAAAATGAAGATTGCATGCAATATAATATCTCTCTGCAACAGGGCCATTCATGCTATAAAGCCGGGATCACATGGCTCGTATATCATACGCTTATACAAAAAACAACCCGCATACACGAGTCACCGCAACATCGCTGATTTGAATGCCGCGTGCCACGTTTTCTCCTTGAACTCATTTCCATGTGGAATTCGAAGCACAAATCTTATGCCGACTCGCGGATAAAAGCTTTCTTTTTCCTGCGTGATAATTTCTTTTTTTTTTTACCGTGAACTTAAGAATCCGCAACACGTTTTACAGTAAGCTTATTGTTCTCGTCCTCATTTAAATTAAATCATGGGAGGTGAAGTCATGTGGGCTTTTGCACGAGCTGCGCAATTCGCAAATTTGAGAAAGAACGATGAGATATTGTACTACACCCTGTCATCACAGTCCTATGTGGCACCGTTTTTTTTTTTTTTTTTTGAGTGTACTTCTGTTTTGCCGAAAGGAAATGAAATGCTTCAACAGCGTTCTTTGAAACGATACTGTGGCCCTCGTCATGAAAGTGAAATTCGGTGGACTTATACTCTGTTTCATACTTAGCGTGCAACGCTGTCAAAGTTACTGGCGCGAGCGCGTGGCTTCATCTATGGTTTTGTTTGCGCGAGAACGCGTGCAAATGATCAACGAGATCAAGACCCACGCTCGCGCCAGTAGCTTTGACAGCGTATGAAACAGAGTATAGGCGTAAGCCGTTTACATAGGGGCACGCCTAAAGTTTGTAAAGAAGCTTGGACGCTACACCTTTGATAAACGGGTACCCTTAACTGGCCGTTACCGCTTCACCACAGTCACCACAGTATACTCTGAGAATAAAAGTGAAGAGCCACGGTGCACGGCTTTGACGGCGCCGCGCTCAAAATGCGCAAGCGCACCTTATGTCCTTGAGCTTTGACTGATACTAGCCCGCATAATGCTTTGCCACAAAGAGAGTTGCTCACTGTAGTAACTGCGGTTTACCCCGACTGCAGCTAAGGTGCCCCCGGAACTAGGTTATAAGAGTGGTGGTGTATTTATGTCCCTTAAACACCAATGATGTGCTGATGCCATCGACAATTTTCTGTTTAACGCAATCCTCGTCTCTGCCTAAAACATACCGTCGTCCCAGAATGCAAGCCCGCATTCAACCCAGCTTCCTGTCACCACGTTGTAGAGAAGAAAAATAGACGCTTCTCCAGGAAGCAGAGTGGCGTCCTAACGGATTTCGAGCATCCAAGTCGTACTGGGTGTCTTCCAGACTTTGCGATGCCCGCCAAAGCAAACTCCAAGACGGTTCTCATTAAAGCAGCTTTGGGCGATGGCGGTGACACATTGCCGGATAAGGGGGGGTGTTGCCAGTTGGGGTTGGGGCCAAGCCGACGGGTATCGATTGGGGGATTTCGGCGGCCCAACCATCTTTGGGCCGCTCTGTCTCTCCGCCCTCCACCACGCGTCCTTGTCGTGACCTTCTTGTGTCTAGAGGTTTTCGAGGATAAAGAGTAGCGTGACATCTTGATTTCTCATCTCCGCTACGGTGCTGTGAAATGCGTCTCCGTCTGGCGTGTTTAGCAACCCACCCCGCCCGTACATTAAAAGGGGTCCCGAAATGGCAACAAGTGATGTGACAAAAGTCGACATGGCATGTTTTCGGATGTCGCTAAACCGGCGGTTTTGTAATAAAAAATCCCGGAAAAAAAAAAGAAAACAAGCGAACACGAGTGTTGGCTCTCATCGTGCAGTCTCAACTTCTGGTTACCGAGGCTTCCGAGAAGCTTGACAGCACCGCCCGGCTGCAATAAGAATCGCTCTGCCACGTCCAATACCGCGCTGTCACACCGTCAGGATAGCAGCCGGTGGCGACATGACACTTCGATGATGTCATCATGGCGGAAATTTGAGAGGCCGAAGTTCGGGGACGTGGTAAACTCACCACTCAAAGACGCGTTGAAGACATTACACTTCCGCTGTGGCAGGTTCTGCACTCTAAGAGAGAGAGAAGGAACGTCTACTTTCCCCTCATTGAAAATTGGGCGAGTTGGTTATGCATAGTTACGAAGGGGGAAACAGCGCCAAAAGTGCGGAGGGCAAAGAGCGAGGAAACACACAGACCGAGCACAGACGAGGAACATACAGAGCTCGGTCTGTGTGTACCTCGTCTTGTCCTCCGTACTTTTGGCGCTGTTTCCCTCTTCGTAACTCTTCGTCTACTTTCTCGCAGAGCATTGGAAGAGCTAGTCACTGACCTCTACGAAGGGAGCTCCGGAAATGGTGAGGCTGGAGATATGTTTAGGCCTAAAATTTACAGCCTGCCTGCGCCGTTGCATTACACATGGTGAAACGTCAAGCTCGGTAACACATACGTAGAGTGTTTCTGTTTAAGTCTAAATATGGTTTCATCCCCCGCAATTCGCCGACCTAGGTTCCATTGACCCAGTAAGTGTGACGTCATTGCTCCAAACGAACCGTTTGCATAGGGGCGTCGTTATGGACGAATACATGGGACTGGATTAAGCTCCGAAAGAACAATCGGTCAAAATCAAACGTGGAGTTTAAACGTCTAAGATAATATATAGAGGAAGCCTAGATTTCACACTTAAAACTAGAAAAGTCTGCCGAGAATTGGATATTCCTGAAATATTAGCGACGACCCTAGAGACGTCTCGAGATTCCTGCTACAGACGACGAACGCGTGACGAACGCTCACGGGATGGCTAAAGTATGCCGTCTGCAACAGTTCGAATCGTTTGCGCTGTGATACGATTTTGATTTCGTATTTATTTTTAACATGGCAGGCCTAAGAAAACTCATCAGGTTTATAAAAGCGAATTGTATTTGCGTCCCATCCGGGATACTGTCTGTCGAAAATCATCCCACGCGTGGGGATCTGTTAAAATACAATCATAGAAGCATCTGTTTAGGACATGATATCAAAGCAGCGTCGGAGCCTCTTATTTGATTTTGCAGTTGACGTGCATTGTAATGAAGGAGCAATTAGTTTTGACTCTTACATGAGTGGTCCGAGACCCCGAACTTCGTTTTTTCAGGTTCGGATAGTGTGCGTTTTTGTACCAAGCTGCTTGTGATCATCACACTCAGAAACAATCCTACTGATTCTTAAGTTTAAGTAAGACCCCGAATAGCGAGAAGGGATAATAACATCGGGTAAGTTTACCTAGGGTATTTCATGCAACTTGAGCCAATGTTTTAAGAATATTTTGGTGCACTTTTGGTAATACAAGACCAACGGATAAGATTGTTCATTATTTGGAGCACAGTCATGCTATTTTGTATTTCGCTGAATCAACTAATTAATAACATTAATTAATTAACTTTTAGATATTTAGTTTAAAGCAAACGTTTGAGAGGTAGAGTTGTAGAGCATCCTCAGAAACATCCAATTCAGTGGTTTTTATCAATAAACCTCTAACACAGTTCGTTTTTCCGGGCTTCAAACAAGGTGCCCGAATTATGAAAAAAAAAAAAAAAAAAAACTAAATTTGTTAACAGCGCCCAGTCAATAGTGCTCTATTCAGTATGCAGGCCTAGTTTATTCAAGCTGAGAGCGCTGCTATACTAGATGCACATGCGCTAAGTCACACTTTTTTTTTTCATAATTCGCAAATATTTTTTTGAAGCCCATAAAAAAGTATTTAATGTTTCTTAATAAAACCACCTGAATTCAATATTTTCTCACGACGCTCTACAACCTTGTCATTGGTACTTTTGTTCTAAATTGAATATTTCAAAAGTTAATGATACATCTTAATTATTTAGTTAATTGGGCAAAATACGAAAAAAAAAAGTCTTTCTCCAAACAATGAACAAACTTATTCGTTTGGTTTCGTATTCCTAAAATGAGTGTTGGAGAAGCTGCGTTGTGTCGCCATTAGAGCGCCTGGTTTTGGCATCTTGTACAGGGTGGGCAGACTTGCTTTCTGAAACGGTCTGCGGTTCATCGGATAATTAAACGAAGTATTACACCTTTCCGTAAAATCATATGCCCCTATCGAAAAATCTCATTTGTATAAGAAATGTTTCTGTGTCCAATAAAACACATGTGAATCATACAAGATATATAAGAACATATTAGACTCTATAAGAACCATATAAGAACTATATAAGAGATATAAGAACATATAAGAACAATATAAAATGCTTGTGAGAAGTTTCTTTAAGTTTCTTATGTGGTTCTTATATGTTCTTTTATGCCTATCTGTTCTTATATATCTTGTATGATTCATATATGTTTATTGGAGAGAAGAAATTTCTCATACAAATGGCTTTTTCATTAGGGGTGGGCGCGTTCATTGATGTGTTTTGTGTGTTATGCACGCGTGCTTTCTGGCTGGCCGTAATTGCGAGCGATCGCTGACTGGACTGTAATTTAGCGAGTGTGGACTGTGATTTTTCTGAACAGTGCAGCCGATAGGTGTCCTTCGAGGATGTAGAATAAGGTGGCTCTCGATTTCTGAGTGCTGCTATGGTACGCTGTACTTAGTGGCACTAGGTTGTACTAGATTACGGGGTAGTGTTGGGACCGGAGCGACTCGCGTGTGGCGTGTGTGCACATCGCGATAGGTGTCAACACGGCGCATCGGCAGTGCTGAGCCGTATATGTAGAGTTTTTCCCCCTGATCTCTATGACAATTGCTGGATCGCGTTTGACCAGCTCTGCCTATGGACCGGATATGCGGCCACGGTCGGCCATCTTTTTGGTAGAGTTATCATCTCTAGCCATCATAGTAATAATGGCGGACAGCGCAATGCGGCAGACTGCCATAAATAGCCGTAGATCTAGTACCCTGTACCGTGGGTGATATTTGGTGCTTGATGAAGTAGTTCGACGAAGCAGATTCTGAAAACACGGCGTTAACGGTAGCCTCATCTTTGAGGACCCCGGCGACACAGTTCTACGAAAGCGCAGCACCAGGGGAAAGCAGCGCAGCTCGCATCGAAAGCAGACTCCGTACCGGCGTCTGCTTTCGATGCTTCTTTCGATGCGACTTTCGATGCGAGCTGTGCTGCTTTTTCCCCGGTGCTGCGATTTCGTGAAACTTCCACCGGGTCCTCAAAGATCGGGCTACCGTTCACGCCGGGTTTCAAAAACATGTTTCGTCGAACAATTTCAATCAATCACGGGATATCACCCACGCTATTTTGATGGCAGCCTGCCACCACAACTGCCAAAACGCCGTCTGCCATGGATGGATGATGGTGGCTGCCAAGTGGCTGCAGCAGCTGTATCTTGGCTAGAGGTGATATAACTAGGGGTGTCGCGAACCGGTCGAGGTTCGAGTTCGACGAGGTTCGACTTTTTCGAACTTTTAGTGGAAAGTTCGACGAACTTTGTATTGAGGTTCGACTCGTGTGCGCATGCGCGACAGGCTGGCCAGTTGGCTTCGGATTGGATGATTATGGCTAAAGGATGAACTAAGGGCAGCGCTGATTAGTTATTTCAGTTAATACAGTACAGAAAAATTAAGTTATTAACTTTTTCAGTGATTGGATTTGGTTTCCTTTAATTGCAATTGTTCATAAAATAAAATAACCCTTTGCATAAAAAACAATGCTCCAAACCTAGACAGGCTTGTATCATGATCTGGCCACACTGTCCACAAAGTCGAACCGGTCGAATCTGGTGAAAAGTTCGAAGGTTCGTCGAACCGGTTCGACCCAGTCGAACCCCGAAAGTTCGACCTAAAAATCCGGTTCGACAAAAGTTCGCGACACCCCTAGATATAACTCTACCAAAAAGATGGCCGCCAGTGGCCGCATTCACGGAGCGGGCAAACGCGATCCAGCAATTTTCATAGAGATCAGTGGTTTTTCCATTCATTGAGAAGTATAGGAGACAAAATAGGAGGCGCCATTGGCCGAAAGCGTGCTGGACATGTTCCAGGGTGTCTTCACAAATTCGAATGTGACCAACCAGAAACCGGAAGAAATACCCTGGCGGTGGTCGCGAGAAACGAAATTAATAAGCGCGTCAGAGTAACTCTCGGTGACTGAAAATATGGTTTACGTGATGTTTCAATCTCTGTCATTTAAAATCATGGCAGAAGAGCGCGACTAGCGAAACGATCTTATAATTTGTACGCCAGGCGCCGAGTTCCGGGAATCTGCCGTTCGAGCAGTCACACTTTGTCCGAACAAAACGTAGTTCGAGCGGCACATTCGTTCCTTACATCTTTCTGCATGATCACAATCGAAACATCACGTGCACACTATTTTCAACCATGAAGGGTTACGACATTTCACTCTTACTCGCTTATTAAAACCATAAGTACCTATGATTAAAACAGTTTCTCGCTACCACTGCTAGGGGATTCTTTTCGCCTTCTGATTGGCCAAGAGAGCATGTCAAGCACTCTCTGAGTCTACCATTGACCAAACCCTCTCTATACACGGCTCTGCGGCAGTAGAGTCAGTATGGTGGTGGTTGCGTGCGTGCACCGCGAGCACGTACACGTGCGGTGGCACGTGCGGACTGCAGTGACCTTCTGCTGCCCTGTCGACTGGAGCGCCGCCATTGCTGTCTGCACACGCAGCATCACAAGCTCCCATTGTCGAGTCGCGCCGGCCCAAACACTACCCCTTATTCTACACTCCGTTTCACCTTATGTTGAACCGCAGCGAAGGCTAGAAGCGCGAGCTCATAGCGTTGGCAGCTGTCCTTGGTCCACTTGACCTTGTGCCGCCGAGACGTGCCCTAGAGCGAGGAGCTCGCGCTTGTAGCCTTTTCTGCGGTACAACACAAGGTGAAACAGAGTATTAGCGGTGAGATGTTTTGGTGGCGCCGTCGTATGGTTACCTCTCGTGACGTCATTACCTAGCGAACAGCAAGTTCGATGGTGTTTGTAATTAGCATGGAGAAAGCATGAAGTCAGAGCGCTCTTGAACCAACACTGTCAACACCGTCAAAATTGAAGTTCTCACGTTCCTCTTATTTCCGTCCATGAGCAATCCTTCGCTGACGTCATAGTCAGCATTCGCCCAATCGTGGAAGGCCGACCACCGCGACGCATTTGATCGCGCACGTCGCCAATAGTCCACTGTGGCAATGGCACGTTTTGGACTGTCGGACAATCGCAGTCGCGGGGCTTCTCAAATGACATCAGGGCTGCGGAAAAAACCAACGGTCGTAAAAATTCCGCTAAAGCCACTGACACAGGAGCAATCTTTTGCTCCTCGAACTTCGCCGTTTTGACGCTTTGTTTTATGTCTTTCAAATTTATGCTTTCTCTTAGCGATGCTGGATACAATATACTTACATTCACTGCGCAAAGAGTAGGTCTTTGGGCTCAAGTAGACGGAGATCAAATAGATTAAATAAAATTGTGGGTTATTTTGATTACAGTGTTTTTTATTCGCCACCGCCAATTGGTTTTAATTGAACTTTTGATCAAGAATACTTCTGACGAAACAGTAACGCACTTGTAGAAATAAAACATGTGCAGAAAATGTATCACAAAGGCTTTTTCGGAATTTTTTCACAGGCTTGCTTGTAATTATTGCATCCTAACAACCATCCTTAAGTCAAAATGTTTTTTTTTTTTTTTCAAAGCATGGAAACATTCAACCAGGAAAACAATAAAAAGATCCCAGCGAAGGATGAAGCTCAATATACTATTTGACAGCCACAATAAAAGTTATACACGCATAAGGACAATAAGCATAATGTTTCACCTGCTTATTTCCCCACTCTAACAACAACAAAAAAATTCGTACTTGAAAGGTTTTCTGACGCCTCATGAACTCTTTCAAGCTAGTGGAGAACGGTTTCCCCTCAAGTGCTGTCTCCCCCTGGCGCATAGAAAGACAACTGGACGATGAAGAACTTTCTCGCATCAAAAAAGGAGCTTAAAAAAGACCTCCTCCTGAGTTTCTATTGAAAACCCTTTTAGGGGGTGCTTTTATTTTTCTTTCTTTCGTAATAATGTTAATATATTCCGAGATTGTTACATGAGTGGATCAAACCTAATATCACACAGGTAGTGTGTACAACATCAGGAAGCAAACTATTCCAATCAATAATTGTTCGAGGAAAGGAGTATTTAGATGCGTCATTTTTATAACTATCGACCAACTCATGTTTACAAACAAACCGGAGCGCCCCTAGCAAACGCCACCGGCGCCGCGCATGCGCGATAGAGTGTGGACAAGAAGCTCGCCGTGGTCCATAACTAAATCATTTAAATGTGATGTCGTCGGTGTCGGTGCGAGTTCCCGTGTTCTTTTTCGCGTTGGAATTGTTGATTCTACATCTTCCTGCCAATGTCTGACTACTTGAGCGCCTCAGCAAAATTACCGCGGCTCGTTTTACCGCAAAACTTCGCGTGAACACTAACATGCGGCGATTCATTTCGCGTGGAAGCCACAGAATGGACGCTAGAGCCTGATTCGCATGATGAGATTCCGCTCGCGATTTTCAGTCGCTACGTCGCTCGGATTGCAAAAGCGTAAACCGTAGCTGAGATAGTTAACGTCAATGCAGAAAATCGCAAGCAGGATCGTATCAAGTGAATCAGGCATAACAAGTCGGTGATGGCCACTGGCAACAATGATCCACATCTACTTGTATCTACGGTTTACACCGAGCCGGCTTACTCCAACCAACCTTTAAACTGAAAAGTCTATTTAGGCCTGCACTAATTACTTCTTATCGCAATTACCTGGCCAACGTTTGGTCTACGGTCCGGTGTTGTCAGAAAGAGCAGACGACAAGCAGGAACATTTGAAAGAGCAGACGACAGTTCGAATGATTAGGCGGCCATTTTGAACTTGAAGACGCACTGAACGTAGTCCACAGGTGGTCCATACAACTTGACGGTTTTCCTGCGTTCATTTTGGAACAAAACAAATGAATCGGATGACCACAAGTATCCGTGAATTCAACCCAAAGTGCTTCCCGCCCAAGAAATCGTGGTCCGACTGCGTTGGACCACGATTTCTTGGAACAACCCCAGTCGCGGCGTCTTGACGAGAGGGCAGGTTTTTTTCATGTTTCCTTCAAAATAACGCAGAAATGCACGTCCCAGATGCTGACTTCCACCCACAGCCCCAGACCGGAAGTGCGCTCGACGCGCCACTACCTCTCCGTGATACAACAGAGTTGAGTTGGTGTATATGGTTTTATTTTTCTGCTGTGAAAATCCCTAGTAAACCTGGGGCAGAAAAATGTAATATAATCCTCTTTGTCTATTCCAAGCTCGTCGTTAAAGGAGCTGTGCAACAATTTCAGGGCTTTGCTTAAATTATTGTGGAAGTTGATGCCTGATACTTCTGGAGTGAACTGCAGAAAACGGATTTTGCCTGGATACCCTAGTTTTTATTTAAAAAAAATGAGAAAGATCCAGACTTTTGCCACCTCTCAACTCGTATATCGTCTTCCGGGTCACGTGCGCAGTGACGTCGATGGGGTAGGCGCGGGGTTCCGGTAAACTTCTCTCCCTAGAGCCATCAGTGAGCAGCGAGAACTCATCCGCTCGCGGCCGCGTGACCACGTGCTGGCGGGCGCAGCGCGAACAATATGGTGAAAGGAGGAAAGTCTCATCCAGGTCCGGCCATACCCGTTCGGCCTTGTCCCTCTCCCCCTCCGGCTTCGGCGGCTGTTCGCGGTAGCAGTAGTAGCAGATAGGGCTGACGGTTTTGTGGACCTTGGATAGATGGCGTCACTAAAACTCCGCATAATAAGTTTTGTCGATGATACCAGGTTTCGACGCATTTATATTTATGTTGGAACGACAAGATTTATAGAAAAGTTACCTTTTATCGAGCAGGTATTCGCCCAACTTGCTATCTTTCTACAAGACCCCCTTTGACGTCATGCCGCGTGTTTCTCATGGCCGCCGCTCGCGGCTGCAGGTCGGGGAATATTCTAATTTTTGCCTCGCTATTACGCGGCGGAATCGCAACATTTCGATGAAAGGAGGTGTGTTTTCGGTCAGTTTGTGACAAGGTGAACAATGTCAAAAGTAGAAGATGCCAATTCTTTCAACGTTAAAATCGTTGCTCAGCTCCTTTAACGATAAGATAGGGAAATTTTAGACGATTCATTCTCCATCTTCTTGTAGGGTTTCCAGGCCCGCCTGAGTACAATGTTTTGTGGTGGACAAATAAAAGGAACACATGTTGTACACAAAACGCACCGCTAATCTATGAATTCTCTCGAGTTCTGAAATACAACATGCTGTCTGGGATCCCAGATGATACTTGTATATTCTAACATTGTAATGTTTAACAAGTAATAGAAAAGTAAATGATCTTTTTGCGTAGTAATAGATATACAAACCAGTCTTTGATAAACTCAGTGGCATTTGCCAGTCAGCACACCATCTAGACAATCTTTCTAGCGAGGAGTTTAATAGTTCACAGTCTCCGAGACTTTTGATTTCCTTAAAAACAACGCAATCATCAGCAAAAAATCTACTTTGACTGAAATTTCACGAACGATATCATTAACTAAAATCAAGAACAATAGAGGCCCGAGAACTGAACCCTGTGGGACACCAGAAGTCACGTGTGTAGTACCGGAATACTGGGCTATCGAATATTACAAATTGCCTGCCGCAGAGTCAAATAACTTTCTAGCCACTTCAATATATTAGTATTACTCTAAGACAACCGCCTATTTTGTTAGTAGCTTCTCATGTGGAACGCGGCCGAACGCGTTTGAAAAGTCCAACTATACAACGTCAGTATGTCCTCGAGCATTAATACCGACGCGAACTCATACACTGTTTCGGTCAGTTGGGTGATGGTAGACACTTTTTGTCGGGAACTATGTTGAGCCTTGGTAAAAAAAAAAGTATTCTGCTCAAGATATATGCCGATATGTTTTAAACACAACATGTTCCAAAACTTTCTACAAATACTAAGCAAGAAAATAGGTATATAATTGGAAACAAATATTAATAGTCACCGTATTTTAAAATGAGAATAGCTTTTGCTATATATTATACATTTTGAAGGTACAGTGGAAGTTTCTAGCGACTTTCTGAACATTACAGACAAGTACTTAGCGCTCGAATCCGCATACCTTTTGAAAAATCATTGGGAATTCCGTCCGGTTCAACTGCCTTTTTAACATTAATATTCAAAATATAATTTAGGATACCTTCCTCCGAAATTGTTATATCTGGAAAACTGCTTGTAGCGCATTCGCTGTATTCTCGAATCGCACCAAATACCGGACTGTGACCATTTGTCTACACTGAAAACGGGCAGTGAAATATTTATTGAAAGCATCAGCAATATAATAGGGGTCATCCACAATTTATTATCAATATTTTACTCATTTACTTTTGGTTTAGAGCGCGATATAAAGTGCTAAAACTTCTCGGGCAGGGAGTCGAGAAAGGATGGCATTGTTACATTAAAGAATCGATGTTTTGCTTCTTTAATTGTATCTTTAAGCTTGTGGTTCAATTGGTCAACGAGGTTTTCTTCTTTCGACTGTTAGCGAAGTCTAAAAAGTCTACGGCGCATTTGAATATTTTCCCTTTTTATCCACGAATATTTTTATTCGTAAACTTCACTTTTTGGCACAAATTTTGAAATGCAGTCGAGAACAATATTTTAACAAAAAAAAAAAGGCCACAAAAATAACTTTTAAGGGTGAGGAATATGGACAAGTCGAAGAACCCCTAAGGTTCTTTTACGACAAGATATTTTTTAGTGTGCAGATCTACGCACCTCGTTTTTATGTTTTTGTTCGCCGTAATTTGCTGCCTCTGTCGTCCGCAGAAAAGTAGACTAATAGACTGTTTAGAGCGCAGGTTGCATATAAAAAAGAAATGTGTCATCCTTTCAATTTTGAGTGTATTGTGACCATATTGCTTTACCTCTTTATTGTTTGCAGCATCGATTTTCAATAGCAGCCCTAATTAAAAGAACAAAAAGCAAACGTCCTTGAGGTTTGAGACGTCTTCAGCTGTCTCTTTCAAGTCTAACATTATTCTCCTCATTGACAAACTAAGCAGAACGGGAGCCGATCCCAATATAGTTGCAGAACGTATGACAGAAAAAAAAAATACAAGAGGAGAGAAGAATGTTCAAAACTTATTCGATCTCCCACCCTTGTTCTGTTTTAGAGTGACTCGTCTCTCAAGACACGGCCCCTTCCGCTTTTGATTTTGATATTTCGAGTCTGAGACAACTTAAGACTTTCTGTAGCAGCTGCTCCTCTAAGCGCCAGCGAAGACACACACTTGAGAACTTGGAGATTTCAATACAAAGAAGACACAAAAATGAGACGAAAACATTGATCTGATCAAACGCCTGTAAACTGTCAAAGCTTCGGCAGTGGACGAGTGAGAAAACTGGACGTTTGAAGAGTGTGCTTAACCCCCCTCCACACGAAAATCGATAACAGTGGAACGGATGGTTCAATTGATCTCAGCCTAAGGCGTACGATTTTTTATCTGCTTCACCAATAGACCAAAAAATGTCACGAGACAAAAAAGGATTGCAAACATAAAGCCGAAAGTCAGGTTTATATAAAAGGATTAAAGACAAAACATCTGAGATTTCAAGTATAAGTTCATCGGGCAGAGCAGTGTCCTACACCGTTTATGTCTTTTGGTGTGCAGTGTTCAGTGAAGTTTTCTCACATTTGAAAATGTGCCGTCAGCAAAACGAAAACTGCGAACGGAAGATTTGGAGCTTTCTGAACCCGAAAGCATATGCTACTTTGACAGCATAAACAGCTTCAAATGGCTAAAATATCGCCATATATGTTGTTTTTTTTGTCTGACGACAAATTCAGTCGTTGTTTGTGGCAAAATATTTTTAGTTTGGAATTGTTCGTGCTGTTGGGTAGAGACGAATTTTTCTGTCGAAGAAAACTAATGTTCGGAGCTTACAACCTTGTCTCTCGCGTGACGTTCAATTGAGTGCGAGGGTGCCAATCGACCAGTTCAATTAACAACGCTAGGAGCAAATGCGCTGATAAAGGATCCACGATAGGCTCCTTAATTGGTGTGAGATACGAGCGAGACGGGCGCAAAGGTTGCGCAAAACACCAGGAAAGCATAAACAAGCTGGGGTGGCATTGGTTGTATAGGTGTAGAAACTACGTTGTTAATTTGTTCCATGGTCACTGCCGGCGTAAGAATTGCAATGTAAGTAAGACAACGTAAGCACACATGCTTCTTGCTTCGTGAGTAGCTATTTCCCGTTCTTATGAGCCAACGCCACAATCGGATTAGCTGCTGAATGACGCAAAAAATGTCAGGACACATTTCGTGCACCTAGCATTTTTGGTGTTCCTGAAACTGTCAGTACCACAGGGGACAACATCTTCAGGGGTTACTCTCCAGCTAAAAGTGAAATTACGAAAACAGACATCGCTTGTACAAGTATTTTCAAGCTTCAAGATATAGCCTGTCGTCGTTTGAATGAAGCAGTTATAAACAGTGCTCAAACTTCAAATGAAAAACGTTCACCGCGTTTCTTTCCCGCTGCTGTGCTAACATTCATTAAAACTTTGGCATTTCTTCCACGCCTCATATTTAACTATGTTCGAACGCGCGTAAAGAAGCACGTCCGCAAGAAAATAGCTGCAATTGAGCTGACGTTCGAACTTCCAAAGTGCAATTCAAACTTATCCAATTCAACCGTGCTACATAAATTTTTCTTTTATTTTAAAATCCACGGTTAGGAAACCATTTAGTCAGCTCATTGAGCTGAATAGTTTTATTCAAAATAATCAACTTTGAAACAAAATATTTTTGAGAAACCGAAAAAAAAAATTCAAAAAGAGATTTAGGCGACTGCCAAGCGAAAGCTGAGTCTTTTTCAAGAGCGGTGCTTTGAATGCGGAAACATTCAAAGGCAAGTTGCAGAAAGTAGGAGCACAATTTCAATGATGAGGTGATTTTATATAAAAAAAACAACCGAAGTCATTCAATATTTTAGCTATTAAACAAAATCACTAAGCCGAACCGTTATTTTTTGTTTCGCTGGGAATCGGAATTCAGTGAAGCACTGGAAGTCACGGGAAAGTATACACAAAACAAGAGCGCAAGGTTTAGGACGACTCCTGCTGCTTGATTGGTTTAGGCGGCGAAAATGGCGTATTCGGTGCTGTTTGATTACGAAGTATAAAGCACCGAAAACAAGGGACCGAGACGAAGTAAGACAACAAACTTGTTGTTTTCCGCACTTTATCTTTTCATATGAAAGGTAATTTTCATGACTCTACAGTGACGCTGAAACATAGTTCATACTTCAGTGCTGAAAACCACTGCACTTGTGGGAGCGAACCGATGCCTTATAGTTCTTCCGTACCCCCCTGTGTATTGCAATGAACCTTTTAAAATCTATCGTAATACTTTCTGTTCCTTTTCTTCCTGCCTTCTCTTCGACACATCGGACGCTATTCGCACTCCATGATTTCGCCGGTTGTTGTCTGTTTTATGTAAAAACAAAATGACATTGTCTTGCGATGCTGTGAGATGTTGTTTATAATCCTTTCTGGAGATGTTTGAAATGCTAGAATATCAGAAAACAATAGCGATGATATGAGCAAAAATAATTAAAAAAAGTTCAAGAATTAATAAACCAACATTGCCCCATCGGGGATTTAATGAAGAACAAAAACGATGAGGATCATTTTAAAAACACCGGCGAAAGTCTGACCGGAATTATTTGTCAGGATACAAACATTTTGAGACCTAGAAGTTCGCAGCCGTAAGAAATACTCATGTACCTTTGGTATCCCCTATTCACACGAGACAAAAAGGGGCCTAAAATTGAAGGTAATTACCTATCATTTTCAGAATCGCCTTGATGTTTCGCTAAATTCAGTTGACCGGATGAATTAAATGGGGAGAGGGAAATTCGAAAAACTACGCCGCATTTTATCACCTTCCACGATTACAATAACCCGGAGAAAGGGGGAAGGATCAAGTATATACAGGGTGTCACAAAAGAAACTTATACACGGTCTTTTTTACCGCAACACTAAACTAGGCATCGCCGAACGCTTATTCTCCGCCCGAAGGTAGAGCTAGAGGTCACAACCAGATGCCAAAGTTTCAGGCCAATCCGATAACTTAATCAAAAGTTATAAGTGGTTCTCTGAAAATTTCAATGGGAAAATGAAGCCCATTTTTGCCGTTTTCGGTTTCTTGTGCCATAGAGCCCCATGTGTTCGAAAACTCCGTCGGCCACCATTTTCCCATTGAAATTTTCAGAAAATCAGTTTAAACTTTTGATTAAGTTATCGGATCGGGCTGAAACTTTGGCATCTGGTTGTGACCTCTAGCACTTCCTTTGGGCGAAAAATGAGCGTTCGACGATGCCTAGTTTAGTTTTGCGGTAAAAAAGACCGTGTTAATTTCTTTTGTGACACCCTGTACATTTAAAGAAATGCTATTACATTTCCTAGTCCTATTCCATTTTTCAAATTACATCGCAAGGGGGATGTCTTTTGTCTGGGTGGCGTTTCCTGCAAGTACATTTTTTTCAATATTCTTCTGTAAAGTGTGCAACGTTAAAACGCAATATCTGAAGTTACAACTGCAAACAGGTTGTCCTGAACAGTGAGCCCGCAGACTTTGCAGGGACGCCCGGGGCTTACTTTTGTAGCTTCAGTTGAGCAGTTCTGAACACACGCAAGAGCTCGGTTCTGCGGAACGTTGAACTCCACACGTTCGTCCGCATCCCAAGGAAAAGGCACGTTGCGCATGGGTGAGAAAACCATGCAAAGCGCGTGCATCCTAGAAACGCCCTAGATCCCACTCTCCCGAAGCACTCTCATTCACTCGTGGTACACTCACACGGAACGGACGTGCTCGTCCAAACCGTTCCTCCTACGGAAGTAGTGATCGTGCACAGCTTAAATCGGCGTTCATCCACGCGCACCGTAACCCTGACTGCTTAGCCATCAGAAACGTTGAGCCATCAGTGTCACGTGATGTGGCCTGACTTCATGTCACGTAGCTACGGCGTGTCAGGCAATGTTAGGTCAGGGGACACCAAGATTGAGAGTGTGACGTCATGTCACGCGACGCTGTGACGTCAGGTTGCATCATAATGTTACATCGTCATGCCACGTGACCAGCGGCGTCACTATAGTGTTAGCGGCACCCGAGATCGGTGGCCCGCCGCGGCACCCCCCCCCCCCCCCCCACCCTTTCACTGCCCAGCTGTACCCCTTTGAGCGCTGCATCCAGGGCGGTCCGCTCCCTCCCCCCCCCCCCCCCCCCCCCCCCCCCCCCGCCACTTTCTCCTAGAGACGACACTTCACGTGACACTGACGACTTTATGCAGGGTACTTTTAAGCTTAATAGATTTGTTTAGAAAAAAAAAAACGCGAAAGCTACACCTTTGCGGTGTGGGCAGGTGAGTTATACGGCCAGAGGGACATAGTATTCGGGGTTAATCGTAACGATCAGACGGCTATAGTTAGGTAAAATTTGTTAATTACCTTTTTTATAATTAGTTAAAATAGACACATCGTTCCAATTAGAAACTTGTTGCGCGCCTTGGAAATCCACTGAATAATTTTTAGAAATACTTTGAGCGCGTAGCAGGCATAATAGTGGGCTAATGGTACCGCTCGTGCAGAGGTTCAAGGATGGGGCGGAAAGATCGCGCGGCGCGTTGTCGAACCGGTAGCCTTGCTCTTGCTGCACGCGTGGTAACTTTCTGCATAGCCTCCTATATACTGAAAAAGCCTGGCAGATCGCCACGAGACGCTGCCGCCAAAAGTGAAAAGGTAGAGCAGCAGACAACGAATGAGAGGAGAGGCATGTAACGGGCGCCCCGCTGTGGCGAGACGCCGAAACACTTGTCCCGAGCGATGGAATGTCCGCTCGTGCTCCTCGCGTTCCTCGGGCTACCGCTTCTTTTCTCGTCGGGTTTGAAAACCATGTTTTGGGTCCTCGCCGCTGCAAAAGCTGTGCGCTGACTACAGGCTCCCCAAGAAATGCTCTGTAGTACCAGATCCTCGCGCTCCAAATCTGCGACCGGGCACTCTATGGCTCCGTCGTCGAACTTCCAGGCTTTGTGAGTATAGAGGAGGCTATATGCTTTAGGACACTACTGCGCTTCTCGCGCGCTCAAAGTTTTTCTAACATTACTGACTTAGCGATTTTCGATTATGCTCAGCACATTTCTAATTGGAAACCTATGTCTATACTAATTTTAAAGTTAATTAACAAACTTTACTTAATTAGTTGGCTCATCGTCACGATTGACCCCGTACACCCTCTATCCAGGCCGTATAACTAACCTGCACAAACCGCATGAGTGTAGCTTTCACGGATTGCATTAAAGAAATATGTTAAACTTAAAAGAGAAAAATAAAAAGAAAAAAAAAAACCTAGTCAATAACACAAATCCCTGACAATCTGCCATTCTGTGACCTCGGTAGTGTGCCCGCCAAAGGAGAAGCTCAAGAGGCCCTATAAAATCTATGCATTTAGGATGCCTTTGGAAAACGCCCCCAAAGAGAGTGGAATTTTTATTGTTATTATTTTTCTGTTACATTTGTGAAAATACCAAACGGCGTCAGACAAACAGCGCGGACAGACCCGTAGCTCTTCCAAATAAAAGAACCATGCTTGATTTATTAACATTATTATTATTATTAGTAGTAGTAGTCATTGTATTTTGCTTATTATTATTATCGACCACACCTGGCTGGAGTGTTTGGTGAACTGCTTGGTGTGTCTGACACAGTCTTATGGGCACATCAAGCTGTCTGCGTGCCCACAAGTCAACTTGTATATCACGCTGAGCTGGTGAGTTCACCAGGCATCTGGTGTAGCCATCAGAGGCTGTGGTGGGCTCACCAGGCTAGTATGCTGCTTACACCAGCCTGCCTGGTGGACACACCAGATTGTTTGGTTTTACACCAGGATTTCCTGGTGTTACACCAAGATTTTCTTATGTATATTTTATTAGGGAATGTTGACAAGTCCCTAGTCCAGAGTGCGATTTCCACAGCCCAGCAGGCGTGCGTTCGTCGCTTCCAAGGCCGACAAAAGCATACGCAATACTTATGAACACGTGTAATGGTACAGGCCAGAAGCTCTCAGCGAAAGTACAAGTATTCTGTCAGACCGTCAACGTTGCCGATGTTGGTTTAAGAATTCGATGGCTTCAAGCTTCCACTGATTTTTTGTTTTCTGTTTTTTTTACACCCATCATCCAATTTTTCGTTCGGAACTGATGGTAAGTGGCTAGGATCACAATTGATGACGTCACGGCGAGACAAATCCTGGTAGTGACGTCGCAAAGGCGAGCCATAAAAGACCACCAAAAAAACATATCGGCACTAATACCAAAATCCTCTGAAACGGTGACTTCTGAAAATGATTGATCACTCATCTACCACGGAAGATTGGCCAAATGGCAAAGCCGTAAAAAAGAGAAATATATCAATAAACATTATAGTTGTAGGATACCATGCTCTGTTTAGTGTTCAAGAAAACACTGTGTTTTAGCTGAAAACGTAGCGTTTTCGGTCTGCTTATTCGCCGACCTAGCTTTTCATAACAAATTGGACACCTGATTTATTCAAACGTGTTTTCTCAGTGGGTCGAATATACTTCAAACCTATGCCTTTGGCGCGAACGAAACGCTGAAACTTATCAGTGGTCCTCCTCTGAGATTTCTTCCTTAGATTCTGCCGAATAGGCAAGACTGAAGAATGCAGTCATTTGCCTTCCTCTGGTACAGAAACACTAATATGACTGAACTACAAAATATCGTACCGTTTATTTATTTATTTTTTGTTTTATTGCAACTTACGTCACGAGATTTTGACAAAAATTTAGCAAATCGAGACCAAAAAAAAAGTTAATTCTTAATGCACTCAACTTTCTTCTTGCAAACAATAGTCAGAGTGCAGGCGAGCTGGTGTAAGGTGAACATGATTGTAAACCTGAGACTGGGGCAAATGGCAAAGCCGTAATAAACTTTGCAGCTGAGTTTGAGACGTTGCCTCCTCTTTTTCTACCTTCTGTTGTGTTCTCCTTTCTGCCCCAGTCTCAGGTTTACAATCATGTTTTCTTCGTGCCTTGGTGCATGCAGCCTGTTAGGAAACCTTTCCTTTCGTTGTGAGCAGCATTGCCACCGGAGAATCAACGGCAAACGCCAATACAGCGAGCAAGTGTTCTAACATGCGTCTGTGGCGCATCAGGACCCCGATTAAGGGGCTACATAAGGACGGATAGACAATGCACGATGCCAACGCAGCCAACCATCATTGGTTGAGGTCGGGGGTAAACAGACACACGTGGGTGCATTTGGAGGGTAAACAAACACACACGTGCAGCAGACTAATATCCCAGCCAGACGGGCTAATTTAGTGAACTTCAACCAAGTGCACTTTAGCTCACCGAATATCATTTTAGGCAATTCGGTGCCATACGGGATAAATTAGTGTCACTGGGAAACGACGAAAATACCGATGGGTAAAACGCAATTGGACACATAAAATGTTAAAGTGAAAGTAAAAATGTATCGGCCATATTTAGTCCTTTTTTATAAAGACACGTTACACAATAATGCTACGTTAATTAACAATATTTACCCCAACTTGAAAAAAAAAATAGTAGGTAGTTGTTTATTGAGCAAGAGTTTAGTCGCTGTTCCGCACCAGCAACACCCAATCTTCGGCTATAGAGACTCTTCAACGAGTCGCAATTCGTTTATGCTTGGGCCTACCGAGATACTCTCCAAATACTCCAACGTTAGTGGAAGCCAGGGTCAATCTCGTTGAAAATCACGACAGGGAGCTGACACTTCGTCACATTGCGAGACAGTCATCTTGTCAATCAACAGGCCCACTCCTAAAGCGTTTTCATCAGAGTCCACTCTCGCACATCGGACATCTAACAGCACAGTTCAGAGAACTCGTTGGTGACCCAGACATTATCTACACGACACCACCACTGAACATTAATAAGTCTGTTCCCGCCCTCAAAAGTAAACGGAACACAGCCCAACCTGTAGTCTGTAGCCTTGTTGAAGACCACGTAGAAACGTCCTTCGCTGGTTGGCTGCGGGTATACACCGACGGCTCTGTGCTTCATAGTCGCAAGTCGTCTACTGCTGCCTTGTGTATCCCAGAGATCAACATGACTGAGTCCAGGAAGCTAAGTTTTTATACCACGTCGAGAACTTCCGAACTCGTGGCAATTTGGCTTGCCCTTGGCACTCTTAGCAACCTCCCTCAATGTGGCAAAGCGTTAATCCTCACAGACTCTAGGATGGCGCTGCAACAGCTAGATCGTCTTGAAGACGCACCGCAATACGCTCGATTCGTCGCGCACGAGGCGAGAAGTTTACAAACAAAGGGCTGGCAATTAACCTTTCAGTGGTTGCCTTCGCACATCGGCATCTCGGGGAAACGAGGCTGCTGACGGTCTCGCTGCAGCGGCTCATCACCTTGATGTCTCAGTGATAACAGTACCTAAAATACACGAAGCCAAGCTACTTATAAATCGCGAAATATTCCTTCTATTGTACTTTTGGAGGTGGCCGATGTTAGCAATGAGGTGACGTGGTCCGACAGGGGCTGTCGGGTACCGGCGCATGGCTGCGTGGATGGCCTTGGATGCCGGTGGTGGCGATGTCTTGCCTTCTCAATGTCGGGAAAGGAGTTGCAGCCGCTGCTGCAGGCGTCGTCGTGGCCGGGGAGTAGACGTCGGGTTCATCCGCAGAGGGGACCCGATAGCGGCGGGGGCCCGCGTCCTTGCGGGCCCCGCCGAGGGCGAGGAAGGACACCCGTGACTGTCTACTTGCTTAATCCGAATTCCAGCAGTAATGCTTAATCCGAATTCCAGGGTCAACTGTTCCAAACCGGTAGTAGCATGCACGACCTGAGCACGAGCCACTGCGAGTGGGGCACGCGCTTCTCTCTTTCAAACGTGCCCGTACGACCGCTAAACTTGACTAAACTCAGAATACTACATTCTCCCTTTCTTAATATTTTTTTTACACAAACATAATGAGAGAATAAAAATCCAAACAAAGAACACGAAAGCACTCTGAAACACGCCCCTATTCCCCCTTTCTTAATTTTTAAACGTTTTCTAAAGTGAAAGGTAAATACTACAAAAACAGGAATCTCAGCTGTCGTTATGAAGACCCCCCCCCCCCGCCCCCCCCCCCCCCAAAAAAAAAAAAAAAAAAAAAAAATTAAGTCCGGCGAAAAGTCAGTGTCATTTCGATAGGTTCAGTAAATTTCGGAGAAAACGCCGACTCATGCATTTGTATGAAAAGTTCGTTGAGAATCGTCAGGCGTTATTGTTCTCAAAACGTTCGTACTTCGTCGAACGCAAATATATATTTTGAAAGCTAAGCCTATTACTGGCACCACACGTCTTGAACGCAAGAGGTGCTAATTCTTCCGCATACGGCGGTGTCAAGGAACTTAGCTGCTCACAAGCGAAAGCGAAGCACAACGCAAGGTGGCTTTAGCTGAAATCTGGCGCGTGCGGGGGCTCTCTTTCTCTGAAGTTGTGTCGTGAAAGTCATATGCAGCAGAATACCTAGGCTTTGCAGGGGAACCAGGCGCTGCAGGAACATGAGATGCAGCAGAAAACCGGGCCTCACATGAAAACCAGGCGCTGCACTCTTTCATCTCGGCGAGGTGCCGATGAGGACGGGCGGCCATCTTTCAAACAGTCATGTCGGAAGGCAGGAGCTTGCGGCCATCTTGGGCACTGACTTGGATCGGCGTCGGAGCATCACGACCGAAAAAAAAAAAAACAGCTTGAGCGTAACTACGCTACATTTCTGTATTCTCCGGATCTCAGCCTGAACGTATAACACAAAAACAAAACTCGATTTCAAGGAAGTCCACGTCATCGCAGGGCGGACCGAACAAAAAAAAAATAAAAAATACACTGCCTCGCAAGACGAACTAACTCTCTATGGGCTTATTTCTTGCCTGGAACAACTGATTCTGGAACGCATTGCGTCAAAAAAACAAAAACAAAAAAAAAAACAGTAAAGCTACAGAAAAAAAATGAACTCGGCCTTCGAAACGTTAGACACGAGTTCCGAGACGCTCTGGTTTGGAGAAACGAGTACTACCTGGCTCGAAGTAGGACGCACGAAAATAAACAGACAAAAGAAGAAAAAAAAAGACGCAAGCTCGACTGGCCCGAAATAGCCATAACAAAACGCTGCAAGACTGCGAAGAAGAAAACAAAACAAAAAACGTCCAAGATGCGCCGGTTCTTGCCAACTATGCGACCGGGACGCAGAGCTTGCCTTGAAACTGTCGTTGCCCTTTTCGAGTCCCATCCTCGTCGCCATTTTGTATTTTTGGAGGAGGCCGGTGTTGGTAATGATGTGGTGGTCCGAGAGGTGATGTCGGGTACCGGCGCAGGGGCCCTATGTTGCACGTTTCGGACTCCCACGGCGACTATGGAGAAGGAAGTGACGTCAACGACACTGCAAACGCAGATTGGATGTGGCAGAAGAAAAGAAAATCAACATCCAATCAGCGTTTGCTGCGTTGTGGACGTCACTTCCTTCTCCATAGTCGCCGTGGGAGTCCAAAACGTGCAACATAGGGCCCCTGCGCCGGTACCCGACATCACCTCTCGGACCACCACATCATTACCAACACCGGCCTCCTCCAAAAATACAAAATGGCGACGAGGATGGGACTCGAAAAGGGCAACGAATGCCGGTGGTGGCGATGTCTTGCCTTCTCAATGTCGGGAAAGGAGCCGCAGCCGCCGCTACAGGCGTTTTCGTGACCGGGGAGTAGACGTCGGGTTCATCCGCAAAGGGGAACCGGTAGCGGCGGAGGCCCGCGTCCTCGCGGGCGCCGCCGACGGCGAGGAAGGACACCGGTGACTGTCTACTTGTTTAATCCGAATTCCAGGGTCAACTGTTCTAAACCGGTAGTAGCATGCACGACTTGAGCACGCGCCACTGCGAGTGGGGCACGCGCCTCTCTCTTTCAAACGTGCCCGTACGACCGCTAAACTTGACTAAACTCAGAATACTACTACTTCATCGGCCGGACCCAAGGGTTTCTGGTGGAAAACCTCCTGTACGTGTTCACCGAAGCTACAACGAGCCAGCGCCTCCTTGCTGCACAATCATGGCACTGGATGTGCCTTCACGACCCAAGCCCTCCACCGAATAAACTCTGCCGTCGACCCCCACTGCCCAACCTGCAATGTTCCTGAGGACTTTGACCATCTCCTCTGGGACTGCGCAACGTTAACGAAAGAAAGAAAATCTCTCTTCGATGGCCTGCAGTACGCCGGCGTCGCACATGCATATATATCCCAGACAACACTTGGACATCCCCAGGATGTCCTCAGGACAACTTTTTGAGGACATTATGATGTCCTGAGGATGTCCTCAAATGATCCTGGAAGCATCCTAAAAACGTCCTATCGTCCGGCCTCAGGACATCCTCACAACGTCCTCAGGAGGGCAGCCAAGGATTTTTCTAGTACATTTTTAGGACTATGCACTGCAGGTGTAGCTGTTCACTGAGCTGCTAAGCGCCGTTCACACCTATGCAACCGAGTAAGACCGAGAGAGACCAGACCGGTTTTTAAGCCTCTTGCGAAGTCTTAGGACCGGATGCGCTGCTGCGGAGCTGGTTCTAAGACGTCGTAAGAGGCTTAAAAACCGGTCTTGTCTCTCTCGGTCGTACTCGGTTGCAAGAGTGTGAACGGGCCTTTAGGATGCTTTCATTTTTTATTGTTTCTAAGTTTTCTCCAACTGAATTTTGAACCTGAACATGCCTGCAGAAAGAAATTCATTGTTGTGTACAATTTTAAAGTGAAATTCACACACTAATTCTAGATACTAGTCAGTGAGAGGAAGAACATAGGGCAAGGGAAAGAGGGAAGAAAGCTGATGGAATGCTGAAGAGGAGAGAAGAAAACCTCTCCCCTCCAGCATCCCGTCTGCTTTCTCCTCTGCGTCTTTCCTTGCCCTATGTTCTTAGCCTGTAACTATGAGCATGATCATGCCTTTCATTATTGCAAACAGAGGTAACTGCTCAAGAAATACTTTATTGGAGAGCAAATGTTATACATGACTTTTTTCAATGTCTGCACCAGACATGCAGTCTGACTTCGCATCTTGGCCAGCACTAGTCCGAATAGTCAGCAGGATCTAGAAAAAAAATCAATTCCATAAGCATTCATAATAAAACAGGTAATGTGAGAAACTTACCATCATGTCGAACATCTCCGGCTTTTGACTGAAGCTTTTTCAGTTTCTCTCCAGCGTGGCGGAGCCACACTTTGATGATGGTCTCCACGTCAGCTTTGTTTGCACACCAACATTTGCTTTCACTGCCCCTGAAACATTGATTTGTGATGACATACACAGCAGAAAACGTTGGTACGGCACACACACATCTTTATCGAACTAAGGAAAAAAACACACCGCCGAGGATGGTTGTGGCGGTTGCGGTTCGTGCGAGGAAGATGCCCTTGCTACCGAGTCTATTTTCGCACAGTTGATAAGCTCGAAGCATTCGTTTACGCGCCGGCATCTTTCCCTCCGAAATTGCCGTTTACTGCTTTCCGCCATTTCGAAGAAGTACTACATATAAAAAAAACACTAACCTTTGTCACTGCCTTGCATTGCTGCCATCATCAATTTGGATGGAACAGCGCGGATATACAGATTCGCAGCACTAACTCAGTGATATATTTCTTCTTCCTCAAATCGTCATCTTCTTCTCCTTCGCCGTTAATGAGAACATTTTAAATTTTTAAACACCAGAAACCAAATAGCCAATAAACATTAAAAAGTAAATAATAAATAAATAAATAAATGACAACTAAAAATAAACAAAACAAAAAACAAAACAAAATTAAAAATAAATTTAAGAAATAATTTTTTTTTAAATAAATTAAAATTAAAAAATTAAACTTAAAAAATTTATTTTTAAATTAAAAAAACTAAGTTTTCTTAATTGTTATTTATTTATTTATTTATTATTTATTTATTAATGTTTATTGGCTATTTGGTTTCTGGTGTTTAAAAATTTAAAATGTTCTCATTAACGGCGAAGGAGAAGAAGATGACGATTTGAGGAAGAAGAAATATATCACTGAGTTGTTAGTCAGCGCTGCGAGTCTATCCTTCTTGTGTGCCTGTGATTGTGACTGTATCTGCGCAGTTCCATCCAAGCATGAATTACCAACTAGCCCAAGCATCCACATTATCAAGCCATCATCAACCTCGAGGCTATTTCTATTTCTGTCCTGGTTTGGCTTAGCTTGCTTGGGTCTCTCGGATGGGTGGATATTTCCAATAACGGTACGCCTTGTAGTAGGCGGTAGCTTGTGCCACCTAGAATGAATGTTGCCAATGGAACTGAATTCCGAAATACTGCGCAAATACAAAACTAATAATAATTGTAGTGCGCCCTGGTTTTAATAAAGAATTATTTGATCAAAACTATAGTTAAAATATGTCCTAAACTTACACAACTACATGTAATAATTTGTATGTAGAATTTAGGTTAGCAGTAAACATGAACTGTGTATACTACCGCCATTTCATTAATGTATTTTTTTAATAACGCAATCAAATTGAGGACGTATATTTACCTCTAACTTTGTATCCTTCGTCCTCAATAAGTCCTCGGAAGGACGTTTCTAGGATGATCCAGCGACTGACGTTCTCAGGATGTCCTGAGGACGTCTTGAAAACCGTGAGGACGTTTGTATTTTTTGAGGACGTCCTGAGGATGTCGGATGTTGTCTGTATACAGAGGAAATTCATTTTCCCCCGGGTTCACCCGAGACCGCTTCTAAATCATTCCCTCGCCACCTCACATTCTTAGAAAAGACAGAATAGACCCTTTCCGGAATTCATTGCCGTCTCTAAGTGCGGCAATGGACCTGTTGTCTGCAGTATTTTATGGGCACCGTCACTTTTGCAAGTCAACGGTAAACGAGATTGCGTGCTTCACTGTGCAGTTCTTTTTCAATATATTTCAATGTCGATGGCGAAGAAGATGCAACCAGTCAAAACGAACCACCAACCCACATAGACGCCTTGATAAAGTTCTATACATCAAGGGGCTTTGAATCCGAGTGTATGCTATTAACAGATTGACTGGCTCCCAGTTAGAAATGAATGCTTACGCAGCTCTTGCATCCAATTCCTGCTTCACGTCGCGCTAACGTCCAGAATGTATAGGCCTCGAATCATCTGCTTTGGAGCCATCTTCACCTTCTTCCTTCATCAGTAAACAGAAGGCCGCCATTAGTATAGCACATATGCCATTTTTTCAGATGATGATGATGATAGTAATCTCACCAGCCAGTTTGACTACGCCATCGCTGCCGCATTCCATCGAGGGAACTTTAGTCTTTTTGCGCATGCGACAACGTCGCTGTAGCTCTGTGCGTGCAGGGCACGAGCAGTCTCATGCACTGTCGATTGCCTCCGGTGAACTAAAGTTATGGCGGCCTCGCGCATGCGCCGAACGCTTGGTGAGATCGGTCTATTCGACAAGTGACAGTCATCTCACCCCTTCCCCTTGTCCTTATCTCTCTCTCTCTCTGTCCTTTCTTTTAATCTGTCACCCCTCTCACCCATTCCCCCACCCTGAACTGACTCGCCCCCATTTTTAGGAGTGGCCAACAGTTCAGGTTTTCCTTTTCAATAAAACGCTTGCAAATGCCCCTCAAAGGGATTCATATATCCCTCCGCCACCTCCGCATCCAATAGCGTCCCATCATTCTGTGACTTCGTGACCAACGCGGGAGAGGGTGTTTCCTTCCTGTAAATATTTGCTTTATCTTTCGACTTTGACTTAGCGTTGTGGAAGCCACGAGAGGGAGATTAGTTTTCTCCCTCCGATGGAAACAAATACAACTTTGGGGGTTTAGGTTCACCCTCCGATGGATACAAGAGCCACTTTCTGGGGTTCGGTTCCCTCTCCGATGAATACAAAGGTCGCTTTCTTAAAAAGTGGGGGTCGGAAACAAGTTGGCATCACTCTGTATCTATTATCTATTCATTGAAGCGGAACAAGGGGCGTTTCCAGCGAACTATTCTTTCGACTGCGGATGGATTTGAAGCGGGCGCATAACGCTTGTGGGAGGAGCTTCTCCTACCTTCTTGACTTGTAGCCGACTATGGCAAGAGTTTAGTCTGCCAGAACAGGGCGACATTGTTACCCACTGTAGATAAGGCATTTAGCCAGTGCAGTACGACTGCTAACCTGGAATCTTTAACGTGCATCACGCAGTAGTGATACACGACCGCACGTCGGTACGATGCTCATCCAGATCGAAACGGGTAGGGGTGGGGATTGGACCCAGGATCCCTGGGTTTTGTAGCGCGAGCTTTCGCTCCGCGTGTTCCCAGCTGGTGTGCGCTAGCCCACCCGGCCACCGAACCCCCTCGCCCACTGGATGATCTCGATCGATCATCACAAGCCAGGATAAAGAAGATAAAAAAGAAGCAACTTCACTTCAAGCCGAGTGTGTTCTTCAGGAAAATGCCGCGTGGCACGCTACATAAATGACACTAAAGACGAAGTGTACTCCGTTTAAGTGCACTAAATTAGCCCGTCTGACCAGAATATAACTTGAAAGCCCTATAGGATATTTTTCGTTTTTTAAGGACAATTCAATACTACAATATGGTTTATAGAACTTAAAAGACAGGCTCGTAGCATACGTTATGTCATAGCCTCCTCTATACTCACAAAGACTGGCAGAAGGAACCGTGCACATCTAATTCAAGCCCCGACCAGGGCGCCCCTAGCGGCAAACGGGTCCGTTGCATCGGGGAACTTCTGCCAGTCGCTGCGTTGGTTGTGCGTTGTAGCGGGTTAGCGCTGTAATTTCCAAGGTAGCTATTTAACTCTAAGAAAGACACAACAATTCATGCGGCAAACAATAGGCGACCGCCGCGACGCGGCCGGCATGCTCGCTTCCCATAGTGTCCAGTCGCAGATTTGGAGCGCGAGGATCTGGTAACACAGAGCATCAAAAAGCCATTTCTCGGGGAACCTAGGAAATCCTGGACGTCAGCGCACAGCTTTTGCACCGGCGAGGACCCGAAACACACTTGTTCGCTTGGGATAGCTTGGGAGAAGTGTGTTTCGGCGTCTCGCCGCAGCGGGGCGCCAGTCACGTGGCTCTCCTCTCATCCGTAGTCTGCCTCTCCACCTTTTTAATTTCGGCGGCCACTTCTCGTGGCAATCTGTCAGGCTTTGTGAGTATATAGGAGGCTATCGTTTTGTTCACGCACTCTTTGTTTAAGCAATAGAAGGAAAAAGAAAGTTAAACGCATCAACACCTTAAAGAGAGTGAAATAGACAGAAGGCCGCCATTAGTATAGCACATATGCCATTTTTTCAGATGATGATGATGATAGTAATCTCACCAGCCAGTTTGACTACGCCATCGCTGCCGCATTCCATCGAGGGAACTTTAGTCTTTTTGCGCATGCGACAACGTCGCTGTAGCTCTGTGCGTGCAGGGCACGAGCAGTCTCATGCACTGTCGATTGCCTCCGGTGAACTAAAGTTATGGCGGCCTCGCGCATGCGCCGAACGCTTGGTGAGATCGGTCTATTCGACAAGTGACAGTCATCTCACCCCTTCCCCTTGTCCTTATCTCTCTCTCTCTCTGTCCTTTCTTTTAATCTGTCACCCCTCTCACCCATTCCCCCACCCTGAACTGACTCGCCCCCATTTTTAGGAGTGGCCAACAGTTCAGGTTTTCCTTTTCAATAAAACGCTTGCAAATGCCCCTCAAAGGGATTCATATATCCCTCCGCCACCTCCGCATCCAATAGCGTCCCATCATTCTGTGACTTCGTGACCAACGCGGGAGAGGGTGTTTCCTTCCTGTAAATATTTGCTTTATCTTTCGACTTTGACTTAGCGTTGTGGAAGCCACGAGAGGGAGATTAGTTTTCTCCCTCCGATGGAAACAAATACAACTTTGGGGGTTTAGGTTCACCCTCCGATGGATACAAGAGCCACTTTCTGGGGTTCGGTTCCCTCTCCGATGAATACAAAGGTCGCTTTCTTAAAAAGTGGGGGTCGGAAACAAGTTGGCATCACTCTGTATCTATTATCTATTCATTGAAGCGGAACAAGGGGCGTTTCCAGCGAACTATTCTTTCGACTGCGGATGGATTTGAAGCGGGCGCATAACGCTTGTGGGAGGAGCTTCTCCTACCTTCTTGACTTGTAGCCGACTATGGCAAGAGTTTAGTCTGCCAGAACAGGGCGACATTGTTACCCACTGTAGATAAGGCATTTAGCCAGTGCAGTACGACTGCTAACCTGGAATCTTTAACGTGCATCACGCAGTAGTGATACACGACCGCACGTCGGTACGATGCTCATCCAGATCGAAACGGGTAGGGGTGGGGATTGGACCCAGGATCCCTGGGTTTTGTAGCGCGAGCTTTCGCTCCGCGTGTTCCCAGCTGGTGTGCGCTAGCCCACCCGGCCACCGAACCCCCTCGCCCACTGGATGATCTCGATCGATCATCACAAGCCAGGATAAAGAAGATAAAAAAGAAGCAACTTCACTTCAAGCCGAGTGTGTTCTTCAGGAAAATGCCGCGTGGCACGCTACATAAATGACACTAAAGACGAAGTGTACTCCGTTTAAGTGCACTAAATTAGCCCGTCTGACCAGAATATAACTTGAAAGCCCTATAGGATATTTTTCGTTTTTTAAGGACAATTCAATACTACAATATGATTTATAGAACTTAAAAGACAGGCTCGTAGCATACGTTATGTCATAGCCTCCTCTATACTCACAAAGACTGGCAGAAGGAACCGTGCACATCTAATTCAAGCCCCGACCAGGGCTCCCCTAGCGGCAAACGGGTCCGTTGCATCGGGGAACTTCTGCCAGTCGCTGCGTTGGTTGTGCGTTGTAGCGGGTTAGCGCTGTAATTTCCAAGGTAGCTATTTCACTCTAAGAAAGCCACAACAATTCATGCGGCAAACAATAGGCGACCGCCGCGACGCGGCCGGCAGGCTCGCTTCCCATAGTGTCCAGTCGCAGATTTGGAGCGCGAGGATCTGGTAACACAGAGCATCAAAAAGCCATTTCTCGGGGAACCTAGGAAATCCTGGACGTCAGCGCACAGCTTTTGCACCGGCGAGGACCCGAAACACACTTGTTCGCTTGGGATAGCTTGGGAGAAGTGTGTTTCGGCGTCTCGCCGCAGCGGGGCGCCAGTCACGTGGCTCTCCTCTCATCCGTAGTCTGCCTCTCCACCTTTTTAATTTCGGTGGCCACTTCTCATGGCAATCTGTCAGGCTTTGTGAGTATATAGGAGGCTATCGTTTTGTTCACGCACTCTTTGTTTAAGCAATAGAAGAAAAAAGAAAGTTAAACGCATCAACACCTTAAAGAGAGTGAACTAGACCGTTTCCAAAATGTTGAAGACATCAAGCAGCAGGTTTAAAAGCTCTAATATTTCCGCAGTAATGGCGGTGATAGATGAACCAGATTGCCAAAATCAAGCGCCTTCGGGTTATGCCCTAGTTCCTCTAGGGCGAAAACCACGTGTGCCTACTTCACGAGCACCGGGAAACTGCAAGCCTGCCAAAGGTGCCTACGCGTGGATGCTGCACGTGCACAAGGCTTGTCGCTGTCGGTGGTCTCGGTTTGGAGCTCCCGCGGGGCTCGGGCAGTAGTGAATCCAAGGCGACGTTAAAGGACCAACGATCCCGCCTTCTATACTTTTAAGGACGTCCGATTTTCCTGGTGCGAAAGGCTGCGTGATGGCGCCTTCAACACCGGGTTCCACTCCTGACAGAACCGATAGACAGACTTCTGAAAAGGGTTACACTCATTGTCTTTTGACAACTTGGCCTGACCCTGACAACATGGTGCTGAAAGAAATAGCGAGAATAAGCCATCGTAATGTCTGGCTTTTTGTTTATTGTTTGCTGGCAACGATGTGTCACTTTTTATTTTTCTTTAGTGGCATTAATCACTCAGCCCCGAGTAAAAGTCACGTTTTCTCCACTCCCCCTGCAAGCGATGGCGTATCACTGACACCAGAGCGGCGACGACGGACACCTATGCGGATGTTTACCGGTTCCTCCCACGACAAATTTATACTCCGATTCTGACTCAACTGCTGTTGGACCGGTCTCGTGGGCTTCGTCGGAGGAGGCGTAGCCCCCCTCATCACGCCGTGTAGCTGCTCCCACTTGGCCATGTCCGCCTTGTACCTCTGAAACTCTTGCCGATACTGTTCCCAGGTCTCACGAGCCACAAACTCCGCTGAGGCCGGCCTCGAATCGTAGCTTCGCGGCACGTAATCGAAATCGTATTCAGCGGCAGTTTGACCGACGGATGAGCTCCGACGTAGGACATCGTCTAAGACTTCTAGCGCGCGTTGCCTGATTTCAAATTGATCGTCAATCGCCACAAACGACGGCGACATTGGTGACTGAGGTGACGGCGGTGGAGATGAGAAGGGTTGTGGTCTGTTTCCGATAGCGCTGTCCCATCGGTCGTAGCCGACTCCACCCCTGTTGTTGATGTAACCTGAAACTTCCCTCATGTAGCTGACTGGACCTCCCGGCGGGGACCCATCCCGGTAGTAGTTGTCGCCCGGCAGTTTTGACACTAGCGTCACCGATATGGTTTCCCTGGAACGACGAGTTCGGCCTGTAGGCATCTCTTTTAAGCAGTCTTGGCATGGTATGGGTCCTTCCGGGCTGTACGCGGAGTCCTCGGCAATCTCGAGAATGGGTGAACACGGCGCACTCCTCCCTTGTTCTGATTCGATGATTTTGATCGCGGATCCCACGGGAATTAAAAGAGTCTTACTGTTTGCTGCCGATCCACCAGAGATTTGTATGACTGGAGAATCAGCACCCAGTTCCGGTGATTGTGCGTTTAAACCCCGTGACGTCGATGATCTTCCAAGACGGACCATGATGACTTCCCTGGAGGCTTTGTTAGGCACAACGTTCTTCTCATCCTCCGGAGCTTCCTTCGCCTTCTGAGCCACCACGGCAGGCTTATCATCCTTTGCTTTGTCATCGGCCTTGGTTTTCGCTTTGGACATATCGTATTGTTCTAGTCTGACTAACTCTTTGTAGAGAATTCGTATAATTTTTTTATGCCTGTTGTCTTCTAAATTCTTGCTTCTGTTTACACGAGCCTTATTAAACTACTATTTCCTCACCTGCTGTTTGAGGAGGTGGCAAAAGTTGGACCTTGCGTTCTTCGAAAATTTTATGCCCGATTACACCACCCATACCACTCTGCATAAGATCGTCTTTTTCGTCTTTGGTTTCTCAGATAGAATCATAAACACGTGATTACGATAGGTTTTCAGACCCTGGGTTCAATCCCTGCACCTGCTCAATTTAATCACCTGATTTTAATCTGGATGAGCATTCTACCGGCGTAGGGTCGTGTATCACTACTGCGTGATGCACATTGAAGACCCCCAGGCAAGCAGTATAGTACTGCACTGGCTAAATATATCAACTACAGTGGGTTCTATTGTCGCCATGTTCTGGCAAACTATACTTCGTCTCACTTTAGCAAGGACTAACCGCGAATGCTGTGCTAGCGCGAGCGGCTAACCTTGACTGCCTTGACTCGAGCACTCGCTGCACGAGCGCTCGTGCAGCCGCCGAGGCTTCGTTCGAAGCAACTAGCTCGCGCTTTTAGCACGCGCGGCTAACAATAGTCCATACTAAGGTTAAACGAAGTATAACCTAGAGCCACTAAATGAGCTGCGCTTAGAGTATCGGCACTCCGTTCCCCGACATTGTTGCGGGCGCCGCCATATTGGGGCTTGTGCAGAGCAGACGCGACTGCAGATCGTCATGATTCAAAAGTGCGACTTCCTCAGCATTCGATTGGGTGTTAGGAAGCTCATGCATGATTGCTTCGCTCTGTCGCAGACTGTTTAAACATTTGTGGAGGACAGAAAAGCGTTTCCTGTGATTTCAGATAAAGCTTCAGATAACTGGCAACCATGATTTTAAGCCACAATATGGCCAAGTGTCGTTACTCTGAAGCGTAGCTTATTTAGTGGCACTAGTATAACCTTAAGACGCTTTAAACACGTGCCTGATTGAGCCTCCATAGTCAACTTTCTTTTTTCTCACCGAGATGCCAAGCCACTGAAGCGGGCGTTGACGAGCCTCCACAAAGGTCTACGCTGGGGAGGACGCAGTAACACCTAAAGTGGCAATAACCTGTCGTGCTGTGGCAGTGATGAAGCGAAGCGAGCGGGATAAGAGAAAACAAAAACTGATGGTCGATTATGGCAGCGCCCATGTACATCTGCCTAAAGGCATCAATTAATCACCACAATGTTTTTTTCAAGTTCTAGGACTAGACCGGAGCACGTGGAGCGAAAGCTTGTGTTGCAGAAATTGTGGATATTTGGTAGGGTGTACTAGAACTTGGAGGTGTGCCGTCCGTGTTGGCTTCTCCATGGGAGCCGGGTGTCGCGTTGCCCAATTCTGCCGCAGAGGCCTGGAGGGGCATTGGCAGTCACAGCGGGGCCAGGAGGCCGGTTAGTCAGCGTTTAGCGAGGCTGGCATGGGGTGTGTTGGCGTGACTATTTCTTTTTGTTTTGCGTTGTGTGTGAAGCGATACAATATTGTGCGGCTGCAAGCTCTACCGAAGACACAAGGAAAGAGATACAAGTGGAGAGGAAAGCATCGCGTATCATATCATATTCAAACTTCGCCTTCTTAATGCTCGCATGAAAGGTGAGATAGACAAGTATTCATATATAACAGCAAAACGAAAAACAATTAAAGGAGCGAGACAATAGAAGTAACTAACCTCTCCCAAAAGGCATTTCCACTTTGATAGAATCTTTTGCTGCTCGTGCAAGTCACGCTTTTCACAGGGGCGTGAGACAAGGTGGAACAAATTCTTTCTCCCAACTGAGCAGACAAAAACATACGAAGAATACGGCAATTTTCAGGCCGAATAAAGCGTCTCTGCATCACCGGCGTTCTTGCACATTCTGACGCTCTCATGGCTGCCGGACGGCACATTCCCCCTTATAGTGCACTTTATCCTGGGTTCAATCGGTTCCATTCCCACACCTTCCTGTTTCAATCTGGGTGGTCATCGTACCGGCGTGCGGTCGTGTATCACTATGGTGCTTGGTGTATGTTAAAGACACCAGGCTAGAAGTCGTACTGCACCGGGTAAATTGCACATCTACTGTGGGTAACAATACAGCCCTGTTCGGGAAGACTAAACTCGCGCTCTCTGTATAATTATAAACAACTAACGAGTAATCTTTAGTTTTGCTGTCAGAATGAACTGGATAGTAATATCGTGGCTACGTTCGCTGTATTGTGTGGTCACAGCCTGAAAAAAAGATGGATGCTGCTCGTAAACCACGCAAAGTTTTACAAATTGTAAAACTGTTTGTCATACTTGGCATTTACGTTCTGCGATAACTACACTATATTATATTTCTGACTTTCTTCAACTTCCTACAGAAGTGATATTGAACAGAACAGTACGAAGATTGAGGGGTATTATAAACTCACATTTAGCGATGGCTTTTTGAAGATTGTTATTTCTTGTCAGTGATCACACGTAGGCATCAGTTTGCTTTACAGTCTTTAGGAAGCTATGAACAGAGTAATTATCAAATAAAGTTCCGCTTACCATAAAAGACTCCGAGGCAGAGCTTAAATTATCACAAGTTTTAATTGAGGTGAAGAAATCAGAGTGCTTCGGGAGCAGCTTGAACAAGCTCAGAGCCACGGTAAAGTAGCCACGTGGCCGAAGTCATGTTTGTCTTGCTCTCGTTGATAATGAAATCAAAAATACAGTAATTACTCAAGACGTTCTAGCATGTCAATTAACATAAGATGACAATGATTATTCTACTTTTTTTATTCAGTTCTAACTTCTATCATACCAGACTGCCCTTCTTTACCAAGAGCTTGCAGTTGAAGGATTATAAGCAGGTTAACGCCTATGGCTTCCTCGACTTATTGAAGTACCTAATGGCCGTCCGACCTCACGCTCTGTAAACACACGCTTGTAATATGATTTGCATGAATGCAAATTTATTGTTATAAAAGTTCTAGGACTAGACCGGAGCACGTGGAGCGAAAGCTTGTGTTGCAGAAATTGTGGATATTTGGTAGGGTGTACTAGAACTTGGAGGTGTGCCGTCCGCGTTGGCTTCTCCATGGGAGCCGGGTGTCGTATTGCCCAATTCTGCCGCAGAGGCCTGAAGGGGCATTGGCAGTCACAGCGGGGCCAGGAGGCCGGTTAGTCAGCATTTAGCGAGGCTGGCATGGGGTGTGTCGGCGTGACCATTTCTTCTTGTTTTGCGTTGTGGGTGAAGCGATACAATATTGTGCGGCTGCAAGCTCTGCTGAAGACACAAGGAACGAGATACTAGTCAAGAGGAAAGCATTGCATATCATATCATATTCAAACTTCGCGTTCTTAATGCTCGCATGTAAGGTGAGATAGACAAGTATTCATATATAACAGCAAAACGAAAAACAATTAAAGAAGCGAGACTATAGAAGTAACTAACCTCTCCCAAAAGGCATTTCCACTTTGATAGAATCTTTTGCTGCTCGTGCAAGTCACGCTTTTCCCAGGGGCGTGAGACAAGGTGGAACTAATTCTTTCTCCCAACTGAGCAGACAAAAACATACGAAGAATACGGCAATTTTCAGACCGAATAAAGCGTCTCTGCTGCCGCCAACAGGCCTCTGACAGCCGTCGGAAGGCCGCGCTCTGCACCCCCAGCGCCATCACCGGCGTTCTTGCACATTCTGATGCTCTCATGGCTGCCGGACGGCACATTCCCCCTTCTAGTGCACTCTATCCTGGGTTCAATCGGTTCCATTCCCACACCTTCCTGTTTCAATCTGGGTGGTCATCGTACCGGCGTGCGGTCGTGTATCACTATGGTGCTTGGTGTATGTTAAAGACACCAGGCTAGAAGTCGTACTGCACCGGGTAAATTGCACATCTACTGTGGGTAACAATATAGCCCTGTTCGGGAAGACTAAACTCCCGCTCTCTGTATAAGTATAAACAACTAACGAGTAATCTTTAGTTTTGCTGCCAGAATGAACTGGATAGTAATATCGTGGCTACGTTCGCTGTATTGTGTGGTCACAGCCTGAAAAAAAGATGGATGCTGCTCGTAAACCACGCAAATTTTTGCAAGTTGTAAAACTGTTTGTCATACTTGGCATTTACGTTCTGCGATAACTACACTATATTATATTTCTGACTTTCTTCAACTTCCTACAGAAGTGATATTGAACAGAACAGCACGAAGATTGAGGGGTATTATAAACTCACATTTAGCGATGGCTTTTTGGAGATTGTTATTTCTTGTCAGTGATCACACGTAGGCATCAGTTTGCTTTACAGTCTTTAGGAAGCTATGAACAGAATAATTATCAAATAAAGTTCCGCTTACCATAAAAGACACCAAGGCAGAGCTTAAATTATCACAAGTTTTAATTGAGGTGAAGAAATCAGAGTGCTTCGGGAGCAGCTTGAACAAGCTCAGAGCCACGGTAAAGTAGCCACGTGGCCGAAGTCATGTTTGTCTTGCTCTCGTTGATAATGAAATCAAAAATACAGTAATTACTCAAGACGTTCTAGCATGTCAATTAACATAAGATGACAATGATTTATTCTACTTTTTTTATTCAGTTCTAACTTCTATCATACCAGACTGCCCTTCTTTACCAAGAGCTTGCAGTTGAAGGATTATAAGCAGGTTAACGCCTATGGCTTCCTCGACTTATTGAAGTACCTAATGGCCGTCCGACCTCACGCTCTGTAAACACACGCTTGTAATATGATTTGCATGAATGCAAATTTGTTGCTATAAATAATTTGCAAAAGCTTTAGATTTGAAAGCTGATGAGAGTGAGGTCAATATAGTTTAGAAGAACAAGAATGACTGATAATCAGCTTAAGTTTAACTTCGACAAAACCTATAACGCGGCGCCTTCTCGTGGTTCTGAATTAAGTATAAGGCTCGAGCAAAACTTTCTCAATTCTTGCATTGATTTTTTTAAATGCCCTGCGTACAGATGAACCATTTTTGTACGTTATGTCTTCTATTGTAGGTAAAAAAATGTGCTTATGGTTTGCCTTGTTAACACTCATATGTAACGTAAGGATAAGGAAATAAGCACCCAGTCGTCAACAAACCAATCAAGCAACCTATTGATTGGCATAATTACTAGTCAGCTAGCAAAGTTACAAATCGATCGCAAATATTAAATTCAATAAAACAATCATTTGCTTATGAGTCTCAGGATTTATCTGATTTCTTCTTGACATCCTATGCTAATCTTAATTTTGGTATCCACGACGGGATCTTTCGTGTGTTGTAGGCAGCGTAGCCTGGAGCTTCGAAGGGAAGGCTAACATTGTCCCAAGCTTAAACGTTCCTCACAATTCACATCCTTTTACCACACTCGGCGCACACGGAAGCGTCATAAAGCCGTCGATTCGAATCTGACCGTACTGCTGACCGACCCTGCTGGCTGATCAGCACGTCAAGGCAGTCTGGACAGATCTCTTCATCAGTCTCAAGTGCCCTGGCCGATGTGGCACCACCGACATTACGGACATACTGCGGCGCATCTTCTTCGGCTTTCAATACATAGATGACCTGTGCCTGTTGCTCCTGCGGTGGAAAACCATCGGCGGTCGATTGTCCCGAGATAACCACAGTCGCTGACTGCCGTCCTTCGTGCGCTGGAAGCGCGAGTTTGGACACGTCATCAAAGGACACCTGGGATCCTGGCGGCACAATGACTGTCGAAGACGATTTCTGGGCGGGCGGCGGCGTTTGGGCGGTGGTCTGCGCAGTACTGGAGGATCGAGTGGGCAGCTCGACTACTATGTATTCTGCCCGGTTGGGACCTGCGCTCATGGCTGCTAATTTTGCGGTTGACGTGCTAGTGATATGTTGGTTCCTTCGGCTGCTCTTTTGGGTGGGGGAACCAGGAACGTGGTCCAACAAATACCAGTCAGTCAAATAAGGAACGACGCAAGCCACTGAGTCAACTTTGCCCCGCTACCATACTATCCTTCACCGATTCAGAAGGCAACTTTGTTTTCTTCGCTTCGAATGATTGAAGTATCACCTAAGGAATCTTCTGTAAATACATTTTGCTGAACAAACCGCTGATTCGAGAAAGTAGTCATATCTAGGCGGTCTGGCAAATTGCAATTTGTGTTGTCGGTATTGTATAAGCTAGTGCCACTAAATAAGCTACGCTTCAGAGTAACGACACTTGGCCATATTGTGGCTTAAAATCATGGTTGCCAGTCATCTGAAGCTTTATCTGAAATCACAGGAAACGCTTTTTTCCGTCCTCCACAAACGTTTAAACAGTCCGCGACATAGAAAAGCAATATTACATGAGCTTCCTAACACCGAATCGAATGCTGAGGAAGTCGCACTTTTGAATCATGACGATCTGCAGTTGCGTCTGCCCTGCACAAGCCCCAATATGGCGGCGCCCACAACAATGTCGAAGAACGGAGTGCCGATACTCTAAGCGCAGCTCATTTAGTGGCTCTAGTATAAGCCATGGGGCTGGGAATAAAAGAAGATAAAGTTTAGCACATATCATGGATAGCGGTCCTTTACTCCTTCACGCCGGCTGCAAATCCTACATTAAACTGGTAACTGACTAGAAATTTGCGTTTTTGTTTTCTTTTTCGCGCATGAATGAAATGGCCGTTTTAAGAAAAGCCTTCAGTATCTACAGGAACCATTGCGCTCGCACTCCTTGAGCGTTGATCAAAGCTGTGCACTCTCAGTGTTAAAGGGGTCATGAAACGATTTTCCTACTTCTTCCTCTTTAGCTTTAATCCTCAACTCAAATGCGAATTGTGAAATCACGCCGCCGTGACATTCTTCGGTACCGGTGCGATGACTCCAAGCTTCCATCGTGCTGTTTATGCACACCATAGAACTTGTCATTCCCCAGTGACGATAAGTTCCGTCAGGGCACTCATTGGCCACGAACGCGAATCCGAATATTCGTCGACGGATTTATTGTTGACGAGCACATAGGTCCGAGTGACGCAGTTCTCGTGTCCAATGCGTGAGCTGGGCTCGGCTGACGTCAGGTTCGAGCCGCTGACGCGCTTTGGGAACCGCGGATGTATCCTAGTGAAAAGGCGGAGAGCTTTCGAAAGGAAGAAGGTACAAAATAGTCCGCTATATTTTCAAATGTACGTACCGAAAAGCTGACTGTTGACTTTCTACCCTCTTTCTTTTGGCCAACTAAACGATATGCGATTAGTAAAGTCCCAATTTAAAATCTTTTATCCCAGCCCAAATTTCGTTTCATGGCCCCTTTACGTTTTGCGAGGTCTCTCTAAAATATCCAATTGTAAACAAATAGCTTGTTGCATAAGGGGCTCAGCAGAAACCTGGAAAAGGTCTTGTTGGTTTTTCATTTCCCGGAATGATGCTTTAAGATATGCGTCAAGCACCTCGCCTTCTTGTTAGAATCAAGAAGGAACATATAAAATATTATTTTGTCAAAAATCTATATGAACCTTCTTTTATTAAGCAAAGAGTCGAAGACGTGATATTACAGCCATTACTAGGAGCAATAAATATTTCTAGAACGTAGTTTATTTACTCGCAGCGCAATCTTTTTTTTCTCGTGTTTTTAAGTTGCACTTTAAAATATTCACTAGGTGCTGTTCCAAACATGGCTCTCTAGATTGTAGAAGTCAGTTTTAGTGGTCCGATAGGGTAAAGGCCGATTCACACAGCTGCGTTGAGCCGATGCAGCTGTTTCCATACCAAGCCTGCCACTCGGTCGGACTCAAAGCAAGTGTGTGAATCGCCCTTCAGACCAGGCTTGTCACCCTTTGGCCATTATGCAAAGAACGTTAACCGTGTTTTGTGAGTTCTTTTTGACAGTCAACCTATTCACTACTTGAGACTTATTTTCATATTCTTCACCACAGGTAAGCTACAGGAACATAAGCCTCGCCACAATTTGAAATGCGAACTACTTGTCGTCCAATCCAAACATATACGTAGTTCCTAAAGCAAGTTGACCGATTCGTCTGTGCTTCACAAAGGAACGATTTCCAACTGGTTACCAATGCCTTGACGCGTTGCGACTCCTGCTCCTCATCATCTCCTGAACGCACTCTTCACAGGGCACTGTTGCGCCCGGGGTCCGGGGCACGGAAAATCTGTCGCGGGGGTCAATGATCCGCACCATTTGTGGCGACGTGCGTTCTTCATCCCGCATTGATGGCCTCCGTGGTGCTGTTCGAACCACCGGCTGCTGGGAGGTCAGTTCCCCTTCTGAGCAAGCACTCCTAGTTCCTCGAGCCAAGCGGATTATCTGTGGCTGCGGCGCTTGGTCCTGGTAAGGCCTTCGCGGAGCTGCCAGCCGAATGATTCGCGGTTGCTGCATCTCTTCCTCGGAAAAGGAGCTTGATGTGTCCTGGACCAGACATGGCCCTCGTTTTATCAGGTTCACCGGCAATACGTGTCCGGACTTGCGGCGTCCCTGTGGCTGAAGCAGTTCCTCGAGGTAAATGGCCTTACCTCTGGGGTCTATTCGCACCAAGGACTGGTTACCCATCTCGTTCTCTCTGATGGTGGCTCTCGAAGCCAGCGGGAAGTCGGGGCATGCGTAGGAATACTGAGGTTGTCGTCGCTGGGACCCGTTGACTGATCTGCTGCCCCGAGCTTCGTTCGGCAGTTGGACGACGTATCCCGGGTAGGGTGACCTGGTTCCATCGCGGCTACACATGACTACTTGCTCTCGTTGGGGTCACGGTCAGGGCATCCAAGCTTGGGTCTTTTGATGAAGCTGGTGCGTCGCCAAGCAGATTTTTCTATTTACTGATTGCTGCCGAATTCAAATCCCAAATTTTAAGAATGGTTGACTGATTACGAGAGCAGTAGTCAAGCCGGGTGACAAAACGGGAATGACGAGCTCGAGCCGATTACATCAATGATCGCATGCTTTCGTAAAATCGTCTTCTTTTATGTTCGGTTTTTTACGAGGTGCGGTTTCTTCACGAAGTGCAAATGTGGCCCGTGCGGTCGTGTATCACTACTGCGTGGTGCACGTTAAAGACCCCAGGCTAGCGGTTGTACTGCACTGGCTAAATTGCTCATCTACAGCTGGGAGACTCGTCGCCCGTTGAGGCAGACCAAGTTCTAGTCTGTATAAACATACACACAACCCAATTTTTTTGCAAATGTGGCCTCTGTATGGTGCGGCCCGACTTCAAGCCGGGAGTGCATGTATTAAAGGGAAATCGGCAGCAAACTTCCGACACACAGTCTACCCTCTGCACTACATTATAGAGTTCCTTCAGTAGCTGAGTGGAAAGATGTCGCTTGACACGCAGTGGGCACGGGTTCAATCCCTGGTGTTTGTGTGTGTCTTTTTTTTGTCAAGCATTTTGCGATGTTTACATTTCTTTTTTTTTTAAATTATCACTGAAAACAAAAACAATTGTTGTGGACGATACGTCGCTGAACTAAATCGTATGGGGTTTTATTTTTGACACCTGCGAACTCAATGTAGTCACTTTCAACAAAATGCAAGGAGTATATGAATTGGGTAGCGTCCGCTTTCCGAGCTTCGCGTAACTGTTCTTCAGGAATTGCAGCCAGCCATCGATCCCGACCCGTTGATCTTTTGGAAACTTGTGCATTCTGCCGCACAATGCTACTTTCAGATGCAGGACATGTGAGGCAACTCTTCACGCAACATCTTGGGAGTATTCTTTTCGAAGCCGATCACGGGAATTCAACACGGCAGTCGGGCACTCACTACTAATTGCACAACACTTAAATGTACAAAACAACTCATCTTGAAGTACAGAACAGCGTGCGGAACAAACATAACTGCAAAGGAATCGCACGGCGAACGAACGCATTTCGTCTGCTACGTGCGGAGAAAAAAAAAAACAAAAAAAAACCGCACGGTCGGGCGTAGCCACGTAATTTCTGCCACTCACTCTATCCTCTCCACTTCTCCGTGCGGTGCGGGAGTTTCGGCTTCGGTTTCGAGCCGTTGCGTTTTTTGGTTCTATTAAAAAAACTACGTGACTCTGTAGCAAAATATTAATTGGGTAGTATTCTGACAATATAATGAATCGCCTGACAAAAAAGGAAAAAAAAAGTTTTGGGGGGTGTCAGTGTCCCTTTAACGCACGAGGGCTTGTGCCGCCGAGATGTGCCGTAGAGCAAGGAGCTCGCGCTTGTAGCCTTTCCTGCAGTACGTCATAAGGTGAAACAGAGTATAGTCCACTCTATTCAGGTATAGACGCTTTACACACGCGCCAGATTGAGCCGCCATAGCCGCCCTTCTCTTGTCTTACCGAGATGCCGAGCCACTGAAGCGGGCGTTGACGAGTCTCCACAACGGCCTATGCTGGGGGGAAGGACACAGTAACACTTAAAATGGCAATAACCTGTCCTGCAGTGGAAATGATGAAGTCAAGCGAACGGAATAAGAGGGAACAAAAACTGAAGGTCAGTTATGGCGGCGCCCATGCACAACTGCTGTAAAGCGTCTTATTGTTCACCCTGAAGCTGACACTGCAGCCAAAGCTACAAGCGCGAGCTAGCCCGCGATCCTGGCTTTGAGACGTGCGTTTCTAGCGCGAGTGCTGGTACTGCGGAAAAACGTTTCAAAGCAGCGACCTCGATCTCTTGTGACTGTTGCATTGGCTGCAGTCTCGGCTTAAGGGTGAACAGAGTATAGTGGCTCGTGCCTAATCGCTGCGATGACAGGTAGCCGAATCTAAAGTCACTTTAGCCGAATCTTCAATATGTGCCCAATGCACAGAACTCAGCGCGTGCCCTGTATTTTTTGCCAACCCCGACGCGTGGCTATGAATCATGATACACATTTGCGGCATATAACCGGCTCTATTTCACGTGGCCATTTGTTCTGGCTGCAAGTTGATTGGGAGAACGCAGCGGGATCGGTGGTGACCGGCGGGGCTTTAGCACACTAAAATTCAGTACAGAAAATGTTTGTTTTGTCGAAGAGAGGGGGGGGGGGGGGGGTGTTGTCCGTCGCTTTTGAAACTTCATTCAGGCAGCTTGGTCTCACATGCTGGGAAATTTAAGCGACTCCAAAGCGTTTCAAAAATAACAGCGCAAGTAGGGAATCCACACAAACACACGTCACCACAGGACACAAAAAACAATCACACTTAGGGAGACATTCACAGCAGACAAGACAAGACAAAATTGTTGTTGTGGCCTGCGACGACGTGTGTTTCTGCGGATTCCCTACTTGCGCTGTTATTTTTAAGACATGAATAATCAACCCGCCCAAGCTGCCGTTTTGTACAAAGCGTTGTTTCTTTCTTCTCCACTGCTGGGACAGTCCCAGAAGGTAGTGTACCCGCGGGCACAAGGCATTCTTCACATAATCCGGCTTGTGGGTTATATTCTTTGTTGTCTTTTCTCTGAAACTTGTTTCTTCAGGCTGGGGTCATGGCCATTCCGGTGCGGAGTCTTCGGAGACAGACCCTCTCCCATCGGCTGTACAACATCGAGGGGAGCATACTATACTCTGTTTCATCTTGATGTACCGCAGGAAAGGCTACAAGAGGGAGCTCCTTGCTCTAGGGCACCAGAGCCGTTTATTGAGAGAGTTTGGCCATACATTGGTTTGAATAGGCGAGCATCTCGGGGCCAACCACAGGCCGCGAAACAGCCCCTAACGGTGGTCGTGTGCTCTAAATTTGTTATGTGAAAGCGAAGGCAAAACTGGAAGCGCGAGCACGGAAGCTCCGTGCGTTCAGGCTTTGCTCGAGCGCGCGAGCTGGGGAGAAATGCAAAAAGCGCTGGTCTCGCGCTTCTAGCTTTGGCTTCGCCGTCAGATAAAGTGAAACGAAGTATAATTTGAGCCGTGCCGAGCGGAACTCCGCGTCTCAAGACGCTCGCGCACCCCACCCTTTGCACTGCTTTCTTTCAGCCAGTCTCAGGACGCTGTTCTAGCAGTGCAGACAAAGGCATGGGCACGAGCGCGTGGCTTTGGAAAGTGCCTCCTATGCACGAGGTCTCGTACAAACAAAAGCGTTTCGCTGAGCTAGGCTCACGCGCCTGTGCCTTTGTCTTCACTGCAGACATTTGTGAGATGGAGTAGAGGTCTCCTGATTTGTCGACGCTGTGTCACAAATTTAGTTTACGCTCTAAGCAATATTCGGCGCTGGCGGCGGCCTTTGCTCCGCCTATTGTCCGAACTCTCCTAATATACGGCTCTGTAGGGCACTACGGTTCCTGTATTGGGCAGGAGATCGAACTATAGGGGGCGCTTTATCGAGCTTGTTGTCCCCACAGTCCGGTGTTTACCAACACAGCATAACAAAGAAATTGAACCTGGCCGAGCATGGTCTGGGCACGAGCGCTTCGCTCTGACCAGTGCTTTGGTCGCACGAGGAGTGGCCTTCGAATCGTCATCTTCGATTTCTCGGATCAAAAACAAACAAGAAAATATGGTTTGTTGTCCCCACAGCTGAAGCGCACCGCTAGAGGCGTGACTGTTCGATCTCCACCCCAATAGGCTCCCTACGGGTATGGTGCCTGGAACGCGTCTCCGACTGGTGTGTTTACCGCGGCCAAAAAAGTGGTCCCTCGATTTCCGCCTGATGACGTCTTAGAAGTGTCATGCTGTCGCCGGTCGCGATCCTGGCGGCGTCCTAACAGTTGTGGTAAATATGGCAGACGCCTGTACTGCTGCAGGTCGCTCTCCACTGTGACAGTCCACGGAAGCTACAGCAGCCGGAAGTTGGGACGCCTCGGACGTTCTGACGACAGCGACACTCGCGTTCGTTCGTGCTTCTCGCCAGCATTTCTACGGCCAACCGCCAGGATCGCGACAGTCAACAGCATGACACTCCGGCTTCTGTGACGTCATTTGTTGCCACTTCGGGACCACTTTTGATGTATGGGCGAGATAGGACGCTAAACACACCAGTCAGAGACGCGATCCAGGCACCATACTACGGGAGACAGAGTTGCGCGTTTGATTCCACGTGCCACGTGCCGCCCTCGCCGCTATCCGCCGAGATCCGATCACGTGAGGAACCGTATCAAGTGTCGTGCAGCAAAGTAGACGTTGCACGCGCCCCGGCGTACGTTCCCCGGCTTTTGAGCGCGCCGCGCGCCTCGAACGCGCGGCGCTGCTATTCGCCGAATTCAGTCACGTGAGGAGCTGGATCCACATGCCATGCATGAACGCGCAACTCTGGCTCCCTAGGGCACATCTCGGCGGCACAAGCTCTCTTGCGTTAAGAAGCAGCTCCCAACGCTATGAGCTCACGCTTCTAGCATTCTCTGCGGTACAACATAAGGTGAAACGGAGTATAATATAACTGAATCGTGGGAAAGTAGCGCGAAGCTAGCCAAGCTCCCCGTATGGTCGCCATTTTGGCTCATAAAATGAGCAATTTCTCTTTGACCTCTCCATTTTTGCTGAGCCGATCTAAATTCGCTGGTGACGAATCTTTCCAAGAAAGGATTTCAGGCCGGTTTCATTTTCAGTGTTCGTGCGTTTGGCGCGTAATTTTCTCGCTTTCTGAATTAACGAACATGCACGTGCTCAGCTGAGCAGATCGCACTCTGGGCTGTGGACTCGTAAATATTGGAATGGTGTATAAACACGTTTTTTGTATTCGCAACTTTCAGCGATGGTGGTACCGCGGTGTGAGAATCGGGCTCCCTAGCTCCTGGATGATTGGCCTCAGAATAAAAGGGCTCGCCTACACCTTCCTGACGTGAAAAAATAACGCAAGGCACTAATACTGCTCGTATATAGCAAAACTAGAATTGCTTACGCGTCGCAGACCCAGCCTCGTACCGCTGTTCTATGACGATCATCTAGATGACAGCCATTTTGATAGGCACAAGTGCGCCCCCTATAGTCGTGAAAGTGTCATGCTGTCGCCGGTCGCGATCCTGGCGGCGTCCTAACAGTTGTGGTAAATATGGCAGACGCCTGTACTGCTGCAGGTCGCTCTCCACTGTGACAGTCCACGGAAGCTACAGCAGCCGGAAGTTGGGACGCCTCGGACGTTCTGACGACAGCGACACTCGCGTTCGTTCGTGCTTCTCGCCAGCATTTCTACGGCCAACCGCCAGGATCGCGACAGTCAACAGCATGACACTCCGGCTTCTGTGACGTCATTTGTTGCCACTTCGGGACCACTTTTGATGTATGGGCGAGATAGGACGCTAAACACACCAGTCAGAGACGCGATCCAGGCACCATACTACGGGAGACAGAGTTGCGCGTTTGATTCCACGTGCCACGTGCCGCCCTCGCCGCTATCCGCCGAGATCCGATCACGTGAGGAACCGTATCAAGTGTCGTGCAGCAAAGTAGACGTTGCACGCGCCCCGGCGTACGTTCCCCGGCTTTTGAGCGCGCACGTAAGGAGAACAATATAATTTGTAAGAGATTCGTGGAGACGGGAATAATTGATAAGTTGATAACATACACAGTGCCAAAGACGCTTCTATTGGCGAGGAACGCTTTCAGTACGATAATGATCTGTGATTATCTTGGTGTGATTGGATTAGAACGACCCTCTCGAAGCTTCGACGATTTATTTGAAGGTGCCGAAATGGAGATGCCATACCAACGGAAACCGATAAGCCAACCGCCTTGCCAGGTTTTGGTCGTCTCTATGTTAGTATTTGTTTGTGCTTGGCTAGCAGGCAGGCATAACAATGGCGTTACATTCTTAGGATCCAGTGACTTTAGCCATAGCCTCCTATACACTCACAAAGCCTGGCAGTTCGATGACGGAGCCATGGAGTGCCCGCTCGCAGATGTGGAGCGCGAGGATCTGGTAGCAGAGAGCATTTCTTGGGGAGCCTGTAGTCAGCGCGCAGCTTTTGCAGCGGCGAGTATTAGCGGCGAGATGTTTCGGTGGCGCCCTCGTTCGGTTACCTTTCGTGACGTCATTACCTTGTGAACAACAAGTTCGATGGTGTTTGTAATGGGCATGGTGGAAGCCTGAAATCGTAGCACTCTCAAAGCAACACTGCCAACACCGTCAAAATTGAAGTTCTTACATTCCTCTTATTTCCGTCGATGAGGAATCCTTTGCTGACGTCATTGTCAGCATTCGGCCAATCGTGGCAGGCCGACTACAGCGACGCTTTCGATCGCTCACGTCGCCAATAGAGGAGGCTATGCTTTAGCGCACGCCAGCTCGGAGCACGCGGAGATAAAGCTCGCGCTGCAGAACCCAGGGATCCTGCAGGTTCAATCCCCACCCCTGCCCGTTTTGATCTGGATGAGCATCGTACCTGATTTCGGTCGTATACCACTACTGCTTGGTGCACGTTAAAAACCCCAGGCTAGCGGTTGTACTGCACTGGCTACATTTCTCATCTACAGATGGAAGACAAGTCACCCGTTGTGGCAGGCTAAGTTCTAGGCTGTATGAACATACACACACACACACACACACCAATCTTAGAAAAAAAATAACGCGAGTTTGATATTTTGGGTTTGTTAAAGAATAATTACAAAGGTGTTTATTGACAGAACCAAAATATTTGCATCGAATCTTTAAGCCATAAGCTTGACCCACATCCTCTTTATCGCTCACGACGCGCCAGCCAGTCTTTGTCCGCAATGAGGAAACAGTCCCCTACCCAAGCACACGTATCACTGACGTTTGTGGGGATTAACGGGTACTGCTCGCCCGCAAGAAGCACTTGATGGGCTGGACACCTGAAAATGCAAACTTTTATTCGCACTGGCCAAGCAATCGAGTGCTCGCCCTTCGCGCGCACTGGGCCGATCCAACCTTTCTCTGCAAAGAGCACTAATTAACCCGCGATGATTTGTATACTCCCTGCCGCCGAAGAACGTCCAACACGAATCAGTCGATTTTGTTGACACCGCAGTGATTTATGGTGTTCCTATAAAGCGTGCAAGAATGCAGAATATTTGTCTGTTTAGGGGTTCTTTTTTTTTTCTAAATTCAGCTATGGGGAAGTAAATGTATATTTCTTTTCCCCACACATAAAGTGGGCCGCGGGTGGGTTGACTGTTCGATCTTTCAGAATATGCAGAACTAACGAAGTACACCGTAAAAAATACAAGGCAAACAAAAGCATCAGGACAACGTTTAAGCAAAGATAGATTCCAAACCATGCCTTAGGCATATTTGGGTCTCAAGTGGTTATGGGTACTCGCCTAGCAGCAGAAATATTTTTGATGACTAGCCTCGAGGTATTAATATGTTGGCAGGACCCTCATGACAATTATAAAATTGTATTCTTTGCAATCTTTTGTTTCTAAAGGCTGCAATATGCAAAGTAAAACATTTTCTGAGAGATTTTGACAGGTAAGTGGGCAAATTCGTGACGAATAATACTTTCCACATTAACTTCCCCGGAAGAAACTTAAAATATCGGTATCATTTTTCGAGGGCAATGTAGATTATCGCAAACAATTTTTACAATATGTCTGTCCAAAGCGCATTCTATGTAAAACACAACATTTACATACTTTCTTTTAACTTTCCAAAATGTTTGTAGGTAAAACTGGCAGAGCTTCTAGAAGGTAATAATAACTCATTTTGTATACTTTCAGTTTTTTCACCACTATTGTGGCAGCATAAACATAAATCATTATTATGCCACGTAAAGTTATTCTGCAATGTGTTCACCATATCGTTGAACTAGGAGAACGTAGGAGTCCAACACGTCTTGCAGGTGCCAGCATGTCTTGCACCTTCCAGGTCGAAATTCTCTAGAGCTGTTTCGCTGGATGACGGTAACAGAAGACCCACCAGACACACCTGGCATGCACACTTCTCTGTTTGCAGACGGCCCTCTGAGATACTGTTCTGAGGAGGGTGGTATCTCTATCACCATCGTCTGTCCCGCGGCAGCTTGAGAAGGCTGACGAACCAGAGGCATTTTGGAGGGTCGCTGCTCTTTACGGATAAGCTCTAGAACGCAATCTGGACACGTAATTTGCTTCTTTCCAGGTCCGTGTATTAGCTCGGAACCAGGGTCCAAAGAAATGGCCTTTTGGAACCAGCTACACTGCTCAATCTCGCGCACTGTGGCATTAGTGCTGTCCTTCTGTTGCATCCTGGGGCCCACCTGCACTCGATTCTTGCAAGTCTGCAGCTCAGGCCCAAAGATGTCTGGTTGCATTAGTTCTCCGCTTGAACAGAATTTGAAGGATTGCTGCGGTGGTTCCGCCACATTCGTGAGCAAATTGGACCCACCTGGAATTACGTAAATATCTTCTTTCCTAGTACTTTGAGATCCCGATGTCGTGGTACAGGGGCTCTTTTCACACCCAGCGCTGCAGGCCAGCCGCGGAACACGGACTATCAGGTGTTCTGCAGATAGAGTCTTGCTTTTGATGTTGTCCATGAGTAGCCGATGATAGGGTGGATTGTCCTCGTTGGTGTTCTGGTGGTGATAACGATGGAGGGAAGAGGTTGTTTTCTTCTTTCGGTTGAATTTTAACGAATGGCGTTTAAGTGTGAATTTAAAGAGATGCCGTTACGCTGACGGCCTACCGCATCTGCAACGCAGAGCGATGGTGCGGGCCGAATGGCCCTGAGTCACGTGACATGTGTCTTTTTTGTCATCTGCGATATCACAAGAAGGACGTCACGCTGTAATATTTAAAATATAATGTGTGTTTAGCGTATCTATAATTTTCTCACATGGTTTATTCGTCAGCGCACTGCGACTGCTAAAGTGTGTCCTTTGACCATGCGCATCTTATAGCCTTGACCTCCTCTATACTTTCGGCTTCCTGCTTTCTCCCTTGCTACCCGAAAACACAGCGCATACGCACTTGCGATCGGTCGCCGCAAAAGCTGTCGGTCATAAAAATGCAAACGCTCCCCATAGGTTGGGGTGGACACTTTTTTCAATCTAGACCCTCTATGTTCTGCTTGTGGTTCAGCGCTATTTGCGTTCTTGTGGAAAAGAAAGAAAAAGGTGACAAGATGACGATCAACGTTATTGGAACAAGCTCAGTTTCGCAGCTCCCTATTCTTGCTTGCGAAGGCGAGTGCCCAGGTGGCGGTCACGAGAACTAGCGGTGCTGCAGTCGGATTTGACTTCATTAAGGTAGCAATTTGGGCCAGTTGGGTTATGATCACTTAAAGAAGCGCAAAAAATACAAGGACGAGGAAGTAGACACTTCCTCGTCCTTGTATTTTTTGCGCTTCTTTAGGGGATTTTACTTACCTGTCTCGCGCGTCGTCTGCTACCAATGGGTTGAGAGCTTGGCGCCTTTTCCTTTTCAGTTTCCTTTTCTTCCTTTTTTTTAAATTACATCTGTATAATAGCAAAAACAGACGATGAAGATTAAGTGTAATACACCACAGAGTCGAGAGTCAGCGCAGTGTGAGAGTTGTTTCTTTGAGTGTTTGAAATTTATTTTTGTGCGCGTCTGTTTCTTTGCGCTGTGAAGTGTTAGAATGAATAAACAACTCGCCCAAGCTCAAGTATTGCCATTTAAACTTGGTGGGCTAGGCAATCCGGAAGTAAGACTCGACTGCAGCACTGCTAGCTCTCGTGACCGCCACTGAGGCCACGTCGCAGGCGGAGCTGTGAAACTGAGCTTGCTCCAGTAACGTTGATGACGACTACAGTTGGTCATGGTCACGGTGCGAGAAACACATTTAGGTGATGACTATGGCCGCTCTTCCCGCGGGGAGCAAGTGACCAGATCGTGTTCGGAGCTAGCCTCGAACCAGGAGCACGGTGACCAGGAGTAGTTAGTTCCGCGCCGCCGCGGAGGGCGCTGAGGTGTGAGGTCCCTCCTCGGCGGCCACTCTGTCGGCGGCGTAGCGTGGTCGGTGGGCTGGTGTGGTGGTGGTGTGCGGCCAGTGGCTGGCCTCGTGTTTTGCTTTGGTGCTGTGCCGATCACAGGTGCCACCATCGTGCACGAAGGTGAGCCTGAACTGATCTCTATTGTAGTAGGCTGGATCGCGGATCGGGAGCCCGTCGGTGTCGCCACCGGCGGCCATTGCTTGACACCAGGCAATACATGGCTTGCACTGACGTCACAACAGCGGCCATCGTGGTGGTATTGCTGCCGAGCGCGCACCTTCAACAGCATACACTTCGCACCATCAAACTTGTTATTCTCGGCAAGAACAAATAGAAATGACCACCAGCACGAGGCGATGACGTCACGAGCAAGCTATGTATACACGCAAGTCTATGGGAGAAACGCACAAAAGTAAGAATATTGAAGCACGTACGCTGTTCTCGCAGGCGAGTATTTTATAGTGTGCTGCGATCCTTATGTCGGGTGTTTGGAGATCGATTCGGTATTTGTCAAACGTTCGAACGCCAATTAAAAAAATCAAACGTACCGGAGCACCTACAGCTGAGCTGGCAAGCTTGCTCTCGTAGTGGAGGTGGAGTAAACAAAGGAACTTGCCGTCAATAAGACCGCACTTGGGAAGGCCCAGAAGTTGATGAATGTCGAAAATGTTCAATGTTGAGAGCGGCTTTCCAGGAGAGAGCGAATTCCGCGTAGCAAAGCCTTGGAGCTTGTCGTCTGCTAAACCCAACTCAACAAAACCGCCACCGACTCCGCGGTAACTCTAGAAAACTCGCGCCTCATCGAGCTGCACTACAGCGGAGTCACTCTCGGCCACAAAATATTTATTTATAAGAACTGTGTGGGCTGTCAGTTTTAATTTTTGTACGTAAGCTATTTGACGGCCTTATCGAAACGCATCCAAAACGTTTCAGTGCCGACAACAACTTATAAACGGGGAAAACGGCACTTTTTCTCGTTTTTTCCTTAGAGTCCCATGCATTGGCTGGTGTCAATCAATGGCCGCCAGTGGCGACGCTCGGCCCCAGCTGCCGAGGCCGCGGTCCGCGGTCCAGCCTACTACAATAGAGATCAGTGCCCACCGCTGTTATGAGTCATGGTTGATTCCACCATAGAGTTATTACAATAAATGCTAGAGGCTCAGCTGGCACTAGTATCTACGTGACTTCCGGTTGCAAATTGAAGCAGACAGCAACCAGTTTACTTTTCCAGTCTTCCTGCGTATTCCTATGGGAAAACGTACGTGATATTTTTCTCTTCGCCGGGAAATAATAGTAATCAGCGTAGTTTCTTTACTCGTAATGGGTGCTGTGTAGCTTTATTCCCACTATAAAAGTGTAATTTATTTATTTAATGTTTTTTTTATTACTGAGTGATGTTTGAGTTAACAAAAATTAAGGTCCAGGTCTATGTTGCACAGCAAGATATGTCAAGCTACTAATTCAAGCAAAAGTAACATTTAAAAAGTGCGCAGGGTTTATTCAAGCTGTAATAGAACACGTACAAATCCAGTACTAATCCAGTACGTGTTCTTCGTTCCATAACGCCACTTGGTTCTTGTCGTCTGTTTTGATTGTTTGATTTTGCATGAGTTAATATCCTTAAAGTGTTTTGTCAAGCTGATTCACTCTATGTGCTTCATAGCATTGACTAAATGAGTAAATACGTGCCCTACAATAGGAGTTTGCAACGTCAACACGTATTATACATGTGTATTGGGCTATTTTAGCGCAGTGTTCAACCCAATGAATTTTAAAGAAAAACGCTCAAACTGACACATATTTTTGTACATCCGATTGTAAATCGTTCCAAGCTTTTTATTCTCTCACAACACTAAGCAATATTTGCTCTTATAATCGTGCGCCGAAGAGAAAACGCACCCTCTGAGCCTCCCTAAACCTCCCTAAAGCCAACGTTACTGGAGCAAGCTCAGTTTCGCAGCTCCCTATTCTCGCCTGCGGAGGCAAGTGGCCCAGGTGGCGGTCACGAGAACTAGCGGCGCTGGAGTCAGATCTGACTTTCCTGTCTCGCGCGTCATCATTTTCTTTTCTTTTTTTTTTCATTCTTCTTTTCCTTTCTTTTTACCCTTTATTTTCTTGTTCCTTTTTTTTTCTTTTGAGTTTCCTTTTCTTCCATGTTTTTTTTTTTACTGCCATGTGTATAATAGCAAAAAGATATAATGAAGATGAAGTGTAATACACCACAGAGTTGAGAGTCAGCGCAGTGTGAGAGTTCCCTCTTTGAGTGTTTGAAATTTATTTTTGTGTGCGTCTGTTTCCTTGCGCTGTGAAGTGTTAGTATGAATCACCAACTCGCCGAAGCTCAAGTATTGCTATTTAAACTTGGCGGGCTAGACAATCCGGAGGCAATACGTAATACTCGACTGCAGCGCTACTAGTTCTCGTGACCGCCACTGAGCCCACGTCGCAGGTGGAGCTGTGAAACAGCTCGCTCCAATGGACCCTTTACGAAAGTCAGTCTACCCACCTTGTGCAGAGCCAGACCCGACGCTCTAATGGCGGAACTACACTGTTTCTCCACACCAGAAAAATCGAACGTCTTCGAAAGCATAGAGCAGAAAAAGGAAAAGATGTTGGTCGTTTCACGTCACCTTCGATGCACGAAATCGAGGGTGCTTGATTTAGCCGAACGCGGTTGTATAAAGATCCAGTGCAATTGCACGCGCACTCGATTCTCAAGTGCGCGTGCAATTGTACTGGATCTTTATACAACCGCGTTCGCAACCGCTTTGCGAACGCGGATCCGCTTCCAGTGTGAATGAGCGGTTAAAGAGCTGGATAACAATTTATATCGATGCACCAAAAGGAAGCGATGAAGATAAAGACTGAGGACACAGACACCGCCGCGAGACCTCGAGAATTCAGTCTGCACGCACTAGCGGCTCATCGACACGCCGAAATTGAAGGCCCGGAACACCCCGCTGGTTTGGCCTCGGATAAAATTCACCAAGGAGCTGCCAGTACTTCACGAGTTTGAGGTAGGACCCAATTATATCAAATGACTTTCCGACCGTAGACAGGGCATTCCTTTGACAGCGGTAGCCCTCTCACTTGCATTAGTCATGCGCCTTCTAGAGGGCCGGCTTCCATCTTCAGTCAATATGACTGAAGTTTGTTACGGAAACTTTCTAAGATTTCTTCTTTCACTTGGAAAATAGACGGCAGAGCAAGCTTTTTCTTCGCCTGGCGTTTTCACATAGCTCAATACTACGTGCCTAATCTAGACATGAGCTTCATTTTATTTAAAACACAAGAAATGAATAGAGTAGCGCATACCGTGCATGAGCTTGTCTGTTGAGAAATATACTTCTTAATTTTTACCAGGGTAGATAATTTGTCTTTAAATTTCCTAATGAACATACAGAATAATATTTATTTTTTTATATAGCTGGAACTAGATCCAATAAATAAGCCACGCTCACACCCCAGTTACGCGGACACCCTTAAAGGCTAACTCCGGTCAAATGTCGTACCAAAGTAAATGACATATCAATTTACGCAGACTAAATACGATCTTTGTCAAAATAGTTCACTAATGAAAATCACGATCCTATCTAAAACCGATATTGAAAATGCTATTGACAGTTTCTTAGCGGGCTTTCAGCGGGTTGTTGTTCGTAGACCAGCCTTGTGCCTTAGCGTCATCTTCGTATTCAAGAAGGATTCTCGTTCGTACTGCCACTTATTCCGTCGTGTTTTTCTGGTTCGTTTTCAGCCGTTCCAGCGTACGAGCTCTGCTTATTCTTATGGCGCAGCGGCCGTAGTTTGAGGATGCTCTTCGGCGATCGCGCACGAAGATTATTTACACCCTGCTATAGGCGCTTTACACACGCGCCAGATTGAGCCGCCATAGCCGCCCTTCTCTTGTCTTACCTCTTACCAAGATGCCGAGCCACTGAAGCGGGCGTTGACGAGTCTCCACAACGGCCTATGCTGGGGGGAAGGACACAGTGACACTTAAAATGGCAATAACCTGTCCTGCTGTGGAAATGATGAAGTCAAGCGAACGGAATAAGAGGGAACAAAAACTGAAGGTCAGTTATGGCGGCGCCCATGCACAGCTGCTGTAAAGCGTCTATAGGCCTTTCCAATGTTTACAAAATCACAGTCCAGCGTGCAATCTTCACAGCCCAGCACGTGCGTGTTCGTCGCTTCGGAAAGCGAGGAAAGCACGCGCCATACGCACGAACACTCAAGATGGCACCGGCCACACGCTCTTTTTTAGAAAGGTCTATAGACGTTTGCAAGCATGGCGTCCCGGCTGGTGCCCCATCCGTGCAAGCACGTGCAGCATGCACGTGAAGATGGCCTTGGCAGACCTGGAATTCCACGTGCTTGCTCACACGAGGAAGAGCATGGCGGCCGCCAGATGCCCTGTTTGCAATCGTCTATAGTTCAAACGCGTTGTGGTGCCGAAGTAGGCATTCACCGGTGGTCATAGTTCAGTCCGTTCCTGCCCAGAGCAAGCTTATGATTAGCTTCCACAACGCTTCTGCAATCTGGATTCCACACCGCCAAGGTTGTGGTTCTCAGAAGATAGGTGGGGACTCGCTCGGAGCCTGCGTTTGTCGTGGCGAAAATCGCCTTTCGGTAGGCAACTTTATAATATGTATTAATATTTGCTACAGATGTTTGAAATCTGCAAAGCAAAGCCGCAAGACAGCCGTAGCATCTTACCTGACTGATCGGAACGGCTCTTACCACTGAGCCAGTCGTGCGTTTTGCGGTACCGCGTTACTAGCTTTGCATGGTATGACGGCCAAGCAGCTGATCCCAAGGGTTTATATCATGCTCGATCTGATAGTTTGGGTTTCGCCGTAAGAACCCTAAACAAAACTTTGAGATACGACATCTATAAAAAACAACTGCCCAAGGCACCGAGAAAAAAAAAAAAAAAAAAAACTAAACCTTGTAATTCAGGGACACTTCGGTCACTAAAAACAGGGGTATCCCCTAAAATCCACAAAATGCATCAAACTTACCCTTCAGCCTTCAGTCGCCCTTAACTGCAGTTCTACTCAACCACAGTTACCACGCTATTCTCGGACAGCTAAGTGAATAGTGCGCGTGCACAGCTTTGATGGTAGCTCAAGATACTCAACTGCACGGACGCCGATAGCTTTCAATGCACAGCCACAGAGAGTGGAGGTATAGCGTGGTAACTGTAGATCAGCGTGAACTGCTGTCAAGTGTGCCCGTGGAACTAGGTTACTAGATGTATGGGCATTATGTTAACCGATTATCTTGAGGGTGACGCTATTTTGGTTCTTAGCGCAGGGCGGGCGCGACTGGCTATCACTACTATTCGAAACTACAAACTTCTGGGCTTTAGGGTGGCGCCAAGAAGCTCCCATGATATTGCTTTGTTATGCCGCGGGCTGTTTCAACAGTTAAAAAGAGGACGAAGAAGTGTTTCCGGCGATTTAAAATAAAGCTTTAGATAACTGGAAAGAATTATTAGTGCGAAAGCATTCACTGTCTTAATGGAGCGAAGGCGGTAAAGCCGGCGAAAACGGCAACTAAATTTCCATTGGCTGGGCGTTGTCTGTAGCAGCGAAACGGTTCCTAAGTTCCCATTGGCTGCAAAAAATTTCTCAAGGAGGCCTTAGTAAACAAAGTGAATTATTGGCTCTGAAAAGAACATTACGTACATTTCGGTCTGGGTGGGAATCAAACCCGGGCCTCCGGTGTGCGAGACGAGCACGCTTCCCCGACGCCACGGCGGCTCCACGGTTCAGGCTGACTAAAGCTCTGCCTAGTGCGTGCGTCATGCTTTCGCATTCCCACACGTAAGCAGATGTAAGTGTCTCTGTTGAATTTTGAGCATCCGGATGGCCGAAGGGTCTTTACTCTGGAGCGTGGCTTATTTAGTAGCGCTAGCTACGCAGTACAAAAGTATTCCGTGAGTTTACATTTAGGATGTGCACAGCAGCAACAAACTGCGCTAAAGCCGTCAGAGAACTTAAATTTAGAAACATGTGCAGTGACGCCAAGGGAAGGGCGCTCAAAATAGCTGCGTGAGAAAACTTTAATGCGTTAGTTCTCGCGCAAGCAAATCAGTCACTGAGCCGTCACGCTCGCGCCTGTTCTTTGCGAAAAGAATATAGAAAGGCCTCTTGAAACGCGGCGTAGATTGTTGCCATTGATACAGTTGGTTTTATCTTGGTCAGTTGCTTCTTATATTTTTTATTTCATGTCATGGCGCGTGTAAACGGCAAATGTTGTCAGCGTTTTTTACGCCGCACCAACGCCGTCATGCCAAAGATACCTTATATCTGAACACTATTGCACAGTGATGTCTCGTCACGAGGAATGGTATTTTGATGTGTGTCAGTCGTTTGGCACAAGCCATATGCTCGCATGATAAAGTGGCGCGGTCGCGCGTGGCGGGATAATGGGATGTGCCCCTGCGCTGGGCTGTGACTTGTAATTTCGTATAGTTGATTAGGCGGTTATTTAAGATTCATATGCCAAAACGAGTGTTCTGGGACAGTTTACTAGATTCCAAAAAGGTTTTGACTTCTAACAATTGTTTTCGCGGTGGTTTTGACTTTCTTTCCTCCTAAGGTGCAGCTACCAAAGCGCATCATCTAACAGATGTCACAGTATACGATTGAATATCAGTATAAATGACCATAAAGTATTGACTATTCACTCCGATTTAAATTTGAAGTTCAATACCATATTGATATATCTGTGTTATTGTTAATACGAAGACAATACACCAAGTCACCACGACAGTTGGAATTCGTGTCATTTAGTTAAATGTACTTGCGGTTCTTTCATGCGTTGAAAAGGTGGGTAACACCATGCTTTTATCAAGTCTGAAAAAAAAATTCAAGTGTGATTTACTTACTGAAGTTTTTCTGCAGTTTCCAAAGATCTCATCGAGATAGAAAAAGGGTCCTTCGCAGTGATCTCATCCAACCTTCGTCTGAGAACTACACGTCCGCCATGTACCCTTCCAAGCGTCCCTCCTCAACTCTAAAAATAGTAACCTCTGAAGATCGTCTATGTCGCAGAGGCAGTAGCCCCTGTTTGGAAGAACTGTCCTCCGTTATGATGCTCGAGGGACAGACCGGATCTTGGCCAGGGCAGCAAATCATCGTCGTAGAACAGGAGAGTGCTCGTCAACAGGGGCAGCAAATTATTGTCGTCGAAGAGGGTTCGCGTAGACAAGAGCCGCAACAAATAATTGTGGTAGAGGAGTCAGGGAGACAACAGCCGCAACCAATCATTGTGGTTAAGGAGGAATCTACAAGTCGACAGGCACAACCAATTATCGTGTTTGAAGAAAACAATCAACCGCCGCCACCACCGCAAATCATTTTCATGGAACAAGAGGCGGGTCCTCCCCCAGAGCCCCAGATAGTATTTGTACAGTCAGAGTCTCAACAACCTCCTCCAGAACCCGAGATCATCTTTGTGAAGTCGGAATCTCAACAAGCACCTCCGGAACCCCAGATCATCTTCGTGCAGTCGGAATCCCAACAGGCTCCTCCGGAATCTCAAATAATATTCGTGCAAAGGGAGGTGGAAACTGAGCAGGAACCCCAAATTGTCTACATCAAGAAAGAGAGCTCCCGAGATTCTGTAGATCAACAAGTTGTCTTCATCCAATGCGAAGACTCGCAGTGCTTCAGTCCGGGCTGCAGATAGTCTATCATTAAAAAAAGGACAAGTCATTCTGGTGTACATTATCAAAATTCGCTTATATAGAACACAATTATGAGGGATTAGCGTCTAGATCTCTCCGGTTTTTCTATATCTGGCGCTGAGCACATATGGGTTGCACAAACATGAATTTTTAGCAGCACTGAATCTCACTAAGGTTAACTTCCTTCCCAACTTGTGAAGATGTGAAGATGTTTTATATTGAAACTTAGCAAAGTTTTTTTCGACATAACCGGATGTTAGTGATGCTCTTGAAGTGTACAATGCTTTCAAGTCATTTCGCTATGTACGTGGGGCAGAACATAGAACTTGACATTTCCGTTCACGAAGGTCTTCGTGAACGGAAACGTTTTCGTGTTAAGTAAAATACCACAGGTCTATCAACTGTAACATCCTAATAATAGAGATCACATTCACTTCTAATGAATATACGCACTTTGATTTTGACAAAGGCTGGTCACCGTCAAGTGTCCGGGAGCCATGAAATGGTACGCAATTACCTGTTTTTGCTTCAAATAAGACTTTATGCCTCGCTAAGCTACCGAAGTTCCTAAGAGCGTGCTTGGTGTGTTGCTACGAAAGGTCTACGCTCGCGTACCACTTTCTGTGGCAATGCAATCAAAGCTATGGACGCACGGTTTCTCGCGTATCTTGAGCGCCGATTACAGCTGTGCACGCGCACCTTTCACTACTTATAAAAAAACACAGAATGTTGTCCACTATTATGACAAACGGTTTGTTTACATTTTTAGATATAGCAATTTTTTGTTTTGCATTTGCTTTTTCATGAACCTACACTCCCGAAGTTTTGAGTGTGATATACGTTCCGCCTAGGGGCACCCTTGTGAAAACGTTCCCTCTAGTTGGTTCATTTTATTTAGTTTTACGTTGTTTTACTACTGTGTTGCACTCGGGAAAACCCTGCGTGTAGATATGACCTCTAAAAAAATTATCGTAAACGTGTATGATATGTTTTTAAGCTATCAGTTTGATTAACTCTAATGATGCAATAGGTGAGCGGCGTTTTGCAACTTCCGGTTCCTTAGGAAATTTTGTTAAACTGATGACAAACGACGACGATTATTTGCAAGCTTGTCTAAGCATGGTTCCGAAAACTACAGTTTGGAGGTTTCAGAACCATGTTTGTACAGGCTTGCAGCTCATTGCCGTCGTTTTTAAACAGTGAAACAAAATTTCCTAAGGAACCTGAAGTTGCTAAACGCCGCTCACCTATTGGTCCACTGCAGAAAACAGCATAATGGATCAAATTTGATTATGCAGTCATTCATTGAACAAGTGTCGAACATTTCCAACTGCGGTTTGGTTACCTAGTCGGTTAATGTTACCGTGCTTGAAAAATCAGAGATGCCTAAATTCATAATATGTGACTAGCTAATCTCGAGCGTATCACTTGCTAGGCAAAGAGCTATCTGTCCGGTGATAACCAAGGTTGTGGCCATGCAGTCTGCAACATATCTCAAAGATAGATGCACACGTTTCATGGAACGCGGCGAGCAAATACACTTCGAACAGAGCAATAAAAAATGATACATATAATAACGGCCCGGTCAGTTTCATCAACGCGTGCTGCAATGCAAAACCGGGGCTTTGGTTCTCGATGATTTATAGACGTAACATGCTACTGCCGCAATATTAAAAAAAAAAGTGCGTCTGGGCGCTTTATTTGCGAAGCAGGACTCGGTTGCAGTGCCTGCGTCGGATAGTCCCGACTTTTAGCGCACAATATATTCACTTTATTATGTTTTCCGGTTCATGCAACGGCCATCGTATTCCGCCATAGCGCTGCCGCGGCGCAACGGCTTTTTTCCAGAAATCAATTTGTCAGCCTCTCGTTCATAAATCACAGCAGTACGAGACACCTCATACGGACACTTTACGGCTTCCATCGAAACAAATGGTCCTCAGAATACGACGCAGACGAAGCTCTCTTCCATGTTTCCTCTTTATACAGTACCTCGACTAGGTTGGGGAGTTACTCTAAAGCACACTAAAAAAAAAAAGCCATAAAAGACCGAATTTACGGTCGCCGAAAATTCAAGCAAAAAACAAACACAAAAAACAAACAAAAACTTGTGAAGTGCATTTTTTTTTGGCTAGAGTTGGATAGATAGTATACAATGTAACCTATCCATTCTTTTGAGCGGATGCCAGAATATGGTTGAATCAGTCAATGTAGAGAAAAGAGTACAGGAAACAAGAATGGGGAAAACAAGGGCTGTCTACACCTTCTCGTTTCAAGTGACTTGAGTAAATTGCCATTTATACTATACCTGATGCACCATGTTGTCTGTGGCTTACCTCGTTTCAGTAAAGTGGATCGGGGAGTGCGCTACTAGCGATCAGAGCCAATCCAATGCCGTGTGAGTTTCACCTGACCATTCGGAGGGGCGAAGCAACGCGCTGTTCTCGTTGTGACGTCATGCATTCAAAGCACTTGACTGGCTGAGATAGCTCGTAGCGTCCGCTGTGGTTCATCGTAAGATGGAACGGTGTATAGGGGGTATTCACTGGCCGCCATATTTGAGGTCACTGTTTAGAGCGCATGATCAGAACGAGCTCGCATTAATAGACTGCCAAGACCGGCAATCTTGATGGTGCGGGGTGCACGTTGCAAAATAACTGTGGAAGCTCGCCATTAGCACGTGCTCAGCATTGGCGCACACAGATATGGCCGCCAGTGAATACACCCTATACAGTAGGGCACCATTCAGCGGCATCACATAAATAAGAGTGATTTCAGGGCAAGCCAACAACCCAGATCGTATCCACATAATATTATATTTTAAGAAAAGAACAACCTCTGATAAACATAGCTTTTTTACGGTGATTAGATGCAGCCGCAGTCAGACTAATTGGAGCATAGGTGTGAAATTCAATCCAGAACAAAACACTGAAGCATAAGAGCACTCGTGCATGTTTATGCCAACAAAAGATATAATAAAACTATAATGGTACTAACCAAAGAAAACAAATAATTTGACAGAAGCCAAAAGAACTTACGAACGTGTAGAAAGAAAAAAAATGCCAAGGCTTGGCTTGAGTCGCAGAAACACTTTTATACCCTGGTGGCACGGGCACCTGAACCTGTGGTGAAGCGTAACTGCAGTGACGCTGATGTAGTGCTGCTCACGTGTCGTCAGCTACTTGTCGTCTGCCATGAGCAACAGTTTTGACGGTGCGATACAAAGCTGCGTGAACACTCCCGTCACCACGCGCTTAGGGCGAGGTCAGCGCTATGCTTGTAGCGCTCCGCTGCATGTGTGCACAGGCCTTTCCGACAGCTATTTCAAAGAAGTAAAGGGTGGGCGTGCACAGCTTTGATGAGTGCTCAATACGCGGGAACGCACGCGCGCCTATAGGTTGGACTGCATAGCCACAGAACGCTGTCAAAAATTAAGAAAGGAGGATGCTCTAGTTTTAGAGAAATTAACATGCGACTGCCCTTTTTTTCTTATGACGCTGCTCCAGGGGGTCTGAAGATATTTGTACTCATGCGATGAGTGTTTGGTGGTTATCTATGTCGCTTGAACACGCGTTGTTACCTCTTAACTTGATTTCTTCTAAGCGCGATCATGTTTGTGACTAACAGTTACACAACCATTCTTAGTTCGAGCACGAAATTACAGTCAACAGTGGTAAATAAAATAGCGCAATCACCAAGGTGGGAAGAAGAATGGTACAGGACAAGGCGCTAATTCTCAACGGGAAATTTTACTACAATCAAAGGAATGGTAGTAACATCCCTAGTTTCGAGTTAGCACTCTATCTTTTCCTATTAATTTGCTTATCTTTGTAGCTGCGCTATTTTAGTTCAGTATGTACAGTCATTATCAACTAGCCCAGCTATCTGTCTTTTTACAGTACCAGTGCCCTTTGAACGAGGTGATTTTTGTCTTAGGAATCACTTACTGGTCATCCAAAGCACACCATTCCGCCCAAGAGCAAATTGCTAGCAGAACCTGGTAAGAAAGCATCAACAGAAAAACTTTCCACAAACTTGTTGCAACTGACTTTTGGTTGAGAACGCAACTTGTTCGGTTTCTTATCTAAAGGTCGGCAACCACTCTCGTGAGACGCCATTTCCAGATAATACGGGTCTTCAGGCTGAAAAAGCTGTACTCTTAGGTTTCTTTTCCATATTTTACTTGAACAAGGGAGCACTTAGAGGAATTAGATTGGCTGCCGTTTTTATACACTAGGAATTGGCATTACATTAGAAGTAAGTAAAGTACAACTCCTATCTACTTTCAAATCCACCTGAAAGAGCTTGTCATTCAAGAGCCAGAGAAACAAAGAATAATGAGACTGCATTTTTATCTATAGGTTTTGCAGGGGAACTAAGAAGAAAATACCTATGGTAACTGGCTTTGCAGGTGGTTGAATTGTGTTTTTATATTTCGTTCGTAACTTTAAGTAAAAACAAGCAAAATGAACACCAACGCAAAAACGTTTAGCCCCTTTCTTCTTTCTCTGTCTCTCCATCTATCATTATTTTATTTTCTATTCTGTCGAGATCTAGTTTTCCTCACCTAACAACCTGACTCAAGAACTTATCGATAAAGGTGAAAGAAAACAACGAAAAGGCAAGATTGCTGGGTGAAAGCGGAATTGGGCCTCTATCGGGTGCTTGTCCTGTGTTCTCCTGGCATGAGTATGATAGATGACTTTTCCTGCAAAAAGAAGACGGGTTCTGCTCCATGTTTCGAATTCCACTTGGCTTGCAATCTTGGTTATTTAAAGATAGAATACAATCTGCATTGCGAGTCACTCACACACACAAAAGAAAAACTGCATTGAGTTCAGACTTGCACGATATTCGTGTAGACGTATCTATGCAAAACGCTCGGGGCTCGCGTTTTAACCACTCTTGACGAGAGAATCTGGGCAGGTGTTCGAATTCAATTTCGGCGGGCTGCAATACCGTTCGGAATATTAAAATGACTTTGAAGCCACTTCGTCGGGAATACATTAAAAAAGTTTTCCCAAATATAAAAAAAAATTACTTCAAGATCATTATTTAACGAAAACTAAAGCTTATGTTGATGATGCAATTAATGCAAAGGTGCAAGCGAGCTGCACGAAAATAACGATAATAATCCCCAGAGAAGGAGAGCAAGGGGGAAAATGGACAAAAGGACAAACACAAATCTCCAAGTTTCAGGAATGAACTCTAGACAGAGAATACTGATATATGAAATGAGGCTCATTACCACATGATCGTGACAAGATATATATTTTTTCTTAAAATTTACCATTTTTACTGGAGATTACGCAATTGAGCAGATAATTTCATAGTTACATTAGTCGAACTCCTTTTTTTTAAGTATAAATATATCTTATTGAGGGCTCTTCAAGGCAGAGACTACTAAGTGCAAACAAATCAATATAGATTTTGCAAAAGTTCTAAAACGCCGATCACGAACTCCTGTGCGCTCCTCGTCACCGCAGAGTTTACCACGCGACACTAAAAGAGCGGGAATGCACCGCTGTTGCTCGCCTGCCTTTGCCACTTTCCTTGGCCTACTCGCAGTCGCCTCCAAGGTCGTCTCTGTTGTCTACTAGAACCAGTTAAGCGTAGACCGCATGGCGCGTTTTTGCTCGCGATTCAGGCGCGTCGGCGTCAAACTGACGTCATTTCCTGCGCGCGGGCGCGCGTTTTGGCGGGAGCGTTCGTTTCTAGCCGACCCAGAACAAGACGCGCGCGCCGAGGCGTCAAAGCGGCTCTCGCCCAATGAGGGTTGGTCGAACTATCACGTGATCCTGCACAGTACGCTGTTTCGTATTCAGCTCATTTCAAAGTGTTCAAAAGCATTTTTATTTTCCATATAAAAATTGAAAATGAGTTTCTTTTGACACACAAACCCGTTTTATTTACGTATTTGATCATTTAATTCTCATTTTGTAGTTTTTGCGTCAACATTTACATCGCGTGTTGAGAATCCTGTTATCTGGCAACGCTGATAACGCGCGGCCGCCGGTGCTTGGCTTCGTCTGCATGCGGGTGCCCCCGCGTCAGCTTCCGCGGGAACGTTCATAGCGCGTCGCGTTTTCGCGTGTAGAAAAACGCGCCATGCGGTCTGCGCTTTATACCTCAAATTCCCGGCGCCCCTTACGCGCCTCGGACGGGTGCTGCACGCTTCAGAAAAGCTATATTAAAATCAACCTCGTCTGTGTGGAAGCGATCGATTTGCACTTCCTGAGTACGAATAATTCAATGCGAGGCTGTGCTTCGGCAATGTCTGTCTCGTGAAATTCTGGTGAGTCGTTGCAGAACCCAGCATTTGAGGTTGCGTTTAGCACTGATAGGGCGTTGTGATACTTAAAGTTGACGAAATGCATAACTACGTCTAGAGACGAGTTAAGTTCCGAACGGACGAGCATAGACGTCAAACAATCCACCGGAAGAAAATCAGCACTCATGATCATTATCAAATATGCCTCCTGTAAATTACCCTTGTAATCTGAAACAAAAAAAAATCTTCGTCGGTCTTTAAATATCTGCTCTTGAACACGTTCGTTTTTCACCTCTACTTTTTTTTATTTCAGGTGAAAACTTGTAATAGTTTCTCTGTGAAACTGACTAAATCGAATAAAAAAAAAGAAACACAACCGTCTTACCCTGTTGAATTTGATAATATACTGACTGGAGCACCTAAACGTAAACAAAATGCACCCCTTCACGTACACGCACATGGTAAACAGCTAAAATGTGCAAATAAGAAACGACTAATGGCACAGTTGATGTCATTCGTGCGTGTATTACGTTTACAGGTGCTACGAGCATAAATATAAAAATAAAGTGTTTCCCCTGTTTGTTTGTTTTTTCAGACCCATTAGATTTTTCGGCGAATGAGGAGCGTCGAGAATATACCGCTTTCATCAAGCGTTCGACGCATACGTGAAGCCGCCATAACTTTAGGGCACAAGAGAAGTCACACGTGTTTTCTTTTATAATCCCTAACAGAATGATGACGGTTGATTCACAGTTGTCCCGTATCCAGTGCGTTCTTCCCAGCGTCGGTGACAGTTCTGTGTCTCGTGACCCTCTATAGCATGCACGCGCGGTGAAAGCACGGCGGAAGGCAACAAGCGCGTGCTGGTAATCCGGTGTCCGAAAGAAACGCCCCGAACTCCAGCACAAGAGCCTCTGACACGCCAAAAAATTTTTTTTGTTTCATGCTAGGCGTTGAAATGGCATATAAAGACATTACAAAAAAAAACACATTGTTTCACTATAGAGTTGTTTAGTTTTTTTTTATAAAAAATAGAAATACGAGGCCAAATTCAAAGTTCCCGCCGTGAACTGTGACGTAACAGTGTACCGCAAGGTGTCGGGGCGGTCAGAAGAGAGGCATCGCCGGAAGTCACGTGAGTCGTATCCCTCCTCGTGTTTACCGCGAGCGCGTGTAATATGTTTTTCTAATATTCTTGCTATTTTCCGCACCCCCACGAGCGATCCAAGCAGACAAGGTTTCTTTTATTTGCTTTTCATCACTTAATGTTGCTGTAAAGGTAGAAGAAGCGTAGTCAGTGAATTGACGTGATCAACTACAATGCCTAGAAGGTGCTGTGTGAGGGACTGTCCCGGTATTTCAGCAACTAAGGAAGATATCACACTGCATGCATTTCCGAGAGACATACATCGACCGCCTGTGCACCTAGAAAACAAGTTCTACTCATGTTCTAGACAAAATACGTACTTTGTGCTCGACGTTTACTTGTACTTGGTACACTCACCAGTTCGTATTCTTTAGACGGCAGGCATCTTCAGCCTGGAGAGTATCCGATGATTCAACGACCTCGGTGTCTGAACCTTCAGCAATGCGATCGGGCGTGCCGTATGCTTGCAATCCTAATTTCTGCGAGCGTTCTAAAATTTTTTTTTCCAAACTTGATAGCTTGTGTTGCGCATGCACTCGTACACTGGCTTGTACTCGCAACGCTTTCATCATTGACATCCATCACGTCGATCCAATGACTCTTCGTCCTCAAATTTTACAGCACGCAAACTAACCAACGGTGCAGCGATAAAGAGCTAGTGGAACTGAAACTTCGTTTTCTACGATCGCTCGTACGAAGATCAGAATAAAAAAAAAAAGCTTAGGCACGGTCGCGGAGAGCACAAGGAGAGAAACTCACGTGACTTCCGGTGAACCCACTTTTAGTGACGTAGGTCGATGCCTCCCTTCTGACCGCCCCGACACCTTGCGGTACACTGTTACGTCACAGTGCACTGGCGGGAACTTTGAATTGGGCCTCGTATTTCTATTTTTTATAAAAAAAACTACGCAATTCTATAGTGAACAAATTTTTTTGTAATGTCCTGATATGCCATTTCAACGCCTAGCATGAAAAAAATTTTTTTTTTTTTGTTTTGGCGTGTCAGAGGTTCTTTAAAGCACAGCGCTCACCTCGAGCTCAGAGCGTGCTGACGGGAGCGTTCACCAGCTTTGTATCGCACCGTCAAAACTGTTGCTCATGGCAGACGATAAGTAGCAGACGACACGTGAGCAGCGCTACATCAGCGCTTCGCTGCATGTGAGAACCGGCCTTTAAACACGCGCCAGACTGAGCCGCCAGGACCTTCTCTTGTCTTACCGAGATGCCCAGCCACTGAAGCGGGCGCTGGCGAGTCTCTAGAAAGGCCTATGCTGCGGAGAAGGACACAGTAGCACCTAAAGTGGCTATAACCTGCCCTTCTGTAGCAATGATGAAGTGAAGCGAACGGAGTAAGAGGAAACAAAAACTGGAGGTCGGTAATGGCGGCGCCAATCTGCCTGAAAGCGTCTCTACCCTAGCTACACGAGCGCTCTTAACTGTCATTAAGCCAATGAGAGTTGACTCATTAGCGATCGGCCGGAGTTATACGGCGGCGTCAACTGTCATTGAGCCGCTAACAATCACTGAGTTCAAATTAGCTTGCCTACCTATTTACGGTGCCTGAGCCACTAGGTCGTGGCCTCAGTTAACTGATGAGGGTTCGCCCCAAGGGAGCTAAAGATGGCGGCGTCCGCCACCTTGCCGCCCATGGCCAGCGCCAGCGAAGCACTTACTGTTGCAGAAGATTGGATGAGGTATCTAGAAAGATCGTAGCAGCAAATATTCTCGGAAGAGGTGTGACATCAGACAACTTAGTTGAACGCATTGACATTTGGAAGATGACACCGATCCTTGGCTTAATAACAGTTGAGAGCGCTAGCGAAACTATGGTATTGGAACGCGTTCGATTGTCAAACGTCGCCGCCCAGCGTTCCGCGTTCCGAATCCAACGCGTTCAAAGAGTGAGTAGAGACGAAGTCGGCTAGCTTTACGTCTAGCCATTAATCATTCTAATCAGAGCTCGGCGTTCTGACGTCTTCGTCACGCTCACGTCTCCTCCTCTCTCTCAGTTTCTCGGCGCCTATACCTGTTTTCACCTCAAGAAAAAAGTAAGTTCTGTGCATTGTTCCTACGCGGCGCCAAATAGTTCTTACGAGATTCGGTTGTCGGAGGAAAAAGCGATGGTTTCGGCATTTGGAACGTGTACGTCTTGATAAGATAACATATATCTAATCTAAAATTAACCTACATATGTCTTCATTATCCACATAAAGGGGGAAATTAGTAATGTTCCGCGTGGAGCCGGACTTGTTTTACTTCGGTTCTTGAGGTGAAAACAGGTATAGATGCCCGAACACATTGTTTTTGGCACTTACTTCTGCCCATCTGCCCCTCGAGAGCTTGTGCAGTCGAAGTGAGTCCTTCAGCATGTAGAGCTCGTGCTTAGATCTTACTCCGCCACACGTCTTTCTCAGGAGTTGTCTTCAGTGCGGACAAAGGTACGGGCACGATGGGCTTGCTCACGAGCACTTGCGCATAGATATAGGTTTCAAAGAATCAAGTGCTCGCGCATGTGCCTTGGCCAGTGTAAAAGACAACTTGCTAACAGCGTCTCATGACCCTCTCCTTGCTGTGTTCGTACGTTCCGAACGAGAATTTTCTGCCTGACCGCAGTTGCAATTGGGCGCTGATTGCATTGTGAATATGGCGTCTAAAACGCCTATCCGACCGGTGAGATTAGGGGGATCGGTGGCCGAGTGTGCCATAGCTAGCAGCGGGCGAAGCGAAAGCTCGCACTGCAGAACACAGGGATACTAGGTTTAATCCCCACCGCCCAGCTTGTTTTGACCTGGATGACCATCGTACCGGCGTGCGGTCGGGTTTCCATGCCGCGCGACGCACGTTAAAGACACCAGGCTAGTGGTCGTACCGCACTGGCTACATTTCACATATATAGCTGAGACAAACGGCGCCCATTGAGGCCGGCTAACTTCCAGTTTTCACAAGATACACACAACACAACACAATTACTTTTACTGATGCGTTTACCGCGTCATAAGAAGTGGTTCCTTGATATGCGCCTGATGGCTATTCATGGAGGTGTCATGTTTTTGCCGGCCGCGATCCTGGAGGTGTCGAAGCAGCGGAGGTGGATGTGGCAAAGGCCTGTTCTGCTGTTAGTCGATCTCTAGCTTGACAGCCCACGTAAGCTCCAGTGGCCAGGAGTTGAGACTCTGCGAAACAACAGCGACACTCACGTTCGCTCGCACTCTTTACTTGGGCGTCTAGCACCAACCGTCAGAATCGAGACATGCGAACACATCACACGCCTGCCACTGTGACGTGATGTGGCCACTTCGTGATGTGTGGGTCGAATATGACTCAAAACACACCAGTCGAAGACGCCCGTTCCTGTCACCGTAATTGTAATCAAATGTCGACAGTATACTTTTTCGTGGACAGTTCTGACGCAGCACTCTTGGCGAATGCCACCGAGCAATATTCGTCGCTGCTTTGTCTTAGGCTTGCTTTATATAGTCAAGCTTTTTGGTCGGACAGACTATTGGCAACTCCAGCCCGTCGCTCGCCCACTCGCGGAAGAACGAAGAACAGAGGAGCGGGGATGGTGGCAGGGATTGTCGGCCTTGGTACTGCTGTTATCATGTGGTTCGGTCGGCGTGTTCGTGCATCATGCAGTTTCGACGAAAAAAGCGAGTGCGTTAAAATAGGAATTGTTTTGTTTTACTCCGCGAGTTCTAAAAATCAACATGTTAATTTTCTTAACGCACCTCAACATCTCCGTCACCTGTAATAGACTAAAAAAAAAATCAGTTCTTGAAAGGTTCCTCGACGCCCCGTGAACTCTTTCAGCTCGTGAAGAACAATTTCGCCTTAAGCACTATCGCCCCCTGACGCAATAGAAAAGCAACCGGGCGATGTAGAACTCTCTGGCATCAAAGAACGAGCTCAAAAGAACCCCTTACAGGTTTTTCACAAAAAGCCTTTTAGGGGGTGCGTAAAATAACTTTCTGGGGTGAAAACTATGGAGAAGCCGAAGAACCCATAGAGCTACCTTACAAGCAGATCTGTTTTAGAGTGTATACTCCTGCTCCGTCCGCTCCATATATCTAACCAAATAAATTAATTTTAGCACACTGACCGGCGTCAGCGAGCAAGCGCACGGAAAAACCTGGATAATCTAACCCCGTCTCTTCCGTCATCTTGCGACTATCGCCCCACCATTTATGGGGCTTTGAAGTTGCGAATAGAGGCTACAACGCACTGCTCGTGATTATCATCGACTAGGAGTCTTGAGTGATGATCATCAGGAACCTAAGAGCAAACATTAAATGCTCCTGAAACATTACTTCCTGTACAAACTGAACCCTTCTCATACTTCAGCAGCGGGCATTATCCTCGATGCCGCACGATTCGATTATTTCAGAAACTATAAACTACGCAAACAAAAACAAAATAAAAAGAAATTCTATAGCGCGTGGAGAGATGGCAAACAAACAAACCGAGAAGCACCTCCAAGAACCGCGGAAACAAGAAAAAAAAATATCCGGCTTTGGTAATTCACAGCGGCAAACACTACTCATAAGCGGGAAACCCCCCGCGAAAGCCGCGACGATATCTACACCGGATCGGCCGAAGAAATCGCCTTACAGACCCCAGTGGGGAGGGAGGGGCAAAGCGCAAGCAAAGGATTCAGAGAGAGCAGCGGGGATCAGAGAACACATTATTCTTCGGTCGTGCCAACAAACCCGTGCGTGAGATAAGAAGCGGTGCAGCGGTGCGAAAGGCTTGTTCGTGTGCCGTTCGAGCAGCCGGAATCTGGAATCGATATGAAAGACGTTGCCAGCACCGAACGCACCATCGGCTGCCTTCCGCGGCGTTTCGACACTCTAACGCACCGCGGCCTCGCTTCGGTTACAACACAGATGCGCCTATCTTTGGCGATCTGTTGACAAAGGAATATATATGCTGGGCCGGCTCTAGGTCAATCGTTCGTCGATGCCGGATTGCGTCTGGAGGTGCTTATGGATGTCTTTTGAGTCCGTGGCGGCTTGTCCCACCGAATGGGTGGACCGTTACAATAATTACTTTCTGCGCGTTTCCATTTCTAATCTAATAGACCTTAGAAAGGTTGCTGAGTACGACCGCTGTTATCAAGGATAGCTTAAGAATCACAGGGCGGGGCCTATTATAATGAAGCTCTCTGATTCGCCATTTGTTATCCGAAGTTCTTTTCGTAAGATGTCGTAGTGTTAGCAAGATGCTCGGAAATTGCCACCATAACTCTCTTTTGCAGTATATAAGACGCCGCGCATGATTGCACAGCCCTGTGGTTCGCTATTTTTCTTTTGTAGCGTGAGCTACACTGGCCGAGGTTGAGCAGTTTCGCGTGGCTCCCGGAAAGCCGTGCTGCGCATGCGCGAGGAGCAGTGACGTCACACGGCGCACAGCTGGCGCGCCGGAGCCGCCGCCACCGCGCGCTCTGCCGCCGCTGCGCGCGCCTCGCCGGTCTGCGCATTCCAGAGGAGTGACGTCATAGCCGTGGCAGACGCACTGGCGCCGGCGCGTGCCCAGCTGTGCGCCTCCGTTGCGCAGTAGCCAAGTCTGACGCTGCGCCGGAGCCACTTGATAGCGCCTCTCATTCTGTGCGCATGCGCAGAGGTATCAGGGGGGGTTTACATATAGCGGGGCGTTGGCCAGTGTGGTATAGCCAGAGCCGTTTATACTGGGAGAGTTTGGCCTTCTTAAGAAGATTTTGACAGCCTGGCAACCACAGCAGCGTAGTCTGACAACCGGGAGATGACTACTTCCGTCCGCCATTTTGGGGCTCTGACTCATAGGAACTCTATGCGATTTCTCAGGAATAAAGAAGACAAAGAAGTAACGCCATTTTGTGTTATTGCGAAATCTGCTGGTTCTAGCGGGCAACAAGCTCCGCCCATTGGCCAAACTCTCTCAGTATGCTCTGGGTATAGCCATGGAGAAGGCGAGTGAAACTTCTGCTCAGGGGCGCAGAAGAGCGGAGAAGCATAACTCATCGGATCCCGAAGTAGTTGCCTGGCAATTAGCGGTTGAAGGTAGGAAGAACGAACAGAAGAAGGCTAAACGTGCTGCGGAGACACCGGAGCAAAGTAAGGAACGTCTAGCCAAAGTAGCGTCGCCAGGAGGCTGAGCGACGCGCCCGACCGCTCACGCTACGTATATCCTCCTGGCATAGCCGAGCTAAGCCACTGCAATTTATTTTTTCTTCGTTTTTAACGTGAAACGTTTTTTGGTTTGTTGCTCCGGATTTTGTGAAGGCGCGTTTCGTGAAAACTTGGCCTGTTGCGTCCCATAATGCAACGCTCGCAGTGTTTCACTATGGAACGGTCACAGACCTATACACACCATTTGAGTTTCTCCGCTATATTTAGCGGGGAAGTTGAACTGGCGTATAAGTCATGGGAAGTCCGGTCACGTGACGTCAATTTCCCCACTATATTTAGCGAGAAGATTAACGTCACGTGAATTACACACCAATTTAGTTTCCCCGCTAAATTTAGCGGGGAAATTGACGTCGCGTGACCTGATATCACGTGACCTATACGGAAATTTAGTTTCTCCTGTCGATGTAGCGGGAAAAATAACGCAACGTGATTTAGACACCAATTTAGTTTCCCCGCTAAATGTAGCGGGGAAATTGACGCCAGGCCGTGTCGTAGGCGTCACCGAAAAAATGTAACAAAATACATTACTCGTTATTTGCAAATAAAACGGACGCGTGACAGACCCACGTTACCTCAGGAGTATAAGAACGCGTTACCGTTATCGATAAAAAGTAACGCACGTTACATGTGCGTTACTTTTTTAAAATTATGAATGAACACGTTGAACTATTTTGACGGCAATGGTATGCGTAAGCGCCATATTGCAAGAGACATTATGTTCATGCAGAAACTGAACATAATTACTTCACCTTTTTCTGCGATTTTGCCTGAATATGCACGATAGAAAAAACGCAAAGAAAAACGCAAAAAAACCTAAACAATTCACATAACTTGGCACCCAGAAACACGAAGAAGAGCCTAAAGGCCGGTTCAGACACTTGCGTTTGAGTGCGTTTGACTGCGTTGCGGCGAGAACCGAAAGCGAGTCACCGGCACACCTGTGCCTCGTATGAAGCGTGGAATCCAATTCAAGGAATTATCTTGGCACGCGATATAAGCAGCAGGGATGTCCTGGTGTCTCGCAGCCGCAACGCAGTCAAACGCAACTGTGTGAACCGGGCTTAAGTGTAATCTTTTAAGTCTTGGGAAGAAGTAGTAACGAATAACGTAACCACGTTTCCTGTTACTTGAAATAAGGAACGTAGGTACGATAACCGTTATTGTTTTGGAAAAAAAGTAACGAGTACGGTATTGCGTTACCGAAGAAAGTGACGCGTTACCTTTAACGCTGACGTCTGGTGACCTGATGTCACGTGATGCTCGAACGTTTTACGTATGCAACATAATTGCCCAGCAATTTGCCATACAATTTTTCTTTTCGTTTTCGCCTGAATAGCAGGCACTGGAAAGGTGTGTAGTCACTGGCGGCTTACGAAATGCAGGGCGATGCTTTTTAAGCGCAGGCTTTCCTGCTTCCTCATTCGCTCTTCGAAATTTTAACGGTTAATTCAACGTTACATTTGGCTGTGGAGTAATGACATGGGGATTAGGACTAAGGTTTTGCGCAGGCCACGTAGGGTGGGATGAAATATGGTCAGATGTGATATTTATTTCATTAAAAGGCGCCTGGATATTTGTTAAAGCAATGATGAACATCAATACGCAACTGCACGACGAATTTCGCAAGTATGCATGGCTGGCCGTGTCGTGACGTCACATCAGGCATGGTAACGTAAGAGTTGCGGTCGTTGACTTATTACCGGTTTTGATCGACGTGGTTGATAGTGCGTACGAAGATCATGTCAGAGATTGTGCTTCCATCAATACCGTAAATTTGGTCTATCTTAGAACGAGGCTGTTTTACTGAGACAGCAGTGAAGAGCTGTCATTGCTCGCTTTGCATAATGTTACGTCAGAGTTTCCGCTGTTGCCAACATAAACATCGTGTGTTTTTGCGGTTGCAATCTGAGCAGTTGCGCTTTTTTTTTTTTATTGAATTACTTGTGAAGAGTAGGATTTAAATTTTGGATATCGTGCGGAAGATGTCCCTAAAAACAATGGCAATACATTTTAGTCATTTTCTGAAACTGAATATTTTACAAAACAATCCCGTTAAGTCAATAGTGACCATAGGCAGTCACACAATCTTCTAAAAAAGGAATTTTTCAACTATTTTTTATTGCTCTGTCTTGACTTTACTTAGATGTTTTTCTTTCATTCGTTGCAGCATATCTAATCAAAAAAGTTTGCTCTTTTTGTAAGCAATCTTTTTTTTTGTTTACTTTTTTATCTCCGCATGTCTGAAAGTGTGGCACGCCCTTCAAAATAGAGGCCACCAGTGTGCTTTCCTGAAATGGGAAAAAAGCAGTCATCTGAATTAGTAAGAAAAAAGCTGGTCTACGGGTGTGCCTGATGAGATCCTAGTCCTAAATACATATCAACATAACTACCGAAGCTACAGGTTTAAGAAATGAACTTGAGGGGTTATATTTGATTTAAAAAAAAAAATGCAGATATATTTTAGGTTCCCAAGTTGGCAGGCATATGTCAGCTATAATATTTTCTTTTATAAAGCCCAGAAAGAGACTACGAAGGGGTTTTGCGTATGTCCATTAAATAGTATATAAATAATTTTGTAACTTAATACGTACGCTTCGATCGAAGGATTTCAACAAAAACTGCGTAATATGACCAGAAAAAGAAAGATAAAAATGCTTTTATATCATGAAGGTGTTCAAGCGCTTTAAATTTGAAATGCTAAGGCGGCTTGTGTTGCGTTAGGGTTGAGCAAAGTCTACGGCTGGGCTCGAAAACTAGTCGAGGTGATGGAGTCTCGTCTTCCTTATGAAGAGCTCCAGAAAATGGAGTATGATCTCTCTGTGCTTCGTTGGGTCTCATGGACGGGCCCACTCCTTCAGTGTCGTCAGTTTTTCTTCCCCCTGGATGGCATCTAGGGCTTGTCTTCTATGACGCTACAGGCCTTTACAGTCACAGGACAGAAGAGTGCCGCTGGAATGCCTTCGGTGCAGGCCTTGCACATTGGGTCCCCATCTTCGTAGAGGAATAGTCATAATCTTGGGTCCAGTGCTCTGAACAGAAAGAGTTTTTAAACAACAAAGCTTTGATAACCTGCTAGAAAAATAAAGTTACGACCTTACATCTCGTAGATTGATTGCGTGTTTTCGAGAGTGTATTATATAATTGTATTATCCTTACCCGACTGCTGGCTTCACACAATAATTGCCAGGTTCTCCTGCAAACTAACTCTTTTCCCTGCGCTCTGAGTCGCCCCGAAGTTAATCCTAGTAACGCACGCACTCTAAATATCTCATCTAAATGACAAACAACATAGCACCGAAGCGGGGACGTTCAGAACCTCATCTAGCTAGTTCTTCCTAGATTGATGGGTTTTTACGTAGCCTTACGAAATAATCTAATGCCGTACTTACTAAGTTAAAGTAGCAGTTCCTCTCCGCTGCAATATTCGCGGGGAAAAGAGGGCTTCACTTCAGCCGAACTAAGTAGTCCACCTGTGATTACATGCGCCCCCCCCCCCCCCCTTCTCCGCTCGCCCACAAAAGAAAACGCCTCCAGGCTATATTTTGTTTCGCCTTACGTTGGAGCACAACGCACGCTACGAGCGATTCCATCCAATCCCGTGGAGCTAACGAATTTCGCCACTATTGTCCCTCGCGTCGCCGCGCCCCTACCGAAGGTCACGTGACCGTCGAACGACATTTGATGGGACGCAATGAAGAATTGAAGCCAATCCGACGATAGGGGAGGGCCACGTGACCTCGTGGAGGAGCGCAGAGACGCGCGGGACGCTTAGTCACGTGACATTGTTCCGAGCGCCGGAATGGCTGATATGGCTAGTGTCTCCCGTTGCGTTCCATGGTAAGGTGAAACGGACTATGCGAGCATCATTGGTTCCGGGCGATAGAACGTTTGGCGGAGCTAAAGGGTTTTCTCGCCCGAGAGAGCCCCTACTGGGATTGACGCAAATGCTCCGCCGTCCTTTTGTTTGCCAGTCAGAGATTACTTTGGACGCTGGATAGGAGGGGGGGGGGGGGGGTGAAATTAACGATAATTGAATCGGCGTAACCAAGCAACCAAAGCGAAGCGACGGGCACTGAAAGAGATGGGGAACGAAAAAAAAAAGGAACGACCGGCTAATTGTTTTTTCCATTGAAAAGGATCACCCCTAATTTGCGAGAGGAAAACAAAGATTCGCTGTGCGTTTCAATCTATCCGGAAATGTTGGTTTGATGTTAACGTCCGAACTGTGATATCATGCCTGGAGGCCTGGAAAAAAATAACTTCATTTTGCCGATAATATTTGTTTTTGTTTAAATGGCTGCGCGCGTCATACAGGTAAGGCGTATACGTAAACAAGCTTTGGAACACTTGCTCGCCGTAGGTCATGAGCCCATAAGAATTCTCAAGAGCAAATCGCGAAGCAAAAAGCCATAACCTTATAAACCACGCACCGCTCTTGTTGAGCCGTCAGTTACCACAGTATATTACTATTAAATAGCGTGAAGGTCAAGCGCAGAATGACTTAAAGTCAGTGTCTACGGAAACTGAAGGTCAAAGTACTTGAAACTGAAACTCAAGGGCACATTTTTTGTTTACTACATTATGAATGAATTAATTACTACGTTTACTACATCATACAACATTGATTTTGATCGTTTATGTTGACCGGATACCTTTATTTTTTGTCGTTAAGGTGTGCTTTAATCATTCAAACAGAAACGTAAGAACGTGAATCGTCATTCTCGGTGTCACAGCGAAGACGTGTCTCATGTCTAGTCATATTTTCAGTCTCATCATTCACCGAGATCTCTCCGTTGAGTGCAGCGAATGGTCCTCGCAATCGCTTTTCTGGAAAGTAGAAGCCCCCCATTTCTTGCAGTGCCTAGCTCAAGCATGAACAACGAGCGCATGCATGTACCTTTTTAGTGGGATTTCATCTCCAAAATTATTATGTACTTGGTCACCTTAATACAAAGATAGCCGACGAAACTTTTTATTTATACGAAAAGGTTCATTCAGACAACACAAAATGACAGTGGTCTAGAGCCGGTGCCGAACGAGCATGGTAAACCAGGAGAGTAAGGAAAAAAGTCAAGGATTGCAAATACTAAAGGAACACGGGCAACATCTCTCTAAAATCTAGTGCTTGTAGTTGTACCCCCTATTCGTCTCCGCCATTTTACGGCGAACTCAGTCTTTGTAACTTCACTTATGCATGCGTAAAAAGTCGCAGTGTTTTCCTTTTTTTTTTAAGATTGGCAAAAGCGGAGATGGGAAGTTATGAGATTCGAATAAAAGCAAAAATGGCTTTCAAATAATTTGGAAGTCAAGCTGAAAACCGGTTCAAAGGAGCCGTCCAAAGTACCCCTGAGTGGCGTACATTTAGCGATGGACGTATTAAAATCAAGCAACGCATTCTCCAAGGTATTGAACATTCACGTTCGAACTAAAACATTATGGAATAATCCTTCACATTCCCGACCCCGACGTAGAAGGAAAGATTGCGCATAGTGGGATTTGAATTTCCAGCGGTGGCTTTACTCGTACCATGAATTCCGAATCATTTTGTGTCGCATTTTTTTCTTATTAAAGGGCGCGGAGAGGAAGCATGCTGTAAGACAAAAATCGAGAGAATGCAGTGCGTGCTTTTTGCGGCCTTATAATCCCTTTGAAATTGAAAACGAGCAATCTTTGCCTTCAGATCCTATAGACCTTTCCAATGTTTACAAATCCACAGCCCAGCGTGCGATCTCCACAGCTCAGCACGCGCGTGTGCGTCGCTCCGGAAAACGAGCAAAGCACGCGCCATACGCACGAACACTGGAAATGGCACCGGCCATACGCTCTTTCTTGGAAAGGTCTATAGTGGGCTCGAAATATGTTAGCATGAAGCTATTGCAGCTTCTTTTCATTCCTTAAATGAAACAAAAGCAGTTCCGTATTTGAGAGAAACAAATTTAAATCATCTTCAATTGACCTCCAGGATCACGAATATAAAGATTATCTTTAAATTTAGTGCACGGAAGCTGCAGAAAATTATCTTCAAAGTACCGCCGGAGCGGGACGTTATATCCAGAGTTTTCGGAATCGCCGCTCTCGCGTATCTTCAGCGCCTATCAAAGTTATGCACGCGCACTCTCGCTACTTTCAAAACAATGATAAAAAGAAGACGTCACGACTGGTGTCAGTGCAGGGGAATACGCCTGGCAAGCTTGCAATTGCACGTGCTGCCGACAGGAGCGACACGAGCTTGGCGGCCAAAGATCTGGGTATAACGTAGCGACTGGTCGGAGGCTTTTCGTGTTTTCTCGCGTTTAGTTACATTTTCAGAGAAAACTAACGTTATATTCAGAGTCGCAGGATAAAAATACTCTAGAATCCAGCTCAAATTTTTTTTCTTCTGAAGAACCTCTTTACCTTTTTTTTTTTTTAAACTATCGTTGCCAGCTCTAACTTCTTTTTTTCATTTTTCTCGAAATACTTTATCTTTTTTTTTTTTTAAGTATCGTTGATACATACGAAAGCTTCTCATAGAGTCTATATTTGCCTTGCAAATAACTAGGTATATACCTCTTTGAGTAAGATGCACTCCTGCATTTATATGGTTATTTCCAGCCAGCCAAATATGCACTGCCATTTTGCATCGCAAATGTAGAGGTAATCTTAATATGATATGCCGCAGTTCAGGTGGATATAAATAGACCAAGGTCGTTTTAAGTTTAATCCTACAGCCGCGATGCTCTGTGCCTGAGCTGAAAACGCCATGTAACTACGCTCTTACGAATTCGGTGCTTCTACTTTCTATCAAGGAAATCTGGAGAGCCAATCGCCGCAGAGTACAGAGGGAGCTCTGCCAACAAGGCTGAAAATAGAGGTATACATTAAAAATCACTATGCGCTGATAGTCTCTGCAGAACGTAATAAACGCTAGGCGTGGCGAAGTCAAAGAATCTTCGTTTCGCTCGAATCACAAGTCCTCAAAGAAAGTTACACCTGAAAAACAGTATCCGACAGCAGCGACGCACTGAGCTCGCGACCAAAGCGTTTGAAGCGTTATGCTCAGCGTCAACGCGCAGACTGTCTCTTTAGGCCTAAGCATATATATTCGACCTCGCCACCCACCGAGGTTCCTCTGAAGACTGCTACGCGATTGACTATACTCAGTGCATTGCGACAAAAAAGATGCACTAAATTTCTTGAAGTAAATGCACTCTGGTTATTTTTCTTTGTACGTACATTCGCTTGACTCCACCCCTTGCGACGAGAAGCTGAAAGAGAGAGAGAAAAAGACGACAGAACGTCGAGCATTGGTCGGAATTATTAGCGGGTAGTCGTAAAGCTAGCCGCCTTTGTCTCCACTGCACTCGCCCACACTGCTGCAACGCTAACACAATCGCGCGGTGCTTGAGTTCACTCGTATACGCGCAATACTAAACTTCCAATTTACCGCTCCTCGTGACGTTATATTAACGTCAGGCTGACGTTATTTATTCATAGAGAACAAAGGATTAATTTTAAGGATTCCACCGCTGCAAACTCCGTTTTTGTTTAGTGTTTTTTTTTTTTTTTTTTGTCACTAAAGCAGCGTGGAGATTTGTATAGGGTTCTTGCAAGAGACCACAACGCAAGGCTAGTACCGGAACCCGCCGGAATCCATGTTGGAGGCATTTGTCTCTGTTATTCTATTTTGTGTGCCTATGTGCCGTGTTCGCACTGTAGTTTGTCCGCTCAGTCGGGGTTTAAAAAGGTCAGTTGCGCCGTAATTGATTGTTCTAGCCGTAAAACTCGGCGACAACGGAGCTACGGTCAGCAGTATGCGGAGCGGAAGTTAAGCCTGGTTCAGACAGTTGCGGTTGACTGCGTTTGACTGCGTTGCGGCTTCGAGAAACCAGGACATCCCTGCTGCTTATATCGCGTGCCAGGATGATTCCTTGAATTGGATTCCACGCTTCATACGAAGCACAGATGTGCCGGTGACTCACTTTCGGTTCTCGACGCAACGCAGTCAAACGCACTCAAACGCAAGCATCTGAACCGGCCTTTAGTCTGCTTCTTGCTCAGGGGTTGCGATCATGTCAGAAGGCCAAGCTCTTATTGGGTGAATAAAAACAAAAAATAGTGGGTAGACCTCGAGGCATCTAGCATTGAGGTCTACCCCTATCCTTCCAATCAAAGCTCGGCCTCGTTCTGACGTCACCCCAACTCCAGCGCAAGAAGCAGACGACTTCCTGTCCGAATTGTATTTTTTTTTTTTACTCCAAAAATTATTAGGAACTAAGTCAAGGCGACTCTCAAACAATCGGTTCGCCGGCGTTATGAATGGCTCCCGACGGATACGCCGGGACAACCTCGACCAGGCGGGTAAAAACGGGAGCGGAACACGGCAAATCCTGAGCGCTAACATCTCCGGTCCCGAGAGAAAGAACAAGAAAGAAAGCGACAAATGAGCAGAGAAGGATAGCAGACGAAGTGTTAGGCGTTTTCGTTTTGCGGCCACATGTTGAAAATGTTCGAGTGCCTGTCAACTTTATTGAGTTTTGTTAAGGCGCGATTCCGGGATTTTTCTGCAAAGTGATAAAGACAATAACAAGGAACAGACGTTATAGGTGATGCTTTGCTGCTTCTTTGTGCATATAAAGGCGTCGGCAGCGATATGGGCTCATCGGAATCACCAACTGGGACCGCCGATGTCTGCTTCTATTCCCCGCCGTTACGAGGCAGCCAAATGCATGCGACATTTGGCTCTAGATTATGTAATAATAATAATAATAATAATAATAATAATAATGATGATGATGATGATGATGATGATCATAATGATCATGGTTGGGATGGTGATGATGATGATAATGATCATCATCATCATCATCATTTGCAAGATAGAATGTGATCCTGGGTGGCGTGCAAGGGTGTGCATTCAGGTTAGAACCCGTACGCGAGTGCGCCTGCCAGCCCGCCACCCAGAATTTGAATTGAAAAAAAAAATGGAGAAAAGATTAAAAAAAGAAAAAAACACGCGGACGCACGCATATACACACGACACAAATTTGCACACCCAGCCGCCACCCAAAATGTTTTAAAAGAAAAAAATTAAAGACGTTTACAACTCCCTGTAATGAAGAATTATAGCGCAGCTCTCGAGGAGGAGGAGGGGAGGGTACGGAGGGGAGGGTATGCCCCTCCTCCTCATCCGTACCCTCTCCTCCTCCCGTGATTCTCCCCTCCTTTCCTGCTCCTCCTCCTCTCCTCCTTTCTTCCTCCTCCTCCGCCTGAGGTATTTCGGGTTTTGCGGTATACCGTGCTAAACAATCTAAGAAATATACAAGATGGGTGGTTTCATTTCAACTCGGGCACGAATTTGGGGTCAAATTTTTAATTTCGACGAAAAAAATATTTGTTTTGGGGAAAACCCTTTTGTGACAGGGAGTGCAAACCGTAAGTTCGGGCGATTTTTTGTTCTCGAGTTACGGACATTTTAAGGTGGCGGTCCCACGGCCCTAACCATAATACCGATGGCAGCTGTGCCAACGCTCCTGTTTGCGGTGCAAATGTCGCGTCTGTGCGCGTGCCACATATTTCGTTCTTTTTGCAAATAAATTGCGAATTTATCATCACTCTTTTAGTGTAGAATATGATATGCATATTTCAAACCTTAACCTACAATAAGAAAACAAAAAGTGCAAGTGTTGATATTTTCAAAGACATACTTCTGTGCATTCCAAGTTTGTAGACTTCTAATGCATCTAACACGCGTTCTTATTTTTTTTATTGAATAGAAGAAGGTCTCGTCTAGTTCCGTGAATGCGTGTCCTTCCTAATTAACGCACTCACATTTTATAATATTTATTCAAAAATAGCCTTTTTTATGCTATTTTGAAGTGTCGTAACTCAGTTTCACGTCATAAGGCAGCCACGACATTTGAGGCAATGCTCCTGGTAGACATAGGCATTCAGCATAAAAAATAGTAGAAGTGCAACTCCACCAGTTTTTTTTGTAAACACCACTTGATGGTGATAAAATTTCAAAGAATTTTCTTAACGCGTTCTTGGTTTTCTCAGATATCGTTCTGGCATCTGATCTCATTTTTTTTAATTGTATGCTAAAGGAACTGGGCTGGTTCACTGTAAGGCTGGTTTTGTTGTATTTATATTCAAATTTGTTTAAAAATTTTTAAATTGTGACAAGCTCGACTCTGTACGCAAGAAACCGGTTTCAGAGAAGAGAACAGCTATTGAAGCAACGATTCTTTAATTTGAGCTTTTCACTTTCTAATTAAAATCAATTTCTATGATTGTCATTTTTTTAAAGCATACTAATTGCCTTAAATATTAAAAAGGACTGATTTTGTAGCAGACGGCGCGCACTTGCGCCATCTTTTAAAAGGTGGCTGAAATTGGAGGTTGAGAAGTTCAGGGAAAGTGGCGCTGATTCTGTCCCTGACGCAGAGGGTTCCCGTCTCAAATATTTCCTCGCGCTTCTTCCTCGTTTTTGCAATGAATCACAGTAGTCTTGCGAGGAAAAAAAACGAGAAGCACGTCACAAGGCTCACGAGCAAGTCCTCGAAAAGATCTAGTGCCTATTGCTGCCCGCCATGTTCCGACACCAGGAAAGGTGCAAATATTGAACTACATATGATAGCGACGACGGAGGGGAATTATTTTTTCCTTCACTTTAAGATAAATGAACAGACACTTTTCAAGGTTCCAGCTTTCCAATCGCGCCTGTTCTCTTTTTTTCGCCATCGTGCAGGGATTTGAGATTTTTAGTCTCAACGTTACTCTACTTGTAGACAACTTACGGAGAGCGTAAAGGCTGGTTCACACTGCTCCATTTTCTTACGTTAAGCTACGTTACGAAATGTTACGTTGAAGTCACCGGGACCTCTGTGCTTCATATTAAGCGGGGCTACCGTTCAAGGAGAAAGCATGACACGCGACACTCGAGACACGAATGCTTCGGTGACTTACACGTAACATAACGTAAGAAAATGGGGCAGTGTAAATGAGCCTTTTTGTTCAAACCGCAGTGACTGGGCCTCACGGTAAGACAACAAACAGCTGGTCATCGTGGCTCAAATCTGAGTCTCAGGAAAGGGGTCTAATAAACCCGTTTCTCACGAAGTGCGCTATCAAAAGAGTTAAACATGGGCGAAACCCTCCCTAGGTCATCTTTCTTTGAATTACTTTTTATTTCATTATTGAAATAAGAATAATGTGAGACGACCAACTTTCACGGTGTGTGTTTAATAATGCAACGACTCCAAGCTTCCACTTTGCGCTTTACCCAAACTACACTGTACCCAAACCATGACTCTTGCCCTTAGCAACTAATGCTAAGAAGCCATTGCCGACTTGCTAGAAACAGCGTCCGAGCTGAAACTGGGGGAAAGAAAGTACTGTCAAAGCCAGCGCGCGTGCTGAGCGAGACTCAAGCCGCGTCTCAAGACACTCGCGCGCCCCACCCTTTGCAGTGCTTTCTTTCACTCAGTGTCAGCTGCGACGCTGTTCTACACACGGTGGTTCTACAGCAAGCCGGTCTAGGATCACAACTCGTGAAGTTCCCTCGCGCTTCCCTTTCGTTTTCGGGAGTCCCCGCAATCAGTGTTGCGAAATAAAATCAAGCGAGATGTTCAGTGCTAGGGTGCCTTCATGTGTGCTTTGCTTAGGGTGGAGACATCTCGCCATTTTGTCCCACACGTTTATTTTTATTTTTTGTTGAGAAGCGCGTGAAAGGGCGTGTCCCTGCACGCGTTTGTTGCGCTGACTGCGCTATGGCGACATTTTGTTTTCGTTGATTTCTTTGTATTTCACCCGTGAGCGCGTGCTGTCGGCATCGGGTACTACAAAGGGTGGCATCACCCTAAACAGAAAGACATTGAGGCACCCTATTCAGTGCTGCCCTTCCGTGTTCTTCTATTACCGGGTTAGAGAGCGGTTTTCCCTATGGCCCTCACTCTCGCCCAGGAGCAGTGGGACTTCTTTAGCCGCGGGGGGGGGGGGGGGGGGTGCGACCGTATACAATGCCCCAAAGCCCCTCTATCCTGGGAAAAGTGGTGCCATTCATTGTTGTGGAAATGCTCGAGACACGTGCCGCGCGCCGCTTCTGGGGAGAACATGGCGTCTGTAATCTAGCTCAGTGCTGCGCTGTGCCGCCATGATCTTCCCAAAAGCTGCACGTTGCACGTCCCTCGTGCATCGGCGCACCTTTTACTACTTTTGAAACATGAAGGGGCTTTACTATGCCCAACACCACCTGAGTCATCGTGAACAACTGTTCCCCGACCACTGCGAGTGAAAATATGTGCAATTATATTGGCTTGAAATAACTGGAGTGAGCCGATTGAAGTAAGCTTCGGCTTACGATAATTAAATGCTTGTCAATACAAACTCGTTTTCTGAGGAGACGAAGAAACAAAAAGATGTTCCGCATAAGTCCCTGCAGGCAGACGGCCTCATAACCTGTATGTCTAATTACTCTAGGCACTTCTCCAAATCAACCCCGGAGCAAAGAGGACAACACGGCGAGGAGGAGGTGCCTCTCAGGAGGGATTAAAGCGCTGTAGTTGCGGTGGGGTTACAGCAACCCCTTCGAGCTCCTGTCGCAGGGAGCAATTAACTATACTCTCCGCGCAAAGGCCGTAACAGGTCGCGCCTGTTCACTCTAGCCCGGCCATTGTTCTTCCAACTGCTGAATGAGGCAAGCGCATTCGGTTTCAAATCTAAACACGTCTGGAAAATCACGCGGAGTGAAAACTTGCGCTGCAGAACGCAGGAATCATCGACTCAAACCACGCCGCCGTCCATTTCGATCTGGATGAGCCACTGCCTAGACGTCTAACAAAAATTACTTACGGTGTATTTCCACAAACGTTTTCTAAACAGAAATAAGCAAACGTTATCGTGTTTCGAAGTCACGTGCGCCAGATCACGAATGCTTGCAAATCCCCGTACTAAGCCACTTCGCAAAGAGCTGGGGATTGTAACACCGTTTCGGTGAGAAAATAATATTTCGTCGAACGAAAATTCGATGTTGTGTATAAAACAAATGGCGGAAGTTTGAAGTCGTCGCCTTCTTGCACCAACAGCGACAAGGTTGGCAGTCTGATATTGGGATTACTTTTTCCTTCATTGACGTAAATAGGAGCACTGTCGGACTGTCAACTTCGACGCTGTTTATTGAGAATGCAGTGATTTCAAGCATCCACCAAGCTTTTCACAAACATTAACAAACTAATCGACCGCATCGTTCGACGCCATCTTCCTTTACAAGCCACCTTCATGTTTCAGAACATGCTGCCGCAATGTTCTGAAACCACGAATGGTGCAAACCTTGAACTACATATGATAGCAACGACGAAGTGAAGTTTGTTTCCCTTCACTCCAAGATAAATAAACAGGCATTTTGTTTTTAAGGTTCTAGCTTCCCAACCGCGCCGTTTCTGTTGTGTCCGCCATCGTGCAGAGATACTTCAGCTTTCAACCTTACTCTACTCGTAGACAACTCGCGAAGAGTGTTTTGTCTAAAACTCAGTGACTGGGCATCCCGGTGAGACAAAAAAGCCAGTCATCGTGGCTCATATTTGGCACTCAGAAAAAGGGTAGTATAAACCGGTTTCCCGCGACGTGCGTTTAAGAAAGGCCAAACACTCATTGTGCCGTTTTCCTGCGGATTAATTTTGTTTATTTGTTTTAAATAACCGCAGTATCGCTTTTATAACAGCAATTTCTTCACTGCAACTGGACCCTCTAGGCCTTGCAAACGCAGCTTGGTGCTCCCGAAAATTCAATTAAAAAGAAATCTCTCGCTGTATATCTCGGTGACTAGTTCAATAAACGTTTTCTGGAACTGAACCTCACAGGCATGCCGGTTTAGTGGCTCTAGTAGAACAATATTTCTTTGAGTTTAGAAGCCTCCTGAAGTGAAAAAAAAGTAATAGATTACTAGAAACTTATTACTCAAAAAAGTGTTTGAATTACAGAATGGTTACAGCTCAAGAAATGTAATGGAGGCGTTACAAAATGTCTACAAAATGTAATGGACTACAAGTAACTCGTAACGCGTTGCGAACAAGTCTGCCCGCAATCCGCACAGCGAGTTCTACGAAAAGGCCGTAATAGGGCTTTCTCGTAGGTCCTAAACTGCGAAATGGAGGTTTAGCGAACGTGTGCTTAATCTGTACTCAATGTTATGGCACGAGCTCCAACTGATTCCCGCTAGCATCACATAGCTTTTGTGAATGGCCTAAAGATTCCTAATAGGTGATTCTGCTCGTCCATTTTCAGCTGCGAGGTCTCTCGTGCTGCAAAATAATTGTAGACGGAAACTGCGGTGCTCGACGTCGAAACTGATCATTTCAAGCAGAATTGAATTATGTAAATCAGACATAACAAGTCAGCGTTTTCTACCGGTTCCAATGTTCAACAATTGAATCTCCTGTTTACACTGAGTCAATTGAGCTTGAACACCCATTCAGTTTGTAAGTCTTTAGAGGCTTATTATTATTTTATATCGCAGTTATCGTGAAGACGGAGTGCATATACCTTCATCTGGTCTAGGGTTCGTTGTCATTTGAAAAGAGAAGACGGTCTAAAGTGTTGTGCCATTTTAACGTGAACGTGCAGACGGCCATGGGAACGTGAAGACACACTGTACTTTGGATGATCCGAACCGCTTGGCAGTTCTCCCGTGTACATGTTGTAAAATACAAATACATATTTCAAAAACAAGTGTGCGTGGGTTAATATTATTCATAATCTTTATTTCCAGATATGCATGGCTGTGTTCCAAATCTAACCCAAATGGATCCGAGTTACTCCGGCGGGTCGTGTCACGTGACAACACAGATTGAAAAGCGTTGAATGCGGGTAGGTTTTGGAACGCCAAGGTACAAAACCCTTGCCCTGGAGTAAGATCGAGTAAATTTTGGAACACGGCCCATGTGTCTGAGCGGATGCGGCAAGAGAACACAAAAGAAAATTTGGCTCAGGCAGATTAGACTGCTTACGTGTGGGAATGCGAAATCATTGTAGTCCCATTTGGTGAAATATTTTCGATTTATGTTTTAGACATGCATTAAAGTTCTTTCTGCTGATTCGGTGTGTGACGCGCGGGAGACAGCGCGCTCGTTTTATACACTCATGATGTGGTGCCTCCTCCTCCCCATTGGCTGCGCCATCACGTGCCCAATGACTCACGCACAAGGACACCTTTAGTCAGCCAAATGGCTGCGACGTGACGTGTGCAATGACGCACGCTCTAGGTAAACCTTTAGTAATGCCAAACCGTGGAGCCGCCGTGGCTTCGGGGAAGCCTGCCCGTCACGCACCCCGGAGGCCCGGGATTCGATTCCCACCCTGACCGAAATGTATCAAAGTTTCTCTCTAGAGTCATTATATATTTTGTTTACATGAACCTCCCTGGGAAATTAAACCTCAATCCGGACATTTTTTACGTATTTTGCTCTTTGCGCCGTCGGCCATTCTTGGTGCCATCACTCAGTCACGCCGCCGACGACGCCGGACTTTGGCGTAAGGGGGCAAATAATCTTTTAGCATTAAAAAGTTTTCTGCCGAGGCCATCAGCCCTATTTTTAAAAGTATTCAACGGTGTGCAGGATTAGTGTGATCATAAAAAAATTCATTATACAAAAAAGATATTCAAATTTATATTAGCTAAGCATCGTAATCACAATAATTCATATCAACGTCATCAAAAGGTTTAAATAGAAATTTTTCACATTGGCATTATTGAGTTAACATTCATTACATACAATGTCCAGCGCTATAGTAAAATTCTCCATTTCTGTTGCATTCAAACAGAAAATATATATAAAGATACACAAAAGACATGGTATATTTTTTTCAACATCAAATTATCAATAAAATTTATTAGTAATGAAAAAATACATCAAAAGCAATATAAAAAAAACACTTCGAAATCTGCTACCCACTCGCGGAACAATTTTTAAGTTTAGGTCACTGGGGCTAAGAAACACGCTTTTACTCTTTTTTTGAACATGCGGATTCTTCGACTTTGGTGTACTATTTCAACAATATTGGGGTAGTTATTTATAAGGTCAGATAATTGGTAATCAAGTTTATTCAAACTATCATCAAAATGATGAGTTTTATAGAGCGCCTCTCTGAACACCCGTCTTGAAAAAAAATTCTGCTATTGTTTGTTTTAACATAAATCAAAATGCAGTCAAGGACTACAAGGTACACAAGCACAAACACGCATAGTAAAGCGCATGGCCACGGTGCATGGTTGGCGCTCGATTGATTTAACCGGTGACAACAAACGCACTAATCGACGTCGAGTTCCGTGACGTAGTGTTTTTTGGCTCTGCTTGATTGGCCTCGTTGACCTGTTATGTCGGCTGCGCTCTGACTTAAAGCGAAAATGAATTTAAACCTCTATCTCGTGCAAAATCTTTTTCATTCATGAAATGCTGACAAGTCATGTCTTCTATTTGTTCTTTATCGTTTGATAACATTCTTCACTGATTGATTGAATATGTTTTATATTCTTGAGTAGTTAAAACAATAGCTACTGACTCGTAACCTTCTAACGAAATCGCTTTGCCAACTCTGCAGCGCGGAACAAAGCTAGTGTCAAAGAACAAAATTTGCAAAACTTGGCACTCTCGCTCAATTAGATGAGCTAGCTGGGCTCCACTTCTGGGCCAGCTGGGCACTGCTAGCATCACTGGCACGTTTGCTGGCAGATGTGTCAGCGAGAGCACGCGCTGAGCGCTGAACGTGCATGGGCGAGCAGCAGAAAGGAGGAATTTAAGAGCAGAGAAGAAGCATCAGTGGCACGAGCCAGTTTTATGGCCACACGAATGAGTGCCGCCATCTAGTGGTTGAACTAATGGCTTGTTCAAGATGGCCTCCGTGGGACCGCCGCCTTAAGCAGCCGAGGCGCAAACTGACCTTTCTCTCGCCTGTCGGAGGTGTCATGTTTCACTCCTTTCAACGTTCTGCCTTTTTTTGATAGTGCAATGTAACTTTTTTCGGCCACTCTCAGAATAGCGATTATTTATGGTCAATAATTTTATTGTGAATATTTATCTTCACTTTTGTTTTAAATATTGTCAAAGTGTCTCCCTTTCACAATACTTGTCAAAGTTTGCCCAGCTCTTTCGTGTGAGCTAATTGAGGTATCGCAACATATTTAGTATTTTCAGAAAGCTGAGAGTATGCTCTTTCTATTGATAACACATTTATTGGTGTGTGTAAAAGAGAAAAGACAGTGTTATCTCATAAAGCAAGAACGATTTCAAAATTTTTGCAAATTGGAGGTCGATTTTCTAAAACAAACCCACCTTTTATTTGGCTGATTTTTTCTTCTAGTCAGCAAATGCAGTGCTTTATAAGGTAATATAAATAAAAATGTAATATATTGTTTGTATGGCAGCTATAAAAGCTTGAAGTCTCATTTTGTTTGACTGTTTTGTCAGTAAATCAACTTACTCGCAAAAATACACGTATTCAAAATTGGCGCCTCTTATTTTTTTATTAGACACCTGTGAACACACTTATTCTCTGATAAATAATTTTAACGCGATTATTTATATGAAATATATTTGAGAAAATTTGCCAATATGATGTTTTTGGACGATATTTGTCAAAGTTTACCAGCTCTTCCGTGTAACCTTTATGAGGTGTCTTAACATATTTAGTATTTTCAGAAAGCTCGAAGTATACTGCTTCTAATGATAACAAATTTGATGTTGTGTGTAAATGAGAAAGGGCAGTATTTTCTCGTAAAGCAAGGACTGTTTAAGAAATGCTGGGAATTGGAGGTCAATTTTTTAAAAATCCTACGTTTTATTTGGCTAATTGTTACTCTCTAGCTACCCTTTGCAGTACCTTATAAAGAAAAATAAACAGAAAATTTAATATATTGTTTGTATGGCGGCTATAAAAGCTCACATTTTGTTTTTGTTCTTTTGTAGCCCAGTAATTCAAGTGACTCACAAAAATACGCTAACTCATAATTAATTCCTCTGAAATTTTTAGTAGCTACCAGTAAATTCTTTTAATAAAAGAAGATGCAAACGGCGAGTTATGCTAATAATTCGTCTTGGTCATAATATCTTTAATGTTTGTTTATTAATCCTGAAACCCCCTCTTTGCAACAATATTTGACGAAATTCAGCAAGCTGTGCTGTGAGACCTAATCAATGTATTTTTATGATCTTTACATCACCGTAAAGCTTAAATTGAGCTGTTTCTTTTGAGTATAATTTGAATATTTTGCGCTAAATATATAACGCGTAACATTTGCCTGAAAAACAAATATTTAGAAAACTTGGAAGTTTGAAGTCGATTTTCTAAAAAAACTACCTTTCATTTCTTTCATTTTTATTCACCATTAGGTTATATAGTAGTCTGTCAGGAACTACCAACTGAAATGGTAATATATTGTGTGTATGGCCGCTATTAAGACTCGAATCTCGTGCTAAGAGAGTCTTTGAACGGGACTTCGCATAGACGCTCAGCTCAGCAGAATTTTGACCTTTGTAAGGTTTTCTATTTAATGTTAGTACTTACCTCAATATCTGAGCGTAAAAGCCAGTGAAGCAACAATATTTATCCTAACAATGTTTATTTACTTGGCACTGGGGTAACTTGCAAGGTGTGTGAGCTTCGCCCCATGTATTGACGGAAAAGATACGAAACATTTACTCCCTGACAAACTTAAGTCAAGAGGGAAAAGTCTAAGTAACCCGGCATGAATCACTGAAAATAGAAATGAAACCTAAACACATGACTAACACAAATGAAGATTTACCCGCCTCGAAGCGCTCGTTATTTTACGAAAGAGTCCGTATGTGCACAAAATAAACCGTACTTTCTAAGCGTCAGATACTAAATCGTACGTATGTATATCCACGAAATATCTGTCTGACATAAGAAAATATGACAATTACATATCAAGTTCGGTAAGTTTCAAACTCAAAGTCGAAAGCGAGAGGCCCGAGAGGAATTCTCTAACGATGTACATTCCCCCGAATTGGGAGGAAATAAGCGCTGTGCCCGCACTTGTGGATACTGACTTCTAAACTTTTTTTAAGTGCACTACTCCAAATTTAAATAATGTTTATGGTTGAATATTGAGATAACTGATAACGATGAATAGGAAACCTTATATAGGCCAAAATTCTGCTCAGCAGAGCGCCTGCGCGAAGTCCCGTTCAAAACGCTCATAGCACGAGATTCGAGTCTTATTAGCGACCATACAAACAATATATTACAATTTATGTTGGTAGTCCCTGATAGACTACTATATTACCAAACTGTGAATAGAAAATAAAAGAAATAAATGGTGGGTGTTTTTAGAAAATCGACTCCATACTTGCTAGTTTTTCGAAATCTTCGTTCTTGTGGCACATGTTGCGCATTATATATTTAGCGCAAAATATTCAAACTATTTTCAAAAGAAAGAGATTATTCGGAGGTTTACGGTGATGTAAACATCATAAACATATGTTGATTAGGTCACACTGCACAGCATGCTGAACTTCTTCAAATATCGTCGCATAGAGGCGGTTTGAAAATTAAAACAAAACAAAACAAAACATTTAAGATCTTATGACCCAGACGCTTAATTAGCAAAAAAAGCATATCTAGAGAGTGTTCCCAAAAAGTTATAATAATGTAGCGTAAAAAGTAGGGAAGAGGGATGGAGTGAAATATGACATCCCCAATAAGCTGGAAAAACGTCAGTCTCCACCTTGGCCGCTTCAACGGTCCATAACTTGAGAACAAAAAATCCGACGAAGTCGCCGTTTTGCGTCTTCTTTTATTATAGGAATTTCCCGAGAACATGTATTTTTTTACAAAAATTAAAAATTCGACCCAAAATTCGTGCCTGAGTTGAAATGAAATCACCCATATATATATATATATATATATATATATATATATATATATATATATATATATATATAGATGCAAAAGTAAGGTGCGCGGACCTAGCAGCCGAAGGATGATAAAAATAACAATCCAATTCGATGGCGAATAACGTCATGCAAGAAAAAAGTGTGAAGTGCCGAAAAAAAGTTGTATCAGTTTACAAGAATAATAAAGGCTATACACAAGAACGCTAGTTACGCGGGTAGAAAAATTGAAAAAGGACAGAATAAAAGTTAAAGATAAAGCACAAGAACTTACAAAAATAGACCATTAAATGGAAACCGAAATAAAGAATTAAGAATAAAAAAAAATAAAAAAGGGACTGACGTCCGTTGACGTTTCGGCAGTGGCACTGCCGAAACGTCAACGGACGTCAGGCCTTTCTTGTTGTAACTCCATAATGCAACGTGCGGGACCCTCGTGACGTCACTCGTGACGTCACGTGTGGCTTCATTACAGGAAGCGTCCCGTAATGCACCGCGCGGTTACGCCGACGCCGCTCAAGCCGGAAAAAAGCGCCTAAGAGCTGCGCTCTAAAGGAGGCTATAATGAAGAGTGTAATATTACACACACACACACACGCACGCACACACACGCACACACACACACACACACATACATTCACATACACACACACACGCACGCACGCACGCACGCACGCACACGCACACGCACACGCTCACGCACACACACACGCACACGCACGCGCACACACACACACACACACACACACACACACACACACACACACACACACACATACGCCTGTCATATGACGCTGGCAAGCGTCATATGACAGGCGACACATAAACAAGCGACACATTGCCACATATTCAGTTCGGTCCTGGGAAAGGGGCGCGAAGTCGAGACGAAGTCGTCGGTGCCGGCCGAGATGGGCGAGGAACTGTGGCGTTTCGCAGACTGGTGCGTAATCCGTTACAAGTAACGAAATTACTTGTAATCCCTTACATTTTTCAGCAATTTTGTGACGCAATATTTACATATTTGGTAGAATAATTTAAAGTAATTCCCTTACATATTTACGTAAAGGATTACTTGTGTATCGTTACATTTTTAATCAACGACCCTTGAAAAAGAAACAAAATTATTTCTTAGTAAAGTCGATTGTAGTCACGCTTTCATGCGCATTGATGACCAACGCAAAAGGAGGCTTGACACTCTTCTGGTCCATAGTGCATTTCTTTACAACACCAAGCCCCAGAACATGTTATTTTGTTTCTTTTTTTTGCATACCCTAACAGCAGAATTAAAAAATCCAAAACGTTATTTCTAAAAAAAAGTGGGGTTAAGTTATTTGTTTTTTTTAGTCCCCTTTTTTCCTTTGCAATCAAAGACGGGGAGAGGAGGACGCCAAGTGATTGTGTGCCTCTTCGAAAAGCTCGAGGCTTAAGTGCACAGACAAGAATTAACAATGTCCCCTTCGGTTATAGTGGACATGACCATTTTCATAATGTCCCAACAGGAGAGGACGCTTCGTCTGCCCTAAAATCGACTAAAGCGATATGATAATAAGTGAAAGTGTTATAGCAACAAGCATCCTTGTTCGTTGCTGCACAAGAGGTATTAGAACGCTTCTCAACATCTCCTAGAGATGAGGATGTATATTTAACTTCTTTGCACCTTATTAAACCGAGCTTTAAAAGCTACTTATGACTTTTGCTTTTTTTTTTTTTGCAGCCCAACTTTTAGGGCTTGCTCACTTTATTCGTTAATTCTAGTCAAGCTATCTGCATCTCAAACTTCCCCTTCTTTGACCCCGATGAATAGCCTTACCAACTCGCCCAATCTGCAGTATTAACAGGTTTTATCTGCATCTCATTCACCCTTTGTGTGCGTCAGTTTTTTTCGAGCACTTTGGAAATGGGAATGGACTTTTTTTTTCGTTTTCTTATTTTTACCCGAGCAGGACACGTGGTATCTCAAACACAAATATTTACAAAAAACAAAAAAAGAGTAGCTGACATAGGTAGAGATTCTCGGCTTGAGGAGGAAGTGAAACTCATGAGTGGGGCTCTCTGCCCTTTGCTACCTGTGGCCTCAGCGGACGTCTATCTTGAGAGTACACTGGAGTACACTACTGCCGGCCCCTGCTCTGCATTTTGAACGGCATCAAGAAAGGTACGCGTACGCAAACGTGCGTTCACATTGCCTTGTTTTAATCAACGTTTCAATTAATTGTTTTGGGGAATCTACCTGTTTTTTTTTTTTTTCTTAAAACCTATATTTATATCGAAAAAGATTTATTATCTTGTTCACCAACATTTCAACAAAGGCTCGCTCGACCTGTTCGCAATCAAAGGAAGAAGAGTATAAATCGAAACCTGATTTGTTATTTAATTTTCACGTGTAAATATGACCTGTCTTACTTACTTCGTATTCTACCGTTTGGAACCATTTGCCGGTATAGTTACATGTACATAAATCGGTTCTTATTACAGGTTTGGCCGGTTGTACCGAAATCTCGAAACATCTACGGTTCCGTGATTTTGACAATATCAGGCACAGCTACAGCGATGAAGCTCTGTTCTTCCTTTAGGGTAAAAGATCACTTCCGTCGCTTCGCTGGAGAAGCAGAATGCACTGCATCAAGCATTCGTGAGGAACATTATAGTAGTACTCCCATCTAGTGCCTCAGTTGAAAGGGTGTTCACCATTGCATTCAACATCTTCAAGACGAAATGAGGCAAGGTGTCTAACGAGATTTTCGAGAGCCAGCTGTTGCTAAAAATACTCGAGGTCAATCATTGGGACTGGTGGCAACAATAAGAATAACCCTCTTCCCTTTGCTCTTTACTTGAGGACAGTAATGCTGGAAGTAACGCCACGAAAGAAACGGATTACATTTTGGTAACGGTCACTTACTTTTATAGAAGGGTAATTGTAATTGTAATTAATTACAAATTAGCCTTGAGTAATTGTAAACGTAATTCATTACTTTTTTAGTAACGTGTACAAGTCTGGCGTTTCGTACTTGCTCGAAAACGTTCAGGGTGCCCCGATTTCTTGTTAACCCTTGGGATGGTCGCAAAGTACTACGTCCCTTTGAGCGAGTCGTCGAAGAGTCGGCAGGCAAGACCCACCCTGGCGACATCTCTCCGATGAGCCAGTGAAGGCCACTTGAGGTTCTTCAGCCGACTACAATCTCGACAGAAAAGCTTCGTACCCCATCTAAGGGTTTGCGAACTGCACTTTCTGTCATACGAGGAACCTCTCTGCGATCGACTAGAGCAAGAAAATATTCTGAAATGTACGTGGTTATACAAAGACGGCTCTGTGACTCTACGGCATTACTACTGCCGTAGTAAGACACCGAATGCCTCCAACATGGCGCCAAGGTTCTGATAGCAGACGACAATGTTGGTTTCGATATCGAGTCTAACTGGAAGTGGCGTCAGGTGCAAGAAGCCAGTAGACTGCATTATATACTCCGTTTCGATTATGATGGTGCGCAGCATGACGCTTCAAGCCATCGCAGCCAATGAAACTCTGTGAACGTAGCACTTGACGCAAGCGCGTCACTGCGACCGTTCCGACAGTCACGTGACTCTCATGCGGAGTTGGGTTGACTCCGATGGCTCGCATAACGAAGCGGAATACGAGGAGAAGGAAGGAAGGGGTCGACTACCGTCGAACACGAAGGGATTGGCGCATTAATTATTTCGGTGCCTCGGGGTTCGGGCTCTTGTTGCGAAGGGAGGAAGGGAGGTGTTCACGTCTCTCGGATTTCTGTGAGCAGAATTGTCAAGTGGCTGGAACCGCAGCCTTTCAAGGAGACGCGAACGAAATCGTGCGGTTCGTCGGACTTTGCTCGGCAATATGCTCTCTCGAGAAGCCCCTTCTCGAAGTGCGCTGAAGTAGGCTCGCTATGAAGTATAGCGAAGTGCGAGACGTTTGTAAGTGCGTCAAAACAACCAGGTAAAAAATAAATATATACATATATATTTATTTGTATATAAGTCAAAGATACGTACTTTCGGAGCTACTATACTAGGAAGTTTCTTGTATATATACATAACGAGACATCGCCGAGAAGCTTGGCTTCGTCAGGATATATATTTATCTGTGTGTGTGTGTTTGTGTGTGTGTGTGCGCGTGAGTATAGAACTGCGTTGTAGATATTTGCAGTCACATCCTATTATGAAGTACATTAAAATAAATCCCAATTCAAAGTAACGGAGTTTGTTTTCGTTTTCTCTAGCCATAAATGAACTCCTTCATGTCGAATCGAAAAGAGCGGCACTTTATTGAGGTGTTTAGTACACAGGAGGCAATAATTTATATTACTGAATTCGTTAAGTGCGCTTTTTGATTGTTTGTTCATTTCGCCTCACTTTTTTTAATTTTAGAATGAATGTGCGATCTAAACTCCTAGGATTTTTTACTACGAAGATACATCGAGTGTGCCAAGATTAGACGCACAAAACGCCACAAAAGCAAACGCGTCTTGACTAAGAAATTCGTTTCCATGTTCATTTATTTCAGTAGCCAGTTGAACCATGCCTTTATAATGGAATCGGCCAATACAAATTTAACATAGAATTGTACGATATTTGGAATTACTCTGATATATCAGTGTTTCTCAGTTTTACTATTTCATTACATGTATAAAAAAAATGTCAGTGATCGGTTCCAGTCAGTGGTTTTATCTTAACTTTTTCTGTTTCGATAATATATCAATCACATTACTGAGCTTATACCTGAGATAAACGATTAAAAGGCAGCTCCACATTTGTTTTTCTTTTTTATAAACGCTTGAAGACTATTTAGAAATATAGACAAGGGCAGAATACTTTAAGAAATCTTGAGCTTCTACTTTGCCGCAAAGCACTTGAGAAGGTCGATACCATCAGGGAGCTCGGCGAATGCCGCGACTGAAATTTGTTAAGTCCTAAGAAACAGTGTGCGCTGCGGCACCGAGCATTTACGTTTTACCATGCTCAGAGCTACATCATAGAAGGTTCTTTTTTTCTTTTCTTTTTTCGAGGGGGGGGGGGGGGGTTTGAATCTCACCACACGCATACAAATGGTACAATAATATGTTTGCAGCTCTTCGTACAATGCCAGTATAATGATTATTAAAGACACCGTCATTTTTATGGAATTCGACGGTGTATTGTTTATATAGCCAACTCACTTGACGATAAATTGTAATCGTATTTGCAAAAGGTAAAGTAAACTTCGCAACAAAAAAATAAAAAAAAACGAAGGAAAAAAAACGAAGGAAAAAAAAACGCGCTCGTAAAGCGGCAAGAGAAGAACATTTAACGCGGACTGCAGACTGTCAGTTCTGTCTAAACACGCACAGTTGCACTTCTGACATCTTGAAACCACACGTTTTACAATGCTCAATAATCCAGTCTAGACGACAAAATAAATCGCGTATTGACGTTGAAACAAAGGTGCAATATTGATTGATTTTAACCACACCACCGAAATTCCGAAACAAAGTACAGCCCAAATTTCAGCTCGACAACTGCAAAAAAAAAAATAGTTTTTGATTTTTTTTTTTTTTTTACTTATTCTCGCTTTGGTAATGAGAAGATGTCGCGATATCTGTACTTTTCGATCACGGGAAACTTTTCTTGTGCTTAATGATTTTTAGTATGGTGGTAAAAAAAAAATAATTTCAATGTATTAGAGGAAAATAAAAGAAAGAAACGAAAGCGCACGTTAAAAGAAACCTCAAAAGGTTCTCGAAAAATAGTAGCCTGGATGAATGGGATACTGTATAGTTCAATTTAGTGAGTAATAAGCAGCGCAGGGACACGGACAGTGTAGTAGACGGAAGACAAGCACGGCGCTAACTTACAACCAGTGGCGTCACTATAGGGTCAGCGGCACCCAGGGCAGTAGCCTGCCGAGCCCCCCCCCCCCCCCCCCCCCCCCCCCGCCGCTTTCGCGTGGCCCGCCACGACACCCTCTTGAGCGCTGCACCCAGAGCAATCCGCCCTCCCCCCCCCCCTCCCCCCCCCCTCCCCCCCCCCCCCCCGCTCTCTTGTGACGCCACTGCTTACAACTCAGCTTTAATATATCTGAAAACGCGTATAAATACAAAATTTGCCAGAACCAAAAGCAAAGAAGGGAAACAACCCTTAACAAGGAAGGCACGTGTTCACCTGCGCGCAGTATTCACCGGTCTACAAAGAAACGTGCTCCCCTTTACCGACAAGGCAAGTGTAGGGCCGCTAATACCCTTGTCAGACGGGTATTTTAAGGGCCTTTAGAACAAGCTCTTTTATAAAATCGACGAACCAGCGCACGCTGTACGGCACGTGCGCACTCAACATCGCGAGGCGATTGGCCATATGCCCGTGCTTCTATAATCTCCCGCGTGAAAGAAAAAAAAAAAAAAGACGAGTTGGATGTGAATTTTAGAGTATGTTTATGCCGTGAATCTGAATATCACGTTCGTTTTCCCCGAAGATGTAACTAAACGCAAGGAAACACGAGAAAATCTCCGATCAGCCGTTCCGTCATAAAAGGATCTTTCGGCCGCCAAGCCCGTGTCGCTCGTGTGGGCAGCGCGTGCAATTGCAAGCTAGCCAGGTACAAATTCCCCCGCAATGACACCAGTCGTGACGTCTTTTAACGCGATAGCGTTTAGGAGCTCGTCTCGCAGAAAATCCGGCGTCGGCGTCGGTGGGACCGAAAAATCCCATAATGTAACGCGCGCTTCCACCTGTGACGTCACAGATGACTGTGACGTCATGACCATATCAACCCACCAAATATAGCGGGAAGTTTTTCCGCCAAATTTAGCGGAACATTTTCCCGCCAAGCTTAGCGGAAGATTTTCATGCCAGATGCAGCGTAAAGGGTTCCGCTAAATTTAGCGGGTTGATAGGCTCATGACGTCACAGCCACGTGACATCACGCGTGACGTGACATGCTGTCACACGTGACGTGACATGCTGTCACGCGTGACGTCACGTGAAACGTGACGCTACCAACCAGACCACGCACACACGCTGGCACGGCTTGGAAACGAGCGCAGGTTTGTATGAGAAGGCTTTGCGAACGGGGACCGATAACGCTATCACGTTCCACTCTTAAAGGCGAAGCTTAAGCGTCCCCCAAGTTTTTTCTGATCTTTTTTAAAAATAGCGAGAGTGCGCGTGCATACCTTTGATAGACGCTGAAGCTCCGCGAAAGCGGAGATTCCGAAAACTCCTTTTATGACGTTACCCTCCGGGAAGGAGCCGGGACATCAGCAGTACTTTGAAAACTCGTTTCCGCAGCCTCCGTGCACCGAATTGAAAAATAATCTCGATATTCATGATCCTAAAGGCCAAATGAAGAGGATTTAAGTGTTCTTCTTCAAATACAGAACCGCTTCAGCTTCACGGAAGCCTGCAGCATCGCGTAGTGTTTCCGGGGAAGGCTTGAAAATATATGCATTTTATTCGAGAAACATATCAGGGAAAATTAACAAATAACCTTCATGCGCTGGTAAAAAGAAGAAAGAAAAAAAAAAAGACGAGATGGATGTGAATTTTAGAGTATGTTTATGCCGTGAATCTGAATATCACGTTCGTTTTCCCCGAAGATGTAACTAAACGGAAGAAAACACGAGAAATCTCCGATCAGCCGTTCCGTCACAAAAGAATCTTTCTGCGGCCAAGCCCGTGTCGCTCGTGTGGGCAGCGCGTGCAATTGCAAGCTTGCCAGGTATAAATTCCCCCGCACTGACACCAGTCGCGACGTCTTTTAACGCGATAGCGTTTGGAGGTCGTCTCGCAGAAAATCCGGCGTCGGCGTCGGTGGGACCGAAGAATCCCATAATGTAACGCGCGCTTCCACCTGTGACGTCACAGATGGCTGTGACGTCATGACCATATCAACCCACCAAATTTAGCGGGAAGTTTTTCCGAAAAATTTAGCGGAACATTTTCCCGCCAAGCTTAGCCCAAGATTTTCATGCCAGATGTAGCGTAAAATGTTCCGCTAAATTTAGCGGGTTGATAGGCTCAGGACGTCACAACCACGTGACATCACGCGTGACGTGACATGCTGTCACACGTGACGTCACGTGAAACGTGACGCTACCAACCAGACCACGCACACACGCTGGCACGGCTTGGAAACGAGCGCAGGTTTGTATGAGAAGGCTTTGCGAACGGGGACCGATAACGCTATCACGTTCCACTCTTAAAGGCGAAGCTTAAGCGTCCCCCAAGTTTTTCCTGATCTTTTTTGAAAATAGCGAGAGTGCGCGTGCATAGCTTTGATAGGCGCTGAAGATCCGCGAGAACGGAGATTCCGAAAACTCCTTTTATGACGTAACCCTCCGGGAAGGAGCCTCATCAGCAGTACTTTGAAAATTCTTTTCCGCAGCATCCGTGCGCCAAATTGAAAAATAATCTCGATATTCATGATCCTAAGGGCCAAATGGAGAGGATTTAAGTGTTCTTCCTCAAATACAGAACCGCTTCAGCTTCACGGAAGCCGACGGCATCGCTTAGTTTTTCCGGGGAATGCTTGAAAATATATGCATTTTATTCGAGAAACATATCAGGAAAAATTAACAAATAACCTTCATGCGCTGGTAAAAAGAAGAAAGAAAAAAAAAGAAAGAGACATAGCTACTTTTTTTCAGCAAAACCATAGCTGATCATTTAAGGTAGGGTGCGCCATTTAACGGATATCTAAATACTGCGACTCATCGCGCTAAAAAAAAAAAAAAAAGTACTTCTTTTGTTTTTTTCCGTTGCGTGCGACAATCGAATCTACCCGTAATCTAATCTAGGGAGGGACTCAACTTCTGAAAAAGACCCAAAGCTTTAAGTGAGACACGGTAAGCGCTCAGAGGTCGGTTATTATTTCGTAATCAGGGCGGTACCAACTTTCTTCTCGACAAATAAAAAAAAAATTAAAAAAAATTTACGTGAAGGACGATGATCTAAACGAAGTGGTGCACCAAAGACCCGCAATTGCGGTGACGCAAGATTGGACGAGAGGCGATGAACTGAAGTGCAGATGACAGGGTGGCCACTGGAGAAAACAAAAAAATAGAGAGCAAATACAGAATGGCGCGGCCTATAATCGGACCGGTTGTCGCAGAAGAACGAGAAGAACGGTAAAGTTAATAAAATAGAACGAAAAAACGAGGCGTTAAGAACTGGGATATACGCCGACGACCAGATGACAGAAGTAACGACCTCCTTGGCAGTAAATCCTGGACGATGGCGATCCACGCCGGAAAAAAAATAATAAAAAAAATCTTTTTACGAGCTGGTGTTTAGGAGTTAATGTTTTGTTAGTGGAAAACTAGACAGAAAAGAATATAGTAAGCTCTCCTTTTACGAAGTGCGGCGCTAAGGTTTCTTAGACTTTTGTATTATATTCTGATGTTTTTTTGTTTGTTTTTTCTGTTCCGTCGAAAGATAGGTTTGAAAGGAGTTGCAGATTTTTGAGCGTTAACTCAATAGCAATTAAAAAAATCTTGGTTAAGAGGCAGGTCAGCTGACCTGCCTCTTAACCAAGGGGCAGGGGGGGGGGGGGGGAGGCCAGGGTGAAGGCGGGTTAATGAGGTAGCGTGGATTGCAGTTTTGTCGTTTTAGGAGAACCATTCGGTTGCATATGTTACACAAATATCAACGCTTTTTTCATCAGGTATTGCTTTCCAGTTTTCACGGGGATTGCAATCCACGCGTGGATGTAGACCATGGTCGTGGTATATAATTATTTTACGAAAGGTAGTGAAATAAATAGAGCAACGCGTTCATGAGGTTCAAGCGTACAAGAATGCGAAGTGAAAAATCCCAAAGAAAAACTATCTCAATCGCAGGTTTCGAAATCACATCACTTGAGAAACAAAGATTTGACATTAGTGGTGTGCAAATTGGGGCTCTAATTAAATTAGCGCTGCCTAATGTATAGCTCTTTTACTGCGAGGGAAAGATGCGACACGTTATCTCCACGCTGTTGAAGCTAGGAGTCTAAGCCTGGCACTGCGCAGTTTGATTCTAACCAGTGCTATTTACACACCCCTATAAATTTTTATACGCGCATGAAATCCTCCACTTGACCTCCATGTCCACCGATACGCCCAGGAAGGACAACTCAGAAACAATTAGGGCACACGATCATTTACGGTTCGTTTATATATCTATAGAATAACATTCTCGTTTTCCTCCACTTTTTTTCACCTTATCGTCTTCCTGGATGTGGCCAATCGGTCTCGCCCATACGTTTCACTCGGGTGCGTGCAGACATTTATTCAAGGTTGCATTTGGAGGCCGCGCCTCTACACCGGGAGTCCGGACAGAAAAACGAAACAAAAATAACGAAGGTAACAAAAACGTGGAGACTAAAGGAACACAATAGCGCGTCCCCAACCGAGTACAGATGTACAGGGTGCCTCGTTGAAAGATAGGCGAGAATGGGGGGGATCCAAGCGCGCGAAGCGATAGACCCTGGACAAATGAGGCTTTCAGTCGCTGGAGTGTTCGGACGTCCGTTAGGTCCGGCTCCCTTCATTTCCTCCCGGCTGACTTATCTATCTTGTTCATTCTCTTACATTGCGCGCTCGGGTGCCCTGATGGCGGTACCCTACTGACGAAAAACGGTCCCCGAAGACTTCCTTGTGGTTTTTTTTTTTTTTTTTTTTTCTGGTCAGGATGACTTGAATTTAGACGCGCTGCTTTCGGAGCTGTAAAAGAAAAAGGCTATATCTTCTTTTTTTTGTGCATTTAATTAAGGTTTGCCGTTGGGTTCACTCTTGATGAACCAAATACGGGTTGACATATTTGCGTTTGAATGTTGTCGATTGCGTTGCGTCCAATTGTGAGCGATTAGGACGAAAGAACACGCTTCTACACTGGCGACATCTGTCAGGTGGCGTTGGAACCCTTTGATCCGAAGATAATCTAGACTGAAGGGTTTTTTTGTTTTTTTTCTGCGCTAGTTCCGAGATTAAAGGTCTATGACGAAAGGTCGCTTATAGTAAAGTGGTTAGTTGGGCGAGTTGGTAATGATTGAACATGGTTAAAACTGCGCACAAATAGAAAGGAACAGTGAAGAGGGAAGAGGGCGCCCCTTGTCTCTTTTCTCTTCCTCTTTACTGTTCCTTTCTATTTGTGCACAATTTTAACCATGTTCGATCGCTTATAGCTCTTTAAAAGTTCGTTCGAGCGTACGGTGAACAAAAAAATCAGGCTCAAAAGCTTGGACAATAGGCGGATCGGAAGTGTTTTTGGGGTACCCGAGATGATACCAATGAGCTCTGTCGTCGTCAGCGGCCATACGCGGTTCCAACGCACTTGATCACACTTCATCACACTTGAACGCAAATGTGTGAACCTGCCTAAATTGTTCTACACCAATCGCTGGCATACTTTAAAAAGCAAAAAGAGAGCTGGCAGTTTCACGAAGTAGTAACTTCAGCAAGCAGTAACTCTGTGTTTTTATCACGTCTTTGGGTTCGCTTCAAAATATTCCTCGAGTGTAAATTTCATATACCACGGATTTTGTTGATTTCATTTACTTCAAATGAACTTCTCCGACACAGACGTAAATAGAGTTGGTACAATAAAGGTTGACACAATTGTTTGTTTTCACCCTTGTGTGGTGGCTGCCTAAATTTGTTTTTTCGTGTTTAGAAAATAACGAAAAATCCTGGAAGACATATTTATTTTCGATCACCAAGCTTTTCCTGTAACAGTTAGACCTTACGTGTAATAAGTACTGTCTAGCAGATAACAATTTTTCATGATACAGGCTCAGGCTCGAAGCTATTCGCGACTCTAGCGGACTATAGGGGGCGCGCTGGTCAGGCAAAATGGCAGACGAGAGGAGGTCGTTCTCGTCGTTCAACACGCGGACCACCATAAATTACTTGCACTGCAGCGTAAAATCGGTGGTATATATGAAAGCAAAATCAATTTTTCGACGTTAAAAACATTCTAGTCAGTGCGTAGGAATGACACGGCGGAAGCATCAAATAAATTACTGGAAACGATGTTTGTTTCTATGTTGCCTACAAGAACCAAGCAGCGATAGCAGACGACAGATTCGAAATGGCCTCCTCTCCTGAGCTTCTCGGCGTGGCCGCTACGTGGCGTCGATTTGGCTGGAGTCGCCAATAGCCTGGTCCAAGAATAATCCCTCTCAGCATATCCCAAGCTTTTACAAATCTACTCCATCAAGCTCTAATCGCTCACATCTACCCACGTCTGTTTCTTAAAACAAGAGCTTCCTCCCTTCCATCAGCGAGCTGGTGCGCACATAACGACCCCACGACAACGAATGACGTCAGCGCCTTCTACGTCGCACGCTCATTTCCAAATGGAAAACCACACAGAACAAGACAAAAATTCCGCCGGAACAATAAGGTCAAGGCTCATTCGGTGGCCGTTAAGATACCCGTGTTCTCATATAAACACCCCGCCATGTTTATATTTTGTCCGCAACGCGTCGGAAGCTTCGATTGTTTCGATCGTGACAGTGAAGCCTCTGACCCTCGAACGCAGAGCACGCGCAGCTATTCAATGCCGGTTCAATAGCTGCCTCTTTTGCTCGTGCGTGTGACTGATCGGTCCTGCTTTTCACATACTTTTCCCTTGGGTTTGTTGTTCAAATTTGTTCTTACTTTAGTGCTCGTTTTGGTGCTTGTGTGTGTGTCTGTATGTGTGCGTGCGCTTGAATTGATGCTGTATACGTCATTAGAGCTTGGCTTTGGGACATTTCACTTTTTTTCTTTTTACGGGAACGCTTTTCAGAGATCGTTCAGAGTGGAGCCGCCTTCTTGATGCTTACCCGGGCGTAATGGTTCGGAACGTAGGCAGAGCGATTGAAGCAGTAGTCTAGTACAGTTGCTTCGTTTTATTTTTGTATATGGTCATCTGGTCTAGCTTGTTCCGTACGTGCCTTTCAAGGTAAGGCTCTTGTTGACCGGAATCGCCGAGAGTGCCGCGGGAAGTGCCTTTCTGGCGAGGGCGGCGCTGACAGCAAACACGTCTTACTTCGTCGAGTGTTGAGCCCGGGGTGCTTCCCTTTGTTAAAACACGTCTCGAAAAATCAATTCAGGCGTCTTTGTGAAACCTGAAAGCTTCGGATGGAGTTTTGGTAGTACGAGAGGTGAAGAGCTAAAAGAAAGTAAACAAGAATATAAGTGTACAAAAATGTTAGGTTGCGATAGTTACGAATAGACGTTATACAGTGTGAATGGCAGCAACCTAAAAGTTGATATGATTATCTAGGCAAACTATATTTATTTTTATTTTTTTCAATACTGCGGTAGAATTCATAGAATCTTGTATATAATAATGTAAAGGCTTTTGTCTTAGGGCGCGTTTCGTCAGGTCGCCAAATTTGTCGCACGATTCCTTTTTTTTTTTTCTTTGATTCTCAGGAACATTTGAAAGAGGTTCAAAGAGCGTCCCTTGACTCGAGTTCTTAGCTTTGACTGCTCTAAAGACGCCATTTTGAGTTGACGCACTGTCTTTGTATATATATTGTTTTGTGTACTCGCATGCTTAGCATAGGGTTCTACAATGAGTATCGCCATTACGAGAAGAAGACAAAAAAGGCACCGTACTACAATCTATGATAAAGTAATTTCGTCGCGTGTATATTTAGCCAGCCGCAAGTTAGCCCCAATCAACGTCTGGTGTCTCCAGCGTAGATTAGACGCGTGGCCCGTTCAATATTACCGCGAATCCGGGTTCTTTAATGATCTTCACGCTGTAGTGACACATGACCGCACTCCGGTACGATGCTCATTCAGTACGAAACAAGCCGGGGGGAGGGGAGGGGGTGGAATTGAGCCCGTAGGGTTCCTGGGGTCTGCAGCGAGAGCTTTCGCTCCACCTGCTCCCCGTGCTCCGCGCTGGGGTACATTATTAACACACTCGGTCACCGATCTCCCAGTCTATGCGGACCGCAAGTCCGTCTGCTTCTTTTGCAGGTGTTGTGGTGACGTGAATGAAAGCTAGTGGGTAGACCTCAAGGCAGCTTCCCTTGAGGTCTGCCCACTGTGTTTTCAATCAGAGCCAATCAGAGCTCGGCGTCTTTCTGACGTAACCACAACTCCTGCGCAAGAAGCAGACGACTTGCTCTCCGCATTGAAGTCGATCAAGCGTCGGAAGACGCTCAACGCACTCACAGATATGGAAGTACTTACATGTGCTCACATAAGTGCTACGCTTCTGAGTGGAAACACTTTAGCCATCGTCGTGCCTAAATTAATTGTTGCCAGTTATTATGAAGTGTTATGTGAAAAGGCAGGAAACTGTCAGTGACAGAAAAAAAAGATAAACTATGTTGTTATCTAATTAAGCGATTACATGCAGATATAATTAGAAAAACCGCGGCGGGGCCGCGTGTCTAATTCCATGCTAAAATTAGCGGGTAAACGTAATTTGCGTGTAGGCCACGCGACACAAGGCGATGTGACGCCATTTTGCCCGCTAAAGTTAGCGGGTAAAATAAATTGGTGTTGAGGTCAGGTGACATCAAGCAGTGAGACATAATTTTTCCCGCAAAAGTTAGCGGGGAAAAACTGAATTGGTGTTGATGTCACGTGACATCGAGTCATGTGTCGTCATTTTTCCTGATAAATTTAGCTGGGAAAATAAACGTCCAGAAACATGCCTCAAATTGGACTAAAAATCCTTAAAAAGCAAATCGCAAAAAAAAAAAAAAAAATAAACAAAAGAATTGATATCGACGGATCTTTTTGACACAGTATATCTGAAGCACATGAAGCCGCATTGCGAATCGTATAACTATCGCCCATTGCGCCCACTCTGGATTGAGCACCAAAATGGCGGAGCTCACAACATAAACGAGAAACGGAATGACGACACCGCAAACGGGGGATTAGATAGTGACTTTTATGCTCACGCATTGAAAACCCAGTAAGCGCTCTAGCTTACTCACACACCCGCCTGCCTTTGTGGAACTCCATTCACGCTTGTGTAATTCAACCATTCTCGCTCGTTTAAGTGCCAAAACCCTTCGTAAATTAAAAACAAAAACAAAAAAGCGTCACTCTTGCATCACTGCTGCGGCGCTCTTCTGCAACGCGTCGCGAACATAGCCTCCTCTCGACCGAGCCGTTTCTAAGGTCAAAAAACCTCTCATAAATGATTTCATTCAAAGCTTGCGGCTCGACTGGAGCGTAAATCCTCCCGAATAATGGCGGCTACCCTGCCCATTCGAGCGAGATTAAAAATAGATGCGCGGAGTAGTGGGTACCACGGGCCGATGCTGTTATAAGGGGCTGAGACGACGACATCGTAAAAGCTGACAGCGTGCCGCGGCCAGTTTGACTTTGGAGCGATCTTGTCAAAAAACCCGAGCCGCCTTTGTTCGAAACGAGGGGATTCTAAGATCCCCTAATCTCGATTTTCTTTTTTTTTCTTGAAGTCCTTTTATGCGTGAAACGCTATCTCTCGATGACCTTCGAAACCTGCGAAAAAGGTTAAGGGCCGGATCACAGAGATTTTTATAACTTAAACGACACAGTTCGAACTCGTCACAGCCCAACAGTGTCGACAGTGTTCTCCGCAAGCAAGCTTTAGGGCAGGGGTTTCTAAATTTCTCTCGCAGTCTAGAGGGCCGAAAAAAAAAAGCAATTATAAACGAGGAGAAATTAAAATAATAAACCTAGGTATGAATTTAAACACAAAAATAAATGTTAGATTATGGTGAATACGTAGCTTACCAAGCATACTACAAAGCGCATGGAAACTTGGGTTTCCATGCGCTTTGTAGTTCTTTTGTAGGGACTGCAGCTTAGTACTTCCTGTGGGAGAGTTAAAGGGGCACTGACACCCCAAAGGTCGTATTTTTTTTATTGTCTAGAACGACGCAAGTTGTAGTCATAGACACGCAAAAAAAAACCGCATCGCGAAAAAAAAAATTTCCCCGCGCGCGCGCGCGCCTTTTTATTTTTGGCGTTTAAATCTTCCGCCGCTACCTCCTTGCTTCTTTTGATCGGTGACGTCAAAAATCAGGAAATTTAGAAGCTTTGTAGGCGACATTTCTATAACGTTTAATAACGGCTATCGTAAAACATGTTTTTTAACGCAATTGCGTACGCACTACGGCCCCTCTTTTTGAAATACCAAAAATCAGAGTTCGGTGAGATGTCCCCTCCTAGATTTGTGTCCTCTCTCAGAAAACTTGGCGGCGCTCGAGCAGATCGGCGAGTCGGAGAAGAAACCGGTTTTTTTCCCGCGCGCCAGCTCGCCTCCTCCTCGCATCGGGTCAGCGGAGGTCCGAGAGAAAGTCGAGTCGCAGGAGACCGCACAATTTGACTGACTGCACTGGCGGGGATCGCGCGGGAACTTCAAATTCGGCATTTCGAAATTGTTTTTTTAAATCACAAATACTGAATTCCCAAGTTTCGAATTATGAGGGTAATGTCCCGGCACCGTTTTCAATTGTTTCAGATAATAAAAAAAAAAATATGATTTTGATGTGTCAGTGCCCCTTTAACTAAGCTGTCTATAGGCACAAGCTATTTCCAAAATAAGGCAGTGACTCGCTTTTTTTTATTTTGGTCTTTTGTTTAGTCACTAATAATCTTTTGTCTTTTGTTTAGTCACTAATAATCTTGAGACGAGAGAAAGCGCGGGGACGAAGAAATGCCGATCTCTGATTGGAACGATTAGTGGGTAAACCTAAAGTTATTTGCTGCCTTTGCCTCCACTGCACTCGTCGAACGCGTTAGAAAGCGGCACGCCGGCGTTCGGCTTTCGCATTCAGACGCGTTTAACGAGTGCAGTGGAGACAGAGGCTGCTATGCGGAGCGCAAGTTCGTCTGCTTCTTGCGCAGGGTTGGCGGTGACGTCAGAACGCCGAGCTCTGATTGGCTCCGTTGGGAAGAATAGTGGGTAGGCCTCAATGCTAGCTGCCTCGACGTCTGCCCACTATCCTTCCAATCGGAGCCAATCAGAGCTCGGCGTTCTGACGTCACCGCAACCCCTGCGCAAGAAGCAGACGAACTTGCGCTCCGTATAGAGAGTATTCACTGGCGGCCATAGCAGTGTGCGAGATTGCTGAGCGAGTGCTGATGGCAATCTTCCACAGTACTCTTGCAACGTCCATTCCACACCATCAAGAGTGCCGGTCCTACAAGCCTAAAAATCTGAGCTCATTCCGAGCATGCGCTCTAAACAGCTCCCCGAATTATGGCGTCCAATGAATACCCCCTTCAGATTTAGGTCTACAATTAATCATTCCAACCAAGGATCGGCGTTCTGCACTCTTAAAAAAAAATCTAGTAGTATTAACTACATAACAGCTAGCAACCGCTTGTCACATGTGTTTAGGTACCTAGAGTAGTAACTGTAGATATTAACGGTCAGGCTAGTAGCAGTTACAAGGTCGAGAAACTAGTAACGGTTACTAACCTAGTAGATTTTACTACCTTTAGCTAGTAACCAACTCTAGCACTCACAAGACGCAGGTGGCACTAGTCAAAGTCGAAATAAAAGCTGGCAAAAAAAAAAAAAAATATTGCCGTTGGGATAGATTTCCGTCCTAAAATATTTTACTATTGTTTGCGGATCCCTACCCCCGCGTTCCGATACAGTAAGTGCGTCGCTAACTCTGGCCATCGACGATGCAGCAGACGCCGCCATCTTGTCCGCGCGTCTCGGTAGTTTGTGGTAGGAAATGACTAATAAAAAAGGTAGTAACGGTCAGAAAAAGGTAGCAACTGCTGCATTAACTAACTTTTTTGCTACCTATCGTGCGTTAGAGGTGGTAAATAGTTAGTGAACGGTAGTAACGGTCAGAAAAAGGTCGTAATAGCTTCAGTTACTAGCTAGCTTTTTACTAACTTTTTTTTTTTTAAAGAGTGTGACGTATTCGTTTGTGATCGCGTATCTTCCTCTCCTTCAGTTTCTCGGCGCATGGCCACCAACATCTTAACAAACTCAGGAGGTTGCTTTAAATTTCCTGCTTCTTTTTTCGTTTCTTATTTTTCAGCGTTCTTGCGGGCTAATGATGTGTCTCATGAGCGATATAGAATGAATGGGGACTTACCGAGCTCTGCATTTCTTAAATGTTCAGCTACTATAGAAAGTATCGGTCATAAATGACAATGATTTGACCGGCTATTCCAGCATTCAATCGATACGCGCGACGAGTTAATGTAACCGTTCACGTTGTCTGCAAAGAGCCTGGCGTACAGTTTTAGCTAAAGGCGTGGGGCGTAAGTAATAGAATCTTTTTAAAGAATCCCGGGCACGCGATGTAAAAGAAAAGGAACAAATAATATTCGGGTACCGTTGATTCTTGACTGGGAAGTGCAGAGCCCTCCCCTGCTCTGTACTAACACTTTAAAATTGAGTCAGATTACCTTACATTCTGGTGTGTGTTAGGCCGCTAAGAAAATACTGTGTATTATGTGGGCCTCTATTTTCCACGAAGTGTCATTTACATCGTGCTGGGTACCAATCTTATACAAGAAAAAAAAAACATGCTCCTTCTATAATAATACAAGTAAGACTACAGATGACGTCGAATCCAGTTCAAACAATCCTCCTAAATGGTTATAAAAAAAGGAAGAAGGGGCGAGGCATTGAAATTCGTCTTCTTTTTAAAAATAGAAAAGAAAAAAAAAAACAGAGAAACACGAAGCAGAGGAAAATGTTTGATATTAGCGGAGAAGCGACGTACAAGGTGCAGTGCGCACCTCCATTCTAGACCCTGATTACTGAAGAAGCGCAGAGAGTGACTGATCATATTTACACCTCTCGCTCCCTGATTGGCTATTAGGCTTTCTTATCGGCTTCGGCCACACTCTAATTGACTGCGGCGCGATAATAAAATGCTCGTAACTTGCTACGCCCATCGTTTCCTGAAAGTGTCAGTTACTACAGTTCTGAGCATGCGACTGCTCCGAACAGCGACAAACACTATGGCGTCCCGTAAACACTCCCATTCTCCCTCCCCCTCTCTCCATAACAGACTTGAGATTACGTCTCTTGAACCGCAAAAATCAAAACCAAGAACAAAAAAAAACAAATAAAAAGGAGACACGAAGCTGATTTCAGGACACGTTTCTTCCATAGCGAGACTTTTAGCGAAGAAGATTCGGTGTGCAGAAATTTATGAGCCGTGCAAGCGTGCGCTCGGAAGCTCGTAAACGTGGAACTCCTCGTAAACCAGTTACACTCCCCCCCCCCCCCCCCTCCGACTGAGGCCTGGAGAACGGCGGTGTGACGTAACGTTCATCCCCTTTACGTTGATGGCATGAACAACGTAAATGGCTGTTGATGAACCGACCGGAGTGCCGGATATGTAGCGAAAAACAAAATTATCTGAATGTATGGGCCTTGTATAGTTTATATAAATTCCTATATGTTTCGTAAAGGCATCATATACGACTGTGTTCTCTTTTTAATAAAAATAGCGCGTCCGTTAGCTTTCCGGGGGATCGAAAGCGACCAAGTGTAGAATTACTATATTTTTTTATATCGGCGGAATATCGCTAGCTTGTGACGGCAATATGATACTGTTTTCAATCAAGAGCTTTTAAATAACGCAACGTACAGCATGCGGAAAGAGGGACTGTTTGGGCTGGTTGGTTAGACATTTTATGCAATCTTGTGCGCCTCGTTGTGTCCTGTTCTCCCTTTTGTCCTCGTCCTTGCTGCGCGCAAGATTGCATAAGATACACTATGCGACCGTTAGAACTAACCGATTGGGCGAGCCTTGTTGAAATCGAATTCCAAATGTACATACCTGAAATTGGGCATGCGAACGTAGTTTCGCGAGCAGTTTTATGTATATTTTTGAGGCCTAACTGCATGGGAGGTATTGAAAGAATAAAAAGTAGGCGAAATCGGAGGTCTTGCATTTCCTATGTCCTATACCAGCCTGTTTGTCGTCTGCACAATGGTTTATGAGCTCGCTATCGGGTCAAAAAAAAAAATCAGTGTACAGATGACGAACGTCCGGTATAAGGCATAAGAAATCCTCGGCTGCCGTTTTTGCTCTATTTCTATCTTTAAATTTTACGGTTCCCGAGTTGAGCTGTCAAAAAGATAGACATAAATGCTTTTTCCAGTCAACGTTCGCGCGACCAACTTTAAATATGCATGTTTGGAATTCGAATTTCGAAAGGCGTGCCAAATGTGTTAGTCCTAACGGCCGCAACCTGTATAAGGCTGCGTAAGGAGTAAAATAAAACATTCTGAGCTTTGCCGCTGGCTTGTCTCCCACCATATATAGCATTGATTCCGCATTCAGAAGTATTAAAAATCAGCAATCAATTCTATTACGTGACCAGGAACAACCATATATAGTAGAAAGTACGTTTGGTGCTGGAACACCGAAATGTACTCCCTACGCATTACATATAAAAAATAAAAGCACAAAAATTACAGAAGGAACAATGCAGAAGCCTCATCACCAAAATCAGAGGATCGCAGCAAGGTGAATTGTGTGTCTTTTTCTCGGCAAAAACACACAACAATGATGTCCCTTTTCGCGCCATCGTATCAGAGAGACACACATGGCAAAGTAATGTGTCACAAGTTTTGGCGAAGATTTTATCACAAGTTAAATTTAACGACCCCTTCAGAATCCCAAACTCGGACCGAGTGATTTCCTTTCTTCAGGAAAAAGGATGTGAAACTGTTTCGGGTTTCTCCTTAGATATCCAGGACATGTATTATTCGATTCCCCATGCCGCTCTCCTGATGATCCTCCGAACAACCATCGAGGAGCAGGGCCTTCAATGCTTCCAAAATGCAGCTGTTATGAGCCTCGATAGCTTCTTGGAGCTTCTAGAAATCTACCTCACAGCGACTGTGGTATCACACCAGGAGCAACACTATGTACAGAAAAGTGGAGTCTGCATAGGATCCCGAGTAGCCCCTTACCTGTGCGATTTGTACCTTGCAGCATGCGGCAAGAGTATCCAAGAAAATCTAAAAGATCAACGCATCGAGGCCATTTTCCGGTATGTTGATGACTTTCTCATACTGTGTAATTCCGACGCAGACGACCCAAGCAACGGGTGTTTAGATGGTGTCATACGCACCTTTGAACACAGCTGCCCAGGACTATCTTTCACCCAGGAACTTCCGGTAAACCAGTCCATAAGGCTTCTGGACCTCTCCTTGGAGTTTAGAAATGCCCGCGTGTGCTGGATGTATGAAGCCCGCTCATGTAAAGGATTCCTTCCAAGCAACTCGGAACACTCAAAAACTGTAAAACGAGGGTTGGCCACCAAAGCTCTCGTCTCAGCATTAAAAAACATCTTTCCCCCATAGAGTCGGCCGCAGTTCTCAAAAACAGCTCTGCAGGCTTCAGGACTCTGGTTACGCAAGCACACTCCTAATACCGGTATGCGAGAGCCTCTGCAAGCAAGTGCGGAAAAAACAGGAAATCAATGCACAACCAACGAAAAAGAAGCCCCCCAATCCTCTTGTGGTGATGCCATACGTCCACGGGATAACGCATTGCCTAAAAAAGATTGCCGGCCGACAAGGCGTACAGGTCGTATGCTCAGCCCCCAACAAGGCATATGCCATATGCCGTAAGGTGAATTGTAGGAAAGACCAAAATCAGAGGTCCCCCTGTGGCATCGCGCACCGAACACCGTACGCCCCATGCGAGAAAGGAGTTGTGTACAGAATTCCGTTGTCATGTGGCAAATGCTACATTGGACAAACTGGGCGGTTTATTAACGACCGCGCCAGGGAGCATGCAGCTTCCGTTGGCGCACTAATGTCAGCTGGTCATCTTCCGGCGCATTGTCGAGTATGCCAATGTGCTCCTGATTTCGAAAACATTACCATCGTCGGACAACACAGAAACCAGCTTGCAAGGGAAATCCTGGAATCTCTGGCTATTGAGGCGCACGGAGATGACTGCGTGAGTGCCGCCTCCATTACGCTTTTTCCGAAAGAAAAACTGTATCTTCTGGGAGCGCCCCAAGTGAGAAACAAAGGCGGGAACACGTGAACGCTAGCCACCAAATATCAAACCGAAGAAGAAGAAGTTACCCCTGGAACTCAATAGTATAATTCATGCGGGTAGATGAAAAGGAAAAAAAGAAAAATTTCAGTAAATAGTATTATTCATGAAGGTGGACGAAAAAGAAAAAGAAGAATTTCAGTAAATGGTTGATAGTCCAGCAGTGTGGGTCTCTTTTTCTCTACTCCTTGTTTTTTCCTTACGTTCAGCTGGAAACCTTCAGAATCATGTCATACCAACCAGCTCAGTTCCAGGCAGTTACAGATTAACAAAACACACGCAAACACTCACGAACTCATGTTCAAGCCCACATGCACACACATAGACACACACATTAACTAGCGCACACCAAGTAAAAAAAATCAGTCCGAGGTACAAATTATGAATATAAGGGGAGAATATTTTTTTCTATCACACCTCAAGATTGCTGGTAATGAAAATAGTAATAAGAAAGGGGACTATTTATCGAGTGTCCAATGCATGGTGTCCGCTCAGCCAAAGCCAACATTTTGCCATAGTGATTGAAACGCAGCCGTCAGTGAGACCTGGAACATTGATGAGCATGATCAGAAACAAAATATAAGTGTCAATTATATCGAGCTCGAAGTTTGATTTAAATCTGACACAGTGCAAGATATTAATATGCACATCAATAATAATTACAATTTTCCTGTAAGTGCGCGTGTTACTACCGGTGCAGTGGGGTCCCTCTGGAAGTTCTATGCATGACTTTTTTTTGAAGATGACCTTCGAAATAAAGCAAGTACTGCACATTATGGACAGCGAAATAGAAAGCACAAACATGGCAGAAAAAACAATATTGCGGCCTCTCCCCATGCTCGCTGTCCAGGCTTCCCTCGAAGTTCAGAATAATCTTCCAAGCGCGTCCATAAATTTACGAGATGTAAGGGTAGAAACAACCGGATAACGTATCTGATCCATTCACCAAGTTCACTTTTTTTAATTTCTTATCGTTATGCGTACTTCCCTCCGGGTGTAGAGTGACGGAAAGGGAGGAATGTTTTATTCGTGATGGATTACTCGGGCCCTGGTCGTTAGACATACTTCCCCTCAGCGTTCTCTGGAGCGGATATCCCTCAACCCTTTTCCACTCCTTTTTCTTCTTTTTATCATGGCGAGGTATTTCATATTTGTGCTGAAGCAAAAAATAACAGATGCCATCTTTTTTTTTTTTTTGGTGTATGTGTGTGTGTGAGTGGGGGGGTAGAACTTTAGCCAAAAAGAAAGCTCTTAGGAAGGCCTCATCGTTAGTAAAAATGTCTCCGTACTGCCATCAGCACCAACCCATAAGTTTCATTATTAATTAATTTTTCCTGTAATCTTTCAACCAGAGTAAGATATATAATACTGGTTAATCTAGCGGCGCGTTAAACAAAAGTAAAGTGTAAGGCTCTATATGCTATTACTGATTGATCGTCGCAACTGATGCACATCGCTAATTGCGTAATATTTTGAGTCACCGATATTTTAAGACACGAAGGGCATGGCGATTCCCCGGTATCTTAATATTGCTTTGTAGTCAATGGTCAATTTCCACCCTGCTCAATAACAACACACATTAAAAAAAAATCTCCAAACAACATGAAAAATATAATTACTAACACACTGCGTTTCTTAAATTGTAGGTTACTATACTTCCACTGAAGTTTGACTAGTTGTTAGAAATGTTTCGGTGATTGATGAGGAAACATATATTTAAGCGGGAGTGGCGATTAGCATCTCAATCGATTTTTTTTCATCGTATTCTTTGAACCAGAATTTCTGCACTCCTCTATAAACAATTTTTAATCAGACATACCTCGTGATACAAATGAAGTTTTTGGCACATAATAATATAATAATTAACGTGGCTTAATTATAAACATTACCACATCACGAACGACAAAGTAAAAACAGGTTGCGAACAAGTTTCTTTAAAAAAGTTTGAAAAATATTTTATTTTGTTGTGTGCTCAAGATGGCGACCGAATGTCAGCTGCCACTTTCAAACTTTAATGAAGTCTTTCTCAAGTAATAATGTTAAAGATGCAAACAAAACGACTCTAGCACGAACGGTATGGTGAACCTTCGAGCCTTTCAGAATGTTTATACGACAACAATTTCCCGCGTTAGAAATACAAGCACCTGAAAATGTTTACCTTTCCCCCTGAAAGCGAGAACGAGAACAATATCGCTTGTCAAACGTTTCTTTTTTTTTTTTTTTACTCAAACACATCTTTTACCAAAAAAAATACTATAGTACGTTATACAACTAAGTGATATCAAGACGAATTTACCTGCGATTGAATGTGTCACTATAATTCCGGTAACGTTTAGTTGCCTGTTTATGACCATTTCAAAGCTACATATTCTAATGAGTATCTAAGTAAGCTTGCCGAATAACATATTGCCGTTTCACGTGCCATCTAAGAGAGTTTTTTTCGCGTTTTCTTCTTGGTTTTGAACAACGCAGTTCACTTAAATAATATACACTCGTTGCTTTTTTTTTCCTAAACAAGGTGTCTTCAATAGTTCTTTCGACGTTCTTGCCAGTCATTATAACTATAATTGGACATTAATGTCACCACTGTCCTGCGGGCCACGTACCATATCTCAATTAAGCTTGATAGAAAAAAAATACGAGTTGAGATAATTTTTGTTTGGTGGCTATAAATTGTTTTTATGGATGTAAACTTCTTACTAATGTTTGTTATATCTGCTATACTAAACAAGAAAGGAAACCTGAGGACTTTTTTTTTTAATTAATTTTCTCTCGCTCTAGCGGCGAACTTTTTTTCGTAAAATTTAGCTCGACTTAATTTGAATTCGGCCCTACGTTCCGCTGTTGTCAAGAATCCCATTGATGTAAAATTCGATTTTATAAATCAGTTAGTCGAACAAAACTTCTACAGCGCCTATCCACGGAAAAAAAAAAAAAAAAGTCCTTCGAAATGGTTTTTGCTGCCGTTAGAAAAGAGTTTCTCGACGTACAGCAACAAGAGCGTGCAATTTATATTGAATTATTCGTAGGTCTTCAGCGTCAGTTTTAACCTAATTTTCTGCTTGGTACAGCAAAACTACCGAAAGATAAACGCATTTGCATCAAAGGGCTCTAAGCAAGCGTTCCGGTTGCTTCGGTGCCTTTGTGAACACTAAATTATTTCTTCCATCGGGTACTTTATTTTTCTTGAGGCGAGCTGTCGGTATACTTTATACTTCCTGTGAGCGCTGTTTGAGTTAATATTCAATATAATTAACTGGACAATGCGTATTTTCCAGAAACTCCTCTTGCCTATTACCTCATGGTTCATCTAGTTAATCTCTCAGACTACAAACATGTATTAATTCGCATTTGTTCGGAGTGTAGTCGTTACCAACTTAACCAGTGTAAAAATTGTAAAAATATTTACAACTATAACCATTGTAAAAATTTCGTACTTTTGCTTCAATGTTGCATGAGTAGACTTGGTATGAGCGCTTATGTTTCATGCTCTAATGTGATCCTTTATTTTTTTTTTGCTAATTTTTGTGTTCCTTTCATTGTTGCGCAGCAGTACTTTTTTTTCTTTTTGTGCCGCGGAGCGTTTTTTGTTAACAACATATATTTCATTTGGTAGCATGGCCCCACATACAAGCATAATGCTGCTTTTGTGAGCCAGCTCTTTATTTTGTATGACTTGATCTGAAATAAAACTTGAATTGAATTGAATTCAATTCAAAAACGCATGACGTGGCAAATCGTGAGCATCTTATTACTTTTGAACATTTGGTAATGGGATTGTAGTAATGGCTAATACAAAAGCCCAAGACCGAATCAAAAATGCGAGAAGTGTTAACACAATAAGTCGCGCCCGGCGTTCATCAAACGGTGAGTGGCTATATTCACCGACACCTTAAGAAATACAGAGTACCGCTTATTATGTTGACACTTCTTGTGTAGGAATTTGTTATTCGACGTCCTTCTCGGCTAAGGCCCTAGTAAAAAATCTTATATGTATAAGGCATTTCTATGTCCAATAAACACATATGATGAAATGATACCATATAAGAACATACAAGAACTCTTAAAGAACATATAAGACCAATATAAGACTATATAACAAGTTATAAGAAACTTCTTTTCAGTTTCTTATAACTCCTTATATGGTCATATGTTTATTATATTGTTCTTATATGTACTTATAAGGTTCTCGTATGTTCTCATATGATGTTATTTGATCATTATGCGTTTTTGGACATAGAAATTTCTTACATGTATAACATTTTTTTCTAGGGTGTCGTGGTCTTCATAGGCTGCGGAACGCTAAGAAAGTGTTCGGGACTCGCCACGTGTTTTGTCTCTTGAGTGGTCCGTGGACAGGTATACACTCCATGGAATGTCGGTGAGATCACATTTCTGCAGAACGCGGAGACAGCCAATCACGGCGAACGATAGCAAGATCCCCCGGCGAACAACAAAAATCAAAATACGATTTGACAAAAAAGTGATGTGTGCAGAGGCATTATAAGCATGACGCTTCACTCTGTCTTTGTGCCTCCGTACATTGCATTTTTCGGATTTACAAAGTGCCCTCCCCCTCGCAAAAAAAACAACAACAACAAACATTTACAGGATATATATATATTTGTTACCTAAAAAATAAATTACGCATCGCCGAACACTTCCTTTTCCTCCAAATGTTGCGCTATAGCGGTAGGAATCACATGCCAAAGTTTCCCAAACTAACCGTCATATTAAACAAAACATTTGTAGGTGATTTTCTGAAATTTTAATATGAGAAAATGACGAGCAACGATGTCCTCCAATACATGGATCAAAATAGTTATAGTTTATATCGGGAAATGGGGCCCGAAACCGGGCCCCATTTCCCGATATAAACTATAAAAAAATCGCTTATAACATTTTTGATTGAGATAACAATCAGTTCTGAAACTTGGACATGTGGTTGGAACCGCTAGCGCTACATCTAGGCGGAGAATGAGCGTCGATTCGGCGATGCTCATTCTCCGAGTGTTTCATGCCCTAGTGAAAAATCTTATATGTATAACACATTTCTTGGTCCTGTAAACACATATGATCAAGAAATATCATATAATAACATAAAGGAACCATACAAGAGTATCTAAGATGTTATAAAAAACTTATGAGTTTCTTATAACTTCAATGCAGATTGTTGGGCTAGTTGGTAGTGGGAATTTGACGACATGATGGCGCTTAAGACAAGGACAAAAGGGGAGACTAGACAACACGGAGCGCTACTTCAACTGTTTATTTTTGAAAAAGGTGGGAAACATAAATACACTCAAACCGCTTCACCTCAGCCAATCCCAGGCCTCACCGTCGCCCGCAAAAACGCTATCTCCTTGTCTAACAAGTCAATGGAGGCAACGCTGACACATTGTGCTCCAGACTGTTTTATCAAGTCTGCTCCTTTCGGACCGCCTGAGTGGTTTTAATCTAAAGAAAGTTTTTAGGTATGTAGATGATTTTTTAGTCTTTCTTGACCACGACACGTCCCGGTTTCACTCGGTCGTTGACTGTCTCTTGACCACTTTTGGAGACGCCCTATCCCCCCTCCATCTCACGCATGAGCTTCCAATAGATAACGTCATTCAGTTTCTAGTACCTCAAGCTAACCCTGTCCGATCATCGTGTTTGTTGGACCTACCAGCCTAGGGCCAATAAGCCCCTGTTGCCGTGTAAGTCATCCCATTCTAAACTCGTCAAAAGGGGGATTGTGAAGTTGTGCTTTCTGAACGCCCTTCGTAGATCGTGTATCCATGTGACACATTCGAGTCTGGGGAAGCAGGTCGGAGCGCTTGTTATTCGCCGGTTATCCCAAGAATGTGCTGGTATCTGTTGCGGAAGGCGTTTTCAGTGGGCTGAGTGCTCAAGATAACTCGTTTCCGGGGTTAGTCAAAGAGAATCAAGGTAAACAAAAGGCAGCGGTTGTCCCCTATATGCACGAAACTGCGCACAACCTTAAAGGGGCACTGACACCCCAAAGGTCGAATTTTTTTTTATTGTCTAAATCGACGCAAGTTGTAGTCATAGACACTAAAAAAAAAACCGCATCGCGAAAACAAATTTCCCCGCGCGCGCGCGCGCCTTTTTAGTTTTGGCGTTTAAATCTCCCGCCGCTACCTCCTTGCTTCTTTTGATCGGTGACGTCAAAAATCAGGAAATTTAGAAGCTTTGTAGGCGACATTTCTATAACATTTAATAACGGCAATCGTAAAACATGTTTTTAACGCAATTGCGAACGCACTACGGCCCCTCTTTTTGAAATACCAAAAATCAGAGTTCGGTGAGATGTCCCCTCCTAGATTTGTGTCCTCTCTCAGAAAACTTGGCGGCGCTCGAGCAGATCGGCGAGTCGGCGAAGAAACCGGTTTTTTCCCGCGCGCCAGCTCGCCTCCTCCTCGTACCGGGTCAGCGGAGGTCCGAGAGAAAGTCGAGTCGCAGGAGACCGCAAAATTTGACTGACTGCATTGGCGGGGATCGCACGGGAACTTCAAATTCGGCATTTGGAAATTGTTTTTTTTAATTCACAAATACTGAATTCCCAAGTTTCGAATTTTGAGGGTAATGTCCCGGCACCGTTTTCAATCGTTTCGGATAATAAAAAAAAAAAAATGATTTTGACGTGTCAGTGCCCCTTTAAGAAAATAGCTGACCGAGTGAACACGAAGGTTGTTTTCTCGGCTCCGGAGAAGCTAGCCAGGTTGTGCAGATTAACGAACCCCTTTCGCAGAGGCCCCTTGTGCTGTGGCAAGAAACATAGAAACCCGTTTGTCGGGTGCGCAGAGGGAGTCGTGTAAGAGATTCAGGTGTCATGCGGTAAAAAATACATCGGGTAAACAGGCAGATGCCTAAATGATAGGTTACGAGAGCACAATTTGAATGTTAATAATCACCGTGACGGTCATCTTTCAGTTCATTGTCGCGATTGTGGGTGCAAGCCCTTGTTCAGCACGTGCGCGATTCTATCCAGACACAAAGATAAGACGGTCAGAGAAATAATAGAAGCAGACTAGATAAAACAGTCTGGAGCACAATGTGTCAGCGTTGCCTCCATTGACTTGTTAGACAAGGAGATAGCGTTTTTGCGGGCGACGGTGAGGCCTGGGATTGGCTGAGGTGAAGCGCTTTGGGTCTATTTGTTTCCCCCCCTTTTTCAAAAATAAACAGTTGAAGTAGCACTCCGTGTTGTCTAGTCTCCCCTTTTGTCCTTGTCTTAAGCGCCATCATGTCGTCAAATTCTTATAACTTCTTATATAATATTATAATCTTCTTATATGTTCTTAGAAGGTTCTTATATGATCTTCATAATCTTATGCGATCATATTCGTTCATTAGAACAAACCATTTCTTATATATATCAGCATTTTTAATACGCATGGGGGGAAGGGGGGAGTTGGATCCGACGGAGTGCATCTACCTTCTCCAGTTAAGTATCCGATTCAAGCTACGCGCCTCACGAAGACGTTGAATCTAAAGTAGACATTTTAAATTGCCTGACAAAACCTTACTGTGCCCCCCCCCCCCCCCCCCCCCCGCCCCTGGAATTTCTCAAACGATTTCTCCGCTGCCCGTTCGGCCCAGTCCAGAGAGATTGCCTCTGGGCATGGCATGTTCCGAATTCCAAACGTCTTTCTAAACTAACTTTGACCGAGCCTCTTCCCGTCGGTGCGACGCGAGACCCTTTGGCGTGTTTGGCTTCATTAGGCCGAATAATATTTGGAAGTTCGATTGCCATTCTTCCATGGCCGCCACCGCTGAAGGGAGGACCGAGACTGTCGCACTCTACAGGCAGCAGTGGTGCGCCGAGTTTGCGTGTGCTGGTGTTACGAAAAGACTTACATTTGCAACGCTCTGAGCTGTGCCGGACAACTTTGCCTGCACTGTTGTGGAATTAAGGGCTGGAGATCTTGTGTAAAGTTCGAGCGATGCTGTCTGTTGTAATACGCGTTCGAGTGTTGGGTCGGTTCTGCACTTTGGGTAATCGGAGAACTATGTCTACGGTGTCATAATCCTTTTTACTGGGGTGTGTATTACCCGCCATTTCATTAAACAATTTTATTCGGCTTGAAGAAATGTTTGTCTCGCGATACAAAATTCTGCATTCTGTGTTTTGGCCGCAAGCACAGGATGCTAGATAGATTGGTGTTCGCTATTTATTTACGTAGTGAGCGTTGCCTGGGTTATCATTCCTGTTTTTTCTTCAGTACTTTACGCCTAATAAGGTGATGCTAGTAAGTTTGAACTAAATTCAATCTGAAAGGCTTACCAGTACAATATCTGAAATCATATAAAAAATGAGTGAGAACATATGCAGTTTATCGAATCTAACCATTAAAGGTTATCTACAGTCACCCCTGAAACGGCAGAGTGTTCTTCTAACAGCTATCTCCATAAAATATATGCACAGTTCAAGTCAAACATAAGTGGTACTTTATTACCAACCGTAAGAAGATCATGCACGACTGCAAAATGTAATAATCCACACCCTAAAATTCAAACGCTACGCTGAACAGTAACGTGAGTGACTGTCACCATTCGGCTCAGCTGGACCGCTAAGTGCGCAGAAATACTGATTCAAACCTCGGACGCCCCACATTCTCGACCACGTAAGGCTTTTTCTTTCATTTTTCCAGCATCGAGTTTCAGGCGGTAAAACCGTTTTTTTTTTTTTTTTACGTCGAAGACACATCCGGTCCGAAATGTTTCCACAAGGGTCAAGGCAGTCTTTTCAGCTCGGCCGCCTGGATAGAACCACTCTAAAACCTTAAGAACACATCTAGAAAATTTATATCAACGCAGAAAACATTTCTTTGGGGCGTTTGAGAGAACGCCGTTCATCTGCGAGAGTGCACCCGCCTTAACGACATTAGCGCATAAAGAAGGGAGTGGGTTGGATCATAAAACACTAAAAATCTGGAGCGGTAAATCCAACGACGAAAGAAAAGAAAGTGGCAACGGACGCTGCACTCTGCTATTCATTGCTGCCCTTTTCCCATACAGGCTGCGAGGCTGTGGGGTTTCCGAGGGCAGCTCGGGAAAACACTGCGAATGGCGTGTTCTTGGGCCGTAAACTAGCACGGAAGCAAAACTTTGCATGAATAAGCTAGGAAAGCGGTTTCCTCATTTTTTTTAATAGGACGCATATATATATTCCTTGATTTTCGCCCCTATCAATTTGTTTCTTGTCGTGTTTTGTGCGCTGCTCTATTAGTAGTGTGAAATTTTGTTTTTGTTATTTTCTACTTTGACACACAACAAAATCTCGTTTGTTTCAGTCTCAATTTGATTGAGGGAAGCTAGCGTGTCCGGTTGGGGAAAATCGAGGTCGTTATTTTACGCTGAAACGCCAGAATGGCGCCCCAAATTGACTTGGCTGGAAACTTTGAAAGGAAGCGAACGACACTTTGCACACTCCTGTCTTGGTATGACGAAAACAGGAAGGCGCAAAGTAATAAACTAATAACAAATTGCTATTTCCACGCGAGCTCTGTTCAATCGTGCCTATGGTCTCTTGTGCTCTCTAATGTGGTTGCTGAATACAGGGCAAGTACTGTAGTCGTAGGTATGGTTGCACCAACGTTCTTGGCCATGATTCGCAAAAAGTACGAAGTTCTATATTATTATCAAAAGTACGTATAGAGTTCAAATACGTAGACTGAGAACAAACTACGTCACTGGTATGCTGTACAAAACACCATATTGTATTGATCTCATTACCTCTCGCTTTCCAACCCAACGGGCTGTTATCTATAACTAAGAAACTCCCCTGGTTCTCCTTATGCTTACCTATCGGGAAGGTGACTCAAAAAGTCTAGTTTCAAATTAAAGGGCTAAAACGCATCAACCAAAATGACGAATATCAAGTAATTAATCTGAAACACATTATTTCGGTCTAGTGTGTTCCCAAAGCCTTGTAGACGACCTTGAAACTACTTACGATTCTGTCGTGGTATAATCAACAAAAAATATAAATGGATGTACACGATGGTCTCTGAGCAATTCGCGCATGCTAAGCGAACGACCTACAATCTAGGCTACATCTCTTTATTGTTTTTTCTGGGGGGGGGGGGCGGGGGCGGTGCTTTAAAACAATTACATTGGTCTTCTCATTGGTGCACCCACACAAACAAACAAAATCAGCAAGAAAATACATAGGCTCTAAACTTGCTTACTAAAAAGATAAAGCATCTAACACAAACATAATGCTAAGGGCTAGAATAATATCATTCAAATCGTGACGGTAGATAGAAATTGGTGCAGATGTGTCAAGGTGGGGTGGAGCGAAGGTATTATTTAATCATGATGAAAGACAGCCTCAGATAAACAGGGACGCAGAAAGGGGCAAAGAATACGAGAGTACAACGGCTGACTCGCAACTGAAGCTTATTGAAAGAAAAGTGAACCAAAGAAACTCGTTAAACAGACTACACACATATAGATTCACGAGTCATTTTTTCCCGGTGTCTGCCCACGTGAGGCGCTGTCTGAATTTTGTAAGGGCACTGATCATGAGAATTGGTCGGCGTTGAGTGTGGACGTTGAGGACATGTTTTACTCCTTACCTCACAACCAGTTTCTGACCTCGGTGAGGTCTTGTATGGAGGCCCATGGTGAACTTACGTTCAGGAACGCAAGCGGTGTGTCCGTTGAAAGTTTTTTGAAACTTCTACTTTTGTACCTGAACTCGATGGTGGTGGGCTGGCGTGATGGATTTTACTTGCAAGAAACAGGCGTGTGTATAGGGTCGGGCGTAGCTCCCATTCTAAGTGATATTTTTCTTGGAGAGGTGAATTCTGCAGTTGCTGGTGCTCTTGAAGCTACTTTTGTGAGGAAGGTGTTTCGGCACGTGGATGATTTTCAGGTCGTGTACGAGCGCACGGATAAAGCAAACACAGGGGTTGATGTTATGGCGGTTTTCGAGAATAGTGGGGGGGGGGGGGGGACTCAAATTTACGTTTGAGGAACCCAACGAAGGGGTCATCCTTGTTAATTAAAGACTTGAGCGTGTTGGTGATCTACATTGACTTAAAACGAAAGAAACACACTAGAGGACGAAACAGACGACACAGCTTTCGACTTGCAACGAAAGATTTACTGGGGCGGCTAGCCGCTCAGAGCTGGATTTGGGGAGGCGATGGGGAAAGGGGGGAGGGGGAGGAGGGGAGATGTAAGAAACAGAGGGAGACCGTTGCGGGGGCGAACAGAGCGGGCGGTCGGGAGTCTGGTCTGTGTTGCCTCTCTCGTAGATGACACCTCGCGTCGCTTCGTGCCGTCGGGGGCGCGGAGGCGAGCGGAAGAAGGGGAAGGGGGGGGGGGGGGGCGTCATTGGAATTTCTTGGGGAAGACGCAAGACGGACCAGAGGGTCAAGCGAGAACAGAAGGCGAGAAGACATAAGAACAGAGGGCGGCTTTCCGAAGTTGTTTTTGTTTGCTATTGTTTTTCCAAACCTTTAAGCTCTAATGGGCGCGGGCTGGGGGGCTCCCCACCCTCGCAGGGAAGCGAATCTCTGTCTCCGAGAGTGAAAGGGAAGGGCTGGAGAGGTTTGTTGTCGCCGACTTGATGCTTACGGATTCTATTATTTCTCTTCCGAATCGAGATCGGTGTCCCCCTATGATTTTTGTTTGGGTGAAATGGGGTGTGCGAGAGGGGCAGTTTTTTGCGCGGACAACCACCGGATGCACGGAATCCTCGGGGGGGCTCGTGATCTCCCTCGCGTGTTCACGGAGACGGTCTTTGATACATTGGCCCGTTTGTCCGATGTAGTCCGCTCCGCACGAAAGAGGGATCGTGTACACCTTCTCTCGCGCGCAGGGGCGGAAGCACTGGGCGTGTTTTTTAGTGCAGGAGGGCGGAGGTTCCGGATTGTTGACGCGCTTGCACATTCCACCAAATTTGAATTTGCGGGTGAAAAGAACCCTAGTGTCGAATTTGCGTGCAAGCGCACTCAAGCGATGGGATGTGTTGTGCACGTAGGGAATGCATGCAGGGCGGGAGGAGAAAGATCTGGGTGGTATTGCTGGGCAACATGCAGCTTCTTCTGGTAAAATCGGAGCACTTTAACGTGCTCTTGCCGCTTTACATGTAGCAAGTTGTACACGTCAGGGCCGACATTTTGGGCACTTGCAGTGAAAACGTCCGTTGCAGCCAGCCATGCAGATAAGATACTGCAGCTTTCCGTAGAAGCGGACAGCACACGTGCCACAAGCATCTTTCAGCGGAGCGCATCTTAACTAAAAATATGTGTACATTTAGCAATTACTTTTAATGTTGCAAAAGTGTAAGCACGTTTCAGTCATCTTCATAGCAAAGAATAAGGGTGTGCAGCTCACCTGAGTTCACCCCCTTATTCTTATCTCAGATCCCTCACGATTTTCAGCATGCCATTCGAACTACGCAAAGAGAAAAATGGGGAAGTGTTTGGTATCGATCCCATCTCTCGCATGCTAAGCGAGCGCTCTACCATCTGACGTACACACCCTCATTCTTTGTTCAAACCCCTGATACCTATGAGCTAACAATTGTAACTACGCAAAATAGCAAAATTTGGAGGTGTTGGGTATCGATCCCAGTACCTCGCATGCTAAGCGAGCGTCTACAATCTAAGCTGCACCCTCTCATTCTCAGATAAAATCCCTGATACTTATGAGCAAGCAATTGTAACTACTCAAAATAGCAAAATTTGGATGTGCTGGCTATCAATTCCAGTACCTCTCGTTTGCTAAATGTGCGCTCTAACATCTGAGCTACACCCCCTGGTTGCGTGTCGTGTTTTCCGCCTCTCCTGAGGATACATACGACCAAGTACTACATGAAAGTAGCTCTTTTTGCTGCGTATGGTGCTCCTTTGCAGATGGACCAAAAGAATGAAGGTGTTTGGCTTGCATTCCAGCACCTCTCGCATGTTTAAAAGAGTGCTCTAACATGTTACCTCCTTGGTTTTTTTTTTTTAATTTTTTTTGGCGTTTTTTGTGATACCTGCTGTGAAGGACTGGAATTCTTGGCAGTAACGAAATACACGCGAATAGTATTACGCACGTGCTGAAGTCCTAATGAAGGTTCCAGAAGATTCACGAACAAGCAATTTCTAAGCTGGTATTACAAAGCTGACAATAGAGACGAGCGTAAGAAAATCGCCTCAGCTGTTTAAGAGGACTTCTTTGTTTTTCTCTATCACTTGTTTACAGTGATAAGCTCAATTTAGGGATTTGCAGCAATGACGCAAGATGTACACTCAACTAAATCGGTTCTTGATTATAACGGCATATCGGGTGGCTTCCCAAATTTTACTACAAAGTCGATTTTACACTCTGGTTCCTAAGTAATATTAAAGCTTGGAAGACTTTTTAATAAAATTCCCTAATCCTAAAAATGTTTTCATTCATCTGTCCATCCGTCTGTCAGTTCAGCTTCCTGCTAAATCCAGCAAGGAAATTCACGTCACAACCTGACATCATGTGACCTATACATCAATTCAACTTCCGCACTACATTTAGCTAGAAAATTGACGTCCCATTATCTTAAACACCAATTTTGTTTTCCTCGCTACATCCAGCAAGTACATTGGCGTCACATGACGTATACACTAATTTAGTTTGCCTGCTAAATTTAGCGGGGAGTTTGATCAAATATAGATTGTTCTTCACTCCCCGAAAAACGGCGGTTTAAGGTCTTCTAAACAAAGTGAAACGATCGTTTCTCAAATATTAAATGCAAACATTATATACCTCTAAAATTAAAAAAAAAAATAAAACTTCCATTTCTTTCTTTCTTATAAAAACCTTTTTTTTTTCTTTTTGGACATGGTTTTAAATATAATACCTCGTCCAGTGTCCCAAGTGCCTCATTGCTTAGGGCATGTGTTAAAGCATTTCGCTCACGTCGTAGCGACGTGAAATCGTCCTTCTTAATATTTTTTTTTTTTATTTTATTTTTATTTTGTGACTCGTACGTCGTACCACCTCGAACCAGTTTCCGCTTCGTGGCCACCGCGCGTCCCCACGGCGAAGACAAACGACGGTTTCGACGTAGACAAGGCGGGACATATTAGCGCGATGCGACTGTCCACTGTCGTTACAAAACCGACCCGAAAGCTCGCGAGCGACGGAACCCTACCACCGAAACAAATGCGCGGCGCCAAATAGAGGGTTAGCGAGACGTCGGAATTACACATCCAGAGCAGCCTCCTCGTAGCTAATGTCGTTGCGTCTGTAGCGGCCGGTTTTGGAGGTCATGGTTTCACAATGACCACATTTTGTGATATGTATTCGTGTCCCGGAATGAAGGGGGGTCGAAAATCGCGACACGCCCTCTTGTTTGGAGAAAAAAAGGGACTTATCGCTATTTTAGTCATGTTTGTATTAGACAAATGTGGTGTAAATTATCGTTTTTTTTTTTTTTTACGTTGAGCGCGTAAACTGAACTATCGCCAGAGCACGCCGAACTAAAAAAAAACACAAAAGATGTATTTCCGCTTTGCTACTTAGGTTTTGGTACTTTGTCTATTTTTTTTCCCTCGCGAAAGCATCGAAAAATGTACTTCTATGTATTTGTGTTCTGTGGTGCAACTGAAATAATTTGAATGTCTTTCTACATTTCATATTTTCTCATAACGGCTTAAATAGATGGCATATTGGAGGTCGCGAAACTCCGTGCGTTTGTGGTTTTTCCATCAAAAAAAAAAAAAGTTCCGTGCGATAATTTATCCCGAGAGCACATTTTATTTTGTGTTTTTACAAACATGTAAGACGGCATATTCGGTCAGTTGGAACACGTAGTACACGACGGCGAATAAATAGCTCGGTGAACGCACACACATAAAATACGCAACCACGTACAAGACTAAGTTACGCTGCCGTGGTTGTGTCTGCTCTTTTTTGGGCTACCTAAGCTCTTCGTCTGGGTCCTCGTCTTCATATGTTGTACTTCGTTTCTCCCTTTGACCTTTCTAAATAAATTGACACCGATTACTACTAATCCCGACTGTCCCGCGAGGCATAAAAATAATGAGAGTCTATATTCACCGTAATTATTAAGTACCGAAAAATTGCCTTTGATTTTTTTGTAAGCTCAAATGTTTGCGAGTTTGAAGTATAGTTCTATAGGTGCTACACAATCTTCACTTACAACTCACAGCGCTTTTCCGCTGTACTCCACTTTTAGGTGGACTTGGTGTGAAATGATTCCATTCTTCGCTTCACGCCAAGTCCGAGTACAGTCGAAGCCACGAGCCGAGAAAGCCAAACAAGCAGCACCAAATGTGCATCGTAACGGCGCTTGACGTGTTTGTGTGTCTGGCTAAACCAATCACGCAGAGGACTTGATTGGCTTAGCTAATCACGAGTGATCGGCCATTGGTTGAGCCGATCACGCGCGATTGATCATTGGCTGAACCAATCACGTGACGACGTGCGTCGGGACGGTTTCAGGCTGACCCTAATTGATTTGCACCAACGTGTTGTAGCTTCGGCTGAACTCCTCAATGTTAAACGGAGTGCGACATTTTTTTTTTTCAGTCCATAATCTTGCTTTTTTTATATTTCATCTTTGCTTCGTTAAAGAAGTGTCTGACGAGCCAATTCAGTTCCCGTTTGGAGCGAACGTATATCTGTTGGCGGGTATTGTGCCGTCTTTGCGTCGTGCCGGGCAACGGCGACGTTAAAAGTAACGTCGCGTAACGTACAAAACGGCTGCGGGAATCGAGACACAAAAAGTCGATGTCGGCAGTTGGCGAGAAAGTTTGCCCCAACGAGCCCCCAAGGCCCCGAAACCCTCTCGAGCGAGAAGGAGCTTGACGACGAACCGCGCGAAAAAGATCTTCGTTCACGGAAGACCAGACAGTCCGGGGTTCGTTGTCGGCCAAAGCCACCGGGAACAAAGGAACCCCCGTCTATTGTTTGTTTCAACTCGGATCCGCACGCTGTCTTCTAGGCTTCCGGTCACAGCACTGCGCAGCAAAGTCGTCGTGGTTTAGGAGGGCGAAAGTTGGGCCTTAACGAGAGCCTATAGTATTTGGTGGTTGGACGAACGGCCAACTGTTCTAACGAGACGTGTTGTTAAAATAGCGCTTGTCCGTGCCGCCATCTTCGTGTCTGTCTTTGTTGTTCGCTTACAAGTTTCCTGATGACCAACTATTGTTTCTGAGACAGTTCTACGAGTGTTACTGGGCGCGGCATGGTGAAAACCAGCGCACAAAGAACCGGACGACGGGAGAGAACCACATAGAACACGCGAGCGCTGGGTACACTGGTTAACCCGAGCTATTGTCTATGTCCGCGAAGAGGCAAACACATCGCGTCAGAAACTTGACCAGACCAAACATCCAGCTCACAAAACAAGGCTGGACGGATAGGGCACTGCAAAACCCCAAAACATCACTGATACAGCGATGTCTCTAACGGATCGCCGTATTTTCGGAAAAGAAGTGCTCGATTGAACACAGCCGACGAGACAAGTCATGTCACGATTCCCATTCCCTTTCCTTCTCGCTACGTCCCTTTGAGCTAGTGAACCGAAGCGAGAAGGAGAGAAGCGAAGCCTCTTCCCTTCATTCACAAATGTTCCAGGACGACAATTACGTCATAGCCCTCGCTTGATCGTGCCCTTCTTTTCCAAAAGTGCGGCCTTCCGTTTGAGATGTCGATGTATGAGTGAGGTTTTGGAGTTCGTAGCATCGCACTCAACGCTTCTGCGGCCTTATTTTGCGAAATCCGAATTTCGATTCAGTATCCCTTTAAGAAGCTTGAAGCTCCGTGTAAACATTGGTGACAAAAAGAAGACGCAGGTGACCGACAAATTAAGGTGTGTTGTTTGGGTCTGCGAAAATTACAAAGTAGTTACTTGTTCTGTACCAAGCACCAAAAGTTACGGATTGACACTAAAATATTCCCGAAACAATTTTCTTCATCATGATTCTACGTTTGGTTACTTCGCGGTATTGTCCCCGCAAACCTTGAGTTTTCATTTGTCGTATGGAATTCTGTGAGTTGTAATGCATCATGTACGATCGAGCGTGTTGAGAAGCCCTCTATGAGTATTGTGTACGGCACATTTTTTTTAACTTAATTTCTACTACAGTTGCAATGGGCTATACTCAAGAAACTTGGTTTATGCTTTTTGATTGAAAGACGGCGTGATCAGAATATTTTGTTTTTGTATAAAGTTATTATGAAATTGTAGACTCGTCTGTCTTTATAATCTCCCTCTGCTTTCACGTCCCGTATCGTACCGGCCGTAATAAAAGCTTTCTCTATCCGATTGCGCTTTTTGCTACATCTATTATGAGAATGCAGCTTGAAATTAGCACGTGTGTCCCCAACTTGAAATATTTTTTTTCTATGTAACGACATTTTGACGTAAGTTTGATGGTGTATTACTTGCGCAGTTGAATATTTTTTTGTTTTCTTTTTTTGGTTTAAGAGTTATGTTGTATTTGTTGTGTACAACACAGGAAGTTATGAGCTGTTTGAGGTCACGTCGCAATAAATATTATTAGTTATATTATTAGTGTCACGAGTTAATGATACACACGTGAAATCGATGCTATTTGAGTTAATAAAATGGCATATATTTCCCTGTTTATCATTAACGATTTTATAGCGCAACTCTCTTCTGCCTTTTCCTCAAAGACTCTAGCCGCGAAGCTGACTTGGGGGAGAGATTCTTGCGAGTTGTTCTACTGTGCGAATTTCACAGAATATAAGAAGATTAAACGAAGGAGGAATTGCCCCTAGTACGTATTTAAACAATCGGTGACAAAAGCTACTCATGTCAATTTCTCCACAAACACTGATTCATTTTCTGTGAAGTGGGGAATTTTCGGACGTGGCTATGAAACAAACCCAGCGGCCTATTATCCTTGTGAACGCTCCACCTGATGAGAAAATAAGACAGGACCTATACACATTTTGTTTGTTATGTACGCAGGAAAAGTAAAGATGACAGCAGATTGTGCAGTGGCGTAGCTGAAAAAACAAAACGGCTTTGAAAATACATATAGCGCTATTTAGGATGGGAGAAGAACATGCTAAAAAGCAAGTTCTGTTTTACGGTCATTCAGCAGAAATATGTATTTGTTTAGTAATGTTTAGCTCTTTGCTCCCTTTACAGCTCAAACGCCTTAAAAGTTCTGCCGATGTCCCTGCCAATGCTTTTGTTTAGTTTTCAGGTTCTTTTACTTATCCACCATCACGTATAAACAGACTAGTGAATGTTCCCTATGTAAATTAATAACTAAAACAAACAAACAAACAAACAAACAAACAAAGGTCTTGTGGTTACGCGAAACTCACGTGTGTGTAAGTGCGGGTATTTTACTTACCTTACTTTTTGTAGTAAATCTCTGGTTAGGGAACTTACCATTTATACGATAAAGTTTGCTTTTCTTTGAACTTAGAAACTTGCCAAGGTTCGAACCTGTGACCTCTTCTCGAGGAAATAGCAACTTATACGGTGGGACCGCCCGCAAATGTGTCTACTCTATTTGTACATGCAGTTCTTATTAAAATCGATTGTTTTTATACGTAATGGATCTACAAAGTTGCGAATTCAACTAAAATCGATATTTATTCGACAGCCTGCCTCTCTCCACTCGCCCTTTCCTCCAAAAAGAAGACTGATCTTTAACCAATGATAGCATTAAGCCTATTTAATATATTTTTGACATAATAACGAACAAAACCCATAGCGCTCGTCATGCCAGAACGTTTGTTCAGCGACGTCCAAGCTCACCATGAAAGTCCCCGCGTTCGCAATAAACACCACTGACTAGGGAAACATGTTTTAAACGCATAGCACCCCTTTTCACGTCGCGCGCGCATTTCAGTCTGCTTTCACGACACTCAAGCTCAACGCCAACGTCACCAAACAGTGTGAAGATATTCTTTTTTTTTTACGGCACAATTCGACGCCACCTAAAATAGTATAAAATAGTCAAAGCCTGCGAACATCCTCTTCGTCCTCCTTGCAACGTCATCACATATTTTGAGTTGGTGTGGTTAGAAATAAGATTAAAAAATAAAGCTACCCCTGTCGTTTTCTGCATTAGCACCGCAGACGTAAAGCTAATTAAAAATAAATGAATAAAGTAAGTGTACCGCCTCAAACAAACGCTGGTGCAGAGCGCCCGTGTCCAATCTATGTCTTCACGCAATCTCACTTTCATGACGTCAAAACTTTTATACACAGCCTATTCTTTGACTACTCTAGTTGGTCTCGTTCAGACACGGGCTATCTCGCGTCTTCGCTGCTTCTCTTTCACCATTTCGTTTTCTTTTTCTCTTTTTTTTTTGCCTGGAAAAAGGTTAAGGAAAAAAATGACCGCATCTCCACGTGGTGAATAATGTTGATTGGGGCGAAGCTCTGGTGGTGCTGATGATACTGATTTTATTGTTCATAGGTAGTGCTGATGGTGCTGATTTTTGTTTATTGCTCATAGGTAGTGCTGAGTTCCGGGTTGCGTTTCGACTTCATTATTACTGCTTTATGGTCGGTGAAATGCAGAGCCAGTGGCTCTTCTAGCGGATCAGCTTGGATCCGCTAGACGCCGTGGGAACGCGTCTCCACCGCTTAAGTCAACGGCCCATGTCAGAAAGAGAATGTGTGGTATGGAACGTGGTTATATATGCATTTGAGCATTTGACCGCAGCGCCCTCTCGTCTATAAACGTTGAGCCAATGCATGCAAAGTTTAGCGCCCTCTCCTGTATAGATGTTGAGCGGCTACATGCAACGTTTCATCCATGACATTCCCAGCTCTTGAGTTACTACCACATCTCGGAGCCCCCTACTCGTCCCGCAGTCGTGGCCGAGTGGTTAAGGCGATGGACTAGAAATCCATTGGGGTCTCCCCGCACAGGCTCGAATCTTGTCGACTGCGCAAACATTTTTTTTCTTTTTTTTAAGAAGACAGATGGGATGGCAATCGATGTGAGCACGGACGGACGGACGGACGGACAGACAAGGATTGACCCTAAGGAGCTTCGCCCCTAAAAAGGTGGAGAAAAAGGGATAGCTATATACTCGGTTTCACCTTACGATAAACTGTCCCTCACGCTACAAGCCATCCAAGTCAATATACTACTTCGTGAGTTTCACGTGACTTCACATCCACATACGGGCCGCGATTTAGTCACATGATACTTTCATAGCGCCGTAATCCTGTGTGCACTAGAAATGTTCACGTCATCACAGTGAGCTCGAGCGAAGAAACAGACTGGACAGCGAGTGCAGCGTCAGCGTTCGGCCGGGCCTCGTCGTGTCCAAACAGCGCATTAATTAGGGCGCTCGGCATCGGGCTTGTGTACCAATCGTCGAGTTGGCCCCATCCGACTGTGATGACGTTTTACGAAGAAAGAGGAGTATGTTCGCTGGTACGGATGATTCTACAGGGTGTCCCAAGTAGCGGCCAGGCTCTTTAAATCGACCGCAAAAGTCGGTTTCTTAACCTATCGCGCTGCGATTTGGTGCAGCGTTGCCCACGGCTGGTGCACTTTTTTTTTTATAAAATTTGCGACGAGCGAACTTACCTCAGGAAAAAGTAAAAAAAAAAGAAAAGATTTAACTCCTTGGAAACGCAGCGAAGCCACCGTCCTTCAAATAATAGAGCGCCCTATTGTTTGAAGACCTGTGGCTTCGCTGCATTTGCATAGGAGTTAAGCCTTTTTCTTTTTACTTTTTCCTCCGCTAGGTCCGCTCTTCGCAAATTTTATAAAAAACAATGCACCACCTGTGGTCAACGCTGCACGAAATCGTAGCGCGATAGGTTAAGAAACAGATTTTTGTAGTCGATTTAAAGAGCCTGGCCGCTGTTAGAAACACCTTGTAGGTTGTGTAGGCTGGACTCGGCTGGCCGGGACGGCCCGTAAACGTCCGCCGTGGTCCATCGTAACGTGAAACGGAGCATGGTGACGACGTGTTTGGACAGAACGGTGTCCCATTACCCGATAACGCTCGGCCGCACCCCAATGGAGTCACGTTCAATTTAGCTCCTCCTCGGGTCCGGCGACTTGAAGGATCCCCAGCGCGTCGCAGAACGCACGTTGTTGTTCCCCGGGAGACGACGCCATGTTTTCTTTCAAAATGACGCCTGTTTATAGAACGCTGGGTGTGCGGGAGAAGATTAATGGCTGTACGGGAATGCGGGTCCTACGACGACGCGACCGTAATTCTAGATGCGTCGCGTGTTCCCCAGCTCCATGCTTCTTGAAGCTCTACTTGTATTTTTTTATTATTTTCGTTTTGCCCCGAAGCCCCTTGTTCGGGATGTTGGGTTTGCCTGTTGTAAGACTGAACGCTTCGCTCCGCTGCCTTTATTCTTTTTTTTTAATATATTTTCTTCTTGCTTCATATGGCCGTACGAAGTACCGCTAACATAGAGGATCCTCTAATAACTCCACTGGCGTCTTAGAGAAGGGAGCGCGTACTGGATATTTTTGTTTAGGCTTTTAAGTTTTCCGTGCTCCTTTTAGGGCTAGCTTAGTCAACGTGGTTGTATCGCCAAAGATTCTTGACACGCTCGGGTGTCTTAATGTGGTTCAAGCTGAACGACGTGAGAGTTTTGGAATCGTCGTGTATAGTTTCTATGCGATTATAAATCTTGCTAATTATATGTCCAAAAAAAACTTGGGCCGCGCTCATAAGTGGGGTGCGGGTCACATGCCTTCCAAACCGAGAACAATGTTTTTATTTATTATAGAAATCATACGCTAAGATCCGCTAGACGAATAAAAATTTCCCGAGTGCCGTCACTTTAACGTTTGCGGAGTGCAAGTTCTTCTGCTTCTTGCGCATCTCGTGCGTTTGTTTATCCCCCCAAACACGTCCACGTGCGTTTGTTTACTCCCGGCCTCAACCGATGACGGCGAAAGCTTTTCTGTTTCGTCATCGCGCGTTCTCAACGCGTTCTTTATGTTGCCATTTGATTGGCGTGCCCCTTTTCACGTTTTGATGCGCCTAATACGCCTTTTAGTATACTTGCTTGCCGTATAGTCGTCGTCACGTCATCATGTTTAATCTACTACAGTAAAACCGCTTATCACAACACGTTATTTTATCAGAACATAGATTACTGCTATTTAGTAAAAATAAACAATCAATAAATTACAAATCTGAACGCATTGCGGGAAACCGAATTCAGAAATATTGGTAACGTTTTGTATGACCGTCCCCCCGCCTTACGTTTTCAGAAGTATGATATAATGTGCATACATAACATGCACAGATATCGTTGTTTGGGAAACTATAAACACACGAATAAGGCATGCCACTCCTTTTCGTGCTCAATTTGCTTGTTTCTAAAAAAAAACGGCTCCATATCTCTGACTTGCTAGCTGAGCCTCTTTACTTCCTCCATTCTGATCTTTCTCTTTGTCTTTTCTTTTTTCCACCTCCGACCAACACCTACGCTCTCCTGCCCTACTTTCTCTAACCTATCCAACCCCACCAATCCCGAACACCTGCAGTGGCAGTCGTGGTCTCCTTCATCATCTGCTGGACGCCGTTCCACGCCCAGCGTCTGATCGCGACCTACGCCGACCAGACCGCGGCCATGGTGCTCCTCTTCACCATCCTCACCTACATTTCCGGCGTGACGTACTACCTGAGCGCCACCGTCAACCCGATCCTCTACCAGGTGATGTCGCTCAAGTTCCGTCAAGCCTTCGTGGACACCTTCGGATGCTGCTGGCCGGACGCCAGGAGTGCCAAGTCCAACGCGGACCTGGCGTTCGCGAGCTTCTACAACCACAACAACTCGGCCTCGACGGTACATTCGTCATCAAGGCTGCGTCGCAGACGCAGCATCAGCACGCAAAACTTGGCCACGACGGCCGCTTCGGCATGTCTGACCACGCCCGATGCCAAGAATATGGTCGGTCAGAACGGAACGAGTCGGAGGATGTCGGCTTCGCTGACCGATGTCAGGAATCCTGGGGGTCCGCTCGGTGAGGACACGTCCTCACCGGAGGTCGTCAGAGTTGCTGAGGTCTGATGTTTGGACCAGGCATCAGGAGCTACTACATGGATCTGTGTGTGTGAACATCAGGTGTATACGTGAGCGGCAGCTTTTTGCGACCCCGCCTTCAAGGATTTGTGTGTGGACTACAGATCTCTGCGTGTGTGACATCTTTTTTGTGACCCTGTCTTCAGAATTGTGTGTGTGTGTGCGTGTGTGTTTATGTGTGTGTCGACCTCAAGTGTTTGCGTGCGTTGCAGTGGATGAAGCTGCCCCAATGCCAGGCTGAATGGCATCGGCCATCCGGCGTGCCACTGTATATTGCTGCGGTGACCAATTAGCTTAGCAAAGCGACTTTTGAGCATCGAATGTGTATATTGACTTTTGTGTCCGGTCCTCTTCACAACATTGTTGCGAATGCTGCCTCCTTTGTTACTAAATATGGTTGCATTGTATACAAGCGGTACACTATGCAGTGCGGCCCTATATAAGAGCTTTATACAATAACATTTTGTTTCTTCATGACATGATTACAAACAGTGTCTCAATCCTAAGTAAATTACAACTACAATGACGGTCTCTGCGCCACTGTTTACGAAGGGAACCTGGTCTATATTACTGCCCAGTGTTTAATATAGTTGAACACTTCCATATTGATTCACTGATAATATATATTGGCCGTTGCGCTATGGCTAGGTCAAACACAATCCTTGAAAGGTTGAACTATCGTGGAAGTATTCCACTTCATTAAATCTTACACATAAGCAGCTCATATGTGGAGTTCCACATGCCACGAAGTTTATGCCATGTTGCAAAAATAAAAAAAAAGCTGCATAGATATGCGATATTGCAAAAGCATACATGACGAAAGTATGTTTAATATGTTCATTCAACAAAAAATCATAAAAAGCCCATGCAATTTACCGCCGTTGCGCTAAGAATATTCCTAATAATTAAGAAATGAAAACAGTAGAACCAAACATCACTACCAACATGAAAACGATAAATTATTTATAACCTTAATATTCTCACTCTCGCGCCTTTTTTCGGCCCGTCATTTAGCATATCTTTTTCGAGTATCTTCCAAGGCTAAATTGTTCTCATTACTATCACTTCAATTTGTATTTAAAGTTTATTACTCTTCTCAATAAAAATTAAAAAAAAAGGTTTCGGTGGCTCGGAAAATCGAGAGGTTTAATGAAATCCGTCTGGAGAATGTAATTTTATTAGTTTTCAGTTGCGGGTAAAAACTCATTCAATTTTTCACGACCTCTTCAAGACATTTAGGTTCAATGCTTATTTTCTTCTTCTTTGTTCGTTTTACACTTTTGAGAGAATTAGATTTAACGTCGCTAGAACCTCAAGTTTATTATCGGATTACAGTGGGCCTTGCATAGGTGCAATCGAAGCGCTAAATTAAAGGATTAGCCAGATTAGCTATGAAAACCACCCGGCGTCAAACTCATTTAGACTCCGCGAAGAGGTAATACGAGGTCATCGCTCTTAGAAATAAAGCCAGTGCAAAAACTTAAATCTTCCTTGTGGCTGTTAGGAACAAACATTTGTTTTATGAGACATGTTAAGTATAATCTATATTGACTGGCAGCCTAATAAACACAGAGCGTCGCGAAACCCTAGCATCTCATTATCATTCCACAGCCAATCAGTTTGCTGCGTAAGCTTGTAGGGACGAAAAAAAAAAATCACGAAGCAAGAATTGTGAACATAATAAGTCATGTCCTGCGTTTCTTGTTTGGTTGTCAATGACAAGAGACTCTCAATTTTTGTGGGACTTTGTATATTGACCCGAATTTTCATTAATTATGGAGGGATAACGTTTTTTGTTTTTTTTTACCAAACGAAGATCTACAGGAATCGTTGAAGTGTTTTGTTTATTCGTTTCTTTTGTAGATTTTATAAATCTAGAAATGTAAAGTAGATTTCACAACTATACTTTACGTTTTCAAAGAACCGTAGTTCGTTAAGAATTGATGATATATTGTTTTATAACCATTATATGTTTAAATCATACATTTGGTATATGGTAATTACGTAAAGCAATTGAACACAATGCGCATAGATCTAAGAATGTTTCACTTAGTCTGTGTGGTTTGTTGCGCAAGAAGGCTTTACATGCATAGTACTCCCAAATCGTATGAGCGTGCGTAGGACGATGTCGACAAAAGCTTGAAGACTATTCAACCCTATATTTTCATTGTTTCGGTTTCTAAACTTTTCAAATCTTAATAATCTGAGGGAGAGCCCATTGTCTCTTTCTGAGCACCCGAGTACAAGTCGAGGTAGAATTTAAGTACAACCGGTGTGCTTCCCAAGCTCGGATTCTCGAGCGAATGTGGGCACCATGTAAAGGGTCGAGGCTATGACAACTAAATACATGTAAGGGCCTGCTGTCTTGTTGTATTATATTGATAGCCTGGCAAAGTACTACGTAGATGAACTGCCTGTTTTGTGGGGTCTAAAGGGACCAGTAAACAACATCTAGCGGCGAGAAAACGAATTTCCTTTTTTGTTTCGTCGTGATATGACGTTATTAATAATGTTTAGATCGCTTGGTAACATGTGAAGTGCCACAAGTGGCTACATAACCAAGTGCGTTTTCCGTCGTATAATTTACTACAAAGATTTCATTATTGATCGCAGCCCGTTTTTTCTTCCCTGTCGGGCTACAGTTACTGACCGAATTATGCGTCAGTCTCCAAGAAAGTATTCTGGTTTGTGTGTTTGTAGAACTCTTTCTCATTGCACTCTCATGACACATAAACTCAAAGGTTTTGAGAAGACGAAAACATACTTTAGTCTCATTGAAGGAAGAAAAAGCACGCCGGATCACGTTGAGACTTTGCGTCATTAATTTTATAAGTTGCTTGTGTAAGCTTTTTTGATCTATCTTAATTTCATCAGTTTTTGTTTCTGCGTAACCTAGTCCATGTGAACCGATTCTCAAAACTGTTTCACTTATTATGAATGTGAAGAGGTCATTATGGCGTGCAGTCAGCTAAATCAAAAGATCGTATCATAATCCTCTAAAACCATAATCTTCATTTGGAAGCACACTCAACATTTTCTGAAGATCTAAAATCCTAACCTCTCATTGTGTCTGCACCACATATAAGTCATGATTGCGGTGGAAGGGAGATGGGTGGCTCATACCCTAGTGAATATCTTATCTGTATGAGAAATTCTTTGGTCCAATAAACGCATATGACCAAATAAAATTGCATGAGAAGAACCATAAGAAAGTATACAAGAAAATATAAAAAGATGATAACGAGTTTCGTTCATGTTTCTGATAAGTTTCTTATAACTTCCTATATATAGCATATTTTTCTTGTACGTTCTTAAGAAATTCTTCTATGCTCTTGTATTATATCTTATCTGAACACATGTGTTTATTGGATCAAAGCCTTTCTTATACTCTACGATTTTTCACTAGGGTAAAGACCGGGGTTCGGTGCAACATGGGGTTAATGGTAGGATTTCATCGTCAGTCCCATAGCCACTGACGGCTGAAGGAACGTCAGGGCGAGCCTTATCATGTTCCTTGCTTTGTTATGTGTACTTCAACGTTCTTATCGGATAATTTCGCAATCCCATTGGCCGCGGACCGATAATAAGACGCTTGGACCTTGCCATGCATTTCTTAGGTTATCGGTGACTATACTATGATTGTGCTACTTGTCTCTGGAGGTTTTTTTTATTTTTGTTTTTGATGATTTTTGATGGCCTATACGTTAGATGTCAGATTCTTTTTGATAGAAGGAAGGGGATTTTTTTCCACTTCTACCTCCAAACTAAGGCCAATAAAGAAACGTACTTATTATAGTCACTGCCGAGAGCTTAACAAACGGAGGGGTGGTGGGCTTGTCCCGGGCATCTTATTATCTTTTAGTCGCTCCGGAGACAGTTAAATTCCCGCATTCGCCGACACGAATGACTAGAAACGAATCACGTAGCAAGAAGCCTGGACATAGTAGGCCAAGGCCCCAAGATCCCTAAGCCTCCGGTTGCTGTATCGACCAACGCGCTGTTTACAAACAGGCCCGCGTTCGCCCACACGGGGTGAAGAGCACCGCACGTGTGCAGAAACCTGAATTGCCGGAAGCGACGCATCCGCGCATGCGCAGTGAAGACAGCAGCGCCACCGCAGTGCCGTGACGTCAGAGTGCTGATTTGGTCTAGAGACACGTGCTTCTATTGGGAAACAAAACCAGAAGCTTCGTACCTAAGAAGAAAATTGAAATTAAATTTCGTTAAGGTCGACCCACATAAGGGACGTATCCTCAACACATTTACGCGCGTTTCAGCGGCCGTAATCACAACCTTAAGCGTTTTTTTTCGTTTTTTTTTCTTAAATGTTAAAGGGAAAATTTCGTCAAACCACACACGGCGCTTTTCGCCGACGTCTCCTCGGCGTTTAGTGCACTGTGGCCCGACACGCGTTTTTCGTGAAACGAGGAAAATGTAGATTGGCTGCTATATTATTGCGTTCTGCAAGGGGACAGAAATATCTAAATGTAAATCAACCACAAAAGTCTAATCTGCTGACGCTTGTCTCTGAAGTGTTTCTTGCAATCGCCAAGTGGCCAACAAGTGTAGGCAGGAGGACGGCAGCGATCTCTGCTCAAAACCCTTCCTTTTATCATTTTCGCACATATCCCGCAACATAGATGGACGTTTCTTCCGTCTCAGCCGTTCATCGCTTCTTCCAAAGAGATATAGCGATTTCGTACAGTGCGCCGATAAACCGTCGAACGCGACAACCGAGCTCCCATTTCGGCGGCGGAGTCAAGCCAGCCAGCCGGCCGCATAGATAGGCAAGCCGACTCTCGAGCAACTTCCGGCTGTCAACTAGCGAGCTGATTGGCTGGCACTGCGCCATACGCTTCCGGATACGCCACGCCGAAGTCCGCTATTCGTCGGGATGCCGTCCGTCAAAATGACTGTAAATACGTCGAACATTCGCCCTATGTGGTTTGGCCTTTAGCGAAGATTCAAAGTGGTGATACGGTGGTCCAATTCATGATCTGCGTTTGCAGGGGCCTCTTCAAATCAAGCGCTATTTTTTTCACCATTGTTTACATTTTAAGATGTGACGGAGTAATTGACTGACTGAAAAAGTATATAATTGCTCGATTAATATGTAGCAAACACAGAAAACATGCTCATAAAAAATAAAACTAATTTAAATTATACGGCCGCCGCTCCCCACAGTTTTTCACAAAGGAGAGAGTGAATGGATGTGTGAACGTTTCCAAGAGTCTGTAGTGCTGAACTATACCTGATCTGGGTGAACAGTGCCAATCTCAAGATGGCACATGCTTGGGACAAGGCTGAGGTGCTATCACTTCACAATAGACGCGCTCTGCCTATGTAAATATATCCTCCTTCATCATTGTGTGTTAAGGAGTTTGCGTTGATCACTTTCAACAAGTGTCACTTTTACACTCAACGAAAGCCAGGAATTTCATTCTTCTTTAAAGTGTGTTTAAGCAAATGCGCAGCATGCCATTCTTAATGTTAGTCGAACTACAAACTGTAAAATGCTCACAGTTCTGCACAGAGAAGATTGTGAGAGCCTTTGTGAAAGGAGGCTTCTGTTGTGAGTTGCAACTCACGAGAATTCAGACTCCCATGCAACTCATAACTCTCTTGCCATTACGTTGGTTTTGAAAAGTAGAAGAAAGTATGTCGCTGTCTTAAATTTATTGAAGTATCACAACGAAATTGTCATCTAACGCCTCCGAAATGTTTTTTTTTTTAATATATATATCTTACAGTGTTTTCTTGAGGTTATTGTAGAAGAATCGTTAATTCTCACCGGTCGGAATGCTTATGTTGTTTCCATAAACACATTGCACTTGTACGTGTCATCGTAGACAGCAACAGACAGAACATATATTTGCAGTTGGTTAACCTAGCCAATTCCGTAATGGTGTTACACTATTGGCATGCACAGCGAACACTAATCATTGACGACTGCACCTGCACGGTAGCCACTAGGCTGAGCAATTTCACATGCTCTAATCATTTACAAAACACCTGAGGTTCTGACTGTGAAAAAGGACCGGTGTTCCGATGTTTCCTCTAACTCACATTCAAACATCGCTCCCTCAATCCTTCTAATCGAAGTGATCTTGACAGATCATATTTAACTAAAACTCTATTGCATACAATTCTCAAATACAGACGCTCTCCCAGGGTGATGAAGTCGAGTCGCGAATCCAAGGATGGTTTGAACGGCAATCCCGTGTGTTTCAGACATGTCAGTAATATCAGCTTGGTTTGATGATGATAACACCTCAGTACTGTAATTTTTCCCCCTCGAATGCGTGATTCTGAAGACGTCTGATATTTGTGAGTGGGTTGAATCCTCCATGGTACTAAAAATGCGCTCAATTTATTACTGTATCATATTACCGAGCTGGCAGTGTTCACTGCATAATCTTGTAATGAAATGTACGACATTGTGAAATAAAATCTGTGGATATTCGGTGTACGTGTTTCAGAATGCATCGGTCGTGGAAACAAAAGTTCTAGGACGTTCATACAGGCGAGATAGTACGGGCTCAGAACACGTAGAAAAAAAAAAAAACATCGTAACGAGGACCGACAACATACACCTCACATTTTGTTCAAAATATTTGTCCCACGAAGATAGTGAGCGCTAGCATTTGGTGTATATTTTCAGGGTCATATAACCAGATGACCGCGCTTGGCAAAGCCCGGCACGCAATGAACCAGTGGCGCCATCTCTTGAACTCATTACGAATCCTGGAAGCTTTATCGATTTTTCGCTTCGTTGCGCTTTTCCAATCCGACCCGCAGAGTTGCTGCTTTAACATCCGATATGAAACATGAAGTTGTGGGAGGTCTTGATATGATAAGAGGCTTTAGAAAACTCAGGATAGTTCTTCTATTTTCGTGCTTACAATAAAGGAATGAAAACAGTTGTATCAGTTATTATGCGCGTCAAAAGTGCCAGAAACAAATATTTTCATCAGAGCTCAAGAGATGGCTCCACCTCCTACCCCGATCCGTGCGCACAATCGACGCTTAGGTGATTCAGAAAACTGAGTTCAATTGATCACGTCCTGCTCCAAACAAACCATTGTGATAGGGGCGTTGCTCAAAACGAATACATGGGACTGGGTTGACGAGGTATTTAAACGTCTAAGAACAGTAGATATAGGAAGCCTGGATGTTACACTTACCACGACAGAAGTTTGCCGAGAATCGGGTATTTCTGAAATATTTGCGACGGTAACTTCCGGTCCTCGAGGCGTCTCGAGATGCCTGCTGCAGAAGACGAACGCGTACGGAATCATTGAGGTATACCTCAATGATTCCGTACGCGTTCGTCTTCTGCAGCAGGCATCTGCTGCATATGCAGACAATTCAAACTGCCTGCAGACGGCATATATGCCGTCTGCAGGCAGTTTGAATCGTCTGCATAATGGCACGATTTTTATATTGTATTTATGGGAACATGGCAGGTCTAAAAAAGCTGAACAGGTTTGTAAAAACGAATTGTACTTGCGTGTGGTACGAGATACTGTCTGACAAAAATCATCACACGTATGAAGATCTGCTAAACAAATACGACAGATGCACATCTGTTTAGAACCTGGTATCCAAGCGGTGTCAGGCCCTCTCTTTTATTTTCTAGCTGGCGTGCATTGCAATTAAGGAGAAATTATTGGGACTCTAACACGATGGGTTGAAGACCCCAAACTTCGTTTGTCATGTTCGTAATATGGGTGTGTGTTTCGTACCTGCTTGTGACCATATCACACTGTGAAATAATCCTGCAGGTTTTCCCGTTTCTGTAACACCCAATTGCAAAAGAGCTGGATAAAAACATCAGGTAAGTTATATATCTATTACGGAATGTTCATTTGGTCCCAAAAATGTGCACTGAAGCAGTTTCTGTACCGTCAGAACTCCTCAAAACGTGTGCTGGCCTGCGCTTCAACTCGTTGATACACTTCACGTCGTCGTTGTACGTGAATCGGCTTTACAGTGCTTTCACCCTTCTCAAACATTGCGGAAGCCTCCACGGGCAGGCGTTTACGTTCTAGCGCACCTCGGGAGTCGGTCAAAGCTTTGCACGGGCGGCATGGGTAATCTTCGCTTCCGAAATCCCACAGAAAGTTGACTCCGAGAAAAGACGTTTCGTGGCTCGACACCAACTTAATCGACCCCTCCGGAAAATCCCAGGAGACCTCGCAGCGAGAAGAATTGTGGGACTGTTTCGATGTAAGATACTGTCGCCTCGAACGCATCACATATTTTTGGTGGCAAAGCAGTTCATTCCGTCTTACCATTCGAAGCCCAAAGCGAAAAAAAATAAATAACACCAACACAAAACGAGTTCGTCACGTACTCCGTTTTGCTTTCCTTCTGCCTTCTCTCTGTTCTAAGACCACAAAATGTCAAACCAACGTCAACTTCGTCCTCGCCTCCTGGTGAACCTCACGTGCCGTACATCGGCACATCGAAATCCGTCAAGAATACGGAGAGGACACCACAACTTCCGGGTGCTTGGTCGTTTGTGAGCGGACGGTTTATATTACAGGCTTGAACAAACACCATCCGAGGAACCCACGAACCAACTAAAAAAGAAGTGTCCATATCGGGAGTATGTAACACGTGCCAGTGGAGGACTGAGGATTGACATCTTTTGATGTGGGACTAAATCAGGTATCAGGATCCGTAATCCAGCACTTTGCCAAACATTTCCTTAAAAAGCGTAATTTGTTTTTTTTTTTTTTTTTTTTTTTACAGCACGCAAAAAAACGCTCTTCATGACACGCTTTAAGCAAGGCACGAAACTTAGCATGAAACCATCCGATACCACCCTTTCGATTTATTACTCGCCCTCATCGTCGTGCACGACGCCGTGTGTTTGTATGGTATGTCTCCCAGGAGTTTCGCGTAATCGTCAGCGTGTTGCACACGAAAGGTTTTTGCTTACCTTATCGCCAGAATTCTGGAAACTAGTACAGCTTTTCCACGTCCGCGTCTGAAACATCTGCACAGGAATATCAATAACTGGATTGCCGCAGTATGCCCACGATGTTACAATCACAATATATCCACTCGTCATCTATAATACACGCTTGCTTTTCGCCCGGCACGACCGGCGCAATCGTTCATTGTTAGCTTTGTCACTATAACGATATTTCTATTGGTCCTCGAAAACTCACCGCTTGCTGATTGCCGAGCACGAGCAAGAGCGGTACAATTCTTTGCATTCTTATTGAACCACGTCCAACAATTAAGCATAGCGTAAATTCGCTTTGGCCAGCTTGAGCACTCATGGCGACAACCAGTCGAAGAAACCACGCCCGCTGATGCAAGCACTCGCTCTCCCGTTCAGGAAATAATTAGAAAGGCATCAACTAATTTGCGTTCAACGTCGTGGAATGTCTGCCGTGTAAATGGCCAGGTTTCCAATGGGCTCTCAGCTAGGGCTACGTAACCTTCGGCACGGACGTCGAATAAGATGAACAGCTGTATTCATTTTTGGCCTCGTATGACCTAGGTGCACACATCGATCTATCGCGCGTCATCATGGGTGGCCAGACTGCGGCTCGCGAGCCGCATGCGTCTCTTTGCGGGTCCAAGTATGGCGCGCGGCTACCTGGTAAGCGCGCCCTTCTTTCCCTCCTGTGTCCCTAGGAAGAAAATAGTTATAGAATACAAATAAAAAAACTCACAGTCTTGGTAGTCTCCTACTACGACGAAAGCCCTACGTACATACAGCTGTACTGCTTTTTGACACATAGATATGTCCAGTGACTTCCGTGTATTACGTGCGTGTTCGCCATATATAGCGAACACGACCTAGTGAGCCCAAAGAACGACGGATGAAACTAGAGACACCGGGAGGGGAGAGGCGGGTGGCGAGCCACGGAGAAGCACGGGACGCCTGGAAGCCAAAGACTGGAAGTGACGTCGCGGACCAGAAAAGACGCTTCCAGGGTTTTCCCCAGGAATTGAAATCAGGGGGTGTCTAATTTTTAGGGGGGAGTTAGGGAGGGGGGGCATTGAGAATAGAGGAGTCGTTGCGAATTAAGGGGCTGCCTTCAGAAATGCAAGCAGGAGGGGGGGGGGGGTACACCCCCCTAGGGGGTGTAGGGAAATCACTGGACGCTTCTGATAACACCAACCGGTTGTAACCTAATAAAGTAAATAAATGCATCCTTTCATTATCCCAAAAATAACCGGTGCATCACAATGGCAATGAGGATGGGATTGAAGGATGCGAAGGAAATAAGGGGCGAGACCGAAACTCAACAAGATGTCAATCGCTTGGCGCAAGGACGGAAATACAAGACGTCACTTCGGAAAAAGGCATGCGAAGGATATGAAAAATCTCGCACAAGCAGGACCCTATGTCACCATTGCAGCAAAACCAATCACGACCGTGAAAACTGCTTTGCAAGGAACAAGACTTGTAAAATGCGCGGAAGAACAGGACACTTCCAAATGATCGGCCATGACAGGAAACAAGATCAACAAGATTCAAGGAGGAAGGATAAACTAAACTTCACCAACCACGTCACTACAAAGAACTCGGGCAACGAAACTCAGTTTTATTTCATCGACTCAAGCTACCCGAAATCCATCACAGTAACTTTCGAGATTTGCAACAAACATCTTCACATGGAGATCGACACAGGCTCACACGTGAGTGATCAACCTGGAGCCGTTTCAAGAAATTCTTCCAGACATCCAGTCATGAGCGTACCAACCTGGGGGCAAGGAGGGCGCTTGCCCCCCAGTTCTCAGAGTGGGGGGCAAGGCATGTGTTTTGTCCCCCCTGAAACAGCCGTCACTGGGCAGGGCAAACACTGGACGGCGGCGCCCAAGGTGTATCCAGGGCACTGCCCCCCGGCCCTGGGGGGGTGGGGGGGGGGAGGGTCTGGCTTGCCCCCCACTCAAAAACAAGTTGGTACGCCACTGCATCCAGTTGAAACCTTCGGGAATAACGCCGAAGCCGTACACCGGCAAGCCCATTGTTCCAGAGGGAATGGTTCAAGTGGACATCTGCTATGACGTGCAAATCAAGCTAAAATACAAGTGGTGAAGAATGGGGTACCTCCCATACTGGGAAGGGCATGGGTTCAGGGTTGTCAAGTGAACTGAAAGGAAGCACACAAAGTGCGTGCAGAAACCTTAACTCTCGCAAGTGTGCTACAAAAGCACGATTCCATCTTTGAAGGTCCGGGAGAAGTGAAGGACTACATCGTGAAACTCTGCGCAAATGAAGATGCTCAACCAAAGTTTCTCAGACCAAGATCAGTTCCATACGCCCTCCGACAAAAGATCGAAGAGGAACTGGATCGTCTTGAGAAAGAGCACATAATCACTCCTGTGATGAGGCGTAAGTGGGCGACTCCAATCGTTCCAGTGATGAAGGCAAATGGACAAGTGCGCATATGCGGGGATTACAAGGTTACACTCAACCCAACCTTGAAGCCAGATAGGTACCCACTACCGAAGACTGAAGATGTCTTTGTGAAGATTGCCCTTGGGGAGAAGTTCACCTAGCTGGACTGCAGAGAAGCGTACTTCCATATCTTGTTAGCGAAAGCATCAACAGATCTCATTATGATTAACACACACAAAGGGCTCTTTCAGGTGAACAGCGTGCCATTTAGAATAACCCCAGCATCAGCTATCATCCAGCGCGTCATCGAAGAACTCGCTGGGAGCTTGCCGTACACAGGTGCATTTGAGGATGACATCGTGGTTACGGGTAGGAACGATCAACATCGCCGGCGGAACCTGGACATCTTACTGCAAAAACTCAAGGAAATTGGCCTTCGCTTGGAAATGAGAAATGCTTCTCCATGCAGGACCCCAGCGAGTACCTAGGAGATGTCGTAAACAAACAAGGAATCCACTTAAATCCCAAGAATTAGGGTGGATGCGATCCTACAAATGAAGACGCCGAAAGACCAAAAAGAGCTCAGAGCATTTCTGGGTGTGCCGAACTACTACGGAAAGTTCATCAGCAACACAGACGACATCCTACATCCGCCTCATGAACTACTGCGAAAAGATAAGCAAGCGAAGCAGCACACCTCACGCAACTTTAAAGAACGACACCAAGGCGTCGTCGTCCAAGTTCTAGGAAACCGAACATATGAGATCGCGCAAACGACGTAAATACTTCGGAACGGCACATTGAACAGCAGGGACATCTACCCAAGGTGGAAGGGAGAGTATCTACGAATAAAGACGAGAAACGCAGGCGCGCAAACAGATCCAGAAAAAATCGTAAGGGTTCAGGCGAGCTGGCGAATATTAACCATATTGAATTAACCTGGAACTTTACCACAGTCTCAGGATAATTCAACGTGGTTAACATCCAGAAAGTTTTCTCTTCCCCGCAGCATCAGTCAGCGAAACGGCTCACCGTCTCCGATTTCCAGTGGCGATATTCCAACCACGATTCAAGACAGTCAGAACGATCCTGCAACACCGGAGGCAGGCACTCCAAGCTCCCCTATCACACCGTTTAATGGAACGCGTGACCAAGACACGGAAAGCAGTTGTCCTCAGAAGATCCACACGGACGCACCAGCCACGGCGCGGCTGGGCCTGCAAAAACGTAAAGTTTTTTTTGTTTTTTTTTTGCCTTTTTGTGGGAGGAGATATTGTCACGAATGACAATTGATGAGGCGCTGGTAACTGAAGAAACAAATTGTTTAATGGCGCGAACTTGTGCTTCAAACAAAAAATGAAACAGAAGATAACAGTAGAGCGTCGCGGGCGTCGATGACGGCGTAACAGCAGAATGGTACGCTGGGGCGAGACTGACTTCGGCTTGCCACGCGGAGCGTCTTTTGTAGCCGCGTTGATTTCCGGAACATTCGGCCTAGAAAGTTCGGCGCGTAGAAAATTCGGGCCGTGAACAAGCAAGCGGATTCTCGAATTTACCAGAAAACTAAATTCCTATAATAAATAAAAGACGCGCGTCACTCCCAGGAATCGAACCCTGGCTTTTCGCGTGGGAGGCAGGCACAATAACCGTTAGGCCATGCGCGCGCTGCCTGATAGGCCAGCTGTTTAGTAGACCGTGTTTCCCCCTCCGCTAGCCCTCCGCTACGAAGAAACCGCCACTGCGCCTGCGCGCCATTGGAATTGGCTGTAGAGTTCCGGGTAGCGGAGGGGCTTAGCGGAGCGGGAAATACGGTCTACTAAAACTCGCTAATATTGTCGTGTGTTACGTGCGTGTTCACCGTGTATAGCTAAGACGCCCCATTGAGCCAAAACAACGGCGGATGTAACCCGAGACACCGGGATGGGAGAGCGAGGCGGCGAGCCGAAGCCACAGACTGGGCGCGGTTGCAAACCGGAAAAGACGCTTCTCATAACACCAGCCGATTGTAACCTAATCAGTTAAATAAATATATCCTTGCACTATCCTAAAATAACCGGTATATTGCTGTGACCGTGCTTTTTTTCTTGTTTGTTTTACAAAGAGTTTTGGACTGTATAGGTACAGCGGGCTTCAGGAGAAGTGACTGGTGCTTTTGCTTACCGGTTGAAGAAACGCTCTGCTGCCTGGTGTTATTTTTTTGTAGCAGTTGTAGTCGTCAATTATATTTTTCTTCTTTGCAAAGGACTGTTCCCTCCATATCGTTTCACGCTAAGAGTAGCCTCCCCCCCCCCCCCCCACACACACACACATTGTTTTCCCTCTTGCGGCTCTCTGAACTTTTGTAGTTTTGTGTGTGGCTCTAACCTCATGTCACTCTGGCCACCCCACATAAAGATCTTCCTTGGGAAGGAGTGGATCGATAAGGTCAGTGCCGTCGTCTTCATTATCTTTATAAACCCGGAACTTGTCGCCAACACCATGTACAGCCGGGAACAAACCAGTCCCTCACTCAAAAAATGAAGCACGCCCTTCAGTTAAACATAAAAAAAGTAATAAAAACCAAATGCTCCACGGCCACAGCGGCACAGCTGAAACACTCTCGGGCAGGCTGGCGCCTCTCGAGAAGCAAAATTACCTTTTAGTTTAGCTCAGACTGAAAGAAAACCTAAGTGACTACTATAGTAGCTCATTACAAAAAAAGAAACAGTCCCATTATTATGGTCCTTACTGGTAAAAAAACATTAAACGAAGCGTTTCAAACATACAATTAATAGTAATGTATTACAAGTAATTACTCGCTTGCTGTGAGCATAGATTTATTATATTGTACGTTAGCTGGCGCAAGTGTGCTATTGCAAATTGTAGCATACAGCCTCCAGCCGAAAATTGACTTCCGGTAATGCATTTCTACAGGGAAAAGCGGGCAACTTTTTTCTTTGTCCTTGATTATAATACCAAACATTACGAATAATTATAACGTAGTAAATAGCTTGGAACAATTTTCAATCACGCAATTTAAGATGTTGACCAGTTACAATGTTTGTTTTTTTCAAATTTACGGCGGTAAACACAGTGCTAAAACAGCTTCATGCATGCATTTATATGCACTGTCCGGCACTGTTAGCCCGAACACGGCGTCTGCGCTTTTCTGCAGGGGGGATCTACGTGCTAAACAAACGAAGGACATCTGGAAAACCAAGAGAGACGTCAAGAACTACGCAGTAACACTGGATCAGTGACTTCCTGTGCATGTAGACAATCAAAATAAGTGAAGGCCAAGTATTATAATCTGATTTTCAATAAATAAGTGTTGCTTTACTCTCTCTGGTCGCTATATGTGCGAAGGTGCCTGTTCGGCGTTCAAAACACGACCCGCAGCACGCTCGAAGGCTTTGAAAATATGGAGAAGCCAAAGAACTGGTGCCAGATCAAAGCTTCCTGGCATAGAAAACAATAAAAAGAGACTCATTTCAAAACTCACATACTTTATTCTTTACGTTTTGAATATATCCGCTTGTAAAGATGCACTCCCGATGAGGTAATTTTTATATACTGGCAGGACTGGCATATTAACAATATATAAGCGTCGCCGAAACGCTGGTGAACCTTGCACACACTCTATATTCCTATCGATTGTTAGTTCGCTTAGACTCGTCGTTTGCTTTTTCAAATCGAATGTGGAACAGGTGTGGGCTTTAACTATACCGAAGTTTAACATCGTTCACTGATGAATAAAAATACTGTGACAAAAATAATTACACTTTTACAATGAAAATAAGGGTACATACTATTCGGTACGACCGTAGTAACAAAAGTGATCCATGTTCTTTTCCGGCGAAGAGACAAAATACACGCGCGATTTCCCAAGGAAATGCGCAGGAGACGCTCCTGTGCATTTCCTTGTTTGCTGTCTGCTTCAAATTGCATCCCGGGAGCCGCGTAGACACTAACGCCAATTGAACCTCTAACGAACATTACAACAACTCCATGGCTACGAGTAATGTAAAATTCTAAATTTTAAAGTAATATCCAGCGAAGTTGGAGAAGGGGGTGCAGATGTCTTTTTTGCAAAGGTAGTGCAAACTGCTGTCTGATGCAAAAGGTATTAGCCTCGAGAGGGTGTGGCGTCTCGTGACGGTTCCTTGTCAGGACGTAGGATTTGGGATCATCTGACTGCGTTTTGTGGCCAGCATGCAGGTTGAGGTGCATTGTCCATAATTCATATTTAATTCGCTATTCTGAACGAATATCTAGGGTTGCATTTAACCTTATCTATTTGTCGCGCTGCTCGTCAAAATTAAACTCAAGCAACGCGTCAACAGGGGCGTCGCGGCCTACTAAACAGGACCGAGCGACCCAGCTTCGGTTTGTCGTACTGACCACGACCAATTCGGTCTTGGTCGTGGCTTCGGGAGCTTCTCAAGTGACCGAACACGTAGATTCTTGGATGGCATTGTTCCCGGGGCGAGTTTATTTTTTTTTTCCTTTCAGCTTGTACGAAACAGAGAGCAAACAGAAATCAATATCAAGGACGGTGGAGCACGCTTCGAACTTTGCATACCAACCGCCTTTTTGTTTTAGCAAGCTCGCTCGGCTTTGAGGCTACCGTGGCCCGGAAAACCTAATTGGACGTTGCAATTCACGCTCGCGAAATATCACCATGGCATTACCTTATGCTATGCGGACCGCCAGTTTCGTCTGCTTCTTTTGCAGGGGTTGTGGTGACGTCAGAACGCCGAACCCTGATTGGCACTGATTAAAGGATAGCGAGTAGACCTCAAAGCAAGCTGCCTTGAGGTCTACCCCCTATCCTTCATTTGAGAGCCAATCAGAGCTCGGCGTTCTGACGTCACCACAACCCCCTGCAAAAGTAGCAGACGACCTCGCGCTCCGCCTAAATTTTCGGGCTCGATACTGACGTAACGTTCGTCAATCGTAGGGTTGGTCCGGCATCGCGAAATAAACGTAGCTACGGAGACATGTTCTAGTTCAATCTGTGTTGACGTTTGTAACACCATCACCTTGGAATGTAAGGGACACACTTAAAAAATAAAGTGTACGTACCAGATGATGCGAGGAAATCTATACCGTGTTTTTCTATACGCCAAAGAAAGCAGTACATAGAATCGGGGAATGTGTGACTGCGACGAGAGCGGCCGCCACTGCCACGCGCCGTCTAAAAATGACAAAGGGGCAATGAAAAGATGAGGCTGGCCTTCTAACCGGAAAATCTAGGTCAAGGTTCAAGCTACTGATACAAAACAAACCACATAAAAAAATCCTTTTTTTTTTTTTTTGCCAAGGCGTATGCAGCCGTTTGTGGGCAGCGAGTGACGAGCACTTTGGTGGGCATTGACTGTTCAGTACGCTGCTCGCATTGGTGGGATCGTTTTCGTTGCTGCCGGAATCCGTGGATCGAGCGGTCGTCATCGGGCATTGTAGTTTCGAGTACGTATTTCTTTTCTTTTGCTGCTTGAGGTTGGGAAACGTGCGAATGGCGTGCAGCCGTATGTACCACGGTCTCCACAGTAAAGTTATCCGAGCGAAGTTGGCGGCCATGAAGCTCTCATAGGATTCCATCGTAACCTACAAAATACTTACGATCATTTCGCTTCGAGAATTTGAATATTTTCCACGTGTTTAGCCTTCCGCACGCACGCACATTTTGCGTAATTGCAAATACAAAGTTTACAGTCATGCAGATGCTAAACAACTCCATACGAGCGGGCGTTTCTTTTTTTTTTGTTGTTTTTCTGGGGCGCATTTGACTGGTGGCCCACGTTCGAACTAGGGCCGACGTCAGGGCTCGTCCTTGTGGAGCAGATATATGGAGAGCCCATCAACGCGAACTGCCCTTATCATCTATGCTTGAGCAACCATAAAAATAGCACTAGAACGCGAGTAAAGGTTGGATATCAAACTTACTCACGGTTAAAAGTGCCTATAGACCTTTGCAAAAATCGTCTTCTCCGCGCTGCCATCTTTGTCTGCTGGGCTGTGGAATGCCTTCTGAGCATGCGCTGTCGATCTACTGTGCGCCATATTGGACGCTGCGCATGCGTACACAGCTGAGTGACTCAGCATTTTTCACCCGGGTGATAAGCGATGCAAAGCTCTATACTGCTCCTGACAGGTCGCGAAAAATAGGTCCTTACCAAAAATAAATCGAGAGGTAATACAATAAAAAAAATTCAAGCCGTTGAAAGATAGAGCGCATAGTTATTTTGATCCATTTTTTTTCTCGGGTGGTTCCCGTTTCGACCCATTCCCAATTCAACCTTCCCGTTTGAACCTTCTCGCTTCGACCTGGCTCAAACCGACCTTCTCGTTTCATCCTTTCCCATTTCGCCCTATCCCGAAACAACCTTCCCGCTTCGGCCATCGCTCGTTATCAATTGGGTCGGTTCGTTTGTATTGTTCGTTAACAGTTGGTTAAGTTCAAGTGACCAATGTCTGTCCTCCTTGCTCACCTCACTTCCCCCTTTCTCGAAACAACCTTGGAGACATGGCACCGTAAGATAAAAGCTGTGTCAGGGAGGGCTCACCCGAACATTTACAGCTTCATCGATCTGATCAAACGGGATGAGGCCTTGACAAGACATAATTAAAAACAAAACAACGCAAAGACGAGAACAAAGTAAAAGGTAACCGACAGGATACAACAGCTGTGTCCGATCGGTTACCTTTTACTTTACCCATCGTATTTGCGTTTTTTTTTTTAATTATGTCTGCATACCAACTAGCCCAAACTTCTATGTTAATCAAAGTTGACAAGGATATCTTTGCAGCAGCTTGCAAATGGTGGTGCCGTGCAGGCCAGGGGACAGCCGCGAACTATCAAAATTGGAGTGTCGCCTTTCTGATAATGCGATGTTCCTGCTTGACTTCCTCAACAAAGGCCATAGCATTTTGTGGTTTATGAACTTTTTCTGTAAGCGCGAGGCTTCTGTGCTTGAACTCGTAAGAAAATAAAGTCGGAATCATATGCCTGTCAACTTGTCTGATTTCTCACTCTTCAAAATATCCCGTTCACTATAAGGAAGTTTTAGAATAACGTACGTAAGCACTTTGGGTAACCTAAATATAGCGTCGCGATATAAAACTTAAGGCAACGCTAATTTTTGCTTACTTAAAGTGCTTGCCTACGTTATTATAAGACTTCATTATAGTACAGAGCGCGACACTGTTAGCGCGAACAAGCGATTGTTGGTTTTCGCTGTTTGTCTCAAAGAATAAAAAAACTGCCATCAATATTATTAGTGTCTTTAAAGTGCTCATCTGGGCCACTAACCTAAGCGGAACAATTTGGTACCTTCTAACACCATTTCGAAGTAACATTTAAAAAGTCTTCAACATCGTGTTCGCGGTAACGTTGTCGCGTAGTGTACATTGTCCGTTTCGTAGTTCCACATTTTGGGGACCATCTTGAAAGAAACATTTCAAGTGGTTCAAGTAGAAATATATTTCGTTGGAGCTTGTCTGAAAGTGATTTATATTTTAAGAATACGTTGACAATAAAAACTAGTTCACAACATAACTAAATAGCTCGTTGGCACCTTTGCATTAATTGCATTAACGAAATTTCGGAAACTATTCTTAAGGAGAAAATGTGTTCGGAATATGGGCGGGGCTTTATTCCAATGGGTTTAAACGGGACGGGCTCAAACGTAAAAAGTGTTTCGGCTACGGGTTCATATAAGAAGGGCGTTTCGGGAACGGTTTGAGACGGGACAGGTTCAAATGGGACGGGCGATTCGGGAATGGGTTGAAACGGGACGGGTTCAAACCGGAAGGTCGTTTCGGGAATGGGTCAAAACGGGACGGGTTCAAACGGGGATGGATTGTTTCGGGCTACACCCTTTTTCTCTTTGCCCTCAAACGAGTAGTCGCCAAGCTTGCCGTTTCGAGATTCCTCTCCCCCTTTCAATCAGACCGCGGTGACACAGGCGCAGATGATAACGGCAGTTCGCGTTGATGGGCTCCCCCCTGTCTGCTCCACATGAACCACTCCTGACGTCAGGGCTAGCCAAACGCTCCTCAAAAGAAAAAGAAAACGCCCGCTCGGCCGCTCGCGTGAGTTATTTAGTTTCAGCACGACTGTACTTAGTGAACTGTTTCTGCTGCTACGCGTTAAATCACACAACCAAAGCCGAGCAAGGCGGAGGAAATACCTAGCCCCGTCACGTCATCCTCGACTTTACGTCACGATCGAGCGATCGCAGCGGCCCAATCGGTCCCGCCCGGGGATAATAGTGATAACGAAACATCTGATTATAGTCACTGATAAATGACAAAATGCAGGGAGAGGCGCGTTTCGTGATGCCTTGTTCGGCGTTCTTATTGGCTAATACTGCAGTCTCATTGGTCTCTGAGGATGGATGGACGGATGGAAGCTAACAGCTGAACCCTTTATAACGGTTGGTAACTTGCGCCACCTATAGCCCAGAAATTAAAAACCAAAATTATGATTCAGCGATAATAAGACGCTCTCCACTCGCCACGCCCTCCGTGTCTTAATAATAATAATAATAATAATGTCTTTATTTTTCAGTGCCCAGAAACAACCACAGTGGTCTTCTCTCTGGTGCACCAATACGACCCTAGAAACACGTTAGCATAATACCATCACAAAAAAGTTATCAGTAAATTGCAAGACTATTCAACTGAAGGCGGTACAATGAAATAGATGTACAGAAATCTAGGTGAACAGGAGCGATGCTGTTATACAATGTCTGAATCCGAGAAAGCGGTGAAGTACAACATGGTGAACGAACGTCAAAGCATACGAGATGTCTGGTATTGCGAAAATTAACATGAAAATTTACTTTTCTGAGCAGTGATGGCGAGTCGATGACACCATTAACAACCTTATGCAAAAATACGAAATCATGAATTGTTCTCCTGTCAGACAAAGGTGTAAGCGAAAATGTCCTTAGTATGTATTCATAGTTATAATAACAGCGCCTTTCAAAGTACCTATCGTAAACAATACGAATCAGTCTTTTCTGAACATGTTCGATGGTCATGGCTTGTGTTTTAGATATTGAGTTCCATATTACCGAAGCGAATTCCAGTCGTGACCTAACTAAAGATTTGTAAAGTTGTAACAAACAATAAGGCTTCCTGAAATTCTTCGTCAAACGTGATATGGTTCCCAGCACTCTCATTGAACTTCCAACCACAAAAGATACATGATTTTTAAAAGACAATGCACTATCAATGAACACTCCAAGATCTTTCACACAGAGTACACGTTCAGTGGGCATGATATCGAGATGATAAGTAAAATTAAAAAGCACATGGCGTCGGCACAAAGATAGGACCTTTGTTTTAGCAGGATTAAGCATTAATAGATTTTGTTCACACCACTGAGAGATGCAAGACACATCACGCTGTAGGATATCACAGTCTACAGGAGAGTGAATCATTTTAAACAACTTGATATCATCCTCGAAAAGTAACAACTGAGAACTTTGGACACAAGATACTATATCATTTATAAAGATTAAAAGCAAGAGAGGCCCCAGGATCGACCCCTGGGGAACACCTGACGTTTAGAAATAACTATAGGAATAACTGTCAACAACCCGAACAGAATTCGGGCGAAGTGACAGGTAACTCTGGAACCACTCACATAACTTTGGAGATAGACCATATAAAAACAATTTATGCAGGAGCAATTTATGACTTACCTTATCAAAAGCTTTGGTCATATCAAAGTATATTGTGTCAACTTCCCCCCTATTTGAAACACATGGAGCGCAAAAATCTAGAAAAGAACACAAATTGGTCTGGACAGACCTACCACTGAGGAAACCATGCAGCAAAGGTGTTAATTTTTGACGGAAATAAAAGAGCATCCGGGTATGTACAACAATCTCGAAAACCTTGGAAAACCCACAGAGCAGAGAAACAGGACGATAATTCGTAACAACCGAGGCATCACCACTCTTTAAAATCGGAACAATAACTGATTTCTTCCAAAGTGATGGAAACACACCAGAACTCAATGAAAGATTAAAAATGTGTTTTAAAATGGGAATAAACAAATCACCGCATCCTTTGATAATAAAACTCGGTATACCGTCCACACAACTCGAAAACTTCGGTTTCAATTTTCTTATCGCCTCTGCTATTTCGACATGATCCACTCGTACAGAATGCAAGAAGTCATGACAGCTTATCTTATCGTCGCCAGGCTGGAAGGACTGGTGAAAGCTAGAGTAACATTTGCTAAAATAGTCGGCGAAAATATTTGCAACCTCATCAGGCGATGAATGATAAGCAGGAGTGTTCACTACATCATCACGTAAACAGATACCTTGACTTATATCGCGGGTGTGGTGTTTTACAAACTGCCAGAACATTTTAGGTCGACGACTCAAGCTATTTTCTACGCTATCACGGTGAAGGCGTTTATCACGCTTGAACAATTTTTTTGCTAAAGCACGATATATGCTAAATTTGGTGTACCAAAGTGTAGAACCAGTATTTTTAAAAAGTCTGTGAAAATGTTCTTTTTTGCGCAGGTATACCTTAAGTTCTTTCGAAAACCAGTTAGGATATATAGAAAGTTTGTTCGTGCGTTTAGGCACATAGCTATCGATAGCATCTTTAACAACCGAGGTAAGCGTCTCGCTAACGCGATCAACATCCGACATAGCATGAACATTGCACCAGTCAAAATTTTCAATAAACCTATAGACTCCCATATAATCACCTTTCGAAAAGCAATAATTAGATGGCATACATGAAACTCGCGACCTGAAGGGAAGATAAAACTGGACAATAAAAGGTGGGTGAAAAACATCGATCTGTACAAGGGGATCGAAAGCAGTACTTAATTTTAAAATCGGTATATTCGAAAGAGCCAGATCAAGAACATTTCCTACGCTATTTTTTATCGTATTGTGTTGTTCTAGCCCACAGAAGTTAATAAAAGATAATAACGAAGATGCTTTATTAACTGTAATACTGTTGCTAATCACAGTTTGAAGTGCCCAGTCTACACCTGGTAGATTAAAGTCTCCATATATTTGAACACGATAGTTATCGAAATTAATTTGTTTCCTAATTGTCTCAAAATGTTCAATAAAAACTGTCTGGTCTGAAAGAGGCGCAAAATAATACGTGCCAATGAGATAATTAAAACCATCACTCGCTTTAATCTCCACCCATACACATTCCGGATAAGATTCGAGGTCAAACCTTCTATGCGAGTCAACGGAGACTTCACATGTAATTAAAACACCACCGCCTAGCTTCTGCCCTGTACAGGCGTAGTCTCTGTCTCGACGATATACATTGAATTTCGGAGGGAAGTAATTAGTATCAGGTATATTATTGCAGAGCCACGTTTCAGAAAGGCAAAAAATATTATGAGGAGAACCTACCAAATTTGACATAAACTCGGCGGCCTTTGTACGTAGGCCTCTTACATTTTGATAGAAGACACTAACTTTGTGGGCCATTTCCAGTACCTACCTCGCTAACAGGATGAACACGTGAGCTGTCAAGTCGCCCAAAAAACTGATGAAAAATGCTGCCCTCTGGCCACACTTGAGGATTGTTGATAGCATTAAACACTGACTCGTCGCCGGACAGGCGGAAAGAAGAGTAGGAATCAAACTTTGCTATCATTTTTGAGCAGATGACTGGCTTTCCCTCTAAGAAAGGTTCGATTAGGTCCATCACATCGGCGACACTCGTGTGCGGAGCAAGCCTAGACACAAACAACGCTGAAGGGCGTTTGGACCGAGGGACAGCAGTCACCTTTTTCGTTTTAGCGGTTCCAGTTGAGGGCTTGGTCCGTCGTCTGTGTCCGACCACGGTGAAACCGTCATCATCGATGATTTCGCTAGCGGCGTGCGCACCATTTCCAGAAAGTATTTCCGGGTTCGTGTTCCCAGCAGGCCTCCGGGGTACTGCGTTGAAAGGCACACGCATTGAAGGAGGCCCAAGCGTTGAAATCGGCGCGGCCGGAGTCGACCCCGACGTTGACGCCACAGACGAATGTGCTGCAACGGAGGCGTGCAGGGGCGGCGAGGATGACGGGAGTGGCATCCTTTCCAGGACGTTTTTCCGCAGCTGCTGTACCTCTGAACGAAGACTGCTGTTTTCGGCCCTGAGGCACATGACCTCGGCCTTGAGTACATCAAGCCTGGTCGACATGCTTTCGATGACACGTAGAAGACCTGCTGGGACGGAGTTCCCTTCCGGCGCGGTGAAGTCAGGCTCGTCCAAAGTTGCGGAAGGTGTAGCCGCGTTACCCGGAGGAGCACTGGTGCCGCTGTTCGTGGGTGACAGGCTGCCTCTCCTGGAGGCGCCCGTGCACTTGAAGGCGCTCTTACCACTTGCCATGTAGACGTTATATTCCTCTTGGCCGAGGTTGAGGCACTTACAGTGGAAACGCCGGTTGCAGCCAGCGACCGGCGTTTCCACTGTCAGCAACCATACCAGATAAAAGTAACAAGTAATATATTTTTTTTACGACTCACTCTTTTTAGATGACAACCCCAGACAATTACTGTGTACAACTCTGAAACGGCATCCGGTGTCGTCTTCTCTCTGTGGATAAAAAGTCTTTAGTAGCATAAAAAAAAAACAAAAAAAAACAAGTCGAAACGAGGTTGTTTAGCAAGTTCGAGCAGAACTCTGCATCCGTGATATCTTTTGTGCTTAATGAACGGAGTTTTGATTTTTATTAGATGGACCGTTACACTCATCTTCTTGTTCTAAAGGCGCCTTCATATATCTGAGTCACGGAAGTACATCGCACGGCCGGATGGTTTCGCTCCAGAGTCAATAAACTTGCGGTGTTAGTCGATAAAAACAGAGAAGAACGAAGTCACGAAGAAAGAGGCTCGAACATAATAAGCAATGTTTACACCTACGCACGCAATCGGCAACTCATGTCTCGAAAGCTCTCGGGGCATCCTCGTCTCGTTGAGCCTACCCGTTCCAGCCGCAGCGCAAGCTGCACCGTTAAGCTGCAATCACATTTTCGTTATCGCATAGTTATGAAGTGGTCGCTTCGGGAGCCACTTCGTCTTGCGCCGTAAGACAAAAGAACTCGTGAAATGATACAATCGCCACATGGACGCACAGTCAAAGAGCTGGCGTCGGACCTTACTCATACCTGTCAAGCCAAGAGTAGCACTGAATCGCTGCGAGATCTTTATCGGGCAATCTTCTTTAATCAGTGCACTGTTTTTTTTTGTTTTTTTTTTTTACAGCGCAGCTTTTAGGCGCTTGTTTCCGAGTTTCTCGGCGTAGGCGTCGGCGTCGGCGTAAACGCGCTATATTTAGATGGAAAATTGGCGTCGCGTGACCTCAACACCAATTGAATTCTCAGCTAAATTTAGCGGGGAAATTCAGTTTCTCCGCTAGATGTAGCGGACAAATTCAGTTTCTTCGCTAGATTTAGCGGGAAATTCAGTTTCTCCGTTAGATTTAGCGGGAAAATCGGCGTCACGTGACCTCATTGGGAATCGAATTGGTTTTAAGGTCACGGGACGTCAATTTTCCAGCTAAATTTGGCGGAGAAACTGAATTTCTTCATAGCTGACGTGACACAGGTCATGTGACGTCATTTTCCCCGCTACATTTAGCGGGGAAACTAAATTGGAGGAGTAGGGGAGAGGAGGGCATTGGGGAGGAGGAGGAGGGGGTACGAAGGAGGAGGACGGGCATACCTTCCCCTTTCCCTCCTCAAGAGCTGCGCTCTAATTTAGCTTTAAAAATTTGTCAACCTCCTTATTTTTTATATATTTTTTTGCTTTACTTATTAGGGTTTCGCAAAAAAACTTTATTGTAGCTACAATGAGCATATCGGTCAAGTGTTGCGCAAAACGAGACGCCCAAAAGTCGGATGTAAACCAATGCGACTCGTGACTTCAGAGGTGACAGTGAGAATAGTTCAGCCGATCAGCGTCGCGCTTCGTCGGGCCGAAACATCAGTCAGCGGGTGGTTGCTTGAAACTGGTCGCACTTCAATCGCGGCTGTTCCTCGGCGACTGACACTTTCTCGTGTGACTGCTACGACTTGCCAGTGTGAACGCGTCTGAAATGTCTCCGTTTTCGAAATACCGCTACCAAAAACGGACGTGCTGGAAATAATCTAAAAACACCGCCTTGCAAAAAAAAAAAAAAAAATGCAACATACTGCCTCCACGCTTTCGGTAAATGACTATAGACTCGGAAAATTAACCATCGATAATGGTTGTATCAAAATCGGGCAAAATCTAAAAACTTTAAATTAAGGATGCTCTGAAAAACAAACAAAATAAAACACAAAAAGAGACATATCTTTCCGAAAAAAAAAGGGTTATCTACACCTTTATTTTGTTTTAAACGGGAGCACAGCCCACGCTGAAGTGACTGTCCGCGAAGCTGCTTTTTCCTTCGAAACCACCCGGACATTTTCAAAATAATTGGGTCATGCGTCCGCCACCCGCAACTTGACACCCCAGAGCACCATATCTGTGGAAAAAAAAAAACCCCGACAACACTGAACTCCACTTGTACACCACCGACAGCTTAAAATACATACGGTGTGGAAAGCTATGCTACACACTTCTTGCGTCACGATTCGTTCCTTGGCGCTGTTACATAGCCCGAGGAAGCGATATGTTTGTGACCTACACGCACCACGTAGTCGGAACGAAAGTCGGAAGTCGGTATGCAGAATACAGAGGTATAGAGGTTCCTAATATTGGCGTTAAATAAAAAAATAAAAAAATAAACATTTTTTCCGTCGGTGACATTGGAGTACTTTGCATTGGCCTAAGCTGCTCGTGAACAGGCTCGAGTTGTTGATTGTTGCTTATTTCCTTCGCGATAGAACGTTATTTCCTCAGTGCGTTTGTCTCGACCTTAGAAAATTTGCGGGTTGTGTTCCACTCCGGTGCCCAGAACGCTTGTTTGATTTGTATGTTTTTATTTGTTTTTTTTTTTTCGTCCTATCTCGCCCATGTATCAAAAAGTGGACCCGAAGCGACAACAAATGACGTCCCAAAAGCCCGTGTTTTATGTTGTTGGATGTGGTGATCCTGGCGGCGGTTGTTGCTCGAAGTCCCGGTAGAATGTCCGCAGGGAACGCGAGTGTTTTTACCCTGGCGGCGTCCCAACTCCCGACTGAAGAAACTTTCGTGGACGGTCAGGTCGGACGGGGACCTGCAGCAGACCAGGCGTCTGCCACATCCACCCCTGCTGCTGTGTCACCGCCAGGATCGTGGCTGGAGACCATAGGATGCTTCTACGACGTCCTCAAGTAAGAGAAAGAGGGAACTTTGTGATGCAGTGAACACACCAGATGGAAACACGTTACGCAGGCACCGTAGTTTTAGCGCCCGGAATTGGCCAAGCGTATAACCACCGTGAATGCGGCTTCCATTTTGCGGTGTCTATACCGTGTTAAAGACGTTAAAAATTAAAGACGTTTACAAATGGCGTGCGAATAGTGATTTTTGAAACCGAATCGAATACGAATCGAAATATTGTGGCACCGAATCGGATACGAATACGAATCGAAAAATTTTCGAATAGTTTCCGAATAGTAAGTTGACAGCTACTAAAGAAGAGCAAAGAGATTATAAAATTATTTTTATTGTTCCAAAATGTTTTTTTTTTAATTATTGTAAAAACGCGACTAGACGATAATGACTAGAGTTCAACGATACATAATTAAATAGAGACAAAAGCTACTAAAATATTAGAATGCTAAACATAATATCACGGTCTACGCAGATGCTGAACATAAGATCAGAGTTCGCTTGAGCCTGGTACATCCTGAAGAAATGTACTTAGTAGGAATTCTACATTCTATTTTTATTCCTTGTTGTAGCAGATGTCCTTGAATCGAGGATCAAGGAAGGTGGCAAGGGCGTGATGTGCCTGTGTGCTTACGTCCAGGAACCTTGTTTTCACTGATCTGTAAAGATTTTGGGAAAACGCATTGTCTTGTTCCACTTGCGCCCTCAAAAAGCAACATCTTCAACTCTGAACAAGTGGAACAACCATGGAAATTGTTGGGAAAGACTCGACACAAGCAGCTGTTGTGGCTTCTTCAATTGGTTGCATGGGAGCGGCCGAAAAACTTCCACACTCTACTACTCTTTCTCTTAGAACAATTTCCCGCCTCTACCACTTCGACTTTGCTCATACAAAGCGGCGGTACCGTTGCAACAAGTTCTGAAACATCTGCACAACAGGCTTTCCGAGAGCGTGCACGAGCAGTGTCGTGCGAAAGCGGTCCCTAAAGGCTGACCCGCATGTAAGCGATTTAGCGAGCGACAAGACGAGCGGCAGCGACGAGAGTCAGCAGCGAGTTACGGCGATTTCTCACTGTCGCGCGTCGCGTCGCTCGGTAGTTTGGATTTCTAGAAAACGTCCTCATCACCTTGGTCGCTTGCTCATGCCCTTTTCAATGCGGCTTGCCTCATCGCGCGACTGACCGAGCGACAGTGAAGCGGGTCGACGTCGCCTGTCTCGTCTCTCGGCGAATCGCTTTCATGCGGGTTATACTTAACACAGTGGTCCCTAAGGGAGGCAACAGCAACGTACGTATAGAGAGAAACTGCTCCTGTCGAAGATGATAATCATTGTCTAGGAGAAGAGGGTACGTATTGCCATCTTGCGGGCACGTATGGGAGGCGTGCCGGAGCGTTGTGGGACGACTGTGAAGGGAATCTCGCGGCGCGACACCGTAACGACGATTCGGAAGTTATTCGAAAAATATTCGAAACTTTTGAAAATTAATATTCGAATCGATTAATGAATTGAATAGGGTAATCTAATATTCGATTCATTATTCGAAAATGGCGAATATTTGCACACCCCTACAAATATCTGTATAGCGAAATTAGAGCGCAGCTCTTGAGGAGGAGGAGGGGAGGGTATAATCCTCCTCCTCCTCTGCAGCCTCTCCTCCTCCTCCCCTTCTTCTCCCCGCCCCCTCTCCTCCACCTGCATACCGTCCCCTCCACCTACAGTTTCCCCGCTAAATTTAGCTGAAAAATTGACTCCACGTGACCTCAACACCAATTCCGTTTGCCCGCTAAATTTAGCGGGGAAATTGAAGTCACATAACTGTGTCACGTAACCAATGAACAAATTCAGTATCTCCGCTATATTTAGCAGGAAAATTGACGTCACGTGACCTCAACGCCAATTCAATTCCCCGCTAAATTTAGCGGAAAATTGAATTGGCGTCGACGTCATGTGATTTGAATTTCCCGCTAAGTCTAACGGAGAAATTGAATTTCCCCGCTAAATCTAGCGGAGAAACTGAATTTGTCAGCTAAATCTAGCGGAGAAACTGAATTTCTCCGCTAAATTTAGCGGGGAATCGAATCGGTGTTGAGGTCACGTGACGTCTATCTTTCCGCCAAATTTAGCCCGGTCACGCCGACGCCGACATCGCGAAACCCGGAAACGAGCGCCTAATAGCTGCGCTCTAAAAAGTGTGCCAGGTTTAATCTTTTGAGTGTCATCAACTTTGATATTCTAATGAGCGTTTTATGAATGCGCCGTAAACATACGTGAACCCATTTTTCCGCGAGGTTTCGAGAGGTATACCATATCGGAGAGCACTTGGCAAGATCTGTACCGATCACATTGCGCCAGTTCGTTCGCTGACAACCTCCACTAGCAGACATAGGCGCAACATTGCGAACTGACTCGATAGGTAAGATGATACTCCGTCTCGCTTTGCCCGGAGTTGCCGAGCGATTGAGCACACTGTTGCACCGACGAAGCTTGACAGACCTTCATTCACGCACACTTATGGTCCGTTTACATTTGCGAATTCCCGGGCGGCGGATTTTGGAGCGGTGGGGTGGCGAAGTACACCGTCATTGGCAAAAAATCTGCATCGGTCAGCGACACGTATCCAGATTTTTTCCGCCGCCGCAAATTCGCAAGTGTAAACGCACCGTTAGGGCTATGTCTGCATCACATTTCAAGCAATACAGGTTTCGTTTCATATGACCTGGAAGGTCTGCGGCAAGAATGAAGGCAGTAAATGACATTGACATACGTTGCCGTAATAGAACCCTTTTCATAACTGCGCGCTCCACCTAGTGCCTGTAGCGCCCATTTATCCGTGTTCGCCGTTGTTTGGGCAGGTGATCTGAGTCTGTAATGGACACAAGGGCTGCGCCCGCAATCGGCGTAAACTCAGCGCAGTTTGTACACAAACCGAATGCTGCATCACCCTCGGAACGAACTCGGATCCAATCACGAGCTTTGAGCACAGACAGGGCGACCCGAAAACTGGCTTGATGTAGTTTTCAAAAAGGTGTGTTAAAACCTCCAGTTTTTTAATTAAGAAAGGAATTATTTATTAAACGTTTAAGCCATTACGTATTTTTAAGTGGACTGCTTTTTGGCAAGGAAAACGAGGCGTTCTATAAGTGACAAAGAACAGCAGAATAAACTTGACATTATGGGGCTATCTTTATTTCAATATCTATAAATAGCATTTCTCAACTATTTGTGAGTAAATAAACCGGATGAGGAGATAGTTAACAGCTCCAAACACATTAAATAAGGAATCTCCCGAATAACAACATCCGGGGCAGAACCGGGTTTCTATCCTGGATTCTCTTGTGCTTCCCCTCCACCACTCTGCCGTGTCTTTCAGCAGTGTCCATTTTCCGTAAGTCCATAAGTCCATAAGTCCACCGAATTATGTTATTTTGCCAGTTTGACAGTTTAATTTGATTATATTTTTCTGCGCAGTGAGATTATATCTGTGATTAATTAGGCAGAGGCAAGCGTTTTAATCGTATTTTATTTGCCCGAACTCATAGTACAAACGTTTTGACCCATATGATTTAAATGAATGTGTTAACATACCAAATGAACTGTTTTCTACTTTCAATACATCATAAAACAAGATCTCTATGAAGATGAAAGTGCCGAAACAAGCTGGTTATCAAATTCGTATATACAAATCGTGATACGGGATCGATGATGTGCTCACAGTTTTGAAGTCTCATTAACACGCACCAATGAAACGCAAAATAAACAATGAAGAAATGTAGGAATAAATAAATCGCTTAATTAGAAATTAGGAGTACTTAACAGCTGGTGACAGCAATTCGCATTGTTGCATTGTTTGAGACAGCCCTATGAACTGCGATTACTAAAAGTAAGGAATATATTTTCTCTAGCGTATTCTGCATAACATTTACATTCCTTATTTGAGTGCCTGGGGCTCAGGAGTAATTTTCCCTCATTATACTAGTTTCATTCAATTCGAGAGAAATATAACTTTATTTTCACCGATTATACTGGGAATTTAGGAAAAAAAGCTGCAGTGTGCACCTCGACCAGTCCACGGATTCCTGCAACGGTCAGCTGCAAGCGTGCAAACCTTTAACCTTTTGATAGTAGTCTAGCTAGTCTAATATTGGAAAATTCAACCTAGCGAGAGTAATCAGGCACCCTAACATTTTCATATGCAACCTATTGAAAGTAGTTTACGTTGTCTCGCATAATATCCTTAAGCCTTTTTAAAGTGGTCTACCTATTTCAAACGCTTTTTTTTTATTACATAATGTTTTTGGCACTAGTATGTTCACGCACGCTTCAACAGATTGTCGTGCAGTTCCACCCACGTTCAAAATCCAGCTCCCTTGCCAGGCCCCGCCAGTCTTCTAGAAATTCTAGGAACTTGGTCACACACGCAGTCTTTCGGGTGCTCCTTAGCCTCTTCTGGAGTTTGTCGATGAAGTTGACCTCCAGGCTTGTGCCAAGTTGATACTGCATGAGAAATCAGGATTACACGTGACCTAAGAAATCCTGGAGCAATCACTCTCCGGCAAAGTACTCATGATGTGAAGTCACGTGATATCATGACAGTTCATGGCACAATGACGTCACCCGAGTTACAGTGGCACGTGACGCTCTGGCGGTTTTATATATGCCCAAAACCCTCGCAACGTGCCCTTGAATGGTTCCCTTACCGTGCCAGCAAAAGGAGGACCCCGAAGTGGGCCTATAAATACTAAGCATCACCTTCTAGCACGGTGCGGTGGACCAAAATTTGGTGTTTGCCTGAGAAATTAGTTAATTAAAAACCTCGAAGAAATAAAAAAGTGCCAAACTTGACCTTCCTTGGCCACGGGCTGGGTATGTTGGCACTAATTCTCTAAACAAGTACCAAAGTTAGGCTTCTGTGAAGGTAAGTTGTTTCTCATCTGGCATCTTTGGACCTAAACCGCCAAACAAGTGTAGGGTAATAGACTTCACTTCTGGTTGTTCGATTTTCGTGCGGCAACTTTTGGTCTAAACTGTAAAACAAGTACCAAATTTATGCTTCACTGGTGGTTCTTTTCTTCATACGCGACATCTTTGGTTCAAGTCTGGCACTTTGACAGTTACGTGGCGAGCTAGAAAAAAGCTATAGAAACGCCAAAAGAAAAGTAATATGGCACTAACTTAACGTCTTGGAGCAAAGCCGTATTAGGTGCAAGTTAGGCTCGTACGATTGCCAAGGGTGCGCCAAGTAGGTCGTTTTGCTCGTGTGCTATCTGGGTTTAGAACGCCTTTGGGAAATGCCTAAGAGACGGGCGATTATTTTGCAGGGTGTAAGGACTGCTTGTGCTATTTACCTCCTTCATGGCCAAGAATGCAGCCCTGTAGGCGGGTCCCTTATCGGTTTTCACAAATACGTATCGACTCCCGTGCAGAAGGGCAGCCGTCTCTCCCCGACAGGAAGAATCGTGTTTGCAGTTGTCCGTGCGGTAGTTCCACCGACAGGAGAGCAAGTGCAGCTTCATAGGATCGTTGTGAAAAGCGATATTCAGGAGGTCCTGGTCGGGTAAAATGAGATTTTTCTCGTGCTTTTTCATTAGGTCTTCTACTATGGACTCCAGCCGATACTCCCGCATCCTCGTCAGGTTCATGGTCATCACACCGGAATTGACACCTGTGGCAAATATGCGTGATTGCGTTGTAGAATTGCCGCTCTAGTCGTCCAGTATATCGTACATACTGAGGTAAAATAGCGCGAACACAAAGATAAGAAGAAGAAAGAGACAGGATAAAGCCCTAACTCGCAACCTTATCACCTCAGTATCTAGAGTGAATACCAACACCTTGAGCAGCTCTTAACATTATTACTCTAATACACCGCTTGTTCCTAACCTCTTCAGACCCCACGTAAATTGTACATTGCTACCTTCAAATAATTGTGATTGCAGTTGAGTACATGATAAAACAAACTCAGGAAACAAAACGACAACTGCAAGCCTTTTTTATATTAGGATGTGCATTTTATAGCGCACTATCGTAAAACGAATTGTATTTATTTATTTTATTTATTTATTCATTCCTAATACATTTCCAGGTGGAGATTGTTTTTTGTGGCCGGAAAATAACTAGCACAGGCAAATAACATAACAAATAACAGTGTCAGCAGGTAGAAGAGGTTATATGTATAAAATAGCTTTGGCAAAACCTCGTTATCGAATTTTAGAAAATACTGGTAGCACTTTACTATTAACGCCATTGGGGCACGCTCATATGTACCTCATAAGCCGCGGATGTACAAAGATAGCATATATGAATAATAATGAGAAAGTTCGTGTGAGGAGTATCGTAGCCAGTTATTGTAACAATGACACTTGGCAGTAAATTCCAATCAAAAAATTAAAAAAAATAAATGGGCGCCATACAACATATTGGCGCGCGCTTAGCGATAGCCCAGTGGGCACTGGGCCAGACTGTCACGCAGATTTCCCGGGTTTGAATCCTGGGACCGGCAGATGTTTTTATTTACTCCTAAGATAATGCTTCTAGAAAATTCGAGAAGATCGTGGTTAGTTCTAGAACAGAATGGTCTAGTACGAAATTTTCGACTACAGAATGTTCTAGAAAGGAGGGTGCTATAAAAAGAGCCCCTCCTGGCCTTATATAGTCCGTTATCGCTTGCGCTCAACCCTGTTGTCTCGCCGACACTCGACGCCTCCTACGTGCTGTTATTTCCCTTTAATTTGGGCACAAGTTCACCCCATTAAACATTTATTTCGTTCAGTTTTACTTCGCCTCGTCACCTATTTTTCGTGACAATATTTAATTCTGTTATAACCCTCCAACATGTTATAAATTGTTTAAAGTCACAGATAAGGAGCAACTCAAGAAAATGCCCTAAAAGTCACTAGGCTCATTCAGTCAGTACGCAGGCGAGATGGTGCAAGTTCACCATGATGGTGAAGGTGAACCACTGTGGCAGAGAAAGGAACATGAACAAACAGAGTATCCACCATACCCCTGTCCAAATCTTCCCTGCCTTCTGCTCCAGCCTCGGGTTGAAGTCATCATGGAGCATCCGATTTGGCGCCATCACCATTTATGAGGTTGAATAGGGCGCCTCTAAGCCGAGTATACCCCCGTAAAGCTGTCCCCAGATCGTAACACAACCTCAATGTACACTATGGTTGTCTTTTGGCTTCAGCTTGGAGAACTCCCTCGTATTTCTATAACGTATTGAGCATGAATGTACATAATAATGTACGCGGCGTCTGACGGAGCTAGAATCTTATTTACAAATTTGCGCTTGAGTTTGAACGACCACCATTCACCCGCTTGTATTCGCTTACGCACTGACACACTGGCGCCGTCTTAGGAAGTTTTTAAACGCCTCCAATCTCTGCATAACTAGAATGAAGGTTCCGTTCTATTTAGGAGATGATCAAATCTACGCGCTGTCAAAATTATTTCAAGCACATGGTTAAAGAATGATGCGTACAATATACGCAGATCGGAAATGCTCCAGACCTACCCAATGGCCCCAAATGGCGCCAGTGTATTCTCTCTTCGCCAATGGTTGATTGCGGTTGCAACGCAGTCGATCTCACTCAGGACAGAAGACTATGGACTAGCCTTAACGGTGACGTGATCGAATTCTGGCGTATTTGGGTCGAGCAATGAAAGAAATGATTTCCTTAAAATAAGACTAAGAAAAGTGGTCAGGGGTAAGAAAATCTTACAGTAGAAGCTCCTTCAGTTCTAGCCTTAACCTTCTGGTCCGCATAAATATATATTTTTTTCTCTAACCCGGTGTAGCCGTTATTGAATATGATAATCAAGTTTCTTCGTTACTTCTTTTTCGAGTGATTTACTTCTTGTTCTTTCTTACGTCTGTTAAAATAATGCATGTTATGTACCATCGCTCTGGTTGGAAGGGTGGCATGGCCCAGGTGTGAAATCTGCCTTTGGCTATGTCACCCAAGACATTGCTGTAAACAAAATTGTCTCGAGTAAATGCAATAAACAAACAAATAAACTAAAAAAAAATTGTCCCGGAAAGTAACGAAAACAGTCTAAGGTGGGCTTAAATGCTCCTGTTACGTGAAGGGCTTTTTTTAAGTAGGAATAAGCCTCTACCAGAAACTATAAGTATACCACACAAAAGAATGACTTAGTGTCGTGCAACCTCAATTTTTTGTTTCTGTTGTTTTCGGAATGTAGCTAGCACGCGTAAGATTTTGGCAGACTTCCTTCTTCTTCTTTTTTTATGGTAACCACAAAATCGTATTCATTCCGCAAAATCAATGTACCTAACTTTCTGTAGGTGTAAACAAAAAAAAAACAACAAATCAGTAAATTAACGCAGTCCTTGTAATTCGACACAATTTTACGCCTTAAGGTTCGCGATTTCAACATTAGTTTTCAGTCGTAGTTGCCGAGGTGCTTTTTTATCTCTATAGTTTTTCTGTAGAACTCTTGGCAAGTGACAAATACGGACGCTCGCGTTTTGTTTCATTGGGAAAGAGCACAACTCCAAGTTAGCTGAAGAAACGTACGGGGAGGCAAAGCCTAAGCGTCTTATAATTGCTACGCAGCCAGTGATAGTGCGGCAGTATCTATTAAGAACACCATATCTTTGACTTTAGGACCGTAGAACAAGACGTTCGTTCTCAAACGAAGTATAATGTTGTTTTAGAAAAAAAAAATATGGTTAATTATAATGCCTTTGGTGCTTCAGTGCCGCTGAAATCAGGGCATTCCTACCGAAATGTGGTTAGTCAAACAAAGGATTGAGACCGCCCATGGCTAAGTTCACCTCCACTATACCAAACAAAGACTCCATGCTGAGGCAATATGATTGACGGTAATATATCGTGAAACGTGAACCTACCGTATTTCCCATAATAGGGTGTTCTTCCATATTTATGATACCAGTTTCCTTGTTCTTCAGTTTCGAACGACATTGCTACAATCTGTGAGCTGTTCATTGCTCCAAAGGTGTCCCACAAGTCCTCCGCCGGGCCGACGAACATGGTGTCCGCGTCAACGTATAGCACTGCGTCCTCATCTGGCAGCACGCTCTGCGATAGAAAAAAAGAAACAAACAAAAAAAAAAACACTGGGTTACCCCGTGTTAAAAATGAATACGAAGATAGCACACTAATTTTGTACTAAATATCCAAATTACGCTTCAAGTATATATTTCGGGATATTTTCAATATTTTAGGTACAATTTGATGATATACTTTTAGTCTATTTCGTATTTTAGTTGTGCGGTTTGCACGTCGACATCGACTGGCAACGAAGGAGTTCATACTAAAAGAATATATCTAACATAATAAACGTAAACTAGAAAATATTATTTTAAGCCAGACCACTACATAAATATAATTTTGTTTTCTGCAGCAGGCCGTTCGAGTTGTTCATTTGTATCTACTAACGAAGTATACAAAAGGTGGAAGGAACAATATTGAAGAACCTAGAAATCTCAGTGATCACAGCAGTTTGGCGTCATAAAAGTTCCTACAATGTATTTAGGTAGATAATAAAAAAAAAATTGTTTTTGTCTTGTAGTTAATGAAGTCTTTATTTGATGCGGAATTCGAACTTTGTAGTTTCCCTTTAAGTTCATGGGGGGTGGCGGCTCATTGGGGCAATTCACTAGAAGCATCTCCAAAGCTTCACTGGCTGCAAGTATTCCACAAACACGTCTAGTGTTTTGTTTTGTGTGCATGGGTCATCCGGTGGGGTGTTTCTACCCTTCAGGGCTAGTTACCAAATCCTTGAATCATAAGAGCGCCTGGCGTCCTGGGTCTTTTTGTATTGGAAGCATGCGACAAGACAGTGGCGTCAGGGTGCGACGCCTGGCAGAAACATTTCCCATAGACATCGCGTGTAGCAGACGAACATGGTTTCTAACAAAAGTCAGCGTGCTTAAGCTCATCGCTATACATGCCACAGTCGGAGCTGAAGATGATTGCAAAACCCGGAAATTGGGAACACATCCACTCCACGCGCTGGTGCAAACAGCCGCTATCATCTCGATCCCAGTACTTCTACTCAATCTGCGCCAGCGAACGTAGAGCTACGTAATAAGTGAAGCGAGAAAAAAAAAAAAAAGATATTTTTATGTATATTTCATCACTCACTAGTGAATGTCTTCCCGTGGTTATTTCCGGACCGTCAAACACACAAAAGCTTCGTAGAGGGATGTTCTAACTCAGATAAAGGGAAAACATGGCGGTGTAGTGTAGTCATCGCCTCTTACAATTGCGGGGGACGCAATTGAATTCGAGTTCCGGGCAAGTCCTGCGGATCGCATGACGTGAGAACACATTACAAGGCAAACATTTGTACAGTGATACGTTTTTAAATGTCGAGGTGCCAAACCTTGACGCCGGGTCGAGATTAAGAAACGCCGCCGTGACAAGGCGCAGACGGGGGCCAAAAGACACTGCATGGGTCAAGGTCTGAGCGAGCAGACGTCACGTGGACGGTGTCGCTTGCGTAGTTGCCAAGGCGGATCGCTGCGCCCTTTTTATGTGTGGCACGCTACCAATAGTCAGTCACAGCTGGCGAAACTCGTGGAGTGGCTAATTGTGTTCAGGATTCTTGCCTTGTCATTCGTTTTTTAGGCGTCCTTATCGGCTCAGGACGCACTCTCACTGACCGCGAAATAAAAATAAAATGCGACAGACTCATCACCCCCTGCGTTTCTTGAAGACAAAATTTTGGTACTATCTGGTTTGCCTTAAAGTGTGTTCAATGGCACTAATAGACACAACTGAACTTTTTACCCAAATTGCAAGTCACAATGTTTCCTTTTTTTAATTTAGCAACTGTGCTGAGAAAAACCTGTGTATTCCGAAAATGTGCTTTGTTTGGGTAGCACCAGAACGGTGCTTAAAATTCGTTTATTTCCATCTATATTGATGGTGGAGCTCGAGAGAAAAAGCTGTGAAATACAGCTTGACAAGGCTGGTTCACGTCTCCCCATTGGCTCGTGGTAAAAGTGTCACCGTAGCAGCAGCTCGTCGCAAGCAGTATTAACGAGACGCAAGCGGTTGCAGTCGCACTCGAACGCAACTGTGTGAACGAGACTCAAATATCCAGAACCAGAAGCGGTGCTTCTTACTCGCTGGTTCCCAGACGGGTAAACAATACGTTAATATATCGAAAGAACGTTAAACCTGTCACAGGCCTGTTCTGCGTTTTGTTAAGTGGCACTGTAGATTATATTCAGTAACTCGTGATTTGCAATACTTCTGCTGTGGACATCCATCTATTTGGAAAAGAGTAAGGTTTGCGTACAGGGAAGAAAAGCCGCTGCGAAGCACAGGGCCCGAAGAGTGCCTTCCACTTCTCCGGATCTTTCACCGGAAACCGAGCAAGCCGCAGGTCATACGTGAACCTCGTGTACACGCTGGTTGGCCACCGTGAGATCTGAGAAAAAAAGAAATTACGAAAAATCTACGGTTAATTATTTAGAAGGATGCGAGTGAGCTCCAACGCACAATAAAGAACCAACAGCTTTCTTAGTTTTATCAAATAAAATAAACCAAGATATTGTCAGCGCGAGCCTGCTTGTCGGCTGCTTTGCTAGAGATAAAACAAATCAAAAGTGCAATAAGAAAAACAAAAATTTTAAAATTCATCCTACTCGCATATACGTAAACAAAGCCACCTTCAATAACACACACTTTAAAGTACACCACTATTAATAAAGTGAATCATTTGAAACGTTGGCGTTTAACCCTAGCCGCGGAATTACTTTAGTATAGAAAGTTTATTCCCGAAAGTTTTTATTTGATAGTGAGGCATGTTCAACAAATCGAGGTGCCTATAGCCTTTAACAATAATATTATCTTTTTCCTACTGTTATTGCTCTGATATTTGACTCCGAACTCCGACTCGCACGGTCTTTCTCGGGTCAGAACGGTAAACGTACATTCTCTTTGGCTCGGACCTCTCCGTCTATTTAGCGCCAATTTCTTCTTTGTTAGTTGCATCCCAGTATCGCGTGCTATGAGGTACGACTTAATTAGCAACCTTTTACTTGCAAGCACCCTCTTTTTTACGTTCACATTGACTTAGCTTCGCCTTTAGTCCAAGCACGACCGACGCTAAACGCCGACATGAAGCGAATAAAGCACCGAGAGCGCAGTGTCTGGGCGTCCGACATCATTGTTGCGTCTGGTATTGTAAGTTTAAACCAATAGACCCTTTTAAAGACCCCATCACACAACATTGGCTGTCACTTTTATCGATTATTTTTTTTATTTTTTGAGCGGGGGGGGGGGGGGGGGGGGGAGGAGAGGGGGGAGGACTCTCCGAACTCGGATGCAGCACTCGTCTTCGGTGTACGAGCTGAGCACGAGTTTACGTCGAATACTGGCGACACTGCCCTCGCGTCCGATGCAACGCTCAGAGTACGTGATCAAACAGTGGGCGTACTTAGTGCCACTAAATAAGCTACGCTTCAGAGTAGCGATACTTGGCCATATTGTGTCTTAAAATAATGGTTGCCAGTTCTCTGAAGCTTTATCTGAAATCACAGGAAACGCTTTTAAGCCTTCCACAAATGTTTAAACAGTTCGCGACAGAGCAAAGAAATATTACATGAGCTTCCTAACGCCGAGTCTAAAGCTGAGGAAGTCGTACTTTTGAGTCATGACGATCGGCAGTTACGTCTGCCCTGCATACAAACCAAAATGGCAGCGCCCGCAACAATGTCGGGGAACGGAGTGCCGATACCACTGATCTCTACTCTAGGGGCCTGGATGGCGCTTAGCTGCTCTCCGAGCCTGGCGCAAGTGAAGCCACCGGAAGTTCGATGCCTGTCCGGGAAGTCGGGCGTGCGCTGGGCTTCCTAGTGCATTCAGTCGATATTTTGGTCCGAGCTTTTTGTGTTTTTGATTGGGTTTTAATTCTCCAGTTCTAGATTTAAGGCATTTAAACGTGGGACATACGCACACTTGATAAACTAGAATCTCAAAATTTTCACATCAATGGCTTCTCAGGAGACTTCTCGGGTCCACATGCGCTGTTACTCCGCAACAAGAAGGCTCTCTTGGGATTACAAGAAAAAACCCAGCGCCCTGAACGCTGTTTGAACCAGCACTCGGAAGAGTTGAAAGGCCTGTCAAACGCTCACTTCCGGGACAAGCCGCTTACTTCCGGTGGCTTCAAACATGTTTGCTGAATGCGCCATCCAGCCCCCTATAGTAGAGATCAGTGGCCGATACTCTAAGCGCAGCTCATTTAGTGGCTCTACGCGTACACGTACACTCGACGATTCCATAACTACATGTAGATGGCGCACGTATCTTGGTTTTATTATAGGTTTTCTGTATTTGAATATATATAAGCCTCAGTCACCCTGCTCTTGTACATCATACAAAAACACACGGCGGTGCACGATGCAGGCACCATGACAGAAATGTCTGCGGACACGTGCCAAGCATTTGCCGAAAAATGTTTGCTTTCTACATAGATGTATGCTTCAAACATGTCTGCAGGAAGTTTTTGAACACCCAGTGCGACGTACGATGCACGAGCCGTGTCTTTCAGCCTTTGACTGCATGCGTTCTTGCTCGTGGCGGAAACAAAAAAGTATGTAGCATAGTATAGCGTGTAACGATCTGCTGTATATAATCTAAGGCAGCTGGACGCTCGGCAAAGAGCAGCTCGAAGAATGTACGATTCTTCTACTTGTCAAACGGAAAAGAGCGTGAGAATTGTAGGGCGTGGCTTACCGGCTCATGCAGGCCATAAAAATATGGCATTATCCGCTATGCTCGCGGAAGGCCGTTCACAAGGGAGCGCGAAGAGCGAGCATAAATGAGTCACAGCCGTGCGTTTCTCAAACTGCCGGGGACTCTAACTAGTCGATTGGCGTACACACTGCTCAAAAACAGTAAGCCCGAAACACGAGGACAAGTGGAAGACTGGATAAAAAGAGCGCTGCTATCAACTGGCGATTTACTTAAACGATAAAAGAAAGACGAGGAAAAGATTAAAAATTAAAACTGGAAAAAAATTGTGAAAGGTTAGGACGATTTGTAAACGTTATAAGCTAAAGGAACATGGCCTTTATCTAAAATCCTCTCCGTCGGGACATCTCGCCTCTCATATGAGGGACTGTATAGATGCGCCCCGTTGTCAGATAACACACGAATCCTAAGACGGAATTACGATAAGAAAACAGGGAAAATATACGAGGCTCTGGGCGTTAATGGTAACGAAAGGAGATGGTTGCATATATATATATATATATATATATATATATATATATATATATATATTGCGTTAGTCTTTTTTATTTGTATTGTTATTTATTATATTATACAACCATTTATAAAAGCTCCATCATCCTTTGCATCGTTGGAACTTACACATTTTTGCCGTTTTCTTTTAAATTTAAGGTTTTACCTATTTTCTTACTTTTTTCATTACCACGACATTTCAAAGTTGCGCTTGTCCTATACAGTCTTTTACTTGCGCTTGTCTTTCGCGCCAACTGTTTTCGAGATGTCTAACCAACAATGGGCCATCAACTTATAAGATGGCGTACACTGTCCTGAATCGACTGGATGTTCTTGGCGTCTGCAAAGACGAGCAGGCGCAGAGGGGCCCTGGAGAATGCGACCAGCGACTTGATGCTATTCACAGTCTCGTCCAGTCGCCCCGAGCAGCTGACCAAGGCGATTGTCACGGGAGGCCTGAGTTAATGACAAAGTTGATGTTAGCTGTAATCGGAGGGGAGCAGGTACGAGTAAACTCAGAAAAAATGTGAACAACCCTGATGGCCTGCATAGCAAGGGACTAAGAAAGGCTTCTCAAACTCTAGTCACTGAAACTTAAGAAACGCAGGTCGTGACTTCAAGCTTCTTGCTTTGGTTTTCGTCGTTCTTATTGACTATGGCCACGATCTGATTGGCTGCTATGGCCCCACCGTGCTTTTCTTAGCTTGTCAGTGACTATAACTGACTCGCATTGACGTCACATCAGCCGCCATTGCTCCGTACCATGCTCTTGTGCCCGTATACCTTCTGCGGCATACATTTGGCACATTCGAATTTGTTCTTCGAGGCAAGAATTGCCGAAGAAGAACAAACTGGATGGTTCGAAATGTATGCTGCACAAAGTACGGGCACAAGAGCGTGGTACGGAGGAACAGCGCCGGGTACGGTGCCATATGACGTCACGTGCAAGGTCTGTATACAAGCGAACGTCACGGAAACAACGTATAACGCTTTGATAAGCTACGATCGTTCTCTTTTTCTTAAAAAAAAATGCTGTTACGCATTTGGCAACGAGGATAACTGTAATTATTGGCACGTATAATTATATGCTTGTTTATGGCATAGAATCGCTGGAAGAATCAGGAGTAACAACTGTCCACATGCACTCTAAGAAATGTAGACCGACTTGTCTTCTGCAAAACACTTTGGTGAATCCATCGCTGCGGGGCTCAGCAAATGACAAGGCGGATTTTATGGTTAGGCACATTAAAAAAGGAACGTTTGCGCTAGGGCACTGAACGTGGTGATACATCATGATCAATACAACAGCACAGAATGTCTTTGTTTTACCCTTTGATGCACAACATTGTTTAGAACCAACAACTCAATAATTATTTATTTTCTCCCGCGCTAGGTGCGGATTGATAAATTCAGTGCCCTCAGTCGCAAAGAAGAGGGAACGTGTGCATAGCAGTAGAGGATCAAATTCACTTTCAAAACGGACCACTTGTCCTTTAAGACCAAGGCCGAGAGTGGATGTCAAAAGTGATAACGTGCACCACTTACCTAAAAAACCAAGGGCAGGAGCGAATTTTAAAAATCCGGTGCCATCTTTTTTTACTGCGCGAAATTCGAAATGCACCTGTGCCTTCTCCGAGGTAGTAACTGCTTTTAGTCGTTCAACTAAGATATAGTTCTAACTATATCTTAGTTAGATATGTTGTTCACAAGCAATATTAAAAACAAAAAGTGTATAAAAACATTTTTTAGACCAGTGTTTTGTTATTTTGTGTGTTTTCAAACCACGCCAGGGTTCTATACGTCTTAAGTATTTCAAGTAAATGTTTCGTGCAACTAAGGGTTAAACATTCCATCCTTGCCGAGCTCTTTCCGTGTGGCGAGTGGCGAGTGGGTCTCTTAAGTGCGTTGCGTGAGTGTGGTTGATCCAGATTGCATAGAGTGCAAAGGAGTGCAGGGCGACGGAGAAAAGTTCACCGAAGAAACACTCCCTGTAGATAAGCTCATCAGAGAAAGTCTTACCGGAGAGAAGCTCACCGCAAAACCGTCATTTGCAGAAAAATGCTCACCGACGCATCCGGAGAAAGGCTCGCCAACAATTTTGTGAACCGGGCCTTTTGACTTAAGTAAAATAATTGACTGAACTGAGGTATGTTTGGATGTCATGAGTGCATCAGTTAATTCCAGCCGATAAATATACATTTCTCTAATGAATACCATAGACCCCTTGGGTGACACGACGAAAATAAATTAAGTATTCCTATACAACGGTGAATGAAGCATTGTCTGGAAAAATGAAACATGGGTAGTAGCTGGGCCGCACAGCATGAATTGTTCCTCAATCGTTCTAGATTAAATTACCTTATATGTAGTAGCCAACAATAAAAAAATAAAAAAAAAGGTTGAAGTCCCAAATCTTACTTTTTTACCATTTGTTTAGGAAGTTACACACTTTCGACATTAAGTTGTTTCGATCGGCAAATCAAGATATTTGATATTTTATTCATCCAGGCCTCGTCAGAAATAAATATGGCAAGATTCAGTCGAAAACAGTCGGCATGAAAGCGAAGCCGCGAGAGCTGGAACAGAGCTCGCTCTTTGAAGTTTCTGCTTGGGACGTACGGGGATGTAGCTTCTCGGTGCTCTAAAATGTTCCATCTGATCGAATGTGAAACCCATCTCTTCACAACATCAAATAAACATTGAATCGATAACGACCACCTCGCATAAAAATTGAATCTAAAGCAAGCTTTTCTCCGTCACCGTCCAAAGGCTGACAAACATTTTCTCCATACCCGCGCAAAAGTAGGCGAGCTTTTTTCCGATGATGTTTACTCTGGCGAGCTTATTCCCGGTAAAATTTCTCTTCTCCAGTAAGCCTTTTCTCTGGGATTCAGCAACGCTATACTTTGTTTCACACTAAGTACTAGCGTAGCCAACGTTACAATCTAATGAGGTTAATCAAGCGGCGCTGAGAGTTCACCGTCACGGTTGTCGTCTTCTTTGTGCGTTTGCTATCTGAACACACTACGTGCAAAAAAAATGTGGTGGCTCAGCTCGGGTATGCCAGGGTATACGTAGCGTGAGCTTATGCGCACAAAATGAGAGGCGCTATCAAGCGGCTCCGGTACAGCGTCAGACTTGGCTACTGCGCAACGGAGGCGCACAGCTGGGCACATGGCGGCGCCAGTGCGTCTGCCGCGGCTATGATGTCACTCCTCCGGAATGCGCAGACCGGCGAGGCGCGCGCGCTTGCGGTGGAGGGCGCGGCGGCGGCGGCTCCGGCGCGCCAGCTGTGCGCCTTGTGACGTCACTGCTCCTCGCGCTTGGGCAGCACGGCTCTTTGACAGCCACGCGAAACTGCTCAACCTCGGTCAGTGTAGCTCACGCTACAAAATTGTATCCCCGATTTCCCTGCAAATAGAAAGTTTTACGTAAACCACTTTTCCTCCTCCGCTAAGCCCTCCGCAACGAAGAAGTTACTTCAGCGCCTGAGCGCCAATGGCTTTGACTGCAGAGTTCCGGGTATCGTACCAAGTTGCGCAGGGCGTTGCAGGATGGGGAAAATCATCTACGAAAACTCCCTAGTGCGTTGTTACGTGGAATGTTTTTTTTTCTAGCGCTAAGAACATCCAGGCATTTCTGCTCGAGCTGTGCCTCCAGGTCTAAGGTCTCTCCACTCTTCTCGACCCGATTGACTGAAGTTATGTGTTGGTCGAGTGACGTCAGTTTTCCCGCTAAATCTAGCGGGGAAACTGAGCTTGCGTATAGGTCACGCGACACGAAGTCATGGGACGTCATTTTTCACGCTAAATTTAGCCGGGAAACTGAATTGGCGTTCAGGTCACGTGACGTCAATCTTTTCGCCAAGTCTAGCGGGAAACAGAGCTTGTGCATAGGTCGCCTGACCATGTCACGTGACGTCAATTCACCGCTAAATTTAGTGGGGAAAGTGAACTTGTGTATAGGTCACGTGACATGAAGCCTTGTGTCGTCATTTTCCCCGCTAAATTTAGCAGATAAATTTGAGGTTGCGCGTTTTGAGGCTTCAATCCACATGAAAACCTAGCCTATAAACGTTTCACGTAAAAAAACAAAAGCGCAGGATTTTGACGTATGCACTCTGCGTGGTTGGTTCAGCCGATCATATCAAGCGCACAAAGACGGCGAACGCCGCGACGACGAACGTTTTGCGCCGCTTGTTTGTTTCCTCCGTCGTATATCCTAGCGCCGGCTACGTTCAGAGTTAGTGTAAAACGAATGATATACTCTCAGTTCTAATATAAGTATACGCATGCGAATCCTAGAGGATATATTAAGGGCAGGGGGAGTTAGCTCGCTATTGCATCGTAATAATCTGAACGTTTTTTGCTCTTATTTGTTACATCTGTCTGTGTCTTCATTTCTAAGGTACGTCAAACGCGATTACGACAGCTGTTGCATAGGCAAACACCAGGCGGGCAAGTTCATAAAGAATTTCTATAAACTTGTCTGACAATTGTAATGGCCTGGAATCTCCGATAGCCTTTTTTTCACACTCTCGATTGTTCGTTGAATGTGGCGAGACTGTATAGCTGCGTTTTAAACATTTTTGGTATTGTCGACTGAGGTTTGGCCAGCGGAGCGTTATAAAAGTAGAGATATCATAAATTGCAACTATAGTCATCACTTCCGGAAACAATCGCAGGGCAAAGTTTGAGCACAAATATTTCTGAGCTTCAAAAAAAAAAAATTACATTGTCTTTTTTAGCGCAAAAGTAAACTACGCCTCACCGAACCCCTACTCTCGGCCCAAATGTATACCCCTAGCTGTCCGAACCAAATGCCAAAGTTTGACAACTAACCGTTATCTTATTCGAAGCTTATAAACGAATTTGTGAACTTTTTAATGGGAAAATGGCGGCTGATGGGTCCAGTCGAATAGACGAAGCCAAAGCACGCAAATTACCGAAAACGGGCGTGAACGGCCCCATTTCTCCACGGAATTTCTCATAAAAGCACCGACAACTTTTTACTGAGATACCGGTTAGTTCTGAAACTTTGGACAGCTAGAGCTATATTTAGACGGAGAGTGAGCGTTCGGCAAAGCGTACTTTGTGGGGGGACACGCTGTATTTTGTTTCACTCTAAGTACAATCTTAGTTGACGCTACCATCATGGAGTCAATAAATCAGCACCAAAAGTGCATCGCCTAGAAACTCATCGTCTTGGTGCGTTTTCTATCACGGACTAACCAATCACGCACATAACAAATGGTCCAGAATCCTGCGCTTTTTCTTTTCTTTTTGCGCGTGGTTGGTTTGGCCGGTGATAGCCAATCCACGAAGACAACGACCGCCGTGATGATGCCCTTTGGACTCATCACGACTGGCCCAATCAGATCGTAGCGTCGGCAGCGTTGGGGCTTAAGGCGAACCAGAATATAGACTACGCAACTTAGATGACCAGTGTCGTGACACACGTTTCGCACGATGGCTCGCCACCACCTTGGAATTCCGATGTTAAAACTCAACTCACCGTTTTTCCGTTGAATTACGTGGATCGAGATGGCCAGCAGCTTTGTTTTGAACGCAATCGCAGTCGGTGGTGCACTTAGTCAATCTAGACCTGGTGACGTGTCTAGCGGAATAGTAGACTGTGCTCAGAACGACAATGGCAACGAGGAACACCGCCCCGAAATATCGGGCGTACCGCAACAATGCACTCATAGTTTAGCCGTTTCCCCACAACGCATTCAGGTATCTACGACGCGGGCGCCATTCTTTTTTCCTGCGGGCGCGGGTGCAGTCCGGTGGCTAGACAGTATAGAAACCTGAAACGTAGAAAGATGAGTTATATTCTGCGGTATCCTTTCGCGGTGCAGGCGGCGGACAGTCAGCCATGGCTTACTCCCTCGCCCCGTTCACTCGGCAACCTCTGCACGCTACGGTATCATGATTCAAAGAAGAACATTGGAGCGTATTGGGCTGCCGGCTATCTTATCGCCGGCTTTCAGAAACGGCAGAGAGCACCTGATAAGGACACTACGCGGTACAACTTCGGACCAGGGACGCCGGCCTTGGGATTATACGAAACGTAGAGGAAGAGACGAGAGAGCGCGGGAACGTCAGAATGTCGAGCTCCGGTTGGACCGATTAGTTGGTGGTCCTAAAGCTAGCTGTCTTTGTCTCCACTGCACTCGTCCAACAGGTTAGAACGCGGGACTCGAGCGTCTGGCGTTTGACTCTCGCATACGAGCATGTTCGACGAGTGCAGTGAAAGGGCGCTAGCTTTAGGCCTACTCACTAAACATTCAAATCAGAACTCTGCGTTCTGACATCCCCGAGCGCTGTCGTCTCCTCCTCCCCTCCCTCACTTTCTCTGCGCTTGATTTCTTAAAAATAACAACAAAAAAAAAAACATTTGCGTGTTCGATATTGAATGGAGCAGAATGGAAAAACGACATGGCCGGTCCCCGACTCAACGAACAAAGCGCGTTCCACGCCCAGCGCGCAGACTTATTTTTAGACGCAAACTCTCTACCTGCATAGCCTCCTATATACTGACAAAGTCTGGCAGATCGCCACGAGAAACGGCCACCAAATGGAAAAGGTAGAGCGGCAGACAGCGGATGAGAGGAGGACCACGTGACTGGCGCCCCGCTGTGGCGAGACGCCGAAAAACACTTCTCCCGAGCGAACAAGTGTGCTTCGGGTCCTCGCCGCTGCAAAAGCTGTGCGCTGACGTCCAGATTCCCCGAGAAATGGCTCTTTGATGCTCTGTGCTAGCAGATCCTCGCGCTCCAAATCTGCGACCGGGAACTATATGGCTCCGTTGTCGAAATGCCAGGCTTTGTGAGTATAGAGGAGGTTATACTAATTGATACGCTAGCACGTGAGCTTTCCCCGCGTGTGTGCCTCGTTTCAGCCTCGCAGCACGCGATCGTATTGTCAGTTCTGGCAGCGAAGAAAAGCTCACCGGAGAAAAGCACACCGAAAGCCGTCATATCCGAAGAAAAGCTTAACGGCCTTTTTATGAATGCAGATAAAAGCTCACAAACTAATGTGCGAACCGAGCCTTCACTAACTGAAATACATTATTAAACTGAAGTGCGCACTTTACTAGCAGAGAAATGTGTTTTTATGTATACGTATAGCATACCCCTTTTGGGTTTCACCACGAAAATAAAGTTTTCCAATTGAACGGTAAATATAAACTAGCCTGGTAAAATGTATCCGGTATAGTCAGCATGAGTTGTTCCTGGATTGTTATATGTTAAATTACTTTTTTTATATTTCGTCCGAGAGGTAATAAATAAATGAAATTCCTAAATCTTCATATTTCACTGCGTATTTAAACAGGTATACCCTTTAAAAGCTAAGCTGTTTTAATCGGCAAATTAAGTTGATATTTCCCACAGCCAGGCTACTTCAGAAGTAAATAGGGCGAAAGTCAGGAGAAAGCATAAGAGACTAAAGCGAAACGAGGGCTGAATCAGAGGTCCCTTTTAAATATCAGCGTGTAGCTGTAAGCGTATGCAGCTGTTCAGCTGCTTTAAGATGTTATGTTCAATCCTAGAATAGAGAAAGACATTTTTCACTTCATCAATTCAACATTGAATTTATAAAAACCACCTTGTATAAAAATTTAATTCAAGGTGAGCTTTTCTCTGGGTTTCTCGAAAGACTGGTGAGCTTTTCTCTGGGTCTCTCGAAAGACTGGTGAGCTTTTCTCCGAACCCGCACAAAAGTGGGTGAGCTTATCTCCGCTTAGCTTTTCTCTGGGATTCTGTTTGTTCTTGTACGTACCTGTGCAACACACCTCCCCCTTTTTAAAGAAAGACAAAGTTAATCCGGACTCGAAAAGCGTTCAGAAAGAACCACGGATCTCCCGCTCCGGTGTGCCCGTGAATTTGGTCGTGGCACGACACACCGACTTCTCTACTTGTAGGCATGTCATCCTGACCACGAACCGTACGTTAAGTCTGCCTTGGAAGTGGAACTAGGTCTGTGCTGTTTCGGCGCACCGACTCTTCGTCTGTATCAACCCAGTATAATCTCGGCTCTACTGCCTGACCGCTGACGACGCCTTGGCGTTGAAGGTTAACCAGCCAGACGTCAGTGTCATCGCCCAATAGAGGCAGGTCTCCTTCGGATCCTTCAATTTATCCAAGGACCCTTCTATTATTTTCACCGCTGCTTCTGCGAGCCCGTTGCTCTGAGGGTTGTGAGGATTGGAGGTCGCATAGCCGAAGTTGTACAGCTGTGCGAACTTCGCAAATTCGGAATAACAGGTCTTCGAAACCTGCGGCCCGTTATCCGAGATGACCAGCTCTGGCATTCTATGTTCCGCAAAAGAGACTGGCAGCGGTTCACTGTTGCTGCGCCAGTAAGTCTGTTAAATGCTCCTAGCTCGGGATAACGCGAAATATAGTCGACTACTATCAGCCACCATTGATCGTTGAGGAAAAATAGGTCCATCCCAACTTGTTGCCACGCTCTTTCGGCGAACTCCGTTGGCTTGAGGGACATTTTTCTGCTCTTACTGTGCTTCAGTTGGAAGTGGCACTTCACGGGTTTTTCGATGTCTGCATCAATGTGGGGTCACCCCACCATACCAAACTCCTTGCTCTTGCACGGCATTCTTCTAAGCCGAAATGTCCTTCATGAGCTGATTAGGTACCGATTCTCGGAATCTTTCAGGAATCACAACCCTGGAACCACACATCAGGATGACACGGAGTACACCATTCATGTGGCAGATGGCTCCGTCTAGACCTTCCGGGCCCTGTGCCATGCTTCGCTGGAAGTGTACGGGGGGGGGGGGGGGGAAGTGATGCCAAACGGCAAACGATTAAAGCAAAAGTGACCTAATGGCGTCATGAACGTAGCGTAATATCCCGAGAGATGCCATGTCCCCAAAAGATTGACCACCCCTGGTTTTGGCATGATTTGCTACTTCTTCAATAGCACCGCAGGATAGCCCTCTTCCAGTAATTGCAGAGCCCTGGCAAATTGTGACCTAGGCAAAAACGGTGTTACTTAACCACAGCGGAGTACAAGCGAATATTGCCGACTGGGAAGGACAGTTGCCTTTGGTTCATCGCCCCTTCCGGCGATCACAAGTTCCAAGGTTAAAAACATTTAAAACTAGTATTTTTTCACCTATTTTGTCCTATGGCACACCGAAAGTTAGCCTACCCCTTATTTTCATCCGATTTGCTATCGATTTTAGGTAGGCTTTTTCTCAGGGCTTTACGGTAGTCAGAAGCTTGCTGTTGTCGCTGATTGGGATCTGCTAGAATCCCGAATTTGCGTCAATCTTTGAAAAGACTTTTGCTGCTTAGAGCATGCCCAGTGTGTGCTCCACAGCAGGAATAGTAGGCCATTTTCTCAGAATGTACTTGTTCAGTTCTGTGAGGTCTACGCAGATTGGGAGCGTCCCTGATGGGTTTGGCACAACTACCATTGGCGCGCACCAAGATGTTGGCTCAGTCACTGGCCAGACGATTCCTTCGTCCTCCATCCGCAAACAAAAACAAATTGGATTGCGTGTATGTTTATACAGCCTAGACCTTGGTCTGCCTCAACGGGTGACGAGTCTCCCAGCTGTTTATTAGAGATTTTGCCAGTGCAGTACAACCGCTAGCCTGGGGTCTTTAACGTACATCACGCAGTAGTGATACACGACCGCACGCCGGTACAATTCTTATCCAAATGGAAACTGGCAGGGGTGGGGATCGAGCCCAGAATCCCAGGTTCTGCAGCGCGAGCTTTCGCTCCACGTGCTCCGAGCTGGTGTGTGCTAGCCCACTCGGCCACCGATCCCCCCTCCTACATGCACAGAACTTACTGCAATCGCATCGTCTGCTCTTGTACGTGCCTTTACCACGCACTGCGTGCATCAAATATATAATTTGTTGAGGAAGAAAAACATAAATCACTTCAAGGACTATACCCCCCTCCTCCCCCACAGCGCTTATCACCCAGGAAGAAACTGCTGAGTCCCTGGGCTGTGGATGCGTGCACCGGCGTCTCCTTTGCGGAGCGCAAGTTCGTCTGCTTCTTTTTTCGGGGGTTTTGGTGACGTCAGAACGCCGAGCTCTGATTGGTTCTGATTGAAGGATAACGGGTAGACCTCAATGCAGCTTGCTTTGAGGTGTACCCACTATCCTTCAATCGGAGCCAATCACAGCTCGGCGTTCTGACGTCAACACAGCCCCTGCAAAAGAAGCAGACGAACTTGCGCATTGAGTGGAAGAGAGCTACTTGGCATGCTCAGAACGCGATCCACAGCCCATTAGACAAAACATTCCGCGCAAAAACACAGATGTGGGATATATGACACGAGGGGTAGCTTTTATTACGCACTGATTTTTGGCGCGTGTATATATCTGCACAAAACGAAGTGGCCTAACTATTCTCTAACGCATATTCCCCCTTCGTCATGTAAATTTGCCATCGTCTTAACTCGGGGAGCCACAGTGCGAAGCCAATAAACAATGGTGAACGCATCGAAACGAACTTTCATAGACATAAATGCAGTGACCAAAATGTTCACGGGTTACGAACGAAGGCGGGCGAATTTTTGGCGAACCATGCGTTTTTCAATTTTGACATTATATGTCTTAGAAGGACTGAGGGATATCTCGAAACACAGGATTCACACTATGTTATGATGTAGTGCTCTGTTTTGCGGTGACCGCGAGAGAGAGAGGGAGTATATCTTTATTGGCCCTTAGTTCAGGGTGTCAAGGGGACATCCAGGAGGAGAGCAGTAAAAGGGGGGTGAGGACAAGGGGATCACAGAGGGCTGGTAGCATCATCCAGTGCTTTCAGGTCCACTTCGATCGTGGCGATGCGATGAAGAAGGGCGTTCAAGATGGTGCGAACAAGTTGATTATTCGTTGGAGACCACCATCCTTACCACTTGATGGGTCGGATCCTGGGAGGGATTGTGGAAAGTGTAGAGCAGATGGATGACTGTGCATGGAGGCAGTGCCAGTAGGTGTGCTCGTTGTTGGGGTAGCCAGAACAGAAGGGACATTAGGCTGTCCCTTGAGCGCCTCGGAAGATATGAGTATAGTGTGGGGAGAGAAGAGTGTAGGTCTAAGCTCGACGTAGGGTGGTGGCATGTCGTCGGGAGAAAGTAAGTGGCGGTGTTACGAGGGTGAGTCTTAATTCGCGGAGTTGTCGGAGTATATCGGCGCGCTGTTAATGGTTTTCGGTACGTTGTAGTTGGGGCTCATAGGATTTAGGCCAGGCAAACACAGGCCCCGGAACGGACGTGACTCGGTAAAGCAAATGTGCTTGTTCATTGCCCGGTATCAGAGCGTGGCCAGGAATCCAGTGGATGCAGAAGTGAAGGGTGGGAGGGATGTCGAGAGGGGCGCGGAGCTCGTGTGATATGTGGTTGGGGAGCTGGTTGTATTGAAATACACGGAGTGCCTTTTGGGAGTCACTCAGAATTGGGATGGAAATGTGTCCTTCGTCGGGGTTGGCGATGACATGGTGGATGACACTGCTGATCGCCTGTGCTTCCAAGTGGTCTGCTAAGGAAGCTTGAGTATAAGTTTGAGTGAGCGAGGCGTTGGTCTGGAGGCAGTGAAACGCAGTGCGGCCGAGTTTGTTGCTGCTATCGTAGCTGGCATCCGTGTAGTAGATCAGGTGGTGGTTGGACTGAAGAGTTTTGATTTTTTGGGTTATGAATTTGGCTCTGTGCTGCCGGGGTGCGGGGTTTCTGTCGGGATTCATGTGCTTTGGTATGGGTAGGATGTGTATTAGGGGGATGGTGTTCCAGGGCGAAGTGGTGTTCTCGATGGGAGGCAGGTGCGAGGTGTTGTAACCGAGAGTCCTGAGAATATAGCGACCTTGCAGGGACGTGGTCAGGCGTTGTTGTCCCAAACGGTGCAGGTCGACTCTCTCTTCGAGCATGTTGAAAGGGTGCATACGTTGTAGTTGCTTTAGGGGAGCGTACTGCGGAACGCCGAGGGCGAGATGGGAGGGTTCGCGGAGTTGTGTTTGGAGATGTTTGAGTTGGGTGTTCGTGACAGTGGTGTGGGGGATGTGGTAGAGTGCACGAGACTAGATAAGAGCTTCGCTGGCACGTCTCATGTCGTCCTCTTTAGGGCATTTGGGGTGGCGGAAGATGCGACCGAGGATGTGTGTGATTTGATTAATTTGTTTAGAGAGGGTGGTTACGGTGATGTCGCTGGCACCGTTGTTTTGGGTGGTGAGACCTAGGAGTTCTATGTGTTGCGCTTGGGGTACAGGCTTGCCGTCGATATGTATGGTCATAAGGCCTCTGTCTGGATTGTTTTTGCGGTTGGAGATGATGAGGAGTTCGGATTTGGATGGGAAACATGCCAGAACTATTCTGATGGCATTGCGTGCGACAGTGTCGCAGGCGCGCAGCAGCGTTTCTTCCTGTTGACCTGGGGAGCCGGTGTTGATCCATAGAGCAACGTCATCAGCATAGATGGAGAACTTAAGATGGGGGATGGTGTCGAGTTCAGCGGGAAGTTTGCTCATGGCACGATTGAAAAGGGTGGGAGAGAGGATGGATCCTTGTGCCCCACCTCTGTGTAAAGAAAGGGGGTGGAGGTGTAAAGGGATTTTGAATGCTGCTGTGTGATTCGATAAAACGTAGCGAATGTAGTTGTACATTCGAGGGCCGCACTTCACTTTTTTGAGGGTGTTGAGTATTGAGTCGTGTGACACGTAATCGAAGGCCTTGTAGATGTCGAGGCTGACGATCGAGCGGAGTTGTGTGGTGCTTTTTCTTTTAAAGGAGATCGTTGTATGAACGGAGAAGACAGTTTTGTGAGGAGATTTTCTTCAGGTAGCCATTGAGCGTAAAGAATAGGGCGTGCACGTGCTCGAGATGCCATTCGATGCGTGTGAGGACGATTTTCTCGGAAAGCTTGTCGATGCACGAGGTAAGGAAAATAGGCCTGATATTTTAGAGCACAGCTCTTAGGCGCCCGTTTCCGGCTTGCGCGGCGTCGGCGTCGCCGTCGGCGTCCGCTTTGGCGTAACCGCGCGGTGCATTATGGGACGCGTGACGTCACTGATGACGTCATCAGTTACGTCACTGATGACGTCATCGACATCCGCATAGTCATCGTCATCATCACTGATGACGTCATCAGTGACGTCACTGATGACGTCATTGGCCCTCATCGGCATCGATATCGTCACGTGACCCCCCGAGGTCACGTGACCCCCCCTCCCGAGGTCACTTGACCCACCTCCAGTACCATTCCCTCCTCCTCCTCAAGAGCTGCGCTCTAATTCGGCGTTACAGGGAGTTGTAAACGGCTTTCACTTTTTTACTTCGGGGCTATGTTTGGTTTGTGGATCATGGTGACTGTGTCGTGTTTCCACTCTGCCGGTGTGTCAACTGTTTGCCAAACACGATTGAAGTAGTCTAGCAGTTGTTGGAGTTGTGCGTCGTCGAGGTTCCAGAGTTGATATGTAATTTGGTCTTCACCGGGTGATGTGTTTTCTTGGAGGGAGTCGAGTGCCCGCTTTAGTTCGTTGAGTGGGAAAGAGCCGTCCATGTGAGATGGATCGAGGGGAGGGGAGAAAGGTTTTGTGTGTGTGGGTGTGTCGGTTGGTGGAGGGAAGAAGGTGTGGCGGAGTTGTTGCTCGAGTTCAGCAGGGGTAATTTTGTTGGCGAGAATGTTGCGCGTGAGGGGGCCGCAGCGATGAGTGGGTGTGAGTAAGTTCACTCTATATTGGGAAGGTACTGCCGAGCCTCCTTTCCCTCGTGAATTTTTACCCTTTCCTGCTCTCCACGACTCTCCCGCTCCTCCGTTTCGACGCTAGCCCTGCCTAGGTCACCCTCTCTGTGGGACGGCTCGACTGGTTACCGCTGGAAATGCTCCGAGAATGCGTGTTTCTCGATTGTTTTTAGCTTGCACGGTTCTGTTTTCTCCAGGATTTGAGTTTGCGATTGCGACGCTATATTTACCTCTGGGTATGTATTTTTATTGCCTCACGTTTAGCGCCAGCACGTCAGTTTTGTTGATGCTTCGGGTGCGCGTAAGAATACGCTGCTTGTTTTGCGTATGCTCGGATCGTTTAGTTGTTCGGGATCGTATGCTATGTTTCGCTGTATGAACATTGACTCAACAAATTTGAACTTCTTAACAGATACCCATACCATTACGCCTCCGTGGTCTGACATTTGAGCGATGGGGCGAATGGGATAAGAGGCAACTAGTGTGCGCTCCTCGAGTTGGAATGCCAGGCGCGTTCCAACTAGCGCAAGGTCTCAAAGCTGCGTTCTCGCGCTGTGAACAGAGAATGACCATGTTGCGGATTGTTCATACGTTTCACGTTAGGGACAAGCGAAATGAAAACTTGCCACGCTCTGTGCCTCCCTGGCTCGCTTGTGAGCTGGTGCTGTGCTGACGCCGTTTTTTTCAGTCTGCGTGCTCGTGCTCGTAGCTTTTGCCTCGCGCGCAGTTTCGGCGAAACAAAGTATAGTTGTCCAGAAACAGCCTACAGAAGTTATCAGAGTGCTGAAACGTCTGTAGCAACAACCATTGTGTACCGTAATGAAGCGCAAAATACTGATTTTTTTCTTTTTGTAAACATGTGCGAGTAGGGTACTGAAGGCGAGGAATGTATGGAAAAAATATGTCCTAGATGACTTCAGCTTGCTATTAATTGCGTAATTATTAGTATTTTTATAAATGAATTCTCCAGTATTCTGGTGAATGATGTGGGCGCAAACCTTAGGGACAAAATTCGATGATTCACTTGTTAGTGTTGAAACTAGTCTCCAACTGGAAGATTGACATAGCTTAAGATAGGCTATACATATAAACAATACAGAGCCCTATGGCACATGCTATAGGGGCAGATATTGGAGCAGTGCATCTGAAAATTTAATGCAAGCCACCAGTCATTTATTAGCACTATATACATTTATTAGCACTATATATTTTTTTTAATATACACACAAACAATGTTCTATCACCTGATTTGGGTCACCGCCGCTCGCATACCGACACTGCTGCTTCCACATTTCTTCGACATTTGGAGCTTTTTGGCGAGGTCCTCATTTTAATTTTTTTTCAAGAGTATGCATTCCTGTCCTTAAAAAATGTCCACAAATTGTTTTCGGGACAAAAGAACACTTGGGGAAGCAGTTCACAGAAACACATAATCCAACACTTTCTGCTTAAAGGGACACTGACAGGGTATTTATGCTCGCCGAGGTTTTAGTTGTACGTGACATATGAGAGCCCAACTACCCAGAACAGAATTTGCGGCTCGAAATTCGGTTTCTTCCGCCCGAAACCGCCGATCAAGAACTGGCCGGTTCGAGTCTCGCTCACTCTCTTTCCGTGGTCACGGGCCGTTTTTGTAAGGTATCGATGCGACCACCAAATTTAATCAAAGTCGTGGGTTATTAAATGCACACAGTCAATATTAAAAATAGAAACAAATATGAAACCTATTTTTTGTGGCTTCAAAAAAGCTGCAAATACGTTGATTGAAAAAAAGGTAGCACAGACAACCGGAAGCTTTCTGTGCGTCACTGCTCTCGACATGGCGTCGTTTCGCGTATCGTCGGACTAGCACTAGCGGATGCAGCGGACGACGGGCGTTGGACCTCTACTTCAGAACTGTCGTTCACGGTACTGGCGAATTCTGTCTTTCTTCGAAAGAGAAATTTTGGACGATTCAAAAGAACTGATATTCATCCCGTACGACACGCCCGACCAGCAAGCCGATTGCACGAAGACGTCGCCGAGCCGTCGTCCCTTCTCATGGCTAGACATCGCTCGGCTCAAACGTCAAGCACGAAGAGCGTACTTCGAGTTGAATACGCACGCGTACGGTTACTTTACGAGGTGAGAATGTGCCCTATGCTTGGTGCTGCTCGACTTTCAAGCCGGGAGTGCATGTATGAAGGGGAAATCGGAAATCGGCAGCAAACTTCCGACATACAGCCTTCCCGCTGCATAACTACGCATGATAGAGTTCCTTCAGTAGCTCAGTGAAAAGGACGTCCGCTTCACACGCAGAGAGCAAGCATTCTGCGCTGTTTTACATTCCTTTTTTTTTTTACAATTATCACAGAAAAAAAAAATTTTTGTGGACGATACGTCGCTGCACTAAATGGTATGGATTCCATTTTTGACACCTGCGAACTCAATGTATATCACGTTCCACAAAATGCAAGGAGCATATGAATCGGGTAGCGTCCGCTTTCCGAGCTTCGCGTAACTGTTCTACAGGAATTGCAGCCAGCCATTGGTCCCGACCCGTTGATCTTTCGGAAACTTGTGCACTCTGGCATAACTCTGGCCACTTCCAGATGCAGGACATGTGAGGCAACTCTTCACGCAACATCTTGGGGGTATTCTTTTCGGAGCTGATCACGGGAATTCACCACGGCACTCGGGCACTCACTACTAATTGCCAATTAAATGTACAAAACAACTCATCTTGAAATACAGAACAGCGAGCGGAACAATCATAACTGCAAAGGAATACCACGGCGAGCGAACGCATTTCGTCTGCTACGATGCTACGTGCTGAAAGAGGAGAAAAAAAAAACAAAAAAACCGCACGGCTGGGTGCAGCACCGATGACTTCCGCCACTCACGCTATCTCTCCACTTCTCCTGTTTTCGGTTTCGGTTTTCGCGCAGTTGCGTTTTTTGGCTTTATTAAAAAATACGGGACTTTGTAGCAAAAGATTATTGTTCGAATCAAATATGTGATTCCGACACCATAATGATCGCCGACAAAATGCAAAAAAAATATGGGGGTGTCAGTGTCCCTTTAAGCGACTGGCATAGATATCATGTTATGAGAGGCTCGACTGGTTCTTTCGGAAGTAATCCCTCTGCCGTTCCATTTCTTGATAGATAGGATATTGTCACAAATGACAATTGGTGGAGGCAACGAAACCTAAAACAGGTAAACGTCTAATGGGGAGAACTTGTGCCCAAATCAAAATAGAGAAAGGCTACCGTCGATGGCGGCGTGACAGCAGAATCGAGCTCTGGGGCGAGACCCACTGCGGCTTGCCACGCGGAGCCCCTTTTATACACGCGTGGGCTTCTGGAACAATCGGCGTAGAAGGTTCTCGTGAAGAACATTCTATCCTCGAATCGAGCAACACGGTTCTTGAATTTACCAGAACATCAAATTGCAGAGTCAACAAAGAATGTGTACTCGCGGCGAGGAATCGAACCTTGGCTTTTTGCGTGGAAGGCAAGAGCGATAACCGTTAGGCCACGAGCGCGCTGCCTATTTGGTCAGCTGCGCGCGCGGCATTATTTGTTTGCTTATTTTAGGTGCACAGAGTGACCACGTTTCCCTGACGCGGATTAGGTGGATTTGGGGTGAAGAAATGACACAGAGCTGTCAGGCTGCCATCTTGTTTATTAAGGGAAGAAAGGGGGAAAACAGACAAAAGGGGAACGACTGCGCGACCTTAGCGCTGGATGCGTGGCGCCATCTGGTAACGGTTCATTACACTACTAACACTCCCCCTTAATGGACTGTCGCCACGTCCACGTTTTTGACACCCAAACGTTCACAATGTTTGAGGGTCATCCTTCCATTCAATTTCAAGGCCAGAAGTCTGCAGGGTTACTCGACCATTCCACATACTGGAGTTGCAGCTTTCCATCGTCCACCTTTTCTCTCAAAAAGAAGTGCTTCAGCTCGATGTGCTTGCTTCTCTCCGACGTGACTTGATTTTTCGCCAGAGCAATTGCACTCTGGTTGTCAACCAGCAAGGCCTGCCGTTCCTGTAGGAACTCGTGCGCACCAAGCTTCTTCATGAAATTCTGTATCCACATAATTTCATTTGTAGCATGACACATGGCCACATACTCTTCTTCGACGGTTGAATGTGCAGTGCTTTGTTGTTTCCTGCTGCTCCAGGAAATCGCAGCGCCAGCTAGCGTGAACACATAACCGCTGAATGACTTGCTGTCAGCCTTGTAACTAGCCCAGTCTGCATCGCAAAAGGTTTGCACACACTTCCCAGTTCTTTAGTAAATTAGTACATAATTCTTCGTCTGCTTCCCATAGCGAAGGATGTGCTTTATGCCACTCCAGTGATCCTCTGTGGGATGTTCATTGAACTGACTCATGCAGGTGGAAGCAAAAGCCAAGTCCGGTCTCGTTCCTCCGACAAGGTAAAGCAACGCACCAAATGTTTGTCTGCACTTGCGCGGCAGGTCTCCTCTCGTTTGGTCGTCACTCTCTTCTATTTGGCACTTGCTTCCAGGATCCAAAGGAGGTGATGCTGTTACAATTGAAAACGAGCGTGTTGGTTAATAGATAAAAGACTTGAAAGTATAAAACAGCGAGGACAAGGACGGAAACAGGACATCTTGAAAGATGTCCTGTTACCGTCCTCGTCCTCGCTGTTTTATACTTTCAAGTTTTGTGTAGATGATGCTGCCTTTGCATCTGCCATGCCAAACGTCTCCAGGATGTCTTCGGCGTAGACCGTCTGATCGAGGGTCAGTTTTTCATCCCTTTTCTCTCTTCAGTCGTATGGAAAGGATGTGGCTGGCTTCCCACAGGTCTTTTGCGTCAAATTGCTGAACTAAGCAGCTCTTGAATTTAGCAATCTCTTCCTCTTCTTCTGCGATGATGAAGAGGTCATCAACGTAGACTCCTACGATGAGCTTCTTCTCTTTGCTGACACGTACACAGGGGTCTGCTTTCGATCTTGTCATCCTTTGCAACTTCAGCAGTTTGTCCAAGGTGAGATTCCAATGCCTTCCAGACTGTCGTAGCCCATACTACCTCTTCTTTAAAAGGCAGACTTCATCCTTCTTGCAGTCGCTGAAAGGCTGCCGTTGTTCCATGTAGACGGTCTCCTTCCGTGCACCGTTCAAGTATGCTGCCGTGATATCAACCTGGTGGATCTTCAAATTTCTCTCAACTGATAGGGCCAGCAGCGTCCTGATAGACTTCAGCTTGACTACAGGAGAGCGCGCCTCCTTGTAGTCGGTTCCGTCCACTTGGGAGTATCCATACGCTACTAACCGTGCCTTGTATCGCTGCAGGTCGCCGTTCTCGTCATACTCCTTGCAGAATACCCACTTGCACTTTACGACCTGTCGGTCCATCGGTCGTGGCACCAGTTCCCAAGTTCCTGAGGCTTCAAGGCTGTCCAGTTCACTTCGTATAGCTGCTTTCCATTCCTTTGTCTGGTGCAGACAAGGCTGCGTGTAGTGTTTCTGGATCTTCCCGGTTGTTTTGCTTGGCTATGCTGCAGCCGTGACATTCACTTTGACGTGGTCCCTTCTTTGCCAGTCTCTCCGGCCTTCTCGATGCTTGCGTACCACAATTTGTCACGTTGGATATCTGCCGTGTAGCTCTGTCGTGTTGTGGACCTTTGTCGTCTTCATCAGCTGAGGAGCTAACTTCTTCGGCATTGTTGTGGCCAATATCATTTCCATCTGAACCACCAACATCACGTGGCCCGCTCCAGCTGTCTTCTACTTAAAATATGATTGTGCCATCGACTGACGTCGTCGGTATGGACATCGGCAATAGGTGTGGTCTGCTTCCCCTCAGTGGAAGCACAGAGGGCGTCGGTCGGGCGTCCTCTGCACCCAGAAAGACACGTCTGTCTTTCTGGGTGCAGGCTGTTCCGGACGGACGTACTGGACCCGTTCTTCTTGTCGGAGGTAGTGTGGCGTCGGGGCGTCTCGTCGAGGTGGCGGCATGTGCCGGTGACGAAAATAATCCCTGGAGAAGGGGAACAAGAGGGACAAGGGACAAACACAAATCTCCAAACACAGCTATGGGACTGGTGCGCGACCGAAAAAATCCGCCTGGTCCGGGTATCAAACCCGGGACCTCTCCATTTCCAGTGGAGCGCTCTACCAACTGAGCTAACCAGGGGTTAGACGTCAGTAGAGCAAACAGGTTTTATCAGCGGCCACCAGTCTAGCACCAACAAGGGTGAAAGGCTTAAATTTTAAGGTTATGATTATAATGCAGGAATTATTTTCGTCATTCTTGTCCAGCTCGTTTGCATTTTTGCATTTAATTGCATTATAATCATGCACTGGTGGTTGGCTGGCGACGGTCGTCGGGCCACTGCAGCGTAGGTAAGCGTCGGCTCTTCGGGTGCGGCCACGGTGACAGGGGCATCTGGCAGGAACGCTCGCTGAACCTCGTCTTGAACCACCTCGGCTATGGATAGAGAGGCCGGGCGCTCAGCAGACGGCAGAAGCTTCTTAAGCTCCTCCCGGACGACGCCCCGAATAAGCTCACGAATGCCCGGAATGCCTTAAGCAAAGTCGCAAGGGAACTGCGGAACTGCGCTGACGCCGGTTAGCCTCTGGTAGTGGCTGGCTCTGGTGAGACGGGCACGCTCATTGTTCGTTGCTTCCGTGACGAATCCTTGAACGGTCGTCGGTGGGTTGCGTACGAGCCCACCGAAGACGTCATCCTTCACGCCACGCATCAGGATACGCAGCTTCTTTTCCTCGTAGGCCTGAGGGTCGGCGCGGGAGCTCGGACGCAGGACGTCTTCCCCGAAGCTCGAGACGCTTTCATTGGGGCCCTGGGTCCTCGATTGCAGCAGATCTTTGGCCCTCTCTCTCTTCGGTGTTGACTGGCGATTGTACGCGTCAGCTCGTTCTTGCAAAGCTCCCGTGAAGTCAAGGTACTTTCTTCGTTTCCGAACCAGCGCCTTACAGTTCCTTCAAGTGAGAAAAAGAGGTTCTGCAGGCGCTGTTCTTCACTCCACCCGTGTTGGCGGGCCACGCGATCGTACTGACTGATCCAGTCTTCGACGTCCTCATAGATCTCGCCGAGAAAAAAGTGAAAGCCGTTTACAACTCCCTGTAATGCCGAATTGGAGCGCAGCTCTTGAGGAGGAGGAGGGAAGGGTACTCAAGGGAGGGTATACCCCTCCTCCTCCTCCTCCCCTTATTCTTCAATCTCCTCCGGGTGGGGGGGGGGGTCACGTGACCTGGGGGTCACGTGACCTTGGCGGGGGGGGGGGGGTGTCACGTGACCTGAGGGGTCACGTGACCCCCATCCCCCCTCCCCCGAGGTCACGTGACCCCGGGGGGGGGGGGGGCTCGCGCGGTGCATTATGGGACATCTCCCATAATGCACCTCGGGGGGAGGGGGGTCTCGCGCGGTGCATTATGGGACATTTCCCATAATGCACCGCGCGGTTACGCCGACGGCGACGGCGACGGCGACGCCGCTCAAGCCGGAAACGGGCGCCTAAAGGCTGAACTCCATGGGACGAATTATGTGACGAATAACTGGCGAACGCCGCCCGGCGGCTTTTGCTCTGCGCGGGGAATCAACACAGTGGCTGCTACGTCGCGCGCAAAGCGAGCGTGCCGTCGGGCGGCGTTCGCCAGTTATTCGTCACATAATTCGTCCCATGGAGTTCAGCCTTAAGAGCTGCGCTCTTAAAGAGCAGGTGTCCGCGGAGCGACGGGCAGGACGACGACGGGCGGGGTGGACATCGCCGGGATCTTTTTCTTCCGGGTCTTGGGCAAGGGACGAAATTCGGGGGACCAACCTCTGGTACGACGGCTTGTTCGGGCTTCGGCGTTTTCGGCAAAGTGTAGCCTTCCGGTGCTGAGCACCTCACTTCACAGGCCTGTCTTCGGAGTGGTACGCTTTACAGGCATAGAATGCAACACCCGGCACCAGTGATTTCCCTACACCCCCTCTACGGGAGTGTGAACCCCCCCCCCCCCCCCTGGTTTTTCCCAAGGCACCCCCTTAATTCACAACGACTCCTCTATTCTCAATGCCCTCCTCCCTTAAACCCTCCCTCCCCCCCCCCCCCCCCAAATTTAGACACTCCCCCTAATTTCAATTTCTGGGGAAACCACTGCCCAGCACCTCCACCAAAACGTCACGAATGACAATTGATGAGGCGACAAAAACTGAAACGTTTAAAAAAGAGAACGGCTTGCGTCGCAGGCGTCGATGGCGGCGTGACAGCAGGATCGAGCGCTGGGGCGAGACTCACTGCGGCTTGCCACGCGGAGCCCCGTTTGTACACGCGTGGGCTTCTGGAACATTCGGCATAGAAGGTTCGACGCGTAGTACATTCTACCCTGAAATCAGCAACACGGTTCTCGAATTTAGCAGAACATCACATTACAGAGTCAGCGAAAATGTGTACCCGCGGCAAGGCATCGAATCTTGGCTTTTTGCGTGGAAGGCAAGTGAGATAACCGTTAGGCCACGATCGCGCTGCCTACTTGGTCTGCTGCCCGCGCGACAATATGCCTTCCGGTGACTATTCGTGCGAAAAATCGGCCTAATAGTTTTCGTTTTTTATTAATATTGAAGAGATCAGTGTATTTCGGTTAATTGTCTCGTGCGAAAGCTAAAAGCGGCGACAATCGGAGAAAGAAACTACGAACCGACAACAACACTCAAAAAAGAAAAGAGTTCGAATTCTATTTATTACGCAGGAGCCCATACTCGCGACGTCAAAGCGGCCTTCAAAACAAACTCGCACGCATGATAAAAGGGAGTGTAGTATTGGGATATGTAATAAACAACACTCTTTTAGGAGCTGCAACTTACCTTACACAGCCTGGAAGCGGGTTTTCATACGAAATCCTTCCTTCGGATTCGCGACAATTCCAAATCTTTCTTCTGGTCTTGTTTCGTTCTCCACGTAGAATACCGAACAGCTTTTTCCCCGTTCCTTGCTTGTTCGAGCAGCCCACAGAGCAACAACACGTCATGTGTTGTTGCTTTTGCAACAACACACTTGCAAAATACATTTTGCAAATGTATTTTTGTTGTTGCTTTTTGCTCTGTTAACAAACCCATTGTGTTCTCCTAGGTGTACCTAACTTTGTGCGAAGCACAATGTAAAACATATGATTGTATAGAGCGAAAAGCAAGTAGTGTTTTTTTTTCTTTGGTCGTTACTGTAAGCGTGTGACATGTTTTATTTAATCTGTATTCTTTGATTTCGCGGTAAGGTGCAAGGATGACACACAACTAAGTTTGTAACATGTGGTGTCAAAATTGAGATTTGTTTATTTTACGCTTTTGTTTCTTTTTGATTTGCTTTTCTTTCGTGGACTGCCTGTTTTCACACACAATAACGCAAGTGCTTTCGCGAGGAAGTAATCAATGTATATGCATGACCTTGTGCTAATAAAACTATTCTTATTCTTATTATTATGTCGGCTCTCACATATCGCTAAGCACGAAAAAAAAAGAAAAACATTCCTAACTCTCAAACGTAAACTATGCAGAGAACTTTTTGCGTCGCAAACGCCGATGGTAGAGCCAGCCTCAAAGTCCACGAGACGGAGAGCACGAATGCCGGACGGAAGTTGCAACCCGAAACCCATGGGCTGCTCGGCAAGTGAGGAATAGTGGAGAGGAGAATTATCACAAGGGGAGACGGATTTTGTAGAGGGCGAGAAGGTTGCGGTGCAGGAATTTTCGAACATGGCGAGGAGATCGAACTATAGGGGGCGCTGCGTTCACCAAAACAAATACCGCTTGTTGCTTAATGACAACCGCAAGGTTTAACCCAACACGAACTGTTTATTAATCTAAATCTACAACTCAAGCTTCGTAAAACAGAGAAGAGTTCTTTTGCGTGGCGTCTTTCGTGGCGTTCCTTTTCGATCTCTCCCTGAGACCTCGTCGTCCCGTGATCATTTTCCTTCTCCTCCTCCCGCCGACGTTTCAGATTCCGCTTCTTTCCCGGTCCTCTTTTCACACGCCCAGGTGGTTGATGGCGGCGGCAGACATCTCGTCTTGCTCAAGTTCGCCGGAGCGGGTGTAAACATCACGCGAGGCCACGGGCAAAGCTCAGTCCGTCAGGAGCCCGTTGAGGTTACTCGAGCATCCACGTGCTTTCCTCGTGTTCGTCTCTCTTTCTTCTTTGTGTGTACTTATTTTCGTCCTGTCTGTTTCCTCTTTTTACGCTGCGCCGTACCCCGTGAGATTTATCGCCATCTCGTTGTCGGTTTTTCTTTTTCTTGTCCTCCCGAGCTCCGAGTCAGAGTTCAACTTACAACAATCTCCCCCGGAATGAGCGGGTACGGTCATTCTTTTAACTCCAACGGGTACAGATGTTGAATGGGCCGGCGAAGCCTTCCTCCCCCGGGTAGGATCAGCTTACATGCTCTTGCTCTGCCGTCCCTTCCTTGAATGGTCTCCTCTATTCTGCAGGTTTTCCACATGTGACTTGGTAGACGGTCTTCCTTTAGAAGAACTAGGTCACCAGCTTGGAGTCCCGATGAGGCAGTCGGTTTGACCAGGTGCGCTGACCTTAGTTCTAGCAGATACTCACGCCGCCACCGTCTCCAGAAATTGTCCACCACCGCAGTGCGGTATTTCCATCTTCGAGCAAGCTTATCTCCAGCTGGTAGCGCTTCCGTTGGTAGTCGATGTGGCGGAAGGCTCGTTAGTTTCCTCCCCACTAGGAAGTGAGCTGGGGAAAGCACCTCTGGTTTCTCGGCATTGGCGTACGCGTACGTCAGAGGGCGAGAATTTATGACGGCCTCGACCTCGGCCAGGACAGTCGTTAGTTCCTCAAAATCCAAGCTGCTGCGTCCCAACACCTTGCGCAGAGAAACCTTGACGGATCGCACCATTCTTTCCCAAAATCCGCCCCACCATGCAGCCCTCTCGACGATAAATTTCCAACGGATTCTGTGATTCGAGAAGTATGCCTGCACTTCTTCAGACCGGATTGCACGGGAGATTAGCTCGAGGTCCTTCGACGTTCGTTTGAATGTTAAAGCGTTGTCAGAATATACTGTCGTGCTGATTCCACGTCGTGCGACAAACCGCTTGAAAGCCAACAAAAATGTGGCGGAGGAGAGGTCACTCACCAGCTCCAGGTGGACCGCCCGTGTAACAGCACACGTGAATAAAGCGATGTAACACTTGCTGCTTCCTTTCCGTTGACGGCAGATCAAAGGTCCTGCGAAGTCTACCCCCGTGCTGCTGAAAGGGTCGCTTCTTGTGACTCGGTCCGCCGGTAAGGGAGCCATTGGCTCGGATGCGGGCAGGCAACTTTGTTTTCGGCAGGCGAAACACTTGTGAATAACTTTCTTTGCGGCTTGTCGTCCTCTGATGATCCAGTAGGATTCCCGTAGCCGTCCTAACGTGTCTCGAACCCCAGCATGGAGCAGCCGACGGTGTTCTCCAGCGATGAGAAGGGTGGTGAAAGGGTGATCGGCGGTAAGGACGATTGGGTGCTTCACATTCTCGCTGTTGTCACTGTGCTGCAATCGTCCACCAACTCGAACCAATCCGTCGCTGTCCAGGAATGGGTTCAAATTCCTGAGTGTCGATTTTCTGTCAACTTGTTTGTCTTCACGCAAGCTCGTGATTTCTGGTACAAAAGTCTCGTTTTGTGCAATGGTAAGCCAATACGTTTCGGCCTCTATCAGTTCTTCACTTGAGAGCGGTCCGCTTCGTTTGTCTGCTGTCTTGGCACAATTCTTCACGAAACGTTTAATCCAGGCAGTTACGTGGATCACCTTGGTTGACGAGTTGTACCTTTCCAAGTCGAAAACTGGAAACAGAGCTGGTGCAGTTACCTGTAACACCATTGCCTTCTTTTCTTCTGCTTTGTTGTCCGCCACCTGGCGAGCATTTTCCACTTGACCTGGCCAGCCTTCTTGATTGCACAAGATCCAGTTCGGTCCGCTCCACAAGGTGTCGTTCAACGACGAACATCCTTCAGCGCTCGATGACGCATCGAACACCACTCGGAGTTTTGTTGTTTTACTGTCCTGTCGTATCACCGCTTGATGTGGCATGTAGTACACCGGGTTCTTGGTCGTTTCGTTCTCTTTTACGCTTTTAGCGAACCCATTTTTGAGGTATTCCCGGATCACCTTGTCATACTCTTGCATGAGCGTGTCGTTCTTGTTGAGGCGTGCCGTTAGGGATCGAAGCCTTTTTTGCGCGATTTCTTTATTGTCCTTAAGCGTGTCCACCTTCTCGTTCCATGGCAGTGAGACTTGGTACCGTTCGTTCTCAAATTTTACGGATTTCTTGAATTCGCTGAGCAATTCCGTCTCTGAAGTCTTCGTCACGTTGTCAGCTATTCCGATGTGCTCAAGTTCTCAGAATGATCTGAGCTGAGCCGAAATTTCCGCGTCGTTTGTTTCGGACACAGTCACCCTCATCACTCCAGTCGTTGACGAGCAGATTGTCGCAGAAGTAGAGGTAACGGGACCCTGAAGTGTCCACCCGAGGATGGTGTCGACTGCCATCAGCTTCCCATCCAAGCGCTTGACACCGCCATTCACAATGTCCCAGAAGTGATCGGCTCCGACAAGAAGGCTGATTCCCTCCTCGCATGGATGGCCGCAGAGCTCCACATCTGCGAGGTTCATTCCGTCAGGCAGGCCCCGCAGTTCCTTGAAGGGGTTGTTTATGACATCTGAGCAGATGTGAGGAACCTCGAGATCTTCTATTTTTACGCATCTTCTGTCGTATTGGCTGCGGAGCCACAGTTCCACTCGCTTGCATTTCGTTTTCGTTGCTGCATCTCCAAACGTGAAAATGGTCAAGTCCTCCTCACCCAGTTCCTTCAGGTGGAGCCTCTTGGAGACGGTTTGGCGAATAAAAGTCCGCTGGCTTCCGCCGTCGATGAGAAGCCTAATCCGGCAACGCTGTCTTTCACCTTCTGCCCAGGCTTGAGCTGTCTGCAGAAGTACTCGCCTTCCACTGTTCCTTTCTGTATTTGTGATCTTGAGCGTTGACTGGAGTGTGGTTCCTCCCGAAGTTGATGTTTCACCGGTGTCCGCCATTTCTTTCGCCGTAGTCTTATGCTGGGGTTTGAAGTTCGGGTCGCACATAGCACTGGCGTGTCTCCCTGCACACTGCGCACACTTCAGCCACTTTGCACTTCTGCAATCCTTTGCTCGGTGGTTTTTCTTGGTGCAACGATAACATCGGTTTTCAGCCTTCAGAACACGATTGCGTTCGTCGTTGGTCATTGAGGATGTGCAGTCCGCAGTCAAATGAGCACCTGATTTGCAGAACACACAGTTCTTTTCATGCAGGCCTGCTGCCGTTGTTAGTACAGATGCAGAAGGAGGATAACGACTCTGCTGATCTTTTCTTGCACGAAAGCTTCTTTGATCCTCGTTTCGTGGCACGGAATGTCCTGACCCATATAAACTTCTTTCTCGGCTTTCTATCTCGATTTTCAGGAAGTCCAAGAAGTCTCTCAGCTCGTTGTGCTTTGTCGCTGTTCGTGAGGCGGACCTCCGGTTGTACTCCAGGCTCAGATCAGCCGGCACGACCTTTCGGAGAACGGTAAGAATCATCGTTCCATAGGTATCCGATTGAACCCCCAGGGCGTCAAGACTTCGAACTCCCGTCTCCACTTCATCGTATAACGCTCTGAGTGCATTGACGCTCCTGGAGTCATGGACTGGTTTGATCTCTAGCAGTCGTGACAGATGGCTTTCGATGATCAGCTCCTGTTGACCAAATCTTTCCTTCAGGAGGTCAATTGCAACTTTGTAGTTCTCGGCAGTTACGGCGAGTCCCTCAATTGCCGCAGCAGCTTTGCCCTTCAGGTAGCTTTTGAGGTACTTGAACTTGTCGATTTCCGAGAGAGTTTCGTTCTGGTGAATGGTACAGTCAAATTGGCTCCAAAATCCTTGCCATGCTCGTATGTCCCCTTGGAATTTTGTTATCTCAAGTTTCGGGAGCTTCACTGTCGTAGTCATCCGTCCTTGATTTGCAATAGTTTTGACGGCCGTGTTCTGCATCAAAGATAACCTGGCAGCGACTTGTTCACGTTCTGTCAGCTTGTTTCGCAATCGCATCTTCGTTACGCTGATTCTTTCATGGTAAACTTCCGCGCCTGTCATCTCCTCTTCTATCGATTCGCAGTCCACGACTGTTTCCATCTCGCGGTCCAGTTCCTTTAACGTTGATTCGTTGGACACAAGAAGTTCAAACTTTTCTTGAAGCTCACCCGTATGCGTGTCTTCCGTGGCCAGCAGACGGTCGATTTCGTTCAGGAGTTTCGTTGTTGACGTTCGGACCACTGCTCTCCTGCGTCTCAGTCGGTCGATTGTAGCTTGAGTTGCCATTTCTTTGTTCGGGGGCTTCGTTGGCGGTTAATCCCGGGTTTCGGCACCAGAAAGTTTTGTTGTTAAATGACAACCGCAAGGTTTAACCCAACACGAACTGTTTATTAATATAAATCTACAACTCAAGCTTCGTAAAACAGAGAAGAGTTCTTTTGCGTGGCGTCTTTCGTGGCGTTCCTTTTCGATCTCTCCCTGAGACCTCGTCGTCCCGTGATCATTTTCCTTCTCCTCCTCCCGCCGATGTTTCAGATTCCGCTTCTTTCCCGGTCCTCTTTTCACACTCCCAAATGGTTGATGGCGGCGGCAGACATCTCGTCTTGCTCAAGTTCGCCCGAGCGTGTGTAAACATCACGCGAGGCCACGGGCAAAGCTCAGTCCGTCTGGAGCCCGTTGAGGTTACTCGAGCATCCACGTGCTTTCCTCGTGTTCGTCTCTCTTTCTTCTTTGTGTGTACTTATTTTCGTCCTGTCTGTTTCCTCTTTTTACGCTGCGCCGTACCCCGTGAGATTTATCGCCATCTCGTTGTCGGTTTTTCTTTTTCTTGTCCTCCCGAGCTCCGAGTCAGAGTTCAACTTACAACACCGCCTGCGTGGTAAACAAATCCGGCGTTCCAGTGTGCTGCTGTTGGCTGCCGAGTTGTTGCCGCAGTGCTCAGCGCATGCTTTAGAGCCTGGAATCAGTTTTCATCGCTCTCCTGCTGAAAAAAAAACTCAAATCGCAGTGGATAAGTAAGAGTAGGGAAGAAGTTGACTGCGCACGACGTGGTGTGTGGTCGTCACTTTTCAAGCGATGCCTTCCAAGCAAAGTACGCTAATGGACGAGGCATGTACGCGCGTAAATCACGCTTGCATCGACATCCGTTGAAACCATACATTGTATTTTATAGGTAGTAGATATTCTGCCGGCAACCGGCACAACAAACCGAGCAAGAAAAAATTGCCGGTAGTTGCTTCCATTGAGTTTCGTGTAGAAGGAATAGTCAAAACGGGAACTTTTAGTTGTGCGAGTAGCTCTAGAAAGGTGTCCGTTTCATGTGCCGTGGGTAACAGGTTCTTATCAGAGTAAGCGAGTTTTTTTTTTTTTTCGTTTTTTTTTCGTTAAACATTTGGCGACTTATATATATATATATTTTTACAATAATCATTGCCGTTCAAAACTTCCGGCGATCTTTTTTTCCCGAGTGGTTGTGCCGGCTGCCGGCAAAATATCCCCACCCTATTTTCATAACAGTGCACAAGAGGAGGTTCTTGATACCCAACGCCGTTCCGTCGGAGAGTCTTCCGAAGGGATCACACGACCGGGTCGTGAGGCTTCGGAAGCCACCGAAGGGTACTGCTATCATTTGATCACCATTTTATTCCAGGCTAGTTTTTACACTGGAACATATTAGGTTGCAGTAGCAGTTCGATTATGTGATATTTACGCAATTGCGTGAATCATTTTGCGATTCCTATAATTTCGATTGAGCAATGCAAATGTGTGTATGACTAAGTCCTCGTCGTGCAGAACTCATTGATATTTCATAGTGAACCGTGCGCCTTTGAATAACCAATAAAATAAACTGAAAAAGACAACTTGCAACGTTTAATGCCAATATGCAGTCTAATTATTCACATTCTACATTATAATGTTCACCAGTGTGTTCTGTATTTGGACATTTAAAAAAAACGTAATGTAATGACTATTTTGGGTGTTGTTTTGATGAAAATTTCTCCGGGGCGACGCTGCGCTTGATTACATTATCACATTTCAGCACGTCCTCGCCTTCAACGAGGCACCTCTTGCTCTCGCCGATGTGGCTGATGATCGTTGCAAGGGACAGGGGCACTGAAAAGCAATGCGTGTGTTTCGTGAATACGGTTTCTCCAACCTAGGAAGCGCACAGACATAGCCACACCGCGTCGTTCACGCACGACCTGGCGCGCGCAGCTGGAGCGACGCGGCCGATCGCGAGCGCCTACACGTGGGTTGGTTTTTGCTTCCAACGAGACTGCGGCGACATTTAAAGCAAGGTGAGACAAGCAGGGACTATGCTACCCCTACGCAGATACTTTTCGAGAAGATAAATATTATCCACATACCTTTCACGAGCCTCAAATCCTCGTCCTCCATGGCTGCATGAACGAATACTAGTGGCGGGATTATTATCCCCGCAGAACAGTTCCGACGGCGGCCGCTAGCTAGCGCCGCCGTTCGATCTCCTCCCCAGGTGTGAGAGGTGTGTGCGTAGGATGCGCCATGCCTTTTTAGTGCTTGGTTGGCCGTTGAGGAAATCGCAGAGTTAAAGCCAGTTTTGAGTAGTGAGCTGCTGTGCGTAAGTTTCGGCTTCTTCGGTGATGACGTGAATATTGTGCTTGAGGTGTTTATAATGTTTGGCTTTCTTTCGCCTTGTCACTAGTTTATGTCTTGTTTTCCATAGGTTCAGAAGATGGGTGTCAATGTACGGGGTGGCGGTTGTGGTTTGAGCTTCTTTGGTGAAGTTGCGCTGGTCCTGGAGTAGATGTTTGGTCCAGGCAGTAGGGTCGAGTTCCGCAGGTGGAGGGCTGTTGGAGGTGTAGTAACGGAAGTGATCCCACTTCGTGATGTGAGGGGTGATGCGACGTATTTTTTTGTTTTACGTTGGTGTTGAGTCTGAGGTGGATGAGGCGATGATCTCTGCATAGCTGTTCGTCAGATGCAGACAATTCAGGTACACATGGCCCTCGATGGAAGGATAGGTCAGGATTGGTATCGCGTTGTACGCTGTTACCGGTTCGGGTGGGTTGTGTAGTGTCGCCGAGAAGGGACATAGAGGTCTGTGCAGTCGCTTGTTCGAGCAGGCTTCCATTGTAGTAAGTGATGGAGTAACCCCAGGAGATATTTGGGCTGTAGAGATCTCCGAGGAGAAGGATGTCGTGGTCCGTGGTAAGCCAGGGCGTTGGATTTATAATCTTGCGGCCCGGTCGCCAATACGCATTCACGATGGTGATGGGATTGGGGCAGTTTTGGGGTTGAAGGGTGGTAATGACGTGCTCTTGGTGAGCAGTGTTGATATTTTTTTTGTCTTGAGTTGTATCGTGGGGTGTTAATGCGATACATATGTCATAAAGAGGATGGGGTGTATGTGTCTTACTTGGGGTCAGTTTGGGTGATGCTGGGTTGGGTATAGGAGGTTTACTGTGTGAGGTTGTGAGCGCCCTGAGTGTCCTGCAGCAGGAGGACGTCAGGTTTGCGTTGGAGCGTGTTTAGGTAATGAGTGAGACTGGTTCGTTTACACTGTAGGCTGCGGCAGTTTCATCGGAGGGTGTTTATGGATTGTTTAGACACCATTTTCGCCTTCAGTTGAGGAGCTGTCTTCGTTTTGGCGGGGTATTCTGCTTTCATTGTGATAGTGGTCGGGTGTCTTGCGTTTCGTGTGTTAGATGCAATGTGCTTTGAGGTCTGCTACGTCCGACTCAAGAGCTGTGAGGCGCTCCTGGATGTGTTGAAGAATTAGCTTAATTTGGTTAAAACCCATTAAGGGTCATTGTGCCCATTTGGGAACAAAACCTGAAATTGCAAAACAGTTTCCAGTTTTTTTCACTTTTACTTTAAAGTTGTTAAAATCAAGCTTGAGATGTTCTAAAAGGATGGATCTTTCAGAAGATAACTTTTCGTTCCTATTTTATGGTTTCGTTTTCTTCTGATTCACGTTTTCTCTTGGCCTTTTGCGCCTTCCTGCGCTTGCCTTCGTCGGTCCGGACACGAATTGGCATCAAAGGTATGTTAAAGATCTAAAACGCTCTATATTTTAACATCTTGTCCCAGAAACATCAATTTTTCATTTTATAAAGTTGAATTTGGGGAGACAAAGGTATTGTGCATGTTGGAGGCTTGTAATCTTTGATATTCCCAAAAGGGAACAATGGCCGAATATGTATGCTATGGTGGTGTTACCTCTATTCAGCGTTCAGGCAGGAGTCGTGTTCAGGAATAATTGCAACATGAATACTCGTTTTATAGATGTCACGGCGGCGATGCTTGACACTTGAAGAGGCAGTTCAGATGGTTCTAGACGAGGACAAAGACGAAAGTGCCGACTTGGTAATCCTGCCACCATCAAATGGAAATGATTCTTTGACCGACGAGGAAGACGAAAACGCTGATACGTTGCTAACCTCTACATTGCCTTGCGATGTTGCAGGAGAAGTTGAAGTGCAATCAAGAAATGTTGATGACCGAACGGTTAAACAGCCAGCAAATAAAAAGAAAAAAAAAAGGCAGATGTACCACACTGGCAGGTTCATGAGATCTTCTCAGACCCAATCACTCCAACTGTGCCTGAATCTCTTCGCGTCCTGCGTCCCGATTCGGTAGACATGGAGCCTGTACATCTCTTCAAGAAGTTATTTATTGAAGAAGTGGTGGATCTCCTCATCACCGACACTAATAGATATGCCCGCCAGAGAAATGATCACCAGTTTACTCTCACTAAAACAGACCTCTACAGATTCCTGGGTATACTTTACTTGATTGGCTACCACTCGTTACCGCGAGAGGATTTGTAATGTTCCAATGCAGAAGACGTGAGCGTGACTCTCGTTGGAAAAGTGATGATGAGCCGGTTCAAGTTTCGACAGATAAAGAAGTACCGGCACGCAGCCAACAACGAAACACTGAACAAGGACGGCAAGCTTTTGAAACTTCATCCGCTTTTGCAAGCAGTCAACAAAAGCCTGCTGCAGTTCGGTGTATTCGCAACGGAGCTCAGTGTGGATGAGCAAATGGTGATAAACGTTGGACGGCATAACTGCAAGATGTTCACCAAAGGAAAGCCCATTCGTTTTGGGTATAAGCAGTGAGTCTTGTGTTCTTCATCTGGATATCCTTTTCATATTGACATCAACTGTGGAAAGAATGTCGAAGCATCAAGTACAGAACCTTTGGGCATCCGTGTGGTACTTAATGCATTGAAATGTGTTTCTATGCCCACTGATCATTCCGTGTTCACGGAAAACTTCTTCACATCACACAGCCTTATTCTAGAGCTGAAACGCTTGGGCTTCCGAGCGACAGGGGCAGCAAGAGAAGCAAGGCTAAGAAAGTGTCCCCTTGAAGACACCAAGCTACTCGGCAAGAAAGATCGCGGAGAGTTTGACCTGCGCTGCGACAGAGAAGTGCTTGCCGTCAAATGGAACGTTAACAAGTGCGTGTGTGGCACCCAACTGTGACAGTGTTCATCCTATGGTGAGCACGACCCGCTACAGTCGAACACAGCGCAAGAGAGTTCAAGTAAAACAACCCAAACTCATCCATCAATACAACAAGCACATGGGTGGGGTCGATTTGCTTGATAGGTTTACTAGTGACTGCAGACCCACTCTTCGTAGTAAGAAATGGTATTGGCCATTGCTTTCTAATCTGCTTGTAGCGCTACGAGTGGCAGCATGAAGGCTGCTCGTGGACCTGCAGTGTGCACCTCAACATGACCAATTGCAGTTTGTACGACTCATTGTACAAGGCCTTTTTGGCGAAGTTGCCCCGGAACAAGATTACCAGGTCCATTTGGAGCCCTGTACTTCTGGAACACTAAAGGAAGTGGCCGTTACATGGTTCCACTCGGAAAGCAAGGATGGTGCCGGCTTTGCAAAAAAAACCTCCGAATGATGTGCAAAAAGTGCGAAGTCCCCCTGCACATCCACTGCTCGGGGCAGTTCCACAAGCATGTTGAGCGGAACAATGCTCATAATGTCGTGACTGACTTCTCCAACCAACTCAATGTATCCCGTTTCTGGCCAATGTTCCCATTTGCAAACCTTCTGTATCTAAAAAATCACAACATCTCCACGTGGTGAAAGATGTTGATTGGGGCGAAGCTCTGGTGGTGCTGATGATACTTAATTTTATCGTTCATCGGTAGTGCTGATGGTGCTGATTTTTTTTATTGCTCATAGGTAGTGCTGAGTTCCCGGTTGCGTTTCGACTTCATTATTACTGCTTTATAGTCGGTGAAATGCAGAGCCAGTGGTTCTTCCTAGCGGATCAGTTTGGATCCGCTAGAAGCCGTGGGAACGCATCTCCACCGCGTAAGTCAACGGTCCAGGTCAGAAAGAGAACTACCACATCTCAGAGCCCCCTACTCGTCCCGCAGTCGTGGCCGAGTGGTTAAGGCGATGAACTAGAAATCCATTGGGGCCTCCCCGCACAGGTTCGAATCCTGTCGACTGCGCAAACAGACTTTTTTTCTTTTTTTAAGAAGACAGATGGAATGGCAATCGATGCGAGCACGGACGCCGGACGGATGGACAAGGCTAGACCCTAAGGAGCTTCGCCCCTAAAAACCGTTATTGAAATACTAATAAAATTTTGCACTGAAGTGTAACATTGCACTTCCTGATAAACTGCTAAACATTTTCATGATACATGCAGTAGAAAAGGTAGCGGCGTTTAATGGGTTAAGGTCGACGGGGGCCTGGGAATCGGTGGATTGAGGGGGGGGGGGGAGTTGTGATGTCCATCTGTTGTTCTTCTGGTCACCGGTTAGCGACTCCTGTCTTTATCACGTGGACTATGTTGGCGTTGTTTGGTACGCGCTTGGCAGCAAGAAGTGCCTGTTTGTATGTGTCAGAGGCAGTTATGAGTTGAGATGCGGGTTTGATTCGGCGTGTAAATTGGGGGAGAGGGGTGGGACGGATTGCCTCTCTTACCTTGTTGTTACGGCCTGAGACTTCGGGCTTTGCCCGGTTGCAGGGTTGAGCCTTGTAAGGTGGGTGGTCGGCGATACTTTTCTCACCTATTGTTGATATTGGGCGTCTTGGCGGAAGGAGGTGTTGAGTTGAAGGGTGGGTAAGGTGAGGTTTTCCCACTCCTGGTTTTCGGTGGTGGAGGAGGGTTGCGCTGTGCGCGGGGCGCTTTGGGGCGCTGCTGCACTCGCCTTTTGTAAGCAGCGAGTGTGGCTTGCGCATCGGTCTGCTTCTTGGGGGAGAGTTTGGGTCCTTCGACGAGTGGTCGTCTCTACAGTTGATGCAGTAGAGAACACAGTTGTGAGGGGTGTCCAATGTGACGTTTCCTTGGCAGCAGATGTCGCACACGGTGAGCTTGTCCTTCTTGGGGTAGACTTTTGTGCTATGACCGAGTTCGAAACAGTTTTGACATTGCTGGGATTTGGGCTTGGGGGGGGGGGGGGGGGCGTAGCAGCGGAATTCAAGGCGGCGATAGTAGATTTTAAAAGGCACGTACGTTACTTGGAAGGTGATGAGCGCAGTCTCTGTCTTTCCCATCATGCGAGCGGTGATGACAGCAACTTCGGACTCGATGTGGGCGATTTGCTGAACGGAGGTGGTGAGAGCGGGGACACCATGGATGACGCCCTTGTAGGAGTATGCGGTAGCCGAGGGGTAGCTGGTCATGGTGCATGTGGTGTTCTCAATGGTGATTTGAGTGGTGGTTTGATGGAGCTTTTCTCGTCAGTGTCGGCGATGAATATGTTTTGCACGTCGCGGATCTTGAAGTACGTCTTTTGTACTTCTGAGGTTATGAGATGGGCGGCGGTGATGACAGCATCAGTAGGGAGGGTGGACTTAAACTCCTAAAGGAAAACCCTGTCGGTCAGGTTCATGATGATGGTGAGGTATACTTCCGTCGGTGTTTTGGAATAGCGCACGGTAGTCCACGGTGCAGGGGCGTACGGAGCCGTGGCAGGATGCGTCGCAGAAAGCTCTCGACGGACTTGCAGCGGCGGACCGACGGAGCGAGGCGGTGTTTATGCGTGGATGACGTTCCCGTCCGGGGTTTGCGTAGGCCGGAGAAAGTCGACCGTTCTCGATGGTGCCTGGAACGCGTCTCGAGCCTGGAACGCGACTCCCGTGATTATATCGCCTTTGATCAACTGTTCGGCTGAAGGGTTTTAGTGCGGTAGCATTATTAAGCGACTACGCCAGATTTTCAACTGTATGGGTCCTGGACTCCTGGCCGTGTTTTCAGGTTCCTCGCTAGATTTAGCGGAAAATTTACGCCATGGGACCAATATGCACCAATTCAGTTTCCCCGCTAAATTTAACAGAAAGTTCACGTAACGTGACCTATGCACCAATCCAGTTTCCCCGCTAAATTTGGCGGAACATTTAACGTCACGTGGCCTATGGACAAATTCAGTTTTTCCGCTAAATTTAGAGGAATATTTACGTCACGCGACCTATGCACCGATTCAGCTCCCCGCTAAATTTGGCGGGAAAATTTATGTCACGTCTCCTACACACAAATTAGGTTTCCCCGCTAAATGTAGCGGAAAAATTTACGTCACATGGCCCATGCACCTATTCAGTTTCTCCGCTAAATTTAACGGAAAAGCCAAATTTAACCAAAGCCTTTACTCTGAAGCGAACAGTCTTAAGCTCCCGCAATGAGAGAAATGAGGAGACTGCGGGTAACCGAAGGAGGTGTGGAAGTGTGCACAAGAGTGTATGCAAGAGGCTGAACCCAATCCTGGAAATTACAGAGAGCACAACAACCAAGGCCCTATCTGCAACACCGTTCAGTACCGTCATCTGTAAATCCATGGACAATGTCGTTCGCAGGGTCATGAGTCAAGTCCCCTTTCAAAGAAATCTCATAGAAAATCAAGGCGCACACACGATTGCAGCCCGACAGCCCGACTGAAACAACAGCGGGAGAAGCTCAAGCCGCTCGGCTCCACAAACTCACGCCGAGCATGCGAGCACGCGGGCAGCTAGTCATGCATCACCTTGTTTGTTGTAAAGAAGACCGAACACGCTGCAGCAGAAGGCACAGACGGACGGCACGCACGGAACGGACGAACGACGCACGGCCGAGAAGAGTTCATGCAGAATGATGCTGAGGCGACGGCGTGCAGGTAAACACGCGGGCAGGCCTAGAGGCAGGCACACGACAGGCCATGGCAGGCGCCATTCCTCACGTGGTTTTTGTGACGTATTAGATTAAAACTATTTAGGCGTTTTAAGTACATTACATGATTCTAAAGCATAATAATTAAAAAAATAAATACTTCTCACACAAAAAGTTCTAACTAATTTTGACCGAATTACAGAAAAGCGCCACGTAGCGGAGGGCATTAAACGCACTATCTGGGCCGCGAATCGGCTTTTATGTCCTCTCTTTGTGTTTACTATATTACTCTATGCTGCAGAGGCCGGCCGGGCAGCCTATGCGGACGCTGTCCGGCCGGGCTCTGGGTAGCGGCGGGTATGCGCAGCTGCGGCGATGCGCGGGCAGCGTCAGGGGTGTGGGTGGCGTTCCTTGGAATAATTCGGCGCGCGGGACACGAGGCAGCCATTGTAACAGCCGTTACGCCGCGGAGGTAATTTCTCTGCCGTTTTTCGCGGTTACAGACAACGCCGGCTCCACTCCATGGGGCAGTTAAAGCTTTCGCATTAAAAAAGAGATTCACCAGTATCTTATCGAGACACGCGTGTCCTAAACACAGTGCCGCGCACAGTCAAGATTGCGATTGAAAATAGTAAATTCACTAAAACAATATCCAAAGACGGCGAGTCTAGACTGTTTAGAAAGACTTGCAAACCGGTTAACAGCGACAATGTTTCTTGAAAGCGAGGACAGAACAAGGAACAATGTCCACATGATCAAGCCAGCGCACGAGAATTCAAAGCCTAAGGGTCAGTGTCTACGTGCCTGTTAATTACTATAAACGAAATTAAAATATTACGAGTCAACCTTCGCTTCAATAAATTTTGTAAACATAGCCGTTTAAGAATGTTGTCGTACTTATAATATTACTTGCTATATAAGTACTTATCGTAGACAAGACGAATGAAACGTTTATGCACATTTTTGATCACTGACGCATCAGTGGCAGTCAGCGAATTTAATATCTCACTACCAAACTCAAGTTTTTCACGTACTAGACATAAAAACAATTGAACAATGGGCAAAGAATTTGTAATGTCAAATGATAAGCAAGGTAGCAGACTCATCAATCGCACAGAAGAGGCAACAATCTGTGAACATGACAAGAGAAGGAAAGTCGTGAGTCGAATAGATCCCAAGGTCGCGAACAATGGTGACTCGTGGGATTATAGCCGATTTAAGAAGGGTACGATAATATATCGCTTTTGTGAGACATTCATAAATCCTTTTTTTTATCACTGTTAAGTAGCAAGAAGTTTCCGGATCAATAAGCGCAATATATGGGGTAAGCAGACCTCCCGTTTTGGGCGGGACCATCCCTTTATAAAGGTTCTCACACCTGTCGTCCCGTAATTTTTTTCTGAATGAAGCCAATTGTTCCGTTTTCTTGGAACTTACGAAATCAGCACCAAGAGAGCAAAGAAAACAAGATATGCCTACTCATGACAGTGATTAGGGTAAACATAGGATACAAATGTTATCCTATCAGCAAAGAAAGGTGCTTGTTTGCTCGAGTACTCAATTAAAAAGACCAGAGAAGCGCGCGATTTCACGGTGAACTGAATAGTACGACAGCTTATTAGTTTTGTCTCGCTTTGTGGGCATTGCACGTGCGCAAGAACCGGATTGCCGTCAAGTGGAGCTTCTGCGCATGCGCCCTGCCGATAGCAGCGCCACCTCAGCGACGTTACGTCGGCGCCGCGTGTTGGTGATATGTCTTGGAAAATTTCGTAGTTGAGTCGACACAATATTGGTCAGTCACAGTTTTTTTTTTCTTTCAAAAACTTGTGGCTCTAAATATCATGCAAAAATAGCTTTTTACGTGTATTCGTGTATATACGCTGTCCGACACTGTTAGCGCGAACACGGCATCGGCGGTTCTTTGCAGTGGGGTTTACTTGCCGTAGCAATAAAGGGCATCTCGAAAATCAAGAGAGAGACGTAATAAACTACGCACGAAAAGTACCTATACCTGTGAATGTATATATACAGGGTGCGGCCCTAAGGATCAACACTTCTGGGCACGCTTTGTAAAAATTTGAATTCCAAGCGTGCGCATCAGAAATTAAGCACGCGAACATAATTTCGCGAAACGTTTCTGTATATTTTTAAAGAGCTCAAGTCGGGGGTGATAATATATTAAAAATGAATTAAAATTTCCCGGGCCCTATAATAAATGTTCGTCGTCTGCACACTGGTTTCTGAGCTTGCTCCCAAGCGGTCATTGTTGAAAAATAGTTTATTTAAAGCTTCAATTAACGTGATTATTTTGCTAATCGCGAGCCTCCACTAATGGTTCTCAGCGTTTTCGCGTTCATCACACCACCCAGGAGCGAGCTCTCACACAATGTGTGCAGACGACAAACAAGTTGATAAAGGACATAGGAAATACACGGCCTTTGATTTCGCTTTATTTTAAATATTTCGCTACTTCTGAGCTGAGCTCTAAAAATAGACAAAAAACATCTTGGGAAACTACGTTTGCCTGCCCAATTTCAGGTATAAGAACGTTTGGAATTAAAATTTTGCAGAGCGTGCCTAATATGTTGGTCCTTTGCGGCCGCACCTTGTAGACGATCAAAATTAAATGAAAGCCGAGTAATGACTGCGATTTACAATAAATAACATTCTTTATATTTTTTCCCTCACATGCAAAGGTAATTTTGTTCTAGTGTTTAAACCATCCTTAAACCATCAGTTTCCTGCATGCTTGAAAACTTTGAAAGGGGGGGAAAGCCAGAAAACTCTTCTTGTCCGATAAAATCAGCACAATAATAACTTAAGAAAGAGAGACACCTTTTATAGACCGCGTCCTTTTACTGTTTTACGCGAATGTAACCGCTTATAAAAAGGGGTGATTTTAGTGGCATGTAAATCTCGCAGAATACAAATATACGCCTAATCGGGAAGTTAGCCCTCCTTGACCCTCCTTGAACAAGCCTTAAGCTCTTTTCTACTATAATTCCTGCTTAAATTTGTCGCTTGTCTTTACACAGTTGCTGTGGATCATAGGAATTGACCCGGAATACAGAGAAGATAAATATCTCTCATTGATCAGAAAATTACTGTAAGTAGAGCAATTCTAGTTTTAAAATGGTAATACATGTTACCTACTATACGCAAACCAAGTATAAAAGGTGATTCCTACTATTATCCGGCGAGGAGACAAAGTGAACACCCGCTTTCCGTAGAAATGCACGGGAGCACCACAGAAGTAGACTTGTTGCTGCCTGCTCAATTTTAAACTGCAAATCCCGTAGGAGCGCCAGTTGAACCTCTAGCGTACACTATAAATAACTCAAGGCGCCGCTCCTTGTGTCTGTGTTTTTTCGTTCTCACGCGTCACAAGGTTTCTACGAGCTAGCTGGTTGTTCGTATACCCTTATTTATGTGACAGCTTTATGCAGAGCACAAGTTCGTCTGCTGCTTGCACTGTGTGTGTGTGTGTGTGTGTGTGTGTGTGTGTGTGTGTGTGTGTGTGTGTGTGTGTGTGTGTGTGTGTGTGTGTGTGTGTGTGTGTGTGTGTGTGTGTGTGTAGGCGTTGTAAAAGTAGATGAGGGGGAAACAGAGGGCCAATTTGCTGCTCGCACTGGAGTTGTGAAAAAGTTAGAACAACGCCGAGCTCTGATTGGCTTAGATTGAAAGAGAAGTGTATAGACCTCAAGGCATCTAGCATTGAGGTCTACCCACTATCCTTTCAATCAAAGCCACTCAGAGCTCGGCGTTGTTCTGACGTCTTCGCAACTGCTGCGCAAGCAGACGACGAATTGCTCTCCGCATTGGCACAAGGAACGTGGCGCCATCTCACGCTTGCCGGTGGAACTCCGGCTAATTGGGAAAGGAGGCGTGCGGGGAGGGAGGGGGGGGGGATGTTTGGAGAGTCGGGAGGAAGGAAGAAAACATAAAGACAAACGCGTGAGCGCTCCATTGTGACCGCTGTGCCTTTCGATTTGGCCCTCCTCCTCTGGTCAAGAGGAGGAAGGGGGTTGGAATCGATTCAATTGTCCGAATGCAGGCGCATCGGTGACGCCCTGACTATAGTTTGCCTAAGGCCCCCTAGATGGCGCCACGAGCTTTTCCGCAATGTTGGAGGGCGCCACAACTTGTAGATAGCAATCACGGACGGAACGCTTGGCCGCGTACCCTTGTAATGACACTCGTTTGAGGCATACACTGTACACATCAACTCATTCCTCTGACGCCAGGCCACTGCGGGGAAGCTGCAGTTGGTATGCGAGACGCTTCATGTTACGTGAATATGACTTTTGCGCACGAGCAGTTCACACGCCTGGTGCGGGCAAAGTCGCGCTTGTTGTTAAACAGAGTGTTGGCGGTATACCAGGCGGTTCAAACACGCGGCCCGCGTGCCGCATGCGGCCCGCGACTGTCTGGGACGCGGCATTCCGCGGCTGCGTGCCCCCGTTCCCATGCCTCGAAAACTACAGGGTGTCAGAAAAAAAAAAAAAAAAAAAAAATTACAGGGTTTTTTCACCGCAAAAATAAACTAGGCATCGCCGAACGCTCATTCTCCGCCCAAAGGTAGCGCTAGAGGTCACAACCAGATGCCAAAGTTTCAGCCCGATCGATACCTTGATCAAACGTTATAACCCATGCGAAAATGTCAGATATGTCCCTGATATATTTTATATACGTCCAGATATGGTAATATAAGTAGTCAGATCGGGAAATATACCGCTACATATGGGAGCAGATACGCCCAGATATCGCCATATAAGTGGGCAAATACTGCCAGATGCGGCCGTATAAGTGCGTTAATACGGCCATATCACGCCAGATACGCGTGCAAATATTGCCCCTGATAATGATATATGGGCCCGTTTCGGTCGTGCAAGCAAAAGTCATATGTACTCGCCAAGACAAGTTGATTGATCTATATTGCATGAGTCTCATATAGTTGGTTAATTATTGTTGAAATCGTTAAAGTGAAGTTATTCCAGGTATTTGGACCAATTAACCAATTGTGCATTTTGAAGATTGAAAGACAAATAAAATTTGGTTGTATGTTTGACGTGTGACATTATGACGAAGTGCATAAGATCGGAAAGCGAGTTAATCAAATAATGGATTTGAGATCGCAGCTCTTAGGCGCCCGTATCCGAGTCAAGCTGTTTCGGCGTCGCCATCGAGTAACCGCCCCGCTAAATTTAGCGAGGAATTGAATTGGTACTTATGTCACTTGACGTCAATTTTCCCGCTAAATCTAGCAGTGAAACTAATTTTGTTTGTGTTTCCCCGCTAAATTGAGTGGGGGAACACGAACCGTTAGCTTACTGAAGATGCTAGATGCTACTTCGTCGTCCCGAATCCTTTTTCCTTCGAACGCCTGCGAAGCCGTTGAGCCCTACGCAGTATCTTTCAAAAACCGTTCGCGCAGCAACGTAACCATCCGCTTGCGAGCGTCTGCGATTCATCGTGTGTTGAAAGTCGGAAGATGAGCTGTCCGTGGTGTATTTTATGTGCAACTCTTTCGTAAAAAAATTTGAAATTTAAAAACGCGAATCTAACAGTGTACACATAATTTCAAATTTATTAGTAAAAAATATATATACATATTTATTTATTTATTTATTTGCGGACATCGTGCGCAAAAAAAGATAGTCGGGCTTATTTCTTCATTTTAAATTAGGATGTGGGTTATACGGCGTAAAACATAGTATCTTCAAACTCGCATCGTTTTGGGTCACTTTCGAGATAGACAGCTTCTTTGGAAGTTCAAAAGTTGGTCTTCATAGAGCTGTGTGTTCACTCGGTATTGACAGCAGGGTAGACGCTATGCATGTTTTAGGCCAATCGTGTCTCCGGTTTGGATCACGTGCCTACAGTCTAGAAGGTGGTGAAAAGGCATAACGCGGCACCTGCGTCAAGCCCAAGGTCACACGTAGCATTCACTGCACTATCAGCCTTGGGTATAAGGGACAAAACCTCTCGCTGTGGTCATTGTTCGAATCAGGACCAGGTCCTGGTTGGGATGCCTTTAGACAGATAAGTCTTTTGTGTGTACACTCCCGTTTCGGCCTTTCCTTCTCTCCTTTTCTCTCTCTCCCTAAGCCGAAAGCGTGGAAGAAGGTTCGTGCTCGCGTGGTTTGACGGATGACGCATTAGACGTTTGCAAATCTCGGAATGCGTTTTACGGGATCTTGTTTGGCGTGCCACGTGTGTTCGCCCTTCGTGGCTGCTGCGGATTTCTGCTTCTGCAAGCGATTTCTTCAAAGAAATTGCTTGCAAAGAAGCCCAATCATTTTTTGTGATGCGTTTGGTGTTCGGGTCTACAAATGACAGCTTGTGCTACATCGTGTTGAATCTTCTTGGACACCTTCCTTCTGGTTACACCTTTCAAGTCCCGTCTCGTCAAAGTAAGTGCGCTGTAACCTACTTCGCGAAAATTGATCGTTTTCCTAAAGATACTTTTTCAGATTTTTTTTCCGAAATTTTATAATCATGTCTTTTCAACCGAAACTAGGGGTAATTCTTATACTGTGCTTTTGAAGCGCCGTAGGAATATGTTTTGTGTGTGTTTTAGTTCGTTTTTGTCGCTATCGGACTCGTTCACCGCGGCCGCGTTTCTTGCTCGGCTCCATGCAGCGCTCTGTGTCGCGCGCCGTGCCCATGGCGGTAGCTCTTGCAAGAACTGATTTTTCTACTTTGGTGCTCTTGTAGCACGGTGTGATTACTCTTTGTTTTGTTTTGCTAGTTTCTTTATTGCTTTTTTTAGCGGATTTTCTGCACTACGGCCGTGTAACCGTGTTGCTCCATCGCCTCCATGTCGTACGTCGTGCCTTTGGTGTTCGTTCTTGTGCAGAAACATACCGTGCGGCTCACCGAGTGCGCAGCTTATGAAGAATGCGGCGCATTTTTCATTAGCCCAAGCGATTTAAAAACCGTATGTACGTCATTTGGCGAGCGGCGAGACGAACGACGGCGACCCCCTTCGCTGCCGCTCGGTCACTCGCGCGACGGGGCAAACCGCATGAAAGCGACGGGAGCAAGCGACCAAGGCAATGGACGCTAAGTTTTCTAGAAATCCCAAAACCGAGCTACGCGACAGGCGACAGTGAAGGGTGAACCGCGTGTAAGCAATTTAGCGAGCGACGGCGACAGCGACGGGAGTCGGCGACGAGCGACGGAGATTTCTCATGGTCGCACGTCGCGTCGCTTGGTTTTTGGATTTCTAGAAAACGTCGCTTAACGCCTTGGTCGCTTGCTCCCGTCGCTTTTATGCGGTTTGCCTCGTCGCGCGAGTGACCGAGCGACAGCGCAGCGGGTCTTCGTCGCTTGTCTCGTCCCGTCACTCGCTAAATTGCTTCCATGCGGTTCAGCCTTTACACACGGTACTCGGCGGCAACAAGGAAAACGGCCCGCCCCCGAGATCAAATTTTCTTTTCTCTTCTGTTCAACGAAGCTTCTTCAACAGTATGAAATTAGCACACACTAGCAACGGACGACCGCGTACCCAAGCCAGTCAAACCGCGACATCGAAAGTGGCGGATCGACGGTGGCGCTCCCTGACAAAATTGAACCTGCAGGCTCAGTGAATACCGTCTATTCTTGCAGTTTTGTTTTAAAAGAAGCCGTAAAAGCTACACTTATGCGGTTTGTACGAGTGAGTTGTACGCTCAGGGGGACATTATGTGGTTTGCTAATCTTTGCGATGATTCGGCTGATTTTTTAAAATTCACTAATTAACTTTTTATTAGTGAAAATAGACATATGGTTTCAATTAGAAACTTGCTGAGCGTCGTCCAAAACTCGTAAATCAGTAATTTTTAGAAAGACTTTGAGCGCGTGTGAAGCGCAGTAGTGCGCTGAAGTTGCCACTCGTGGAGCAGGTACAAGGCTTGGGCTACATAAGAGACGGAAAAATTGCGCGGGCGCCTTACCGAAACTGCTAGCCCTGTACATGCTCCACGAGTGGTAACTTTAGTGCACTACTAGGCTTCTCACGCGCTGAAAGTCTTTCTGAAAATGACTGATTTAGGGATTTTGGACGACGTTCAGCAAGTTTCTAAATGGAACCATATGTCTATTTTCACTAATTTCAAAATTAAGTAGTGAATTTCAAATCATTAGCCGACTTATTGCAAAGATTAGCCACCCACATAATGTCCCCCTAGGCGTATAACTCACTCGCACAAACCAAGTGTAGCTTTCATGGCTTTTTTAAAAACAAATCTACAAGAATAAATAGAAACACCCTGTATATCAAGGTTGCCTTACCTGATTGGGACATATCTGCCCTGATATGGGAGGCAGATATACCCCTATCTAACAGACCCTGATATGGATATATAAAAAATAGGGCAGATCTGGCTTGATAAGGCTTATATAAACTCATTTACTTGATATGGCCAGACCTGCCCAATTTTTTATATAACCATATCTATTTTTTTATATAAGTCCACATATGCCATTTTCGTAAGGGAAGTGATTTCTGAAAAGTTCAATGGGAAAATGGCGCCCATTTGTGCCCGTTTTCGGTTTTTGGTGCCATAGAGCCCCATGTATTCGAAAACTCCGTCGGCCGCCATTTTCCCATTGAAATTTTCAGAAAATTACATAACTTTTGATTGACTTATCAGATCCGGCTGAAACTTCCGCATTTGGTTGTTACCTCTAGCGCTACCTTTGGGCGGAGAATGAACGTTCAGCAATGTCTAGTTTATTTTTGCGGTAAAAAACAACCTGTAAAGTTTTTTTTACACCCTGAACATGCACCGCAAATGATCGTTTCAAATTGTCGGCAATTTATTTCCGCTTGAAACGTAACTCTGCTCAAATGACGTGTTCACACATTTTTGGCAATTTTTTGTTACCGAATATTGTTTTGTTAATATGTTTTCTTCTCGGCCCTTTCTCATGTAAATCAACTGGAACGGCAATACCCAAGGCTACAAGCGCAAGCTTCGTTCAAAAAGACACCTCTAGCACTCAGCAGGAGAAACTGCCAATCATAAAGCTATGAGCTCTGACTTCTGGTCGACAGGAAATATATTTAAAATAAAAGTATTCTCTTGTAATTCTGCTATAAAAAAGTGAAAGCCGTTTACAACTCCCTGTAACGCCGAATTGGAGCGCAGCTCTTGAGGAGGAGGAGGGAAGGGTACTCAGAGGAGGGTACACCCCTCCTCCTCCTCCTCGCCCTCGCCTCATTCTTCAATCTTCTCCGGGGGGGGGAGGGTCACGTGACCTCGGGGGGTCACGTGACCTTGAAGGGTCACGTGACCTTGGGGGGGGTCACGTGACCCCCCTCGCCGCGAGACCCGGGGGGGGGGGGCTCGCGCGGTGCATTATGGGACATTTCCCATAATGCATCTCGGGCGGAGGGGGGTCACGTGATCTCGGGGGGGGGGGGGGGGCTCGCGCGGTGCATTATGGGACATTTCCCATAATGCACCGCGCGGTTACGCCGACGGCGACGCCGATGCCGCTCAAGCCGGATACGGGCGCCTAAGAGCTGCGCTCTAAAATTGTCATGAAAGCAGAGAGTGCTGTATGAAAGGATATTGGTTTTCAGGACTGGTGGGACTAGTGAATTGTGCGAAAGGGCAACGACAGGTTGATTACTTTCGTTCTATTGACAAATGCCAAAATGTTGGCGTTTTTTAGTATTTTTATTACATCGCGGGCTATAATGTGGACACTTGGCGACCAAGTCGGTAAGGAATTTGGCGGCCTTGATTGGCCATCGCCGTACTTGACCTTGGCGCAAGCCAATCACGGGCGCCGTATTTCTTGCTGACGTTTTCGCCAAGTGTCAGGACTAGAGATCCAGGTGTGGGTCCAAAGTAGACGTATATGTAAACCAAAGATGTCGCTGGCAAGACGGCGAGCTTAGAAAAAGTAGAGAGCACAAGGTCCCTTCTCTACGAAACCTCTGGGGAGTTGCTGGGAGGGTTGGCTGCTTTGCAACTTCAAACACCATTGCTGCTTCTGGTCCCAAAATATCAAGATAATGCCCCCCCTTCCCCTCCCTCCGGTAGGTCATCGACCTTTGAGGGGTGTGCTACTTGGCCCTCACACTCAAATGAGTTTGATTCCCCGGTGTATACTATAGCTTTGAAACGAAGCTGTGGCAGTACTAAGCTACAAAACCCTGATATTGCCCATTCAGGTTCCGTCGTTTATCGATGACCGCATAAGGAATTCACCTAACCAGGAGGCCAACAATTAAGGTGTGGAAGTCTGCTGGGAAACATTTCGTTCGAGATGACAATAAACAGCTTGACGGCGAGGATTGTATTTCACAGGACAAGTTATTGACGAAGAAGTTTAGTGCGTTACGAAATCAATTAGTCGGCGTAGAGAATTGAGCAACTGTACTTGCGGAATACTAAAAAATCTAACAGCGCCGGAAGTGTAAATTCGAAGGGAACGAAACAGTCCTCATACTCCGATAAAAATCTTCCTATTACTTCAACCGTGCTCTTCGTCTTGTGATTCTTAAAACAATAACATACAAGTTACAACGAAAATGCTTTTTGGTAAATGCCACTTGTTTTCGAGATAACGTTTCAGTTATGCTGCTAAGTAAAAATATGCACGAAATATCATATAGAAATCTAGGTTTTCTTTTTATTTGCACGCTCGGCATACAACTTCATTAATAAACACCCAAAGCCCAATGAATGGCCGATATTCTCTATGGGGTTGGGACATTTCTTAAGGCATGAGTTTCAGGTTTCTAAGTTACTTTTTTCTTCCATTTTACGAAAGAATGACGTATGGTTTCTGGTCTAAACTCCGCGCATTCCATAACAAGCACTTAGGAAAAAGTTTAAATACTGCAGTTACTTTTTTTTTAAATAAAAATATATAAGCATGGCTTTCTAGTCAAGGGTATATGATTTCTGTCTCATTTTTAGCATATCCTGCACCGAAAAATATTCGTTCCCAAAGGAACGTTTCAATATTAATTCTAACGTATATCACACCAACGTTCTTGCTGCAACCACGCCTTATTGTGGTGAGAAAAACAAAATCAGCCGTGCCCAAATATTTTATGGTGCCTGTCTGGGGAGGAGCCGTTTGTAAGTGATGCAAATTCACCACGTTTGATCGGCCCAACAGGAAGCTACGTGATTAACTGCGGGAAGCAACGGTAATAGCTTCACGCCAACTGGTGCATTTACTTCACTGATGCTCAAGATTATCGCTACTGCGGAACGCTGCCGATGATCTCTAATGTTGCTATCGTTAGACTCCAGCAGTACGTGGGGGATGCAAGGTGTTTTCGCTTTTACTATTCGCTGACTTTCGGAATTTATTATCACTAGATGTTTTTAGAGGTCGTTGAACTATGCTTTCTCAACTGAAGATCGGTGAAGGTCTACGAGACCGCCTTTTTCTTTAATTATTAAAAATATTGTCGTTGCTATATATTGTTTGGAAAGTGTTACCTAAACGAAAGACAAATAATCGCGATGTTTGTGGTTATTGCGATGAGCCGGAAGTGTCAAGATTGTATCCGCGTCTTTTTTCTAATGCCTTATACCCTCAAGAAAGAGGCACATCAAAGACGCTCGAATAAAAACCTTGAAGTTAAACTTAAAGAAGTTATTTGTGAGATTCTGTTCTTTTGTTTTCTCAACTCTTTGTTAGGGCGTGCAATGTCATCCGCCTTTAGCTGCAGATACACTTTAACAGCAAACATACGCTGAGCATAAATATATAGGGTGTTTGAGTTTAACTCGAACATATTTTAGAGCGCAGCTCTTAGGCGCCCATTTCCGGGTTGAGCGGCGTCGCCGTCGACGTCGGCGTCGGCTTAAACGCCCGTTGCATTATGGGACGTTTCCCCGCTAAAGTTAGCGGATAAATTTTTCCGCTAAATTTTGTGGGCAAATTTTTCCGTTAAATTTAGCGGGAAAATTGACGTTCCGTGATCTCAACACCAACTCAGTTTTCCCGCTGAACTTAGCGGGAAAAATTTCGCCAAATTTTCAGGTTAAATGGGAGCGGAGCAGGAGAGGAGGAGGGGAGGGTATGGAGCTATAGGAGGGGCGTACCCTCCCCTCCGTACCCTCCCTTCCTCCTTCTCTAGTGCTGCACTCTAATTCGGCATTACAGAGAATTGTAAACGTCTTTTATTTTATTTTTTTATAAATGAAAAAGGTGAGTGTTAAACAAGTGCGCCCCTCGTCATCTATGAATCAGTATCGGCGGAAATTTGATAATGGCCGGCACAACTAGCGGGCTAATTAACTAAAATATAGTAATTAACTTCTTGAATGAAGGGTTCGATGGGTCATGTGGCAGTAGTAGTTTTAACGGCAGTCATTATTGAAGTGTTTGTCTTTCACAGCTTTTTACACCGACCCGTCGAAATTATTTTTGAAGGACCTTATTTATCGACACTTTTCGGTGAATACAGGAAACACTCAAAATCCTATTAATACATAACCAGTAAGTCAGAGCACATATCCAGTAAAGACTACCGAATCGCTCTAAGCCGTGCACGTTGTTGGAGAACGCATCTCGAGGACATAACGGCCACAAAAGACGAATGAGTCGTGGCAGATGCTTCCGCAAGAGAAATGATCCTGCCGAACGTTCCGGCTTCTTGGGCGCCTTTGCGACGCTCGATTTATCCGACCAGAGATTCAGAACTTTCACGCCCTATCCGCGGTTGTTGTTTACACGTTCCCGGAGCGCTCAGGAGGGTCGATGACCTTTCCTTATCATGCCCTGCACACGAGTCTTTTCTGATGTTCCAATGGGTCTTCCTTTTTTGGGGAATTCCACAAAGCAATGTTTGCATCGTTGCTCTCCCGGTGTATAATTGATCTCGGGTCCCGTGATGCTGTCTGTTTCTGAGTTGAAGTTATTTTTAATTTTTTTCTTAACAATGCGTTTTTTTTTTTCAATGTACTGCATGGAGGTGCCGTAAGCTTTGACGCTATACTTGTGTGATGGATCACTCCTAGCTCGGCATTTTGTTGGGTGGTTGATTTTTTTTGTATCCTTTAACTTTATCTTTCTTTTTTAGCGAAAGTTATTTTTCCTTCTATCCCATTGTGATCTTGCCAGCCAAATAAACATTCCAATAATGTTCATGTGAGTTCAAAGTCTTTTTTTGGGGGTAGGAGGGGGTGAGTTAATGGAAAACCGAATCGAACGTTACCTTCGTCTTGCTTCTTACTTGGAGATGCCGCTTCAGTGTGTCTTATAAAAGCCTATGCCGCAAAAACCTCACGGACTTCGCTTTGAAAACCTAGCTGCTCGCTCACGTACTGTATGAAATTTTCCGCGGAGTCTCCTTACTTCCATTTTATTTACTCTTTTTTTTATGCTCCAAGTTTTATTGTGTAGTTTACTTCATGAATGAGATATACATGTTTTTTTTGTGTTTTGTTTTTACGCACATCGGCGTGTGTCAGCGAACCATCCCTCTAGCCGTATATTGGACATATGAATGAAAATAAAATGGGTATAAAGTATTTCTGTTGCTTTTTATGCAGTTTTTTTTTTTTTTTTTTCTGAACGTGCCTTGCGGGGTTCAAACACCGACGGTGTACTCTGTTTGAATAAACAATGAACACCATCAGGTGGGCTTTGGAGCTTCGATCTCTTTGAATTTCTCTTCACTTTCCTTGCATCCTCATTTTCAATTCCTAGAGTAGATTTGTCAAGCCAGGCCTGACAAGCTCTAAGCAAAGTTATTCTACATCATTTGCATGAAACATAGGCGCAAAACTTTACAAAGCGGTGCCATCTGCGCGAGCAAAGGCCGCTGCATTTACATCTATCTATACTTCCTGCTTTGTTTGATATATACGACCGAAATATTTGCTTTTCAAAGCGAGTTTCTTATACCCTCTTCCTCCTCCAAACAAAGAAGGAAAACCGGCATGCACATACGAATTCACCATAGTTCGTCATAAATCCACATGCACATGTTTACTTTAGAATTGGTTTAAAATATCCGTCGTACATATCGTTGTCTCTGGCTTGTTTGGACGTCCCTCTTCTATATTTACGAGCGTCATAATTTAAAAAAAAACGTTTTTATTAAACTGTACCTTGGGCACGACTGTGTGCTAGAAGTGGTAATATAATCGCCGGGATTTGAAGTTTATATTTAAAAATTGTTAATTTTTTTTAATGTTTTTAACAGACCTATTTGACTTCCAGCTGTAAGAATCGTAAGAGGGGGATCAATCTCTTTATGTGCAAATATGTTCGTTGTCAAAATATTAACTCCATTTAAAACACGTTCTGGGGACAGTGTTTCTCCCAGCATGGTATTTTTTAAGTTTTGTAAAGGTGAAATGAGTATTTCTAAGGTTTTTTTTTTTTTTAGACATTTAACGAAGCAGTACCCGTTTTCATAACTTATATTAAACGAAAAAAAATCTTCCTTTTTCTTCTTAAATGATATTGCTTTCTAGACAATTATATCCTTCAATCAGTAAAATGCACAAAGGCGCAGATCTGTTCACAGTAAATCTGTCATCTAGTCCACACTACCATCGGTGATCAATCTACATGTGCGAAGCGGATATTCCCGTTGAGTTATTACCAGGAACTTTTTTTTTATTTTCAGTATTACGCACACAAATCCACAAAACGTACTCAGTACCTCTCCTTTCCGGAAGGTCCAAAGTTCAGGACATAATATTATATGACATGACAATTTAATAATTTGCGCTTGCTTATCGCTGCGCATATCAACTCATTTATTATTACTAATTTATTTCGATATTCTCGCTAGTATGTACTTTCTACTGCCATTCACACTTGGCTCTATTAACATATATGTTTCCCGTTAAATTGAAAATTACAACGTACCAGCATAGCTACTGAGTATGCTTAAAAAATTGAGTATGCTTATATTGCGGCGTTCGCCGATGAGATCGTCAATGAACCAATCACGGTTCAAGAAGCGGGAAAACACACACGTAATCACCTGTATTTCGTTTAATGAATGATTTACTATTGTGGAAGGTTTTCCTTCGTCATTTCCAGTTGCCGAAATGTTATAAAATGTCAGACGTGGCTAATTATTAACGTTCCTTGCTTCATGATTCGATCTTTGGCGTTCTTAAGCATAAAATATAAAAAAGTAAACATTATTATTATTATTATTATCATAATTATTATTTTTAATATTATTATCTTGCGCCTGTGCACCCATTCCATACCACATTACATTCAAATACTTGTGACTTTTCTTCGGTAGCGATCTCTCCTGGTACACACACCTTGATCATCTGGCTAAAAGACTACGAGGCGTATCTTGTCTGTTATACCGTACAAAAACGTTCCTCCCAATCTCCGTCAGAAAGACAGTCGTGAATGCTCTTGTGTACAGAATTCTTCGCTATGGAATTACTATCTTTGCCAATTGCTCAACGCTCGGGAGACCGAAAATTGACGCCATTCTGAGGAACATCGCGAAAAACATTGGATATAATCCGAATCTAAACAAGGATGATAATATATTCTCTTCTGTGGGCTTGCGGCGTTTTCTTACCCCTTTTTCATAGATGTGCCATCCTAAGACAGTATTGGCTCAGTCAATTTAAAATGCCTCGAACTGTCCAGTGCTCTACAAGAAACAGCGAACACTTCATAATTTCTCGCGTATACACCAAACATGGAAAACGTGTCCATTCGTATTATGTTCCTCACATATTTGACAAATTAGCAGATTTTCTTGATCAAATTGACTCTCAGCGTGTCTTAAAAAAACACATAAAACAATTGTGCTTGTGGCAGCCCTTTGACTTATACACGGCTGTAATCTTTCTAGAACCAAAAGGAGGCTGGCTATTGTTACATGTAGGTGACTTTTCGAGCATCAGCCTATATGTCCGCATGATGTTTAAGTGTATATATGTATTTAAGTGTATATTTATGTGTAGATCTAGGCATGTACGTCTATAAGCGTCGTTGTGCACTTGATGTATATAAGCCCAAGTACTCATTTAGTGGTGTGTGTAGCCTGTCAAACAACTTTAAATTGTGTATAGCTGTCTCGTATTCGCGCCTGAGAACAATCAGTTTATTCACTACGGGGCAGACGTGGGAAGTAATCCGTGACAAGTAACGGAGTACTCGTAATCCATCACTTTTTCAAATAATTTTTTGTAATTGCCACGTTACTTTTCTTGGAAGTAATTTGTAAGGTAATTTCCTTCCAAAATATTGGTAACGAATTGCTTTAATTACTCGTTACATTTTAAAAAAAAAAAAAATATGAGCCTCACACAGCAATTGCAGCAATACAAGCAGAACTTTCAGCAGCATAAAGAGAGCAAGGTCAACAAAATAGAAAACATGAGGAAGGGGAGAATAGCCGAAAAGAAAATACGATTTTTTGTACAATCGGTCACACTCCTTAGATGGCCGTTAGGCCATCTAAGGAGTGTTGACAGAGAGAGAGAACGCGTAAAAGTAATGTGACACTCTATTCTTTTGTGAGACCGATGGCCACCGCTTCTCTCGCTCTCTATGCCCTCCCCTCCCCTGGCCTCCACGAATATTGGTATGAAAGTGAGAACCGATGAACGATCGATAACCCGTAACCGCCACTTTTTCTCTGATTGGTCGAGTTTTCGATCATGAAGTGCCCGTCGTCTCCATGGCCATCTCTTAATGAGACGTTCAAAATTTAGGGCATTAAGGAGAACGGAAACCTAGAGTTACAGTGCATTCTTTGCTTGCCAAAAAAACAGACATTGTCGACAGCAAGAACAACAAACCCTAACATACGGATACACATCAAGGTAAGCTGGAACACCTGCATTCTGCATTGGCTATACATTGTAACATGAGAAAAAAAGTTTTTATTTTCTTGTGAATAACAGGCGAAACACCCGAGTCAAAAGGGAGCTTTCGTAGCTCGCTTCCTTAATTCCGAACCTCGTAGCGGAAGCACACCCTGCTACTGAGCATGCGCACCGCTAGCTTTGTCTGCACAATTCCAGGGACCCTTTCCGAAGGCCGTAAGCTAGCGGGATGGCTGGTGCGGTTGCAGCTTTCGGTGCTTTGTCAGCTTACAGGTGAACTGAGAGCACCTACACTCTTTCTCTTAAATACAATATTTTATTTTTACAAGTACTACCATAATACGGACGTATGAGAAATGAAAGTAGTGTTGCAGAACATTTTTGAAAAATATCAAAATTGTTTCTATTCTTTTCTAAATAAGTGTACGGAAAAAGTAACGTGAAAGTAATGTGTAACGTAACGAGTAAAGTAATCCGTTACTTTTTGGCGAAAGTAATTTGTAACGGTAATCCATTGCATTTGAGGCTGGGTTATTCGTAATTGTAATCCATTACGTTTTTCAAGTAAAGAGCACAAGTCTGCTACGGGGTCTAGTCGCACAAAGCCCACCCTGGCTTCGGCTGACCCGCCCCTTTTGTGCTGATTAAAGAACAAGCAGAATAAATTATTATTATTATTATTATCATTATTTTTGCGTTGTCATTATACTACGTGCGGTGTCTCCGAATATATACGTTTTATTCGTGATACAAGTAGAAGGTGATAGTGTCATGTACTACTCTATACTTTCTTTTTAATATCTGTAATATTTGTTGTTGTTGTATATGAGAGCTATAAACTCCACATGGAACTGCCTTACAACGTGTTACTTTTTGAGATAGCGTTAAGTGGTGATAACTAACATGTCCTAATTATTGATTTTTTACTTAATCCTAGTTTTCTTGCTTTGTTTTTGCATTGGTAGTTAAGTGTTAGTTGGAAGAGAAGTAAAGACTGGACAACTCGGCAAACTTTTTTTTTTTCCGTCTTCATAATCTTTCTTTTTTAATTTTAAGGTGTGTGTGTTTGTTTGATACCTATTTTGATATATCTGCTTCCTTGGTTTAGTCCTACAAGACCTTCAAGGCTTTGACGAATCTGCGTTGTGCCGTGTGTGTGTACCTCTTCCTCAAATAAATATATTAATATTGTTATTATTACCACCATCATCATCATCATCATCATCGGCGAATGCCGCAATCTCTTTTTCTGCGAAGTGATACAAAGATGCTAGCAACCAGTCACGCTCTCCGTTCCCTTGTCAGTGATTATCTAGAAGTTATAATTAATTACATGTTGTAGTCGTAAGTGTGAAAATACTCTGTTTGCAAACGATGTTAGACGGCTGCGACCTCAATTTTCCACAAAAAAAAAATACGAAAAAGAAAAGGAGAGTGCAGTGCAAATAGCGGAAAGCGTCAATTGTTTCGAACGACCTTGAAACAGTGCCAGGCCTAAGCGAGATTCCGCGGAAGTTCGGAACGATCATTTCCCAAGCCCCGGAACGATTTTCTAGAAACGCGGCGTCGATATTTTCGCTTCGATTTGACTCCTACGTGATAGCCATCGACGCGTTTGAACTATATCTTTTGTAGCTGAACGTATAAAATAGCTCTTTGCTCTCGATAAGGCTTGGTCTAACCATGCAATCCAAACTTATTTAGCCGACCAAATATCGAAAGATACTGTGATCTTTTTTTTTGTTTTTGTTTTGAGCAGTTCAGTGTTCTAAAAAACAGTGGCGAAGTCGAGACGATAGAAGAAGGAAAATGAAAACGATAGCTTTCGCGAAGACATTTTAATGGGGATGAATGAAACGTCCCGCCAAGCTCTTTCCTATATCCATATCTCATGCTTTCAAATATAAAAGAAGAAAATTTCTATTTCAAACCGCAGAAAGATCAGATATCAACTGGAACTGGCAGGCTTGAGAGTGTTTGCGTTGCCGCCAAAATATAGCCTACAAAACCGGAGACAACCTTAATGCAAGCAGAAAATTTGATTAAAGAAAGGTTTTTGGAAACGACCAAGGACGACTAGGAGCATACACCTACGTACAAACACACAAAAAAAGTTGTGCAGCTCTATATGAAGCAGATCAAAGCGATTCCCGTGAAATGGGCGTCATGCTTGGATAAACTCTTCTGGCATATGAAGCCCAAAAGGTTAGTTTGCAATCGCTTTGAACTGCTGACGTTTTCTTCGACTGATTGAAGATCTTAACTTTATTCGATGTTAAATAGTGTAGTGAAGAAAAAAATGTGTTTTTAGTCTGATAAATCTGCTAGGGCTACTAAACTATGAAGTCATCTTTATCCATAACCACCTTGTTATATAAACTAGGCGACAAAATTTTTCCGCTAGATTTAGCGAAAAGCGATTTGCCTATACCTTTAGCGGTAAAACCCGACTTGGCGTAGCCCTGACGCAGTGTTATGCTATGTGACACCGTGTCACCTATCGTCACGTCACATGACGCCATATGTGTCACATAACTGTGACGTCTCATGAGACTTTGGCGTTATGTCATGTGACACCGCTTAACATGGCATTACAGTTATGTGACATCGCATGACGTTACATTGAGCTACATGACGTAACGTCAGGTAGTGCTTCGCTTGTTCTGGTGTCGGACTTTCCTATGCATCCAGGCAGTTGTAGCACACGAAACGTTAGGGCCTATCCCCGACGTTTACGTTCTCGGAAGAAACCAACGTAAACATTATGCGTTCATACTAATGATTTGTAATCAATCTATATTTAGCCGCATTGACTGTCTTTAATTAAACAAATTGTTTGACGCGTTAGTTTTTTTTTTAATGTTCGATTGAAGTGACTAGTTAAAGTGAATTTATACTTAAACTTGAATCGATATGTTTACATTTTTTTTTCGCAGAAGTGCGCTCCTCCAACACTGGCCTATATATACATATATATATATATATATATATATATATATATATATATATATATATATATATATATATATATATATATATATATATACATATATATATATATATATTCTATTTTTAAGGATTTGCACTACACTTTGCATTTTCCACTTTCGCCGGCTTCATCCTTTCCTATATCCTACCTATTTTTTACCTTACCTCAACTTGGCTCCCATCGCAGCTTAGGAGAGGGGATCGCTAAGAGGATTATCTTCCCTGCAGAAAACCGAGGTTGTGCGTCGGCCTTTAAGCGAATGTTCCTTTTCAAAATGAAAACTTAGTCGTGTTGGTAAGGCATGAATTCTTTTACGATATAAGGTGTTAAAATGTGACTCTAGGTTGGCTCGCAAATACTGTTTGCAGTTGGCGACCTCATGTAGCTCAGTAAAAAGCAGAGCATATGAACAAGTAATGAACAGTTTAGATGCATCCGTACGTGAAACGTCTCAGTAATTCGTCAGAGCTTGCTGTTTACTGTGGATGATCGGCAGTTCTTTAATATCGCAAAATGCTTGCATCCAGTGATGAATTGAGTCTGCAGGGATGTCGGTTGAGGCATACAAAACAAGAATTAATCGTATAAGTAACCAAAGCAAAACTCAAAAATAGTGGTTTCTCTAAAATAAAAATAAAATTAAATTTCAAAAAGAGAAGGAACTAAATCTTACGTTAAAAACTGACGAAGATGAGGGGATAGGTTTGCTTCTTGGTTAGCATGAATTATAAATGCCGTCCCCCAGGACAGCTGCCCCGACCGCTCCGGAACGTTTGGAAAACGGGTGCACAAAAAATACTAAACCTTACTTTGTCACCTACTTATTTTTTTCCCTTTTTCTTCTTACGCGAATTGTTCAAACTGCTGCTTGGTTCTCCTTCACACTTTTGTATCAAATATCCTAGCGAAAAAAAAAGGCAAACAGAGGGAGGGAGAGAGAAGACGTGGGTTGGTCGTATTATCCAGACACCGTCGTACATTCTGGAAATTTATGTCTCTTACTGAAGTTTACCTGTCTTTAATTACCAGCTGTGCTGGTGACAAAGTATTGATCGCTATCACGCTAGGGCTCTCAGCTTACTCAAGATTCAGTTGCTGTTTTGCTTTGCAGTAATATGCACCGTGCCTTTTCTTCTCGTTTTTGTTCCAGTTTGACAAAACAAAACAACAACAACCTTGAAACCGGGAATATGACAAACAAATACGCGAACTTATAGGCTCACGCGAGCGTCCGAGGATTGAGGCACTGTCCTTATCGCGCAATCAAAGACGACAGTGCGTTTGGATCCTCACAGTTTCAAGGAGGCCGCCACGAGCCCTGGAGAAAAGAAAGTGAGGCAAAAGAGCGGGTAGCTATATCCAAGTGTTCCGCGTAAACTAGATCGTCCCGGCGGTAAAATTGAGAAGGAAAACGGAATTAAATACACGGAGTTAGAGTTTCAAATAGTGAGATAGGTTTTGTAAAAACGTGCACACCAACTCAACTTTCTGACGTCACGCTGCTGCGGGTGGCGCTGCTGTCGGCACAGCGCATGCGGGGACGCTTCATTCCATGCGAATATATGGTTTCTGCGCAAGCGCACTCCACACACCTGGGGGGGGGGGGGGCTAACGTTGATTTGTTTTGTAAACTCCGTGTTTTGTTTGTTCGTTTCGCGCCACTCGACTATATATAGTCACTGACCGGGGGTCACCTTTTATGATAACGATTTCTTTCTTTCTGATTAGCTCTTCGGTGTTGTTATCAGCTGTTATCAGCTGATGCCTCGACCTCTGTGGCTTTTGAAGCGATATTAAGGTGATTGAGGACTGTCCACGTCCGGCGTTTCTTAATTTATCTCAATAAAAACTGTTCGCGATGTGCGCGACCAAAATAGGCGTCGCTGTTGTCCCAATTCGCGATGGGCCAAACGCTTACCGTGATGTCGTTATCTCGATTCATTTTTTTTCATCGCTGGAAATCAGCGCAATGTCAGAGTGTCAACCGTAGCGGTGGCGCTTTAGGAATGCGATGACTACGACCTTTCCGTCGTTATTTTTAGATGTATCATGCAACTTGTAGCTCGCAGCCGATGATGCGTAGTCAAAGATTACGACTCATGACGTCACGGCGAGGAAACTTCTGGTCGTGACGTCACAAGCGGAAACCAATAGAGTGCACCACCGAAACATCTCGGCGCTAATATATTTTTTAAAACTTAGGCTAGGTGGCGCAAGCTACCGCCTGGTACAAAGGGTCTGGCCAGTAACATCCATTCAACATCCCTCCATCCAACCTTTACAGCGCTTATCATCCAGGCGAAAAGTGCCGAGTCACTTGACTGTGGACGCATGCGCGGTGTCTCATATTTCCAGGAAGAGAGCTACTGCGCACGTTCAGAACGCTTGGCACAGCCCAGGAGACAAAGATGGCGGCCCACGTAAGGAGGCGATTATTGGAGGGCTCTACAGGACGTGTCTTAAGCTATCGTAGAAACGACATAATTCGTTTTATTTAAGCACTCAGACAGGGTTGGGGAAAAAGCTTCTAAAAAGCTATCAAAAATAAGAATGCAAAACACATCGACAAAAATGTACTTAATTACGTATCAATGTACGCATTTCGGAAAAGTATCGAAACACGAGTCGCAAATACAACGAGGGGTATTTGGTCATCTTCAAGTACGAGGGGCGTTCATAAAGTTCGAATTATTCTCACGAAGGAATAGAGATTCAGCAATCAAACTCGAGTAGGAGTTGAGACTTTCTCTCCATGTTCGCCACCAAACGTTACATACTATTTCCGGCGATGCACCACATTGCGGAGGCCATTGCTATAGAACTCCTTGTCTTGAGTGTTCAGGAATCGCTCCACTTCAGCAATCACTTGGTCGCCGTCCTTGAAATGCTTTCCTCTTATTTGGCCACACTAGAAGCGTTCGTGCCATTTAACCAAAAGTGTCGTAAACTGGGACGTTGTCCCCGAACAACGCTCCGAGATTGGAATGAATATCCTTGGCATTGCTTCCCTTCAAATGAAACAAACGGATCACTGCATGTGCTTGGCACCGACGGGCGGTGCCGTTTTTGTTTCGTCTCCCTATCGGCGTTCCGAGCTACTATAGCATGCGATATTTATACTGTGCGGAAACTAGAGGGACGTGCGCTCATGTTGATGACGGTTTTCTTCCGTTTACCTTAATTCTTTGTGCCGATAATACGAACTTTATGAACGCCCCTCGTACTTTTAAAAGTACATTTTGTTCCCATAGTTCGACATATTATACCTCATACTTTTCACCCGGGATATAAAGACTATGTCCAAAGAAAAAGTGGAGTCTGTAAATACGCTTTGTGCAGCAAGTTTGTTTGTTTTGTTGTTTGTTGTTTATTCATACTGCTAACCTCTTTCGAGGTCGTAGCAGGAGTGGAAAACACATAGATACAAATATTTTATGGTGCACTCAATTACACAAAACGTCGCAAAAGTCAGAATAGGTGGCTGCATTAACGACATTTGGTGGCAGGTTGTTCCAGTCTATTACTGTTCTAGGAAAGAAGGAATATTTAAATGAATCATCTTTATAATTATATGGTTTAAATGTCTTCTGATGTGAATATCTGGATACTCTAGGGCAGAAAAATTCAATGTATTTATTCTTGTCTATTCCCAGCTCATTGCTAAAAATTAAATAAAGCAATTTCAGACGATTTTGTTTCCTTCTTTCCTGTACGTTTGGAGTCCTGCTCTAGCACACAAGTCTGTGGGGGACACATAAGAAGAATACATATTAAACACAAATCGCACTGGAAGTCTCTGAACCATCTCAAAATTAGCTATGCTACAAGTCGTGTGCGGGTCCCAGACACTGCTAGCGTACTCTAGAATTGGCCGAATAAACGTTTTATATAACAACAACTTAGTATCACTTGACCCATGTTTAAAATTTCTGCGCAAAAATCCAAGTTTATTTATCGCCCTTGCGATAATTTGGCCAATATGCATATTCCAAATCAAGTCAGACGTTATAGTGACACCGAGGTACTTATAAGAGGACACTCTCGGTAGATTATGACTGCCGACTGCATAGTTAAAGTAAATAGGATTCTTTTTTAGAGTGACAGACATGCACACTATAGTCTTTCAAAGATTCTCATGGCAAAGAAGAGTGCCCAAACTCGTATTTGGTTGTGAACAATATTCCACACAATTGTAATTGTGCAGTATTTGAAATATATATGTTTGTATTTAAGTACAATGAACAAATGCACCATGATCTGTAATTAAACACAAAATACTCAAAGCATTTTCAATACGTATTTTAAATATTTGTCTTTCAAATACAGATCCTCCCTGCACTCAAACAAAACATGGTGATATTTGCACGGCTTGAGTATGCGGCGTGCTATCACCTATCGGCAGGGAGTATTACGCACCTGAACTGTCTGCACTATCGTATGTTCATGTAAAGGTCTAAGCGTGAGAGCCCAGTTTTCATCAAATGCCTTTGATAGCACGTCGTCCTCTATGTTTCTTTAAAGGAATTTTACCTTTAGACGAGTTTAAGCCTAAAGAAGTTATGTTTTTAACTTTTACTTTGTCAGACCTTTGTGGAATGAAAAAAGAAGGTATACTGAAACCTGTGTTTGCCTCAGCTAATGGCTATTTCAATATACAATACGCAGCTAAAACAAATTATGCTGCAATCTAATTCTGATATTTGTTACATTTTGTCAGGTTTCCTTTTTTGAATTTTAGATTTGTGGCTAACTTAATCCTTTTTTTTTGATAGTGGAATCGTTATGTTCTCTGAAAACAAATTAACAAGACAGCAGTTACAACTAAGCTGTCATGACATGGAACAGTTTTCTGTGGTAGAAAGCAATACGAAAATAGTACACTAAGTTTGGTCTTTATGAAACAAAAAAGCGCATTAAAGAAGATTTTAGATTATACTTCAAATTATGTGGCTTGTGCTTGTAATATACTTTGAGTGTATATTGCATCTTAGCGGTAGACTTCACGTGTCCACGCAGCCAGGCAGCAAAGGTGTGCATACTAAAAGGGCATGTTGAATATACTATTTGTTAAATATGCTGCGTAGCCTTGTTTTTGATAGTAATGCCTATATTGTGTGAGGGCGAAACAGTTCAATGTTCTAATATGTTGGGTCAATGATCTGGTTTATATGTTCTAGAGTGTTCCAGTAAGGAGGCTATGACTGTTTTGGACGCTACCAGAAAAAAAACGTATAACTATTATTATTATTATTATTATTATTAAACAAAAAATACTTCTTGACAACCTCGAATCTGTTCAAAACAAGGCATCACGCTACATCATGCATGACTATTCACGAACCTCGAGTGTCACAATTATTCAAACCAGCCAGGATTTGAAACCTCTAACCGCAAGAACCAAACTAGCCCGTCTTATTTTTCTTCTTGGCATCTACTACTCATCATCGGAATTTCGTAGCCTGTCCCAAGCAGCACAGATCTGGCCAATCATTGGCCAGTGGCTGGTAATGGTCCTTCGGCCAGTGGCCAGACAGTGGCCAGCCATTGACCGATGACTGGCCTTTCTCTGACCAATGGCCACTGGCCAGCAGCCATCGGACAAGCATTGGCCGATGAATGGCTACTCCTTGGCCATTAGCCAAAAGACCATCGCCAGCCATTGGCTAATGCTTGGCCAAATTCTGTGCTGCTTGGGCTGTCTCCAAGATCCATCTTATATTTCAAAGCGCCGCGATCATCCACTAAAAATTCAGCCTGTACAGAACAAACAAATTTCAAAATTCCCCCCTGTTACTTGCTATCACCGACTGGAATTCCTTCCCGCTCACACCGTCCATGAAACTGATACCAATACATTTCGCGACATTTATAATTCCCATTTGTAAAATGGGATCAGTGAATTTTTTTTTGCTGTTTTAATTTAATTTTTGTGCATTGAATGTTGTATTTATTCCTCCCCACCTCATGTAATGTATCTCAATTCGAATATACTTGAAGAAATAAAATCTGATCTGATCCGAAGTATACGTGGCGTCGTGTTTCATGAACGGGCAAACTTGATGCACTTTAAATGAAGTACTTTCTACCATGGCTTGCCTAAAAAGGTAGAACGGACGAACTTGCTTTCATGTATGGTATACGTTTTAAAGAAAATGCTATAAAACTATTGCTTTCTCTAATTCATGTACGTTTACTTGCTTACAAAACAAAATCCTTAATCCGAACAAGCCGAAAATAGGAGTTCGTGCACTGATTGTTTTTGTCGCTGAAACTTTCGTTGTTTCAGTAAGCCAGGTTTAACGGCAATGGATCCCCTATTTCTGCAACACTATTTGCAAAGGCTAATATAACGTGCAGTGCATCGGGTGAGCTAAAAGGAACGGTAAACAAACCTGTCAGAAACAATCGTCTCTTGCGTCGTCCAGCAAAGAGGCTTAGAGGATGAGAGAATTGGGGAGCCAGTGGTATTTATTTATTTATTTATTTATTTGCTTTACCCTCAGGGCCCGAAGGCATTACAGAGGGGGAGAGCAAAGTTGGGATCAAAACACTGTAATGTATGGTTATTCACACTCAACAAAAAATGATTAGTAAGAGCTGACCTAAAAAGTGCACTGTCAGTTATCGATGCAATTGATCCGGTAAGGTGGTTCCAGTCGAGGGATGTGCGAGGAAGGAAAGAAGATTGGAATGTAGATGTGATAGCGGCTGGTACCTCAACTTTGTGCTGATGATCATGACGAGCAGAAATATAAAAGGGACGAGTGATTAATTTGTCGCGAAGCACAGTGTTATAAAAATAAAATTTGTGAAATAAAGAAAGGCGTGAGAGCTTACGTCGCAGGGAGAGGGGCGGGAGTGACAAAGTAGATTTCATGGAAGTTACGCTAGATGAATAATGATAATTAGAAAGAATAAAACGAGCGGATCTATTTTGAATGCCTTCCAACGCGGTGATGAGAGTGGCTTGTCCGGGATCCCAGACAGAGGCTGCATATTCTAACTTCGGTCGAACTAGAGTTTTATAAAGAATTAGCTTGAGGGAAACAGGTGCCAATGAAAAGTTACGCCTGAGGTAGCCTAACATACGGTTAGCATTAAATGTGATATACTGTACATGTGCTTTCCATGAGAGATTAGAAGTTATATGTACACCTAAATATTTGTAAGAAGATACCGTGTCAAGCTGAGCCTGATTAAGAAAGTAGTTCCGAGTTTCATGTGACTGCCGAGATACACGCATGGACTTACATTTGTTAGTATTAAGCGTCATAGACCATACGTCACACCACTGGTAGATAGCGTTAATGTCAGACTGAAGCATGATGTTATCGTGATCATTAAGTATCTCACGGTAAATCACACAGTCGTCAGCAAATAAACAAATAGACGAGGAAACATTAAGAGGGAGGTCGTTAATATATATTAAAAAAAGTAAAGGTCCTAAAACAGATCCTTGGGGAACCCCAGAGGCCACAGACGAAAAGGAAGAGTTACTATTATTTACTGTAACAAATTGTGACCGTAATGATAGAAAAGATTGAATCCATGCAAGAACGTTAGCATCTATGTTAAGTTTGGACAGTTTCAGAAGAAGTTGTTTATGAGATACTTTATCGAACGCTTTGGAGAAATCTAGGAAAATGCAGTCTGCCTGGGATCCTCGGTCCAGGATGCAGTGAAGGTCATGTGTGAATGATACAAGCTGTGTCTCGCATGAAAATGTTTTTCGAAATCCATGTTGGGATGGACAGAAGAAGTTGTTAAATTCTAAGAAATTGACGAGGTTGGAAAATATTATATGCTCAAGGAGTTTGCAAGGAACACTGGTTATAGAGATTGGGCGATAATTTAAAGGGGAATGTTTGTCACCAGTCTTGTGAATGGGAACCACCTTCCCCACCTTCCAATCTAAGGGGAGAACATGATCTCTAATGGACTGATCAAAAAGTTTAGTTAAAATGATAGAAGAGTAATGCTTAGTATTTTTCAAAAACTTCGAATTAACACCATCCACTCCAGCTGAAGACGACAATCTTAATGTTTCAATGACATGATCGACACCAGCACAATCAAGCAAGATGGGGTCCATCGGCAAGTAGTCTGAAATGTCTAAGAGAGGACATTCCGTGCTGCTGTCACTAGAAAAGGATTCAACAAAAACTTGGTTCAATACATTCGCACACTCTTCAATTGGCATAACATCCCCACTTTCGTTTTTGAGACTAACAGAAAAATCAGTTTTTTTATTCATGATGTTCCAGAACTTTTTTGGGTTTTTTATTAACATATCGGGTAAGGTGCGCGTAAAAAACTCAAACTTGGCCTTATTAACTTCCTCTTTATAAGTCTCAGCTGCAGTGCGGTATTTGGACCACCGCCGTTCACATGTGGTAAATTTGGCTGCTCGAAATAAACGCTTCTTTTTATTTGAGAGACGTTTGAGGGCTCTGTTAAACCACGGAGACTGGGAATCTTCAAGTACAGTCCTAAGGGGAATATGCAGGTTAGTAAGGGATTCTACTTTATTCTTAAACATTTGCCAATTCGCTTCCACTGAACGGTCTGAGAATCCTTCTAGAAATGTATCAATAAAAGTGGCTAGATCATTGTTAATTTTGACGAAGTCAGCTTTTGCATAATCTCGAATTTGTTTTACGTGACTTGATGATTTCGGCACTGCAGCTTTAACATAAAAATGTAATATACAATGATCACTAAGCCCTGGAAGATATGATATGGGGGAAACTAGGTCAGGGTGATTTGACAGAACGAGGTCCAATATGTTTGAGGATAACGGGGTTACTCTGGTTTGTTCAGTAACCAACTGAGTGAGATTAAAATCTAAACAAAGGTTCACAAAGTCATTGCACTCCGATGATGATGCAATTGTGGATAGATTACACTCTGTCCACACGATAGAAGGAAAATTGAAGTCGCCCAACAGAAAGATCGGTGAACTGGGAAAACGCATAACTAAGTTGTTTAGAGAGGCATGCAAAGCTTTAACAAAAAGGGATGAGCATGACGGTGGTCTATAGCATACTCCCATAATCCACCTGTTGTGGTGAGAACCTAAACAGACCCAAAGTATTTCTAAATCACTTGTCGCGTTAATGCAAAAAGATTCAACTTGAGTACCCACTGCAATTAAAACACCCCCACCGCACCTATCTTGCCTGTCATTTCTGTAAATATTATATTTCTTAGACCGATCAAAAAGTTCACAGTCACGCACTTTCCCAGACAGCCAAGTTTCAGTTAAGACAATAATATCCGCGTCTGTCGAGTCAATAACTGAACACAAGTCGTCTCGTTTTTTAATAAGGCTTCTAATATTAGTAAAAAGTACCGACACATTTGAGACAGGATACTGACACACTCTTCCCCTCGCTGCCTGCTATTCCGAATTCAACGTTCGAGGTGCGTCCTCAGCAGAAAGCAAACTTTGTGTCCCGGAAACAACAGCTGAGACGGAGGGACTGTTTTCGAGCACATTATCATTAACAGAATCGTAAACAATACATTTATTACCAATGTACATTCTATTGTGTCGAAGCTTAAAAGTGGCGTTTTTGGCTTTCGCAAGTTCAATTAACTTTTTCCGTGCTTGACGTGTTCCAACTGAGAAGTCCTCACTCACGGAAATGCGACTAGATCTAAACGATGACCTGGACTGTAGAATTTGGTCTTTTAGTTTATACGATGCAAATTTAACGATGACTGGGCGACATTTATCGCGACAAAAGTACCGATCCTGTGGGCACGAATAATGGCTCCATCAGCCACTTGAATATTCGGCGTCTGCCTCAATATGTTCAAAATTGCCTCTTCCGTTTGTGCCCAAGTTTCAGATAAGTTGTCAGTTATCCCGTAAAAAACCACGTTATCAAGACGAGAGCGGTCTTCCGCCTCGTCCAGACGTGCTCGCAGGGCCCAGTTTTCTTGTTGAACTACTTCGACTAGACGTCCTTGTCACGCCAACTTCCTCAGTCACGCAATAGTTTTATTTTCAACCTTGGACAGTCTAGCGTTAATACCTGTTATGGCAGTTTGAATAGACCTCCTGAGATTTTTTAACTTCGTTTAACGATGCCAGTATACCAGACTGAGCCTGATCTATTTTAAGCGAGCGCGCGTTAACCTCTACCAGCATTTTGTGCATGTCATTGAACTGTTCCAGTTGTTTCTCACTCATCGGACCGGGGTTAGCCTCAACGTCGCCGGACACCTTTAGAAGGAGGCCTACAATATCAACACAGTCAGAAACAGTTTCGCAAAACGCTTGTGAGCACGGGAACACCAGTAAACACACGTTGCTTGTTCTTTTAGCGTTTAACGAGGGTACTGTACCAACCTGAACGAGCAGAAAGACGAAATGAGTGGTCCGCATGGTCAGGGTGATCCCGTGCTCACTCAAGGCTGCCAAGTGATTCCAGCCGTATATATAGTTGTCTCTAGGTGGCGCCGCTGTTTTTGATGATGACGTAGATGCTGACGTGGTCCAGGCCATCTCGATGACCCTGCTCGGAGCATGATTTTCCAGAAGATGGGCTGCAGATTCATGGCCGTGGGTGGGCTTCATCACGATGGTTGCCGTACTCGTTCACCAGGACAGCGTTGTCACGGTCGGGCAGGAACGTTGGGGACGAAAAATGGAGGCGAGCCGTAACCTGAACGAGCAGAAAGACGAAATGAGTGGTCCGCATGGTCAGGGTGATCCCGTGCTCACTTCTTTCTTGTGTCCCCGAACATCGCTGATAGGTTAAAGGATGGAGCAAAACATCTATACTCCGTTGCACGATAACTTGGCGAACTGTGGAGGCTAGGGCCCCGCGACCCAATGAGAGCGTCGGAGCGAGGCACGTGACGCGACGTCAAGGGAGCATTTGTTTCACAACGCGAATTGCGAGGCGCGAGGCCCGGAGGAACCGGCTGTCGTCTGCTAGCCAAATGTCGTCTGCTCCGAAAGCAACCAACTTCGGATGAACCTTCCACCGCAGCAACATTTCCGCCGCTAGAACAGCGAGCACTTCGGGAACAGTTCATGAGACAACCGTACGCTCAATTTAGCCTCGAATCTGTGACGGGTGCTATAGACATGGCACAGTGCGATGTTTTGAGCGGAAACGCCCGATTACACGGCTGCAATCGCCGGCGATCACCTACGGCCACGGCGCTACAAGGCGAAAAAAATCGAGCAGATACGAATGTTGCGTTCTTTTTAGGTTTAAATATAATGGCAACTCAAAAATTTGAAATTGTATATTCTTTGTTCTTTAAATCTTTTCGTTATAGATGGAATCGCGCTAGTGCAATTGCTGTTGAAAGGAAAAGAAGCCTAGAACTCATTTTTGTCGCGGAGGCCTCTGTTGCTGTGGCGGTAACGAGGCCCCGGTGGCCTTGACCATGGAGTGCTATCACGTGCCTTGCTCTGTCGCCGTTATTGTGTCGCGTGGGCCGCAGCCTCCACATTTCGCCAGGCTATCGTGAAACGGAGTTTACCAGCTGTCTGTTCGGTTTTGCACAGAGAGGGCTCTGACCCTAGCCTGACTGCCAGAGAGCACTGGACATTTATTGTTTTCGTAATGTCTCCTGGCGTTGGTGGCATTTGTTCTACTGAACGTTAAGCAAAAAGGTTTTACACAGTGTACAGTTCAGTTCAGTAAAATGCAAGAAAGATAAATAATTTATAGAAGCGCTGCCTGGTGGTTACTTAGTAATCTTGAATATTGCATTTTTTTTTCAAAGACAATGGACGGAAATACTTTAAAATACAAGAAAAGGCCAATCGCGGTAAAGATGATCAGGGGCACCTAGTAAATTAGAAAGTCGCGTTTGAATCTTTAAATAAGTGTAGGCTGAATCTACTATTAAGGGATACACAATAGCGCGGGTTTACTCGACAGAAAACTTGCAACTCTGTATGTGATGTTCAATTGGATGTTTCAACGTTTTGTAGGTTTCTTTTGACCATCATTCATTCATTTATTCATTTCTTAGTTCATTTATTCATTCATAAATTTAGAAAACCTTATTATAAGTAAAGCAATATTTTCTAAAGAATCTAAGAAACGGGAACTAATAATTCGTTTTATTCTTAAATGATTTCTTTTTTCAAACCGTTCTGAGCCAATAACGTAAATCTGCCTAAGCATCTGAAGGTCAAATACCTGAACTTTTATACTTCAACAAATTTGGCGGGTGATAGCTCATATCGCCGAAGATTCGTGCTTTCGCCATCCCCCCCCCCCCCCCGAAAAAAAACAAAAAACAAAATTAAAACATTGCTTTTTTTTTTGTGACAGTTTCGCATCTTGTAAACACCACTCACCCATCCCGCTCGCTTCCCCACAATGCTCGTGCTGAGAGAAGCGACACCGCCAGCAACATCGCACGCATAGCCTAACTCGGCAAAAGTCCCCAGCTGACAGGCGCGACTTTCTCGCCCCAACACATCAAAGGTTGCTCCAAGTCGGCACTTCACCGAACCATGCATCATAACCGGAACGTTCTCCCTGTCGCCGGGATCCGTACATTCAAGAAATCAACGACCCGAAATTCTGCACGCTGACAAAAAATGGAGCTTAGCGCTGGATACTCGACCAAGGCAAGCGTGAAATGTCAGCGATACAATGCTCGAGAATCGAAGCAACAAAGAAGGAGAAGTGCGGCTATATCAACTGAAAAGGGACGATGGCACCAGCGTTAAGAAGTCAAGACAAGAGCTACTGACGATGATGCTTTGCTTTTGTGTGCGTGTGCGTGTGCGTGTGCGTGTGCGTGTGCGTGTGTGTGTGTGTGTGGTGTGTGTGTGTGTGTGTGTGTGTGTGTGTGTGTGTCTGTGTGTGGGCGCGCGCGTGTGCTTGTGGGTGTTTTGGCGTCTGTATGTGTATCTGCGTGTATGCGTGCGTATGTGTATGTATGCGTGTGTGCGCGCGCGTGTGTGTGTGTTCGCAGCAAAAAAAAACGGCGAAGGCAGCTTGTAAATTTGATTGTAAAAAAACTAAGCTTCCTAGGGGGCGGTCATGGTGCAGTGTACTCCGAAAACATAAATATATCAGACTTAAAAATAATGGAGAGACCAGTTTGGACGACACAAAAACAGGACCTCCAGGGAGACCTGCAAATCTTGAGGGTGTTCCCACGCCTCAGACATTCACAAGAACGTAAGAAAATAAGAAGTACCGAATGTTCCGGACTACTGTCCGGAACATTCCTAAGCATGACTAACATGTTTAAAAGTTGAAATTGTACGCACTGCGGACTGCCCAGAGGTGCGGATCCAACGCAAGGATTTGTTTCTTCTAGATGGTTTATTATGCGGAAACGTGACGGATTTGGTGAATACCGAAGTAGGGTAATTATAATTTATGTATAAAACACGCTTATTTTTGAGCTAGTAAATCAAATCACAGCAATCAAGCAGGCATTTATCCAGGTGGGCAGTGAATGAAAACTTTTTTTTGGACTGTGCACTGAGCGTAGGCAGCATTTTTAAGTAGATCTGTTATTTTAAACCAAACTTTGCCCCTGCACACTGCGCACCGGGTACGGACTGTAGTGGAAAATACGGTTAATTTCGTCTTTGTGTTTCCTCACTGGGACGTGTGCTACTGACCCTTACGAAAATATGGCAGGCAGTTCATAAAAAATCCTAACCGCATTTTAGCGTTCCTCTCAACTTCCTATCCACTCACGTCGTCTCAACAAATATAAATAGATTTTTATAGACTTTCTTTCAACTAAAATCTATAGAGTACAGAACATGATTTTTATAGATTAGACTCGACAAAATAATTACATGCTGTGCGGAGAAGTGACATCACACCAGTTGGAACCTTCTTGCGGAGGCTATGTTTTCGACTGGGCCAAATCATTATCGCCTCTTGCATTGCTTTATGGTTGAAGATAAAATTTTCACAAACACTTTGAAACCCTATTTCTGATAAATTATTCGTAAAAAAAGTCATACTTGTGATATTTTTTCCATGGTTGTCCTCGCTCAAATGATTGCCCTTCAAGTGTAATCTGTATATTCGGTGCAGCAGTCAACACCCACTAAATTACAGGGTTTGTGATGTCTGCGTATGTGCAAAAGGCAACTTTCGAGTGCATGTTTCAATGGACGTATTATGACAAACAAAAAATGAATGTTCAAAATATATTTTTTTGCAAAAAAAAAAAAAAAACACAATTTAGTTTCACTAAATGTAAGGGCGCAGACGAGCTGGAGTACATTATACAAGATTAAAAAACACCCGAGACTGCAGGTAACGACACAAACACTCAAAAGTCTCAAGACTTTTGAGTGTGTGTGTTGTTACCTGCAGTCTCGGGGTTTTTAAACCATGTTAGTAGGGCATTGAAAGCGAATGGATACATTTACAGAATCTCAATCTATTATCTGTACAATTTCTGTGCGATTTCTATCTAATCTCTATACAATGAGTTTTATTAAAAAAACTCTACGGAAAAAGCGGTCTAAAAGCTATAAACAGTGGATATAGAAAAGTGGATGCAATTCATTTAAAATATCTGTAGCCTCTATACAATACACTATTTCATAGAAACATTCAGTAGAAAGTGGACAAATATTTTTTATAAGTGGACGGAGCTACAAACTACCATGCCGACATCTATAAACATGCATTAAACAGGACAGCGACGAAGTCACGACTATGAAAGACAGAGTCGCGTCAAGCAAATGGCGAGAGGACAAGACGAAGACCAAACCATAATAAAGCGAAACTAAAATATGAACCCGAACATAAAGAATAAATAGTTTGTGAGGTTTACAAACCTATTTAAACAAAAAAAAAAAAAAAAAACGTCTGAACGACACTAAGGTTTTCTCGCTAATTTGGGGAAACGACAATGTACAGAGGGGGGGCCTTAACAAGCTTTCTTTTTCTTTTCTTGAACTTTTAGTTTGCGCTGATTGCTAAAATATTTTTGTCTAGTTCGGCAACGAACGCCCTGGATGCGTACGACGCTTAGCGCTAAGTGGGGAACGATGTCTTGCAAGACAACCTTGTAGCAGCGCTGTCCGAGTGGCAAGGTTTTGTTCTCTTACACTATTTATTTTTGATTGCATGTGAATGTACGCTTTGTTTGCAGGCGCGGTGTAATTAAGAAACATAAAAGAGGCAAAAAGGCGACTGAAACAGCGGTGAAGAATACCTGAGACTTGGATTATTCAGGACTCAACACAAACAGTTATAAACGCTCCCAGAAGAAAAAACTTATTTTTTTTTGTTTCAAGTTTTATGGACATTAAACACAAAGCATGGGGCAGAGTAGAGCCATCTTTTTCCCGCATACGTATGCTTTTGCTTCAAAGAGCCATGGCAGTTTGAGACTTCAACCCGGAGCCATTTAAAAACATAATTGATCACCGCGACGTTTAACAAAAGGAAACGAACTACTCTGCTGTTGTTATGCTTCGTGGAATCTTATCAGGAGACATGAAAAAGAGTAGAGTCCATCCCAGAACGCGAGAACGGAGACGAAAAGCTAGCAGACATGCGACATGTGAGGCGGTGATCGATTTCACAAAACCTCAGAGTCGACAAAGGTAACTCCACACAAAAGAATTCGAAACAAACCCCCATAAAATAAAGTTCACTTGTTAAAAAAAAAAAAAGAAAAAAAAAGAGACAGGTTCATATGTAGAAAAGCTTATTTACCACATTTCTTGGTTTTCTTTATGTGATTGAATATTTGAGTAGAATGTTCCAATCTTTTTTCCAAGTCATGCAGTGCTTTGTTGTTTCCTAATTCTTTTTCTTTTGCTTTGTTTTTTGGGGGGCCGGGGAGGTGTGATTTTGTTATATTTTGTTTAAAAATCCCATGCAAATATATCTCGTTTTTTGGGCAGCATCGCCGGTTCTAGTGATCTAATGATTTGTTATATTGAAAATGCTCAAATTTAATATAACAGTGGAAAGTAAGTAGCGTGAAACTCCAGACGCACGCGCGCAAAGAATAACGAGGCGTTTTCACAGAGCCGCCTTCTCGTCATTACGTATACAGAGAGAAACCAAACTGTCAGTGAAACATATTTATATAAAAAACTATTATGCCGCAGCTGCTTTGCTGATAGCAAAGAGCTGGTTGCGCCAGGGTTCATGGTATACATGATTTCTTTCCTGAAATTACTCTGGCCCACGCCTGCTTTCTTCTTGCTTACCAGGAAATGTCCGACATCTTCTTGTGACGGTGCACCCTGTTGCTATGCGATGGATGGTGTTCGAGTTATTGGATGATGTTGGCGTATAGGTAAATACCTGATTTTGTTAGTTTGCTTAGACGAGACCCTATTATCCCTTGCTTTTTCGACGCGCAATACTTGTGGCGGTATCTTGAACAATATTTATTGAGTGTTAGATGTATGGATTTAGATCTTTTGGAGTGATTTGCCGATATAGGCTTAAGGCGATACGGGTGGCCCAAGATTTAAAAAAAAACGGATATCTGTTGATAAGAAGAATAAATAAATGATTTTTATACGCGTGCGCCTTAAGGTTTCTTTCTTTTTTTCTGCCGAAAATTCACGATGTGATATAATGTCCAGGAAGAAAATGAAAATTTTTAAAGTGCTGGTAGTTCGCCATACTCACTACACTACATTTTTTCGGTATATTTTAAGCGGTGAATTTTCAATTCATATATGTATAATAAAAATAATATCGTAATTGGTGTTAAGTATTCCACAACCGATTTGATCGGGAGTGGCCAAACGCGTAAAAATAAAAACGAAATACGTTTACAAATCTCTGTAATGCAAAATTAGAGAGCAGCTCTTGAGGAGGAGGGGGGGGGGGAGGGTACGGAGGGGCGGGAATTATCCTCCTCCTCTTCTCAATCTCCTCCTCCTCCATCCCCTCGTTTCCCCTTCTCCTCCTACAATTAAGTTTCCCCGCCATATTTAGCGGTGAAAATGACGTCACATGACGGTGTCACGTCACCTATGAACAAATTTTGTTTTCCGATAGATTTGGGGGGAAAATTGACGTCATGTGACCTCAACATCAATGACATTTCCCGCTAAATTTGGCGGGGAATGGAATTGGTGCTGAAGTCACGTGACGTCAATTTTCCCGCTAAACTGTCCGAAAAACTGAATTTCCCCGCTAAATTTAGCGAGGAACTAAATTGGTGTTGAGGTCACGTGACGTAAATTTTCCCGCTAAGTTTAGCGTGGTTACGCCGACGCCGACGACGCTGTCGACGGCGACGCCGACGCCAACGCCGCGAAACACGAAAATGGGCGCCTAAGAACTGCGCTTTAAAAACATATCTTGAAGCGCCATATGTTGCAATCAAGGAGTTGCACCCGCATATATAGTGTGCATCAGAATGGTACCAATACATTTACATGAACAGAATACATATTACTGTAAGCAGCTAGGCGTAAAGTATTAAAAATATTGATGTAAATCCTCAAGAGAAAACAGCACTTTTGAAACCCATAGCAATGACGCCGTCATATACATGGTGCGGCCGTAAGTACTAATACATTCGGCACGCCTTGCAAAATTCGAATTGCAAACGTACATACCGGAAATTTGGTACGCGAAAATTATTTCGGCAGGAGGTTTAGGTCTATTTTTAAGAGCTCAATTGTGGGGTTGTGGCATATTAAAAATAAACCAAACGCGGAGGCCGTATATTGCCTATGCCCTACACCAGCCTGTTTGTCGTCTGCACTCTTGTTTATGAGCTCCCTTCCGGGTGACTTGCTGAACGCAGAAACGCTAAAAGCCAATGGTAGAGGCTCGCGATGAGCAAGAAAATCGCGATAATGAATACTTTTAACGAAAGATGCGAATATTGAACACCTGGGAGCGGGTGTACAAGCAAGTGTAAAGGCGAGGAGCCTCCGGCATAGGGCATATGAAATGCACGGCCACTGATTTTTTCGTATTTAATATTTGACCACCACCGAGTTCAGCTTTGAAAAAAGCTGAGCTTCGCGTGTCTAATTTCAGGTATGTACGTTTGAAATTCGAATTTTTCAAGGCACGTTTTAGTCCCTACGGCCGCCCCTTGTACTCCTTAAAATCAACGTAAAATACGGACGCCCAGCGTTAGAGCAAGCAGTGTCCAGGATGTGCGCAATCGAACGTTGGGCAAAACGATCGACTCGACAACTGGGTCAAATCGCAGCAATATGTGTCCGTCTGATCGACGACTTTTTGAAGGCGGCGAATGGTTTCAGTGTTGATATACTCAACAAAACAAAACACGCTTCTGTCGTAAGAGGTTGTTATCTTTCCTATCCGGGAATTCATTAACTGGACTATGAAAAAAGACAGGGTCCTGAAAATAAGGTGGGGGGGGGGGGGGGGAGGAAGTGTGATCGAAGAACGCCGGTTCGATACATAAGCGCTTCCTGAAAGTCCCAGTTGATTGCTTTTAAACTGTCTCGCAACGCTGCAACGACCGTTCTTTTTTCTTGATGTGATTTTTGTCATCCGAGAGCCTACCACGTAGGAGGGCGACTGTAACGGCTTCCAATTCGTATGAAGATTGGCTTTACGTAACTGCACGCTTTGAATGCCAGAAAAAAAGGTCTATGGGGTGGAAGTTTTGATATTTTAGCAAAAAGGGTTTTAGATAAATTTACGAAAAACATGACGCAATTTCCAAGACCGTTTCACTCTTAAAGGGCGCGTGCAGGCGTCAACGTTATAAGCTTTAGAATAGGGTACTGAACGTCAGGCATGTTAGAGAGCCGTTTATTTCACACGGTGCGATTTCGAAGTTCTTGTAGCGGGGTGATAAACGAATCAAAAATAACGAAAAAGCATATACTGGAAATAGAACAAAGAACTACTTTAAAAAAAAAAAGAAGTTACCTTTTTTTTTGGAGAGAGTTGGGAAACGAAAGGACACAACATCACGAATCTTCAGATTCGTGTTGTCCTGTCCTTCTGTTTCCCGATTCTCTAGGGTTAAACAATTTCACTTTTCTTTCCACCTCGCCTGTACCCTTGCAGTAACTTAACAAAACAAAAACAGTAATTCCTTGTCGTCTTGGAAGGCGAACTAATAAACAGCTGGCGACGTGATTTTAGAAACACCCTGACGCCTTACCTGCGTAGAGTCTTTACATCTAAGCGCGTGGTATGTCAAAGAGAATATGACGAGACACAGAAAAGAGTTTGATAAATATCACCTAGATTGATCAAACCCGCTGAACTAAAATTAGGGCGCCATCGCAGTGAGATCGAGCACGGGCGCCGATTGGACCCGAGTAATGCGTTTGCGCTCGACTGGATCTCGTGTCCAATCAACGCGTCGAAAGACGCTCGGCATCGTGCTCGCGGGCCTAATTGCTGAGGTCGCGCAATTCCTAGCGTGATGACGTTACGTGAAGGTTAAAAAGGTGGTTCACAAGATTCGAATGTTCTATAGGTGGTTTGGTTTTACGCGAAAATACGATTCAGGTACTGACAATGCGGAAGTATAACGTCGTGGTTATTATCCTTGAACATGTCGCGTTTCGAGCCATGATCGTATTGAGGCCGATTCGTAAACACTATGCATGGTCTTGCATGTCTCGCCATTCGCTCGATGCAACCCGCAGATAGCAGTGTTGACCCAACATGTCTATGGTCAACGACACTTCAAGAACAAACAGTTCAAGACAAAGGCTACCTTTTAATCCACTGCGCTTGTCGAACGCGTTCGAACGCGAAAACCAAACACCCGACGCCGGTGTTCCGCGTCCTTACGCGTTCGACGAGTGGAAACAAAGGCTCCTAGCTTTTAGTCTCCCCACTAATCTGTCCAATCAGAGCTCGGCGTTCCGACGTCCCCACGCGCACTTGTCTCCTCCTCTCCCTCACTTTCTCGGTACGTAGGACACCAAAGTCAAGCAGAAAGCCTTTCAGAATAGACGTTTTCGGCGTCAACTACCTCTGCTGTAGTCATAGATATGGTGAGAGAATAGAATGCCCCAACATTCGTTGAAGATCAAAGACGACGACAACAAAAGGGACCGGTCGGAACACGAACTTTGAAACACTAACACCATGTCGTAAACATCACACAATTAGTGCACTTTTTTAAAGTCATCTTTTCACAGTAGAGAACGTCTCCTACAAAAAAAACAACATATATCGTTTGTTAAAGGTACCTGAAAAGAAGACTCGCCCTTGAACGAAAGTCTAACGATGGAGAAATTTAGCAAACAAGAAGAAATTTCTCTCATCCAATGGCTTATGCTTCTGTTCTTATTTCCCCGGTTGCACGCACGCAATTTAAAGCGCATCTCGTGCTATAGATGTCATGGACTGTCGAACAGACAAAATACAACTCCACTTTTTCAAGACGGGGAAACGTTAGGAAAATGCAGCTGAAAAAGGCATGGGTAGTTTCTTGTTATTCCCGTCTACGTATAGTTACCACACTTAACGCTGTTTTTGCTATAAAACAAAATGCGGTATAGTAAAATTTCCTTTCCCTCTACTTGACATTCACTCTGAAGCAATATTTGTTTTATTTGTTGAAAGCCGTGCATTTTTTCGGTACTGTATTATGTTCTTGTTTATGTGGATACCCCTCCTGCTTCGGCCTTAACTGGTCCTTTGTATCCTCTAAATAAAAAGAAATATCAGAGAAGAATCAATTGGTGGATTCTTGGGGAATGCGTAAGCGTGACCCTTGGAAACGCCAAGGGTGACGCTAACGCATTTGGTAAACGCTGACGTTGACCACTTCATTTTTCTTTTTTAGCTTTCTCTTGTGCTTCCTCTATTTTTTGCTGCCTCTTTTTGGCCTCGTTACGAGGTCAGTGTTAGAGTTTTCTAAAGGGAGACGCGTGTGGCGCTTCCATGCTAATGGATGCCTTAAGAATCCACCAATGGATCTTCCTGTAATCGTTTTTTTCAACCCTTTTCTGGACTTTTCCTGTCAGAGTACTTCGCCGCCCTTGGATACGGTCATCAATATCACTCGTGGAAAGAACCACATCCCTACGACTCGTGGAAGGAACCGCATCGTTATCACTCGTAGAAGGAACGCACCCATCTGTTTAACTACACACACACGTCACAGCCCACGCAGCGCTACTACGGAAACCCAGAGCGAAGAACAACCGGCGACGGCAGAGCGACAATTGAGCACACCCGCATTCCACCGCACCGCTGCGCAACACGTCCTCTATAACAAAGACGTAGTACTGAATGAAACGGCATCATCGGAGGAGACCAACGCAGGGCATAGATAGGACAAGGCGATTGTGTCGACGTTCGGCTACAACTTGACTCGAAGCCAAGCGCTCGCAGCACTCGTTTCCAATCTATGTCCAGCGTTGGCCTTCTCTGCTGACGCCCTCTCATTCAGTACTACGGCTTTGTTATCTGGGAGGTGTTGCGCCCCGCCTCCTCCTCTCTGGCTCGCGTCAGCTGTGCACGTGACTTTGACGACAACGAAAGAGCTCGTTTGGCGAACATTCCCGGCAATGGCTGTCAGTTTATCAGTGCCAGACAGAGAGGAAAAGCTTGACGCGTGCTGTCGTCAGCGCTTCGGACCAATGGGAGCGTCGCAGGCGTCACCATCTCCTTCTCCCCCTCTACCCGGCGCTGACAAACGAAAGATACCACCGGGTTTTAGTCAAATCGAACGTTCTAATGCTAAAGCATTAAAAGCGAAGCTTATGCAACAAGGCCCAAGACCTGGGTCCTGAAATTGTCTCAAAAATGGAGCCCAGCGGGGCCGCTTTGCGACCAAGAAGTCATATAGACAACACGGCTTTCGAAAACTTAAATCAGCCAGGAAGCAAATAACAGAAAATGTGACACCGGAAACATTATAGCACTGCCATATAACATCTCCACCCGTCTTATAAAGAAAAACAAGTTGTTGTCTCTCAAACAACTTTTTTTTTCGCCGCAAAAATTTCTAAAGTTGCAAGCTTAGAATAACTAATCTATCATCAAGCAACTATAAACCCTACCGAATAACCCAGTATAACTTTCTACCATCTGGATTATGAAAGAGGAAATCTAAATGGAATTGTTTCTGGAATCCTGAAATTCAGATTGCAGACTAAGGAATAATATGTGAAAACCTGAAATCCAGATACAAACCGGATAGATTCCAGTTTCATAATCCAGAGAGCAAATTTTTATATTGGATTCTTTGGTATGGCATCTATTTGTAATATTTGTTTTTTGTGGTGTAGCTGTAGCTTTTTATGTTATGACATGCCACTGACGTAGTACATCAGTGACACGTAACAAGTTCACGAGTTACTAGAATAGTTACTTTCATGTATCTATGAAAATCGGCACAAAAATATAATCTGGAATTTGTGAAAGTGCAACATATCTCGAGTAGATGTCTCAAATAGACCATTGATCTTATTCATTATCAGTCACTTGTTGAGGTATGTTGCTTTGTGACAATACCAACCTGGGGCTCTATTCTGGTCACTTTGTGAAAAAATTGACCAGGAACCCGGCAGTCGTGATGGCGGGCGAAGCGTTTGACCTTGGCGCCGGCAACTCACGGCGGTCGAATTCCTCACCGATTTTATCGCTAAGTGTCCAGATTGGAGCACCTGTATAGTTCGCCACCAAAGCCGATGTCATCTTAGTTTTGCTATACAGGGTGTTTTTTTTTAACTGCACCAAATTTTTAAATAAAGGGGGGAAAAGTTTTATGAATGCGGTTTTCACTGCGTGTTTATATGGCTCGGCGGACATTAGATGGGAATATAACCATCACTATTATCAGACTAATTAACTAAAATCCGTTAATTAACTTTTAATTACTGTAATTAGGATATATGTTTATACTACGAACTTTGAGGCAGTCATATGCCAAGACTGTTCCATTTTGTAGAATTCGCGTAAGCAGCTTGTGTACCGCGATATTCGTCCACGAATTTCGCACTTTTATCCGGCTAATGTAGCAAAGTTCGGCTATAGTGGCCACTTTCGTGGGTTTGCCGAATTGAGTGGATAAAAGCCGGATTAAGTAAAAACTTCGGGGGCAGATATCTTGGAACACAGGCACATTACGCGAATTCTACCAAATGGAACAGTCTTGGCATATGACTGCCTCAAAGTTTGTAATATAAACATATATCCTAATTACAGTAATTAAAAAGTTAATTAACGGATTTTGGTTAATTAGTTTGATAATAGTGATGGTTATATTCCCATCTAATGTCCGCCAAGCCATATAAACCCGCAGTGAAAACCGCATTCATAAAACGTTTACCCCCTTTATTTAAAAATTTGGTGCAGTTAAAAAAAAACACCCTGTATATTGCTACTTCAGTTTTATTTGTCTTTTACGTGTCCCGGAATTTCATCCCAAATTTGTAGGACATTTTCAGTTCCACGTTGCCTGCATGCATCCGTAGTTGGACTATAATGTTCCTACTAATTAATTGTTAGAATTTATAAAAAAGATGGAAATGTTAGCTAATTATCACACGCACTCAAAGTAAACGGCAAAAATTGCTCCCACAATCTTGGAAACTTCAATTCACGGGAAAGCCGTAGCCGAAGCGTTTGTTTTGTTAACTTTTGATTTCGCTTTGCACATTTTTATGCACGCAATAAAACCTTTATAAGAGAACTTATAACAGTTATAATATCACGTGTAAGTACTGGTAATGGTCTTTCATCCACTTGTCTTTGCTGTTAGAAGTGGCTTTGTTAAACGGTTCATTATTATTTTCTTTATTTCACCTTACGATGGACCCCTACGGACGCTACGGGCCATTATGGTTAGTTCATGACTGCTATCGCATCACGTGACATCCCCAACGTGACATTGAATCACGTGACCACGCGCCTCGCCCGTCGCTGCGATCCTCCCGGAGACCACTTGACACACACAGGTCATTGGATTGGCATCGACGAGCCGTTCTGCGGTGCATCAGGTGAAATATATAGTATAGGTTTATCTAGGGATGGGCGTCTATTAAAAATTGTAACCCGATTAATCGCCACCCTTTAATCGATTAATCGGTTGCGTTGATTTTTATAACATATTAAAAAGAATGCAACAACTCGTCTTGCCTTTGAAGGCTTATTTTACTCTCTGGTACACGGCCCAAAGGACGTTTCCAATTGATGATACATATAGTTCAAAATAGTATTTAGTGGCACTTGTTCAACTTGTTCAACCATTCAAATACTCACATATTTTTGCTCAAGCTCCGAAGACAAAGAGGTTTGTCCACACTCTCCGGCAGGAGCGAGTTCCTTTGTTTGTTCACGATCATGCCTGCTGCACTTAAGAGATGCTCACACGGCGTTGAGGTGGCTGGAACGCACATCACCCTCTTAACGATTTGCACTAGCTCGGGAAGGAGAGAGCCCTGTGCTCGCCACCACTGCAATGGGTCCAGGTCATCTTCTGTTACTTCTGGCAGCGAACGATAAAGTGACGCTCGGCAGGAGACTGAAACTTCTTCGCTTTCCTCCGACAAGGCGTGTTTTCTTTTTTTTTCTTTTGTGTGTTGTCACGATGAGTGTCCGTTGACACACGTGCTAGCTGAGAAAGCTCTTGCCACACGTGTTCTCGGCGATCTTTGTCGATACAAGCGAGGCTCTTGAACCGAGGGTCGAGACACGTCGCCATCTCGAAATCGTTGTAGTGCGGCCACGCGCTTAACCTCTCATCGATTGAATCCACCAACATGGCCTTGAAGCGGTAGATGAAGCCGAGGTCACAGTCGTTTATTCTCATTTTATTCTTCAGCAGCTTTATGGCTGAAATGAGGACGGACCGTGTTACATACTTGTCTCCTCCAAGGAGCTCCCTTACCCCAAGAAGGGGTGTGAAAGCCTCCCTAAGTTGCTCTAGCATGTCCCAGTCGACGTCTGTGAGGCGGAGAACGGTCGCTTTGCTCGCACTGTCGTCCTCCATGGCGCGGTGCAAGGGCTCCTTCAGTTCTTGCAGGCTGTTTATCATTATGTGGGTGCTGTTCCATCGCGTGGCGATATCTTGCTGAAGTTTTTTTGTTTTTTTTTCGGAGCTCCAAGATCAGATCCGTGCTTTGAAAGGGCGGCCTGGTGGTTCGAACTGTGCTTAAAATGACCCTCAGTACGGCGACAGGCGGCCAGTAGTCGCTCCACTCCTGTCACGCTGAGCGCCTTGTGGATGCACAGCTGCAACGTATGTGCTGCGCACTCCAGACTCTGGAAGTTCGCTTTTGCTACACCACGACAAATGTTCCGCGCGTTATCGGTGCACACAGCTTCCAGCTTCTGATCAATTTCCCACGCCATAGCAGCCTCCAAAACCTCACAAGCACATTGTTCTGCTGTGTGGCGTTCCGGTACGTGTCTCACCTGTAGCGTTGCGGATCGGAGCACCCAGTCATCGTCAATCCAATGCGCCGTTACGCCAAGGTAGGCATCATTGGCAATTGAGGTCCAGAAGTCAGCCGTTAAGCTGATGAAGCTAGTTGCCGAAAGTTCTGCTTGAAGACACTCTCTTTTGGTGCTGTACAGGGTGTCCCCCCTAGCACTCAATGCGCGACGCGAAGGCAGCTGGTATGACGTAGAGCTTAAGGCTATCTGAAGCGCATTCTTCAGTCCTCGGTCTTCAACAATGTTCAGTGGCCGGCTTGCAGAAACAAACCAAGAAGTAAGGGCTTGGGCGATGCTTTCTTCTTTTTTTTTTTTTAGAGAAAGGGGCCTTGATGAGAAGGTGTCGATTGTTGTATGCGTTTCTGCAGATGATCCTTGCTGCAGCGGCATACTTAAGTGCTTCTCTCGTAGGTGATACTGAAGCGAAGTTACGCGTCTACTGTACGAAAACGCCTTTTTTGCAGATGAGGCAGTGGACTTCCTTCAAGTTAAGAACTTCACGGCTGGAGTTTACTTATACTCACAAACTCGTCCATTTTTTACAGGCCGAATACTGGAAAAAGCAACAATGGCGTTGTTAGCTTCCCAGCTTGTTTGTCTGCTTGTTTGACTTGCCTGGGCAGGATGTGTAATAGATCCTGAACACGTGACGTTTGCGGTCACGCGGGGATCAATTGCGGGCCCGGCCTGTTTGTCTGGCCTCGGCAGAACGGTAATGTATATCCTCGAAAACGTGACGCTTCGCGAGAGCGCGAGAATTTAACTTTGTCCATAGCACCTGGCTGGGAACGGAAAACCGCTCGGGACAGAACGACCGGATGCATGCCCCGCAGCGTTTTCCTTCGGAGGGGGGGGGGGGGGGGGGGGGCATGATTTACTTTTAATTTGGGCAGGTCGTCCAGGATAGAGCCGTGCGCGCGTCCAATCGACTGCTTTTTGGGTACTGATTAAAATACCGATTAACCGGTTCAAAAAATTGCTCGTATTTAAAGCCTTAATCGATAAATCGGAAGGTTACTCGATCAATTGCCCAAACCTAGGTTTATCTACGTTCGCAAATACTAAAACTAGGAACGTCCTAAATTTATCTTGATGCAGTCAAAATGTTATACGAATTTAATAGCACACAACCACTGGGAATGGAAAAGTGATCGCTGTTTTCTGCCATTGAGGTCAGCGGCAAACAATAAAAGAGTAAACTAAAAATAAATCCCAATGCCTAGTATATAAAACAAAAAGAAAAAACAGGCTTTTGGAATTGAGAATCAATCGGGAAACCGCACTTTGCAATCTGGAACTGCATCTTTGCATATGGTTTTATTTTTTTTTATTTTTTAATACCAAGGACGTATCCAACTATGGTTACCATCTCACAGTGGTATAAAGTTACTAGCAATTCAAAATGTCTTGCTTCTAAGGAATGTGAACATTTATGTTTATTTTCGCACCGAAAATAGCTGGGCTATTCTTGGAAACTGAAAGAAGCCGCGAGAAAGGCGAATATCAGCATTTATATAGGATTCGTTTCGATGTTGACTTTTCCATTTGCGTATGATAGCACGAGAAAGGTAGTGTACACAGAATGTAGCCTAAAAACGACCATGGATAAATTTGTGACCTGAATATATCCGCTCATATCAACGAAGAAAACGAAGCTATCTTTAATCAATTTGGAAGAATGACTATTTTTGGAGGAAGCTTCTTTTTTTTTTTTGCAAATCTTTATGGTGCCTTGATTTCGAAGTTTGTTTTTATATCAAGCTCCGCAAATATTTTATTAGAATATTAAGGTGTGCGTTTATCCTTTTACTATCAATATATAAGCAAAGACGGGTCAATAGAAAAAGTTCAAAACATTTCGACTGCTGGCCCTTGGGCGATCGGGCGTGGTCGTGAAAATATTGCTTTTTATTTATCAAAATTGAACGGAACACCTGGACACACAAGAAAAAGAATCAGTGCACATTGAAAGTTTTTGAGTGAAAATGTATGTACGTCATTATATCATACAAATGAAGAGCACTGTGGCTTTTCCCCCGCCCCCTCCATTGCCTTAGCGGTGGTAAATACAGATCGATTCAGTTCAATTTAATATTGGGTGCTTAGTATATCGTACTGATTCCGAATTCTTTCGACATGAAGCGAAAACGTGAGGCATACACTTCAGAAGAAAATTCGATGTACCGAGTGAGTTCCTGAAAATAAAACCCGGTTTTTAGGCCCGCATATATAAACCACGCAACGCAGAGAGCTGAAAAGCTAAGCGAAAGGGATGCTAGTTGTGGTGATAAAATGCGAAAGTTCGAGAAAAAAAATTATCTACGAGCCGACGTCCAATTAAGCCTAATTTGCATGATACCGACTTTTGAGGTTGTGGGCGCCTGTAGCATTTATTTCAGGGGAAAAACAAACAAACAAACAAGTTGTCAGTTAAAAAGACAATATAATTTTCTTTATTCCTGACAAGATTTTTTTTTTTTCACTGACACAACTGCAATACACGCCCACAATCTCAAGTTTCAATGTAATGAGTATTAGCTCTTGGTTTACGCATCGGATTATAGAACATTTTTGTTTCACTTTTGTATCTTTGATCAAGGTAATTCCATGTGCTAAAACTTGCGCATGTTATCACCACGGCTAGCTTCACATCACCTTGTCTGATTGTCTCGGTCTCGCCCTGTATAGTTAGCTAGGTTTAGCGATATAGGTAGAGTCCCCAATAGCTTCAGAAACGCAGGGCGTGGTTAACTTTCCAGCATCACATTATCTCTCTGCAGCCAATGAGATTCCGGAATTAGTCGATAAGACCGCCGGGGTACCAATTGCGAAGCGAGAAACCTGAACGTAATGCGGAGCGCAAGTTCGCCTGCTTCTTGACAGGGCTTGCAAGGATGTCAGAATGCCGAACTCTTATTGGTTTATTAAAAAAAAATGACCGCATCTCCACGTGGTGAATGATGTTGAATGGGGCGAAGCTCTGGCGGTGCTGATGATACTGATTTTATTGTTCATTGGTAGTGCTGATGGTGCTGATTTTTGTTTATTGCTCATAGGTAGTGCTGACTTCCGGGCGTTCGTTTCGACTTCATTATTACTGCTTTATGGTCGGTGAAATGCAGAGCCAGTGGTTCTTCTAGCGGATCAGCTTGGATCCGCTAGGAGCCGTGGGAACGCATCTCCACCGCTTAAGTCAACGGTCCATGTCAGAAAGAGAATGTGTGGTATGGAACGTGGTTATATACGCATTTGAGCATTTGACCGCAGCGCCCTCTCGTCTATAAACGTTGAGCCAATGCATGCAAAGTTTAACGCGATTATCTACGCATTTGACCGCAGCGCCCTCTCCTGTATAGACGTTGAGCGGCTACATGCAACGTTTCATCCATGACATCCCCAGCTCTTGAGTTACTACCTAATCTCAGAGCCCCCTACTCCTCCCGCAGTCGTTGCCGAGTGGTTAAGGCGATGGACTAGAAATCCATCGGGGTCTCCCCGCACAGGTTCGAATCCTGTCGACTGCGCAAACATTTTTTTTTCTTTTTTTAAGAAGACAGATGGGATGGCAATCGATTTGAGCACGGACGGACGGACAAGGCTATACCCTAAGAAGCTTCGCCCCTAAAAAAAAGTTGCTAGACTTCAAGGCATCTCGCATTGAGGTCTACTTGCTATCCTTTCGATCAAAGCCAATCAGAGCTCGGCGCCGCTCTGACGTCAAGGCAACTCCCACGCAAGAAGCAGACGAGTTGCTCTCCGCATAAGCCGCGCTCTTCCTTTCTTAAACTGGCAGTGACTATGCAGCCTAAACTATGAGAATGATTGAAAAAGTAGTCCTACGGCTGACAAAGAAGGAGTAAAACGAACTAATGATGAAGGAAAACGAGGGTTAACACGAACTAGAAAAAAAAGTTTCTGCGTTTTTATTTATTTTTTTTTTACGTATACGAGGTTTTGTTGAGACTGCTGTTCAAATACATTTAATTATTTTACCACTATTCGGGGAAGAATAATGGTTCACAAATGTCCATTCCCTTCGCGGTTACTGTACAAATATTTCTGGATGTATGTTCGTTTATTTTTTTCTCAGAAAGGGCAGCACTCCTTTGCCTTGTTCGCATATATCCCGCCAGTTTATTTGAAATGTGTTCGATAGGTACGTTGAAAGTAAGTAAGTTTATGAGCATCTGTGACTTTTCTTCGTTCAGCGTTACAGGAGATGGTTTCTGGAAGCAAGAAGAAAGCAGTCCAACAAATATCATCATTATCATTTATTTTCCATTATAATCGCTTCTTGGAGGACATTACGCAAGGGGAGACAATGCAACACTATAATTCTAACGTGAAAATAGACACAAAACAAAACACAACTACAAACATACCAATGCATTCGGGTAACAACAGGCAGTCACCCATAGGTGAAATAAACGAAACAATGATCATACAAAGTTACAATGAAAAAAGCTGTACTGTAAAACTTTTTTTTTTTAATTTTTTTTGCGTCATACATTTCAAGATTAACGTGTGTTTCATTAGTATGAGGAGAATTCGGAGTCAATTAAAGCAAGAATCAATATGCTTTCCTGATAAGAAAGTGGTCGTTCTGTTTCTTGCTTATTCTACAGAATGACGTATACTTTAAATGATTCGCACGACACGAGTTAGATTGATCTAAAATCAATTCCACATTTTTTTAATATAAAAAATGCATACGGTTAAACCCGGGAAAAGTATAAATTATCACTTGTTCGATTTTCCTTGCCGCTGCCCGCCTTTGAGAATGACACAACGCACCGGTTTCAAAGGCGTGATCATTACGAAATAGAAGGAAAATCTTGCGACAGATAGGGAAGTTGCAAGGTTAATTTGCCTAATCAAACAAATGTTAAAATTTGACCTAAATGAGTTAGAGAAACAAAAAGGAAGTTCCTCTAATTGGAGGGACCATGCATATTCTTCTTTCAGGAACGATTAGGTGAATTTTTATTCGTTATTTGCGTTTCAGCTTTCTCAACCTCTAATTTAACAACCTGATTAGCCGTCGAGCGATAACATAAGACGGTCGGGACCCACCACGCCTTGCATTTCTGAAGCAGTGAGTAATTCTGTAGTGTCCCCCGGATTACACAGGTGATCGTAGGGGTTCACTGTGCGTAGCGGATTGACTCAGCCTGCTAATGATGCTACTCTAACTGACCGTTTAAGATAAGAATTGCAGCGCATGGTACACGTCCCGAGCATCTTATCATCGTCCCTCAGCCAATGGAATTGCTGCATTAGCAGATAAGACAGCTGAAGAACAAATTACGAAGCTAGAAAAGTGTTAGCATATTAAGCCACACCCCTCGTTTCTTCAGCTCTCAGTGAATGCACTAACTGCCATCGATGTGCAAACGAAGATCTTAATTAAAAACTTCGTCAGCGCGTCACAAGCCTTATAAGGTCACTGCTTCACCCACCCGTCATACCCACGTTTGCAATTTGCACGCTTTCCTTTATATAAGCCGGCAAATCGTTAGCAGCGCGAACGTTCATTAGACGGCAATGGCAGACGCTCGAGCTCTCTTCAGGGGACAGGATGACGGGAGAGAGTGAGATCTTTGCTCGTGGAGTTCGTTTACCCTGGCGCAAACTCCAAACGGCTTTGTCCAGCCTCCGAAAAACATGGCGTATAGTAAACAATGCGCCTAAAGGAAGCTCGCTACGGGTCTATTCTCGAGGTGTATTTAGAAGCATGTTCACAAACGTGTCCCCCCCCCCCCCCCCCCCCCTCCGAAGTCGGCTGATGGTAATAGGTACGGTGCATGAGGACGCATGTACAGCGCGTGTATTCGTGTCGTGCCCTTAAGTAGTGTTGACTTAAAAAAAAAAATATTTATACTTTTAATGTGCCTATTTTAGGAAGGGAGGGGAATCGGTGTAAGGGGGGGGGGGCTGTGAAATTTAGAGCTGGACACTTAAATTTTTTTCTTTTGTTTTCTTTTACGTAGTTTTGTGTTTTCTGTGCTTTTTTTTTCTTTTTGAATTGTCGATTTTATGTCTTTACGGTATTATATATTGACGTGCTTCGTGTTCATAGGCCATTCTATTATCGTGTACACGGGGTTAAAAAGATCTTTTAACTTTCGAAAAGGCCTATGCCCGTATGTCTGCGTTAAAATTATTTATATAGAAGAATATTAACGCAAAAAAAATATTTCAAAATTTACTTTTTTATTTTTGTGATTCGTCACGTAATTTGCTTGGTTATGTTTGTTAAAACATTCCGGAGCAAAAAAAACATAATATCTATATATATATATATATATATATATATATATATATATATATATATATATATAATATATATATATATATATATATATATATATATATATATATATATATATATATATATATATATATATTGTTGAAAGCACATCGGTTGAAGATTTTACATAAGGAGTCACATAAAAACATTTGAAATCATAAATTAGAATCGGCTGGCTAATGATGTCCCATAAGACGTCACATAAAAATATTTGAAAATATAAATGGGAATTGGCTATCCGGGCATGCATTCAAATAAATTGAAATACAGGGTGTTTCCGAAAAATATTTTCAGGTTTTTTTTTTTTTCGCCGTAAAAATGAACTACGCGTCGCCGAATGCTCATTCTCCGCCCCAAGGTAGCGCTAGAGGTCCGAATCAGGTACCAAAGTGTCAGCGCGAAACAATATTTTATTCAAAAGTTATAAATTATTTTCTGAAAATGTCAATGGGAAAATGGGGGCTGACAGAGCTTTCGAATACATAGCGCTCTATGGCGACAGAAACCAAAAACGGGAGAAAAAGGGCCCCATTTTCCCCCATTAAAATTTTTAGAAAATCACTTACAACTTTTGAATAAACTATCGGTTCGTGCTGAAACTTTGGCATATGGTTCTGACTTTCAGCGCTATCTTTCGGCGGAGAATGAGCGTTCGGCCATGCACAGTTTATTTTTGTGGCGAAAGAAACACTGAAAACTTCTTTCTTTTTTTTTTTTTTAACACCCTGTATATAAACGTTTAGTATACCTTAGTACTTTAGGTCTACAATTATGTGTGGCACGTACAACTTCTTCGAGAAATAATACGTCGCAAAAATATATTTTGCAAAATAAATATATGCGAACGCATTAACAATTTTGATTAAAGTACCACATAACTTTGCGCATGCGCACAACAAAAAAAAAACAAATTTTTAAGTGCGTAGAGCACACCTACCCAAAACCCTATAAAGCCGCCCCACGAAAGGTAGCCGCGTTAAAAAAAGGCTCTCATTCTTTCGTCGCGGACACACCGCAAAACATTGAGCCTGGCTGTGGACCCAAATTCCGTCCCTGACCTACTTTGCATGACCGAACTTCCCAGTTTTTTTTTTAATTACCCGCGGAATGCATACGCAGGAGCCGCTGGCCCAACAGAAGGCAATCTCGCATCGCAGCACAATCCCAGGCAAATCGTGGTTTTTGAGCCCGCTAACGGATTTTGTTAACGCCAACATAGATTGTACTAAACAAACTGCTCTCTTCGGCATCGGGGCTCTGTGCAGGTCAGAGGTGCCATCGCATCCCCTTTCCGCAACTTTTACTTGCTTCAGGATAGAAGAAAATGCTTGTGTTTTTTTTTTTATTAATCATTTTATAACGCGTCCGGTAAGCGAGCAGAGTCATGTATCAAAGGACAGGAAGCTGACCTTGCGCGCACCCGCGCAATTTTTCCTACCCAACCTGTTATTTAGAGTCGTAAGTTAGGATTTAGTCTTCTATGTCGCCCGAGCAGACCGCTGCAGTCGTTTAAAATCGCAGAGGCGGAAGCCAGATAAGCACGCGGGCTTGTAACAAATGTGTCGGGCGGAGCTGACTTTTTTTTTTCTCAATATTTATTTTTTAACCAGAACACGCAAACGCGTGCGCGACATTGACCATGTAAATGTTTTTGTAAGCCTTTTCCAAAATTTTTTTTTAAGGCACGTCTCAATTTCTCCGTTGTCAAGGTAGAATCTTCCAAATGATTAGCAGGCTCGAACTAAGATTGTGTCTATAGTGTAATCGAGGTGATAAAGACACTGCACCTACACTGCGAGACGAGGTTAGCTGCGAACGTGACATTTCCAATTTCGGGGGGCGTTAGTTCAACGGGGATATGGCCGGTATCAAGCCTACGACTCTGCTCTGGCGCTGCTACCGTGACGGAAAGCAGCGTCCCCTCAGCAGCGTGACGGCCGAGCCGCGCGTTTGTCCCCATCGCCCATCCATCAAAGTGTCCTGGACGTTGAAAAAACAAATATGTCGAGGAAACCGGTGTCTAATGTTTCGAGTTATTGCGTTTCCTGGCAGTTGGTTGTGGGAGGATGGGCGAAAAAAAAAAAAAAAGCCAACGGCCGCAAGCGTCGCTGCCTTCGAGGCATCCGTATACTAGAAATAATGCATTTAGAAGAACAATGCTCGCCCGAGCGTTGTCGCGTGGCAAAGTGAAGACGCTTGCAGACGATCGAAGCGTTCGCCTCTTCCTTGCACCTCGTATTACAAACCCGGCCCATACACCACGTGACCTATATCAAGCGGTCGAAAACACTCTCAAATCTCGGCACACTGCATCTGTCGACTTTCTGCCGACTGAAAGGCTGCAGAGAAAGCGAAAGCGAAACACTCGTCTGCTGTATCCATCTTGGGTGCTGCGACGCCCGTCACCATGGCAACGGACAGCGGCGTCACAGAAACGTGTCATGACCCGCCGGGAATCGTTGGGAAAATTATCAAGGTAAACACTCTCGTACCAAGCACCTCAATCATAGTTGCGTCGTACTCAGGAAACCCTTGAGATCTATTATTTGGTATGGTTATTATCTAGTATTTATTTTCCGAGAATGAGTCCAAATGAGTTTAATAGTAGTCATTACTGGTCGACGCTTGTCGCTAAAAAAACAAGCAGGCAGTTTACATCGCTTTCTCGGGGATTGTTACATCAAGCTCCGGAACATTGTACTAAGTCAAATACAGCAAAAAAAAAAGTATTGACAAAGGCAGGTGAGCCGGCGTAAGTGAATTGATATGGGCTAAACTCATTCGCGCATTGGCGCGAAAGCGCGTACGTATTTCAAGTGTCAATATGTCCTTGGCGATCCTTTCTCGTGTCGACTGAATGCATTTCGAAAATACTTTGAAGGGGGACGTTCGCATTTCGAGATTCTTCAAGGAGTTTTTCCTGAATGCAATTAGTTTTACATTTTATGCCTTGTTTATATATATTATATATATATATATATATATATATATATAATTCTTTATTAAACTATGTTACCATTTATTCATACAGCAGTCTGTGTTTTAATTAGTCACCGATTAGAATATTAATCATAATCTAAAATAATAATAAAAAATGTCAGACACTTAGCGATTCGTCTGCTGACACTCAGAGGCTTCCAGAAGGTTACTTTTTAAGTGCGTAGAAGTGTGTTAACCGGCCACATATTCTTGCATAATATAGGCTACCTTCGTAAATATGGGACCACTGCCAAATTGCGTAATTAACGAAACAAGCACTTCGGTTTTCCTCGTCCTACAAAACAGTAACCTGACCCCCTTAGTCAGCGCTTCCTCTCAAACACACACACTGTGATATAAAGGAAGACTGACGACCAAAAAAAAAATCATTAATCTTCCTATTTCTTGTTTTATCCCACGCTGGACCAACGACGACCCTCCGAGCCATCGAAGCAAACCCAACGCCGCGTGAGTGTCACGTGACCTTGAAAAGCCAGGTAGCGACGTGCCAGGCGCATGGTCACGTGACACGTCCGCAAAGCTGGATTGGCTAAGAGTGACTCGTAACGTCCGCTCCGGTTCATTGTAAGGAGAAACAGAGTACACTGCGCGTCTTCTTTACTTAGTGTGGTTCGCCGAAGCTCTGGTAATGTGGATGCGGAAGCATATTGTGTCCGAATAACTCTAAGCTTCAGGCTTCAAGCTAGGCATCGTGCTCGTTTTCAGAAGAACGCTCTGAAGGTTCCATTTATGCAGGAAGCGTGGCCCCGAGGCGGAAGGAACGGAAACTGGTCGGAGACCAGGGTATCGAGGTCAAGTCTGCAATCCGTCTTCGTCGCACGAAGGAAGCTCACTGATAGGAAGGACCGAATCGGGGGGTGGGGCTATGATTATGCAGGATGTTGTAATACAGTTGAGCTCAGTCAGGGTTCTAGGGCAACATTCGGGGCAAGAGTAACAGAAGAAACGCGGGGAAGAGTTTCCATTTTGGCGTCCACTTATTGCAATGATTTTGATAACAAATTTTTTGTTTAGAACTTGTAAAAACGGAGATGGTTATGAATGTCGGCAAGTAAAGTTGACCTAAATGGTAGAATTATCGCGAATGCCAGCTGGGGAGAAGTTATACTTAAAACTCCAAGAGCCGAGAGAACGCGAAGGCTCAGCAATTTGTCAGTAGGGCATAAAATTTATACTGCGAAACGAACAGCAGAGGTCGTAACATGGCGTAGCAAGAAATACTATTTCGGGATTGCGTCCTGCGGTGGTGGAATTTGCATATAGGAATTAAAAAGGACGACCCATTGCCCTTCAAGGACGATACGTGGAAAGCTCTATTTCTGACAAAATATATAGAGGAGACTTAACGACAGGGGCTGGTCGTGCAGTACTCAGCGATCCCAAATAGACCAGCTGAGCGTGTGGCTTCGCGTACCTGCTGCGACACCTGCCGGGAGAGGCCGTGAAATCTGGTGTCGCGAGTCGCCGCACATGCGCGTAGCTGAGCCAAGTAGTCAGAGGCTGTCCGCGCTCGAGGAAGAACCCCCGGTAGGTGATTACTACAAAGCGAGAATCTCAAGCTTAACCGCTTTTTTCTAATTATCGCGTGACACTCGCAATTTTTATCTGTCCTTCAAGATGTGAACTTATATTTCCCCCAAAATATAAGCAAACAGTTAAAAAGGAAGACATTTTTTTTTATTTTCAGTCTACAAAAAGGACACACGTGCCATGACACTACACATTTATTTAGCATGAACAGTGAGGTCACTGCGAGCGGTGGTCACTTTTTTACAGCTGTAACCTTTGGAAACAGATAAATGTTTACGCACTGCAAAGAAAAATAAAATACTGTCATGTTGTAAACTCATGGCCGCCAGCGTCGGTCAGCTATCAGGGCTTGTGCACCGAGCACTAATAGTCGCTGAGTGCTCGGCTCAGCTGTGCGCATCTGCAACTCGCGACACCAGATAGACCGCTTCTCCTGACAGATGGCGCCACGGGTACGGGAGGCCACGCGCTCCCCTGGATCATTGCGTTTCGTTGAGCACTGTACGTCGGCTTTGCAATGATGTAGCCTGAGAGGAACAGCACATAACGGGCTTTAGTTCAGCTAGTGGGTTCATGGCTTTTGTTAATATGGACAGCTTTAACGGCTTTAGACAAATACATTAATGTATCAAAAATCTGTATGAATGTTCTTTTTTTAATAGTTTCGTGAATTCATCTAAACTGTTCAAGCTGCCCTCATTAACAATTGAACTATTATCACGGTACGCTATACTTGTAATAATAAAGTAGCGGTAGTTTTAAAACAGAAAACCGAAGTGTAGCATTCTGCATATAATGCAACCGTTTTACCTGATGCTTCAGTTTACGGCAATTGTCTAGGTATGCTCGGCCTAATAGAAATATATTAATTAATCCATTCCATCTCCGTAAATTAAGTGGTTCACGATTTGGCCATTGACCTAGTTTCAACGACGTAGAATTACCTTACGTAATTGGAGAACCCAAAGCGTTTCTAACATAAACAAAAGACACGAGTTCGATTCAATTAGTTTAGGCGATACATTCGGCCGAAGAGACTGTTCGTTGTTCAAAATAACAACTTTTATTGTGCTCCATTCAATCCTTCTCGTTTCGTAGATTCAAGTGAAGATTTTGAATCAACTCTAAATAATTTTGTGTGTTGATCCTATTTACAATTTAAACGTACCTTTATTTGGTCCAATGTTGATCACATTTGATAACACCTGGCGATTGCCGTACTCATTTGTGTCCAAATTATTTCCCGCTGTGAAACTTCGGCATTGGTTAGAAGGGGTGTGATACATAAAAAATAATACACTCTTGTATAACAAGGAATTATGGTTCTGAATATATGTTTATTGTGAGTGTGGACTATAAGAAAAAACATTCGATGTGGTGCATGAACTTGAATTTTAAAGATCAAGAACAACTTAATACCGTCTTCGCTTATGTCATCATGAAGCATGATTGAGCGGTTAACTTATAGTCAAATTAATATTGTCTTTTTTTTAAATGAATACCAGAAGGAAGTTCTCAGTGACATTTGACATTCATGTAACGAAATGTTGTGCGTTCGTGCAAAAAAAAATATCATTTAGGAATACCATTGAGCTACCCAGCACGCTTTCAAAAATAACAGCGTAGACAAGCGCCTTAAAAAATAGAGAGCTCATTACCAAGCAGATTTGACTGTGAGTAGTAGATCAGCAGCGTAAAATGCAAGAAGTTAGTCAGTTCGTAAGCACACTTTATCAGTGGTCCAGCGTGCATGGGGTATTTTTTGACAAATTTGTCTCCTTCAGTTTAAAAAACCGAAAACATCAAAAAGAAAAAAAAAAAAAAACCTCGGAAATTGAAAATTGTTTTTGACGGACGAGAACCTTCCGAAATAAACACAGGCAAGAAAAAGTAGGGGACGTAATTTAGTTACAATCGGGGTTCGTCGATGCCCTACAAATGGAGCGTGTGTTCTAGATAAAAACGCCGATATCTGGGCAAATTTGGGGCACTCGATGTGGCAATACCCGGAGTTCACTGTTACAATGAACGCAAGTAAACTTCATTGGCCAGTAAATGGGGCGGTCCCGTTTTCTGGACAGTGCCTTTTGGCTTAGCGCATGATTCTGTGAGAGCAACTTCGAGGACGGCCAAGTGTCTGTAATAATGGTTTCGGCCTGGTGTCGATTACGAATTTTATTCTGCAGTGAAGCCGATTGAAGTCGGACTGTTGTAAAAACGTCACCTTTCTCTTGAGCGACAATCATATTGACAGCCTGTTTTGATGATTTGTGTTAAAAACGTAAACATATATGAAAGCGCATCATATCATAAGATCTTTTAGCTGTGACGGCATTTTTGTTTTTATATCTGTGAAAATACAAATCTAAATTACTGCTGTGAAGCGATGATTCCATTCATGAATTTCAACACTAAAACAGGGTTTTATAAAATTATGATTAAAATTAATATATTAGAAAATATAATGGGTCGAGCAACATCAACCTGTGGGCATTTCCAGTACCACTGGCATCCATTGGTATTTCGAATATTGAACCTGATTACAAGATACAAGATTTATGTATACTGCGTGCTTAAGCTATCTTTAGAATCAACGTATTTTAATCAATCAGTTGCTCAATCAATACTTTATTTGGAATCAAATAATGATGTAGGTTGCCGGGGCAAAAGTTTTGGAGATTGACTTCGCGAGAAAGCTGCAGCCTATGAATTGGTGCACACGGAGGTAAGCCAAATAGGATCGCGAAATTAAAAGAAAACACAAATATGTAAATATTACACATCAAGTCAAGATACTCATCAGTTGGCGTGGCTTATTTATAACCTTCCGTACACAAATAAAATGTTAAGAAAAAAACAATATAAAGCACCCGCGATAATAACCGCGTAAAAAGTACAGAATATAAAATCTCTAGCAAATTTTCCACCGCGAACGAAAACCGAGTGAAAGTAGTCTGGCCGGTAATGTTGGGCTCAAGGAGGGCCGGCTCATGAGGAGATATTCCGCAAGGCCATAAACGGCGGCAGTACAGTATACGTCAACTCTACTAAGGCATTCCTCGGATGTGACGTCATTCGAGTCGCCATAATTCTGACACAGACCTCCCTCTCATTTATTCTGGGGAGAAACGCGTTGAGGACAGTGTACTTTCTAAAAAAAAAACTAAAAAATATAAATAAGTTAAGGAAGACTGATGGAGGCAAAATTGCCATCAAGTTGGCCATACTGACGTCAGCCAACGCAATAAGTTTGGGGCTTTCATAAGAGCGCCCCTCTCAAGAGTTAATGACGTCGACGCTTCGTTTTTAACTCGTTATTTTTTTTTTGTCTCCTACGTTTTATCCCTTACGTTCGTACGCAGGCTTAAGAGGTCGCAGAATACAACGCAATAGCCATATTTTATGATACGTGTGCTGGTTATAGGCACGTTATCATTGACGCGGCGCAAGACATAAATGCCTGTACGCGAAAGATGGGGGCCTATAAGATAACGTTTAGGAAGATGAGGCTTCCTTCTTTCACTAACGGAGGTGGTACCGACAGGTGAACAAAATGTGCGGTCATATGTATAGCTTCGTGTTTCTGCGACTCTACATTTGTCGAATGAATTAATCTTACTGTGCTGTAATCACACACATCGTGAACGCACGACGTGGAAAGCACTGACCCTACTACTATCGCTTCGCAGACAATGAAGTTGCAGCATTAGCTTATAAGAACGCTAAAAAAACAAACCACGAAACTAAAAGGGTTAACAACAGCCACCTCCTACCTCTCTTAAGCAACCAATTACTATAGCTGCTCTTTGAATCGGGGAATGAGTTAGCCATTGCCTAACTTTAAAAAGAAATACACCAGCTTTCTTCGAAAGTACCGAGTAGCTTGTTGTTGTTACAAAACGTTAGCTCGTTTTCCTACAAGTCTTCATGCCGACCTTCATTGTTTCTTGCTAATTTAAAGCCGAGGGTAATGAAACGTATGCTTATTTACAAGAATGTCTGCCACTTCGTGTTGAATCCCAGGAGACATTTACGGGTCTTCGCGTTCCACACAACAGTACTGTATAGAGATTAAGCGAAATGCGAGTAATTTTTTATTCACGGAACCAGAACAACCTCCAGTCTAGACGGGTGACGAACAAAGGTGTAGGCCGTCAAAAAAGTGGTGCTTTTTAGAGTTCCGAACCGTACTTGTAAAAACAAGCTTTGATACAACTCTTAGCTTAGAAGCACAAACTGACACCGAAAAAAACTAAAACTAAAATATTTAGCCCTAAAATAAAAAAGATGACAGACCAGTGGTATTCAAGGAGCAAATAAAAAGGCTTATTGTTTATCAGCACAAAAATGAGCCTCAGGGATACGCTATACTCATAACTGCGGAAACATTATAAGCTCAAGTGAGGTGAGAGCAAAATTTGAGTCTTACCAGCGGCTGAAAATACAAAATAAAATTGACTTGAAATCAGATATGCAGAGATTACTGAAATACAATGAGTAAATACCGTTACAATTGTTACTCCCTTAAAAAGTAACGAAGTACTCAATTTGTTGCTGCGATTCAGTAGGAACCCGTAAACTCAGCTTAGAAGTAACGCGTTATATTAATGTTACTGTGAATGTGACACATGCGAAATGCTTTAATCGCTTCCAATCTTCGTTGTCCTTAATAATCCCTTGATTTCCAATGCGTTTATTGAGGCATAACAGTGGCTTTGCGGGGCGCAAGTTCATCTGCTTCTTGCGTAGGGGTTGCGGTGACGTCAAAACGCCGAGCTCTGATTGGCTCTGGTTGGGTGGATAGTTGGTAGACCTCAAGGCAGCTAGAATTGAGGTCTACCCACTATCGTTCTAATGAGAGCCAATCAGAGTTCGGGGCTCTAAAGTCACCGCAACCCCTACGGAAGAAGCAGACTAACTTGAGCTCCACATAGTGACATACCTTGTGAACACATTTGATGGTCCATCTAGCATTTCTCGACGTGCTTATCACAGGCGTGAGCTGGGGTGAGAACAAGAGTCGGTAGCTGTGTTGTACGCGTTCTCCATTAAATGGAAGTAAATAGTATAACTTGTTACTTCATAAAAATTTGAAAAAATACCGTGCCTCGTTCCTTCTGTCAAGAAATAACTGGGATGTTACTTCGTTACCGAAAAAAGTAACAAGATACTATTAACGGGTTACTTGTTCCGCGTACTTACAAGTTTGCTTGATATAGGAAACTGATTTCTCAATATAGTTGTCGACCGCAGAGAACGCCTTATTGCGAATGTGGATGAATAATCATTTCATAAATTACTAAAGCCCTCAAATCGACTTTTGAATTTTTTTTTCGAGCACATTTTACTTAAACATTTTTTATACTTCGTCAAAATATGCCAGGGCTATTGTTAGAATTCAGAAAACTATATTCTTCTCCACGCTTTTCTCTAGCAAAATTAGGGTACCCCGACTCCGCCCCGCCGGAAGTAATTTAAACTAAAGCAAGAGTGCAAGCGAGCTGGCTAAATACTGACATGGTAATCTAGGAGCGGGATAAAAACACGACGGTCAACACAAAGGTTCAAGCATATCAAAACTATGAAATGGGGGGGGGGGGGGGGGGGTCGACAGTTGAGTGCTCGAAGCAGCGGCGGAGCGGAAGAGTGAGGTGCACCTTTTTCTACGACCACGTGATTCTTTAATGGCGCGATGGTATCAGATCGGCTCACGATGTTTAGCTACTCAAGTTCACTGTGAAGGCTGACTTTCGCTGCTCTTTTTCGCCTAGTTTTGGCGTCCCTAGTTCCTCGGGAGGTTAATTTTGCAACGAACAGCGCGGAACAGATTTCAGTTGTCTGAATTTGAGTTAGATTTATGAAAAATATTGACGGGGACGGGCCACACCACTCTAATTGAAATGTACCAGTTAAAGGTTATATTTAAAAATGTTATTAGTGAAGTTGAGGTAATTAATTTGCTAATTATCCCTTTACACTCGAAACGTGACGTCAATAACGAATTTCGGAGGAATCATCTCTGATCTTCAAGTGCCATCTTTTTATTTATGCGCAGTTGTTGGTGACACATTGTATAATAAATGGAACAAGAGTGGTCGCGTTAAATTTCAAATATCGCGTAACCCGAAAAAACAACAGCATGAAATCTAAATATGTATTTTTAAGCTGCACTCTTGCAGAACTAACTGTCTCCGAATCCTACGACTTCGTTTCAATACTCCTCTGGGGACTTGGTCCCTTTATTTTACTCAATAAATAACTCCGGACAAATGTGGGTCGCGCCCCACGGATGCCGTCTCGCTTTAAATTCCTAAGGGAAAACAGAAATTCCCAGAATAGCGACAAACCGTCATCTAGGTCGCAGATGTTTATTTCTGCCCAACGTTTGCCTCTGTGCAAAACCTCTAATGGCTTTTACAATAGAACACGCATTCGCTCAACAAATAACGTACTCGTTTGGAAAATGGCTTCATTTTTAGTTCAGTTTTTGTGTTAACAACAAAAAGAACTTAATAAATTGGCACAGTTTTTTTTTTTTTTGTTAACAACAGAAAGAACTTAATAATTTGGCAGCGAAGTGTATCACCCAAGTTCTACAATAAATAGAATGCAGTATTCAAGAAGTGGTCGTTGAAAGTTCTTTACAATGCATTGAAGGGTGACCCGTTTTGGGGAAAAAAAATTACGAATATTTTAGAGTGCAGCCCTTAGGCGCCCGTTTCCAGGTTTTGCGGCGTCGTCGTCAGCCATGGCGTCTGCATTTTCGTAACCGTGCGCGTTGCATTATGGAAGATCACAGTTAACCCGCTAGATATAGCGAGGAAACTGAATTGGTGTTGAGGCCACGCGATGTCAATTTCGCCGCTAAATTAAGCGGGGAAATTTAGCGAAAATTTTCCCGCTCAGCTCAGCAGGTAAATTTTCCCGCTAAATTTAGCGGTAAAATTTTCGCTAAAGTTTAAGCTAAATTTAGCGGATTATTTAGAGATAACTTTCCGCTAAATGGGAGGCGAGGACGAGAGGAGGATGGGCAGGTACAGAGGGGGAGGAGAGACATATCCTCCACTTCGTAGACTCCCCTCCTCCTCCTCAAACGCTGCACTCCACTATCGCAATACAGAGAATTGAAAAAGGTCTTTAATTTTTTTGCATGAATTTTTACGCAGAAATTAAATTTGTTTATAGGTCATGTGGCCTCAATTTCCTCGCCAAATTTATCGCTAAAATTGAATTGGTGTATATGTTACGTGATGTTAGGTCACGTGATGTCCATCTTCCCGGTAAATTTGGTAGGGGGCATGATTGCGGTTGAGGTCACGTTACATAAATTTTCCCGACATATTTTCGGGAACAAGCCCTGCTAAGGTATAGTTCAGTGTAAACAACTCTCCTAAATTAAACCGTCTTGTGTCAGAAAATATATAATGAAGTTAGGATCTCAACTTATTGCACAAGGAGTTTTTCCTGTTCTTAAAGGCACGCACTTTACAATCTAATATACATTGTAACAATCGATAGATATAGTTATATCACTCTATATGGTAGATTAAGAAAGGGCACCGATCACTTTAATATCTAGCGTAACACTGAGCATTTGCACTTATTGTAAGCATCGGAGATCGCACTCAATATTAGCGTACACTCAATAAAGGTTTCAGGTGTAGTAACCCAGTATCGCAGTTCTTAGGGTCAAAATGTGGTTTTTGACAGAAAATATAGGGCCTCAAAAAGTTCGAAGATGACAAGGTAGAGCCAAGCTTCACATTCTTTGGCCAGAGTCTTGGTTGCATGGCCCTAATAAACCAAACAAGTGCTCAAGTCAAACATCACTGCTTGTAGTTTGGCTGTATTCTGGCATCTTCGGGTATTAATGGCCACACAATAGTGTGAGTTTTTTTTTTTTTTTTAAATAACCCCTGAGTTCTGATGTGTTATCGGACCCTCTCGGCCCTTTCGACCCCTTCAACCCATCAGACCCCTCAGCCCTTTGAACCCCTTCCGCCCTTCCCAAACCCATTCAACCCTTCAAATCCCTTCAGCCCTTCAGACCCTTCAGCCTTTCAAACCCCCTTAGTCCTTCAACCCTTTGGGCGCCAAAATTGACTGTGAATCACAGACAAAAAACGCAGTTGTTTAAGAGATGACTGGAAGTTAATTCTGGAGAGCGTTTTAGATGCATGTTGAAACGCAGTAAAACAATAAAAACCAACGTCTATTGGAACCCGAGCGCAAGCAGCAGTAGACAAAAGGAAATATCAAATAACGGCAACACAGTTCTTGGTCGCCAAATATGTATTTCGAGGTACTTACAATGCCGCTGGGTAAGTTCCTTAGGTGTACTGTAGTTCAACTCCTAAAACTGAACAGGTGCACCACACACACACACACGCACACACATACGAATACACACACACAATGTCAGCAACACGTTCAGCGATAACCACGAATGCGAAACCAACAATGGCCGCCATTGACGAAATCCAAGTATGGTCACGGTGACTTCCCTGATGCCGTTGTTTTCGCTTGCGTCAGCGTTGTTTTCGTTCGCTGGACGATCTTCTGAAGCCGGGCGTACAAAGAAGGGCAAGAGACTAAACACTGAGAGACCTTATCCCTTATCCGCACACTTAGCTGCTTTAGGAAATAGATCCCACGAGTGGGGCGGGGAGCCGATACTGTGCGACTGATCGTTGAAGCCTCCTGCTAAAAAATGACCAAGCTGCTTCCCAGACTCATATATCCTGAAAGTTCAGGTGTTTGTTCCCACAGACCCGTTAAAACTGTTTTGATGAGTCGTGTGCTTTCACGAAAAAGATTGTGACAAAGCACAGACGCCTTTAAAATCAATGACAGGCTTGTCACATCTGTAACGTTTCCGCCGGCATCGCCGAAGCAAGCAGAACACTCGTCGTGACAGCGACTTTATTCCGGTGACATGATGCTTCGAAACGCGCCTTAGACCAGTCCATCGGCCCTCATCAAGCCGCGACTCGCCATCGGGCATGCGCACTGTCCTGCTTATCGCGCTGCGATAACTACACACAGTTCGAAATATTGTGTATTGTAATTCAAGCCCCCTTGAAAACTTCGACGGTTTTTCAAACCGCTCAGAAATTGTTGAAGGGTGCGTCAATACTTTTCAGAGATCCTGGGTGGGCCCAAAGACGGGTTCTCAATGCAGTGAGTTATGCTCTTCTGGTTGTTTTGTTTTCATCGTGGCACCTTTGGGCCTAAATTGTAAAGCAAGTGCAATATTTACGCTTTACTGCTGCTTCTTTGGTTCATACTTGGCACATTTAGCTGAACTCTGGCTTTTTAGAAATTATGTGGCGGGCCAGTGAAAGGCCACAGGAACGTCAAAGAAAATTACCCCGACACTATAATAATACAGTCATGTCTGGTTAATATATATGGACCCCGTTAATATGGATACCCCGCTATTTGGACACAACTTTCAAGGACAAACTGGGGAAATACATGCATCTTTGTCTCGTTATTATGGACAACTCACATTATGGACGATTTTTTCCGGGAAAGGAGGTGTCCATATTAACGTGACATCACTGTACCTTGTAGCAAACCGCATTAGAAACAAGTTAGCCATTTGGAATTGCCAAGCTTCTGCCAAATTAGGCATTCCTCCGGCTACGTGGGAACATATCTGCGAAAGTAATAATTGTTTATTAAGACAAATCTTCAATTCGCGTTTCAGACGCATCTAGCGCCCATTCGTGAGAAGGTAGTGAAGCTTTGTTTGAAGATGGTCCTGCAGGCTTGACCACTCCATCGCCAACTTGAATGCTCCGCCACGACCTTGAGAAGCACCCGGTGGGGCTAGATTACGTTTGGCAACTGCGCTCGTTTATCGTTAAGTAATGTCTTTCCGAAAGCAAAAACCACGATTTATTTTATTTTCACGTTTTTCTTTTGTGTGTCATTGTAAGGGTTCATTTTGAGTACCTTTACATATTTTAAGTTTTTCAGCAATTCATTTTGGAAAGAAGAAGCGGAGTCATTAATATATTTCGATAATTTCCCCCTACTTTTGAAAATATCCTAAATATGCACTAGAGTCCCCGAATGTTCCCAGTGCACCGAGTGCCATTCAGTCCGCTCACCGGAAGTCAATCCCGCAAACTCGAGTTCTGATTGGCTGGTTTAGCTCGTGGCGGAAATAATCAGTTGGCCATTTTGTGGATAAGACCAAAACATAAAAAACGTGTATAACACGTTTCCGCGTTACTCCGAGTACGGCGGGTACGCACGGGTGGGAGCACTGGGCATCGATGAGTTAGGAGCAGACTGAAAGTGCGTTGATTTTTTTCATATATCAATCATCCGCTAATCTGGTTGGCCAAAGAAGTTTGCCGGCTTGTTTGCTCGCTCCGGTTGCGCTGGTGCTGCGTTTCAAACTCTACGCCTGAGATGCTAAGCCTAACAATCGACTTTGAATGTGTTTCGAGGCGAGAAAAAAAAGACGAGACAGCGAGGAGCAAGTCACGCACCAATCAAAACGATGAAAATAACTTGAAAAAAAACGAGCCAGTGTCGCAGCAGACGAGAGAATTGGCTTAAAGAGCTGACACGACAACCAACGCTAAACTGTACGCGTTTCCGACCGCACAAGGCAGGGCCACGTTGGAAATCGTGACTGATGCGTCGCGGCTCGGTACTGAAACGAAGCTTGGGAGTTTCGGTACTCTGGGAATATTCAGTGACTCTAATATGCACTAAGAAATCAAGGGAAAATGTTAAAACTAGTGCACTGTAAACTCTCTCATACATGGTTTGCTTTGATATACATATACATCTATTAATATCGCTTCACAAATAATGAAACATATAAATATATATTACAGAAGATATTTCATAGAATATATCATTTCTAACAAAACAAGTGGATTTTTTATTCGCACGAATGGCAAAGTTTTAATCGGTTGTCGACCATATTGCCAAAATCAATATTAAATCATAACCTTAGGTACATGTAAACAATAACAGACCAAAACATGGTTCTGACCCCTCGTTCTGACAATAGAGATGGTTGTCATCGTAGGGAAATGTTTTCATATAATTTCCTAGCCTAGTATCTTCACTCGCTTTATAGTTGGTGAACACGAAAATTAAATCAAGAAGTTTACCACCATGTTTAGTGAAAGTGACCGCTAAAAAAGCGCATACATTTTCAGGAAATCAAAATATACGGTTAATGTAAAACTCAAATTAAACCAGTTTAACAGTGGAATTACGTTATAAACTACTTTTGAAGTATAGCTAAGATACAGAGGACACCCCACTGTCAAGAATGAATGGGAATAAAATATAACTTTGAGAGTTTTTAACCCCCCCGACCACCAAACGTATGCTGCCCCTGAGTGCACGACTTCTTGCATTTTAAATGTTAACGACCTAATAATCGAAATGTAAATTGAAAACGCCACTACATGAAATCATTAGTAGGTAATTAAAAATTAACTGTCGACTTTCTTTGAGAGGGAGTTGTCTTAGTTCACCCGTAATAACACTGACGACTATAATCAGTGGTTGAGAGAACACCTACTCTTGAAACGACTAAATAAATTTTTTAATATGTTGATTTGTCTCGATTTTTTAGAAGAATTACTGATTGGTTCCGTTGTTGTAATTATAAGGCTGTCGTTTTTCCTCCGATAAGTTGTCCTGAAAGAAATACGAGGTCAATCGATTGACGGTCTGGGACGCTGATTCCCTTCGAGCAATAATGGAATGCGACAAAGCTAATTGCGAAAGTCTGGAAGCTGGCACTCAACTCGACGAGGTCTGCAGAATGACCTCCTCTTGACCTAATTGAATGCCAGAATACATGATTATCCGAGCAATATTTGGGCTATCAGGATCCACAGGGGTCATGTTTACAGGTAGTACTTGTTGATATAATCGGTTAATTTATAAGAAAATTGTGAAGATATTTATATTGTGCAACGCCTTTAGTCTTGTGAGAGCTGACGGTCAGTCTTAGCAATTCCTAATTACAGTTATTTATTTCTCTCATCTACGATTTTCATGTTTTCTTAGTTTTGAAATCATAAGGTAGACTTTCAATATGAAAGCTGTTTGACAATAATTTTTATATAAAGTCACACAAATGCCACTCTAGAAGTAACTAAAACCCAATTTACGTAAAATATATTTTGCATCAAGAATCTATAATATTTAAGAGACATTTGAATACAAACAGGAACTTTATTGGAGAAAGACCCCTTGTGTGGACACTTCCTTTCTTTAAATGTCAAACAAAATTATTGCTAAATGAAAAAAAAAATTGCATCACAAAGTTGATTTTTATTGAGTTTGTTTATTGTAGAGACAATTTCGACGTGCACATCCCAAATAATTTACAATATTATTCTGACGGCAGTAACGCCACTTTTTGAAGACTAAAATATTTAAAAATATATTTTGATGACCCCCGTGAAAATATTCGTCATTACGTTGAGGTCGCAAACTTGCCTTTGGAGCTTCGGAGAGCAATCGATGGTGGCGGTCAAAAAATATGATCGTGCTTGCAGCCAGCGTCGTGGTTCGGCGTGCATTTTCTGAAAACAAATGTCATGCAAATGCAAACAAATGCAAAATAAAAATATATTTTTGAAGTACATCAGTGACCACGCCGCACGTATCGTTTGCTCGGTTGTGCCAAACACTACAGAATGCGGCACCGCTGAATTTTAGGATTTATTTCACCTGATCAATATACACAACGGAGCTGAATACCGAGTCATAAAATTTGTAGTTGATTTTAAAATGTGTGTATCTCGTACAACAGCGCCAGAACCTTTGTTCCATCCCACCGGTTAAGAAACATCAAGGAGGCAATGTTTGCATTCACAACCTTTTATTCAACATCTCGATCGTTTTGTAATTTCCACGCTCGTTATATTCGAATCAAACGAGAAAAATCTAGACTAAACGAACTCAAAGATCCCGGTTAAAAACATGGCAGGAGCCAGATGCAGAGCGAGACTGCAACCGTACACGAAGACTCGCTCGCACGATATGAAGACGCAAAAAGCGTGCCAAATGTCTCAGTGTTACGTAGCACGCAGTTACATTTGTTACGTGCAGGCAAGACATAGGGATATTCAGCTCGCCTTTGTTCTAGATTTAAAATTTGAAGTAAGACGCGTGCCGATCGAGATGGCATGCGAGTTCTGAACGTTTAGGACATCGCCACCGGGAGTGTCGCGTCCGAAAGGATCAACTCTGAATACGACATTTCCACTGCCAACTAGCACCGAAACTTCTTGGGTACGCAACACATGAATCCGCCCAAGCGCCATCACAACACCGACAACACCATCAGAAACTAAACAGAACAAAACTAAAAATACGGCTACCACTGCGACGTCTGCATTGAAGGAGGACCAGAGCACCGTGGACCGGAGGACGTCGATACAATAAAGCCACTATTTTGACGTGTCACGAAACTGACGTCACAGACGTCGAAATCATTTTTCAATAAAATATCATTAAGTTGGTATGATAATCATATACTCTAAAACCGTTACAGCGAAAGTTGATCACATCAACATCAAGGTAGGTGAATCATGGCCTGTACATGTTGAATTGACCCAAAACATAACTTCTTGCGCTGTAAATTAAAAACAGTTCGCGTACGCTTGTTGGAACCCAGATAAATCGAAAGAGTATTCAAATTTAGCCACTCACTAAGCTTCGAATTTTCTTCTCTATTTCACTTCCGCGTAAATTATTACATTATTACATCTCTTAGAAAAAACTAAAAAATATCACAAGAAAGAAAATCACAATGGTCGTCAAGTTCTAGGGAAGGAGTTTGAAAAGGTCGCAAAATAAAATATTTACAATATTGCAAAGCCACTCAACTTGAAACAAATAAGTTGTCTTACTTGCTTCCTTTTCACTAGAATGAAAACAAACATCCATAGTTTCACCTTGCTTCCTCGTTACAGTTCGGAATGCAAATTAGAAATGCTCATATTTGATTTTTTCTACCTTGTTCCCCGGCATTGTTGTGAAAGTGAAGAACAATGCGTGGATTCTGAAGTCGAGTTTCGATTACTCTAACTTGGGTTTTACTCAGTGTGACACTAATCTATAAGCTTTCTTTGTCGGATGACGTTTAATATGGTATGCCGTCAATGTAACGTCAGCTACACTTTTAGACTATAACATGCAAAGCTTTAGAACGAAAACGTTTACTTTCGAAGAAAGAATGAATATGCATGTATCCTTTCCTCTTTAGGCACATGTTTTCGGCAAAAAATCTAGGGACATATAGTGTGTGCCTGAAGTTTCGTATTGAAGTCTAACAGGACACTGAAGAGCGATGGTGCCGGGTTCGTTTTCTAGAAATCATAATATTAGCTTCGATTTTAATAAAAAAGCACAGTTACTGTCCTCTTTTGAAGATATGTAACGCGAAGCACGTGCTGCAAAAAAGGACAAAGCACTTCCGCGTAGGTAGGCACTTTCTCTTTGTGCGCCTTAATGACCACGTCTTGAAAATCGCGGGGCTGGGTTTATTTTTAACCATTCATACTCGAAAACTAAGTGCTGACAACAACGTTTATGCTTGAAAAGCACGAACGCTGACCGTCTGCGCTCAGAATACTCATTCTCACTGCCATCGTAAAATTTAGATCGATTTAAAAAATGAAAGAAATATATAGACAGACATTCAAAAGTTTGGCATAGAAATGTATCATAGAAGATTTTAACCAAACTTATAAACAATAAACGCGCGAATGGACTCCCCACCTCTACCCGAACGAAAAAAAAAAAACTGTTTGGTTTTTATTTCAAGTGTTTATTCCTTGAAATAATTTGTGCAAGTCTAAATGTCTGAACCAAACATCAACCTCCTTATAATACACGTTTTCTTGTAAAATCAGGTTCTAAAAAAGTATTCTATTGATTTAATCGAAAGACTAATTATTGATATACGGAAATACACATTGTTGCTCCCTAAGATAGATAAAGATCAAATTATAAACTGACTTTTACAGTAGTATATATAATTGAAAAGTATCCTGAAAATGTATTCCACTTCAATTGATCAAACTACGTTTTTGTTGATATATCGCTATCCACAGATTGTTTCTCAATAGGATTAAAATAAGATCGATAAATCTTCCAAGAACTAACATTTTTCTTGGTATGTCCAAGAAATCATTTGTCAAAAGTCAAGCATCTGGGATCAGAAACTCTTTTCCTTGAGACGAAGGTCACTTTACTACAGCGCGCCAGCTGTCAAGTTACAACTATCCGGGCGTAAGGGGCCATCAACCATCCGCGGTTTCAGGAAGGGAGTAATAGGAAACCCCGGAGCAAAGTTTATTCAGTTCTCTCCGAGAGAATGAACGCGGAAAGCATATCAAAGGTAAGGAATGCCGCCGATACATTTCTACCGTCGAGGTTTGCAGAGGCACGGTCTCTGAACTCTCGCTGTCTCGCCTTGAACCTCGGGCGGTATGATTCATCATAAGGGGCGGAAACTTTTGCGACCGCTACCGCAGTCATATTTTACTCGCCAATTCATTTCGATCGTAGTGTATATTTTATATTCTAAATAGTTCATAGACTTCGAGGGTAGAGGGGTTACGAGCAGGCATTCATTGTGATTAAATTTGCCTTTTTTTCATAGAGAACAATGCAATAATTGCCTTGTGCACTTGCTCTGTTGTAGAACGGGCTTGGAGCATGCGACGTAGTTCACTTCCGTAGAATATCAAATGCCGCGCATGCGTGCAGAGTTCAATGTCTTAGCATTCATTTTTGTTCACTTAAAACTTTAAACTTTATTTGAACATACATGTGCCGAAGACACTGGAAAAAAATATCTTCCAATTGGATATTTGATTACGGCGATGTCCTGCACATACATAACACAATGCAATAATAAAATAAAACAACGATACTATTACTTAAGCAAAATAAGTATTACCGTCTTTTTATTAAATAATGACTAACAATAATGTGGAAGGCGAAGTTTTTAAGCAATGTAGGCAAGTTATGAACAAGGGATTGAAGTGCATAATTAGTGCGGAAATGGTGAACGATCCAGAATTCCTGGCGTCAGTTATAAAGTACGTTACGACTGAATCAAAATGTTTCCCCTCACAAGAAAACAGGATTTTTCTCAATGCCCAAGGTGCCGAGGCACGTTGGGCATGAGGCGGAGTGTTGTGTTGGGGCAGATCTTGGATGAAGGCTTTCGTGATGTCAAGACAATGCTGCGTCGGTACTGACTGCCTACCGTATAATCGCGCAATTCTCTCCAGATATTACATAACGCAGAGTGAAACATGCAGTTCTTGTGTGTGTGTGTGTGTGTGTGTGTGTGTGTTTCCTGTTGAAATAAACTATAGAAAAACTCCATAGACATAAAAAGTTGACCATCAAAGGGTGGGGAATAGTAAAATAAAAAACGAAAATGTTGCGTGCGTTGCTCAATCATTAAGCAGCTGAAATTAAGTAACAGTACACTCTAAAAAAAACAAGCCCGTGCGTGTACTTTCCCGCACAATACTAGGAGAGCCAATCACTGCAACTTACGGAGGCAGCTCAGCCAATGACGATGCCGAAACATATGTTTAAACCAAAAACTTCAGTCTGAATTTTGACATTAAGCAATGCAAGCGTGACGTTTTGTATTGCTTAATGTCACAACTCAGACTGATTTTTTTTTTGTCTAAACATACGTTTAGGCATCGTCATTCGGTGAGCTGCCTCCGTAAGTTGCGGTGATTGGCTCTCTGAGTGTTGTGCGGGAAAGTAGACACACGGGCTTTTTTTATAGTGTACTGACAGCGACTGAAGCAGAGGGCGTTGCTATTCCCGACCACCTTATTATCGCTTTGCCGCAAAAGAGAATTCGGCACTAGCAGAGGAGAACGCCGAAACATGACACACGCGCAACAAGCCGAACCCGGGGTTTTATAAGCTGTCGACGAGTTTGAAGGTATGAAACTTTGATGATACAGAGTCATAGCCAAGTACTTTGTTTTCATATATATTAGTGCACCTGTGTACCTGGGCGATTTTATATGTTAGTGCTTGAAATTGTCACGTGCGTCGATATCTCCATGGGTGATGAGTTTCTTGTGTCTAAGCGTGTGCACTTTTGATACACAGGTGCTATCACACAACACGCATAAATTTGCCTTTACCAAACATTTCCACACATATAAAGGGACATGCATACTATAGTCGCTCTAAGACAATGCAAAGCACCAAAAAAGTCAAACCATCTTATTAACGCTCCGCAGTGAATGTTTTTGTTCTTTGTGATATCCGAACAACATATTCTTTAGACAAGAAAAAAGGAAATACAATTATTTTCTATGCATAAATCTACTGGGACCAACTATATTACGATCATATATGAAGACTATTGAACTTCTGAATCAGCAAATTAAAGGTAGATGTAGACAAGACGATTGTATCATACCTCCAGATTGTGATGAGCCACGACAACGATAATTCTTTGTTGACATTACGAGATTGGTTTAGGCATCATAGATTCGTCCTCCACGAAATATGTGGACGACGATTGAACCTGTTAAAACGTCGTTCGTATTTTTGTAGGCAAGTTTGAATTTCTTACTCTCCGCCCCACCAAATATCATGAGCAGTGTTCATTCCCGACAGCCTGAATCATGTTCGTAGATATTCGACCTCTTAATTTCATACACCAAGGTTGGAAATATTGTGAGATTTGAACTATTTCTATGAAAGGTTTCGCAATTCATCAATAGTTTTTGTGCCAGTCAAAGTCACACCTCTGTGAGGATAACTTTGTGTTTCAGTTGTATCAGCTCAAACTTGTTGCAGCAGTGACACGACTTGAGTTTAGATTGTGCAACCGATTTTGAAATCTATGCGCATGCATCGAGATGATCAAAGAAACCGACATCATGAGTTCAGACTTCAATTTTGCAACATCTGGACAATGCCAATAAAAACAATATTTAAGTTGACGTTCAGTTTGCTTTGACGCACGCAACGTATGGATATCATATGGTATGCGGGTTAGCTCATCGGGATCAATCGGCTTCACTTTTTCCATTTAAAAGAAGGGCGTCGTACTTGAAGCATCGATCAAGCATGGTGGATACTTGCGTCGCTGAAATTTGTTTGCTCGATGTCAAGGCTGACGCCACATGACCTTCGCCATCCATAAATGCGGGTTGTTTGTTAACTAAAATATTTGCTTAGTTTTTATTTGTCAAGCGCGTTGCATTAAAAAGTGATTTTTTTACCAACAAACTTTATTCGGAGATGAACCGCATTAAAGGTCCGACTGAACTAGGAAAGTTGGTACAGAATTTATGTGAGAACGTTTACTGAAAACGTTCTTTATTAATGAAATACGAAAAATGTTCGTGATATAATGGGACATTATCTGATCAGCTATGATATTCAGTGTGTTAGTTTGAACATAAAAATAAACTGGCTGCAGTTTTCATCTACTAAACGTGAAACTTTATTTAAGGAATAAATGAATTAAACTATTATTTGGATCCACCGGTTCAGTGTGACCTATTTATTTATAACCTAAGATAATCGCAGTCAATCCAGACTGCAGGCCTTTTCGAAAAGACTACTTTTTGATTTAGTTTCAAACCGGGTTCTGTACGGTAGGCGCAAATATGTAGATAAGAATTACCGTATACCATTTAAACTTGCCACTAGATAACTGTTTATTTATTTTCCAAACACATACTGAAAAAACCGGTACTACATTATACTGGTCTATAGAGGTTCATATTATTCACCGGTATGCCCGTACCGGTCACCCCATTCAAAACATATACCGGTGTCCGGGACACGGACAGGAGTCCCTTGGCATCGTTCACGGGTCACCCGGTATCGGATACCGGCCGCCGACACGGGTTTGCTGGTCGCCTGTAAAAGGATACAGGAACGCCAGTAGAGGAGTTCATGCAGCAAACAAATGTTATAGCTAAGTGGCCCGTACCCTCGTACCGGTAGCGGAATCTTTATACGGAGGACCAGTATCGCATACCAGAGGCCTATAACCACGTATCGGTGGCCTGGAACCACGTACCAGTGGGCTGTACCGGCAGGCCGGTATATCATACAGGTATACCGATATAGCATTTTGAAATCTCACTTGGCATTCCCTTAGCGGGTATCTCACATTCAATGTCCATTTGCATGGGCTCTGAACAATCTCGAAGTGGTTAAGGTTAACGAAACTAACATATCTACGGTTGTAACCTTGTGGGAGATGAGGGTGGAAGATGGCGGCGCGGAGAGCGCGTGACAGGCGGTTGGCCGAAGACTCACGAGCTGGCGCGAGACAGTACGTGCTGCACGAGGCTGGGACCGGCCAGGAACGATGGAGCCGATCTGGCGGGTCTGACCCTGTCGATCCCCGGTGCAGTCCACCAGCGAGCTTGACCAGACCGGAGGGAACGGCGAGCCCTAGTCATACCAACCTGGACCATGATGATCCCGGAGCGGTTCCGGCAGCGAGACTCTGCTATCCTTCTGCTGTAATTCTATCTAAACTCTTCACACAGTCCCTAGATCTTTGTTTGTTGCCCAGCGATTGGAAGGTGGGTAAGGTGGTGCCTTTGTTTAATCGGGTGATGCTCACACTCCTCTTAATTACAGGCCTATATCTTTAACTAGTGTCCCATGTAAAATGTTGGAGCATATCATCTACTCTAACCTAGTCAACTTTCTTAAATCCAACTCATTTTTCACATAGCGTCAGCGTGGTTTTCGTAATTTATTCTCATGTGAAACGCAACTGGTTTGTTTCATGAACGATCTTTTTTCTGCTCTAGACAATAATCTTTCAATCAACTGCATATTTCTTGATTTTTCGAAAGCCTTTGATTTAGTTTCTCACCAACTGCTCAGCTAAAAATTAAAAAAAGACAACTAAACATTGACTCTAACATTCTTCCATGGATCGAAAATTTTCTCCCTAACAGAACCCAGTTTGTATCTGAAAACGATTCACACTCTCTTCCCTGCCCAGTTAGGTCGGGTGTGCCGCAAGGTTCCGTCCTCAGCCCCCTTCCTTTCCTCATACACATAAATGACCTCGTTAACAATGTCAAGTCATCTATAGGTTGTTTGCAGATGATTGTGTCATTTATCGATAATTCATTCTGACATTGATACGTCTTTTCTTCAGACTGACCTTAATTCCATTAATAACTGGTGTGCCGTCTGGAAAATGCGCCTTAATGCCAATAAATGTAAAGTAATAAGAATTCACGGAAAGCTGCCTGTACTAACCCTCCTCAATATAACATTGGTTCTGTTCTTGAACATGTAACATCGTACAAGTACCTAGGTGTCCATATAACATCTGACCTCTCCTGGCAAAGTAACATTAATTTTATTGCTAACAACGCTAATGGCATGCTAGGTTACTTACGTCGCAACTTATCAAGGGCTTCTTCATCATTAAACTACAACTGTACAAGACCGTAGTTAGATCCAAGCTTGAGTATGCGAGTTCGGTGTGGGATCCAGGCCATGAATTTCTTATTAATCAAATTGAATCCGTACAGAATCGTAGCGCACGTTTTATTTTGTCTAATTTCTCACGTTTTTCCAGTGTGCCGTTTATGAAGTAGCTTTATATCTTCCGAATCTTTCATTGCGTAGAAAATATCTCGTTTGTCCTTATTTCACAAAATGTATCATCGCCACCAGCATTTAAGTGAAGAATTTTTCTGAACCATCGTATGTATCCCATCGAAATGATCATCACCATAAGTCAACGTTCTTTTAGTCGCGCGAAGCTCTTTCTCGATTCTCTCATTCCAGGACTACTAATGACTGGAGCCACCTGCCCACCTCCATCGCCTCAATCACAGACGCTCCTGCATTCAGTCTGCCATTGAAAACTATTATGTGAACTAATATAGTTGAATTCTATTTTTGTACTATTGTTTTTCCCCCACTCCCTTCTGTAACTCCGTGTGGCATTGTAGGTATTGAAATTAATAAATATAAATAAATAAATAATAGCCCGGGACAGCTAGACTGCGCACCGCTGGCGGTGGGAAGGGACGATCTGCAGGCCTGGACACGGACTCCGACTTTGAGCTCTGAACGACGGGCGTCAACCAGGGTTGGAGGGGCCCGGAATGGAGGCTTTCGAGGACGGCAACCGAGAAGTACAGTAAATCTATCCACTGTCTTCTCGTTGTGTTGTGTCACTCCCCTGGAGACGAGCGAAGCACAGACAATTGATCGGGCGGCGATTATTAATAGAGCGACCGCACACCCTCTAAAACATATCTCAAGACCTCCCAAAAAAAGACGAATAATGGTGGATGTTTCGGTTTCCCAGGTTCGCAGACGACGTCAAACATACTAATTTCATTTAGGCGTACAAATATCCGTGTTTCTATAAACCTAGATGCAGTAAGTCTTCAAAAAACACTAGGGCGCGTGCATATTATTCCACCAAAGATATGTATGACCACTAATAATTTTGAATTTCTATCTGCTATTTTTTGTTTTTAAAATTGCTCACACGACCGAACACGTTTCACCACCAGAGGGTCACATCGTGAAAGGTAAGCGCATGTATTATAGGTCGTTTTATAAATTTCTAGAGTAGATACGCGTGTAAAAATTGCAACATGTTATTCATTGCACTTTCAAAAAGTACCCAAAACGTTTTGACGTTGAATTTCAGATATGATCCGAGTTATCGGCTATTCGGCTCTCCTGACAGGACGCTCGAGGCTATCAAACAAGGAAATACACGTGCGTCGAAATTTACTTGACTGCTTGATGGGTTTTTTAAAGATAAACGAGGGGATCTGATTGAAGTGTAAAAGTGTAACGACCCATTCCAACTTCAGAGCCAATTAGCACGCACGCACGTACGCACGCACGCATGCAGCACGTAAAAAAAAAAATAGAACTTAGATTTAGAAGCTTGAAAAACTGAATCTTCCTTACATGTTGAAGACATCTCAGGGTATTGATCAATTGTTTTGACATCTTGCAGCATACCAATGTTCGTGATAGGGAAGGTGCCACCCTATTTGCAGAATTTGTGTTTTCACGAGTACCAGGAGACGAGCCTTAGGTAAAATGTGGTGTGGTGTCCCTACTTTCTCCTCTTAATTTTTTTTACAATTTTTATCGTTCATGGGCTAATTTTCATCTGTCGGTTGTAGACTACCTTTTTATGCGGTTTCACCTGGGTAAATTTATGCCATCCTTTAAACACGCGAGCCCGTGTGCATATAGCAAAAGCTGTAGGCTTACAGGTCCTGTACGTACACAGGTCCTGTAGAATACAGGTCCTGTATGAATGCAGGTTTGGTATGTATACGGGGGACCAGTTTGGATACAGGTTTCTCTGTCCCATAACACCAGAAGAATTGAGCTGGTCAGCGTGTGTTCATATTTATACGAGTTTTTTTTTTTTCAGTAGCGAAATATTTTACACCTTATATTGCACAATTGGTAGACTGCAATCACCAACTAAAAAAAAAAGGAATCACGAGTCTACGCAGCATATTTTCTCGCTTACTGAGTCAGCGGAGGGAACTAAAGCCCCATGAAAAAGCACACCGCAGTAACTTTGGACGTTCAGAAGGAACTAAGCCTTGAACCGATTCCGAAGAAGGAGCGCAAGAGCCTCTTTGAATTACACTAGTGACTTTTCCTCATCGGATTCATGAGTCATCATTATTATTTGTCCCGGTAACCACATATATTGATGTGCGTTTTATTATCGCCCGAAGCATCACCGTGATGTGCTGCTCATGGTTTATTAAACAGTCAGGATTTCTATCTGATCTTTTATCCACAGAGAGCGGCCATAAAGGAGCAGCAAGATTGGCACGCCTCACCAAATTCAAATTTTAAACGTACATCCCTGAAATGGAGCATGCAAACATCGTTTCGCGAGATTCTTATATAAGAAATTGTGGTATGTAAAAAAAAAAAAATACAGAAAAAGGCGGCCGTGCATTTCTTATTTTTATACAGGATCTTCGTCTTCCTCCACATTGGTATCCGAGCTTGCTCCCAGGTGGTCATCGTTTATATATTTTGTTATATTCATTACTTATTGCGATAATTCTGCTCGTTTCCAACTTTTACTATGGTGTCCTCAGCATTTTAGGGTTCAGCAAGTCACCAGAGAGCGAGCTCGCAAACCAAGGAGCGGATGGCGAACAGGCTGAAAATAGGAAATGCACGATTTCCTTTCTTGCTTTCTTTTAATATTCTACACCTCCGCGTTGAGCTATAAGCATATAGGCAATACTTTTTTTGTTGTTGTTGAGACGACATTCGCGTGCCAAATGAAAGATATACAAGTTTGGATCTTGAATTTCAAGGCGTGCCAAATGTACTGGTCCTTACGGCCGCTCCCTGTACACCGTTTGCATCGACCATACATGTGTAATTTTTATGCTGATGCTGCCAGCTAGAAAAGATGTGTGCAAGAAAAAATAATATATGCACAAACTTTAATGTAGATAAGTTCAATCAATAAATCAATCAATCAATCAATCAGTCTATATTTTTGGCCCTTATAGCCAACGGTGCCCCATACAAAAGCTGCCAAAGGCAGCTTGACGAGGTCTGGGGCCCGTTTGGAGATTGGCAGCAGGACTAATTTAAAAAAAAAAAAAAACACGCTAAACTTTTTTTTACCAAAATAAGTTTAATCTGAGATACACAAAGCGCTGTTTTATGCAATCAATCGTGTTTCCGATGGGTCTCGAAAAATTAGTATTATAGTAAACGCACTCTAAGAAAGTGTGAAAGTAATCGAAGTTTGCTACACGCCGCCCTCCATGGCAGAGGAACTGCGTGAGAATACGATATTTTCGCGTGCGAAGGCGAATTGGTGAAAACTATCGCTCAGTTTGGTGACGGCGGTAGTGCCGATATCTAAGAAATTTATTTTGTTAACAATTCAACGCCGTGTGAGAGGTTTTCATTCCTTTTTCTCGCATTTCTTTTATATTCTTGGCCTCTCGTTGTTAAAAAAAAAAAAAAAAACAACTTAAGACATGTTTGAAGATAACGTAGTAAGGTATCCGAACTGGTTAAAGCTAAACATTTCTAAAAACCCACGACGGAGGCTACAAAGAGGGCTTTGAGACGTCTTGTGTTTGTACTTTGTAGCCTCCATCTTGGGTTTTAGAAATGTCTAAGGCATGTAACAGAAAAGGCCAGTGACCTTTCCTGTCACATGTTTTACGTCAGTTGATTAAAAAAATATGCGCTTACTTATTCTGTAATTAACGTCATTGCAGAAAGAAATTGTACCAACGCAATGCAAATGGGTTTCTATAGCTACAAATTTGCTGTTGCATCAGTATAAATATATTGTCGTGCCCTCCGTATTGACTGTTTGTATGTTAGTTCTTTTATACGCTCAATAGTTCAAATTTACAAAAACTACAGAACTTAGTTTTACGTGGAGTTTGTTTAGGTGTCCAATAAAACAATCGTTTTTAACGCCATCACTTTGTGTTCATAGACATTGTATAGCAAAATTGTCACGTAGCACTAAGGGTGAAATCAACTGAAGTGCGATAAAAACATCATTGAACACTTGACTAGAAGAAAGGTTATCGTATATTTACATTATTACATGTGTATAAAAGACAAGGTATTTAAACAAGGTTATCTCTTTTATAAGAACTGCACCGTGGGCTCATTTCAGCCAGTGGTATAGCATATTGGTAACGTTTAGTCACGTGAATTTGGAATGCAGGCTTCACGTGGATCACGTGAGACAACAGAAAATTCCTCTTTGCGGGAGCCAGAATTTAGTGTGTGTCTTTTTTGTGATTACAAAATAATAATTAAAGTTTCTAGAAGCAAAAGACCAACACCACAAAACATTAACCTTCACAAAAAATCACATATTAAGGACGTAATACATGCTCGTAATAAATAGCCACTGAGACATTTTATTCTTAATCCGCTAGCCACAAAATGCCGAGTCTTTCCGGATTAATAGTCGTGGTGCCAAAACAAACAAACTTAACATTAAGAAACTACAGTGCACTGATTACAGTTAGGCGCAGCCGGAACTCCAGTTTTTTTTTAACATTTTTTTTTAAACTTCGTCTGAACCTTTAACGTCTTGTGCAAGGGGCGTCAAGGTAATCTGCCTGACTAACATATTCTTGATTGTTATTGTGCTACTCGCATGACCTTTTCTTAACACAACATACCATAAATATAATAAAAAAACCTACATGATGTAAACGTTTTGCAATATATGAATCTCGTAAGACACTGAAAGGTTTGCTTAATGTGTCTGCGTTTTATATACATCTGCTGTCTCACGACAGCACGTCACAAGCAATCAAAAATATCGCCGATACATTTGTCGTTGCGTAGTGGGTGCTGCAAGTCAACGATCACGTAAGCATACGTCGATATCGTTTTTCTTCGGTTAGGTAATCTCTAGCCGTAGAAAGGGCAACCAATCATCAGATTCGCGATGTTTGTTTGCGTTGCAAATGCCCGGAGGCAGAGCCGTATATGTAGAGAGTTTGGTCAATCGGGGGCGCGGGCAGAGCCAGGGCGTGCGGCAGACTCGGAAAGAGGGCTTGGCATGCCCTCTTGACCAACCAGAAGCCGAAAAGAATCCCCTAGCGGTGGTAGCGAGAAACAGTTCTGATCAAAGGTCTATGTTCGTAAATGGTTTTAATAAGCGCGTAAGAGTGATGTGTAGTAACTCTTTGTGGTTGAAAATAGGGTACACGTGATGTTTTCATCATGATCATGCAGAAAGGTGTAAGAAACGAATGCGCCGCTCAACTCTGTTTTGCTCGGACAGAGTGTGACCGCTCGGACGGCAGATTCCCGGCCCTCGGCGCTTGGCGTACGGATTATGTCGATCGTTCCGCTAGTCGCACTCGTCCACCATCATTTGGATGAGCGTGATTGAAACATCACGTGTACCATATTTTAAGTCATCGAGAGTTACTCCATTGCAGTTATCAGGTTTGTTTCTCGCGACCACCGCCAGGGTATTATTCCCGGCTTCTGGTTGGTCACATTCAAATTTCTGAAGACACCCTGGAACAGGCCCAGCCCGCTTTCGGCCGAATGGCGCTTCCTCATTTGTCTCCTATACTTCCCAACGAATGGCCAAACTCTCTACATATACGGCTCTGCCCGGAGGTTCAAGCCGTATCGGACATTGAGCATAGTAATCATGTCACAAAGGCTGTAGTAAAATATGTCAGCCCGTATCCTGGGATTTCGGTAGCAGAAGTAATGACAACATTCTCTCCTTACCCTTCCTTTTCTTTAAGAACCGGTTTTTGTTTTTCTTGGCGTGCTATTTGTTTATAATATGATACCTCTTCCATGAACGTGACCACTCTGCAGGTTGTCAGAGATTTATTATTTCCAGAGTCTTGGGGGTATTGGGCTTTTAAGAAGAATATCCTAAAATGTAAAGCGTATTTCAAAGTTTGGGATGGATGACCCGCGTTCGGATTACTGGGTAGGCATTCTGATACATGCATGGTGTTATTTTCGAGAAATTGAGAGCTATCGGTGCCCACCAAATTGAAGGACCCTTGAACATAACCCATGGCTTACTTGCGTAGAGCGAAATGATTGTTTTTTTTTTTAAGGCAATAATCATGGACTCCTACTCCTATGCTGATCACTCCCAGGAGCACCCTGCATTCTTGTCTAGAGGTGTGAACACTTTACATAGAGTGTGTTTTCTTGAAAATATTTAACTATATCTGGAGCCAAAACTGAGATGGAACAGTTTTATACATCACATTGTATTTTGAAGTTCATGATATACACATATATGAATAATGTCAAAGGATGCTGCCGTAAATGTGATCATACGTGTATTTTTGGCATCGATGCTTGCATCAAAACTAGATGTATATTAAGCTATGTTAGAATGATTTCTTCGAAAGAAGCTTAGTTTGTTCCAGAGTAAGAAACGAATATCACAGTTATTGGTGCGTTTCCTAATTTAGTCAATTTTTTTCATCCCATCTGAATAGAGAAGTGGGTTAATATACCTTGCTGAAATTGGGAGTTACTTCAAGTCTTGGTAGAACATTTATTACCCACAAGAACGTTTACATTAGGTGAGTAATATGGGTTCAAAGTTTCCTAATTTAGTCAATATTTTTCATGCCATCTGAATAGAAAAGTGGATTAGTATTCCTTGCTAAACTTGGGAGTTACTTTAAGTCTTGGTAGAAAATTTATTACTCACAAGAATGTTTACACTAGGTTAGTAATATAGGTTAAAAAAACATAGAGTAATTGTCAATATTATGTATACAATAATTGTAACCAACACAGAGCCTTGGTACTTAACTTAGGCCTATCAAAGGGAATCTATTTTTTTCCGATATGAACTTCAAATTTTGTCACGAATGCGGCTTTGACAATTGTAATTCAAATGGCTTTGAGTGTCACATAAAGATTTACATTTAAGAACAATTTATCTGCTTTTATTGTTGAGCGAGTATTGCGACTGTCATTGATCATTGTCAAAGACCAAGTAACGACGGTGTCTAGAGGAAGGTGAACACATTAACAGTTATGAAAATGATTGTGCAAGCGAGCTGGTGAGCGATAATGCTGAAAAGCCCAGGAGACGAGGGGACACAAAAAAGGGGACAAACACATTATGGTGTTGTTTTTGCCTCCTTTTTTGTAACCATGACTCTCAAGTTTTCCAGCATGGACGTACAACTTCTTACTTTCGAATCATATCCATACCACGTTAACTCTTTGTAGGTTATATAAGATCATTCAGTAAGTGTATTTAAAAAAAAAAAAAAAGTATTCTTGAGCTAGCTCCAAACGAAAAAAAAAATATCTTGACTAAAAATAATCCCCAATAGAAGCAAACGCGGCAGCTGAGGAAACTAAAAACACAAAGTTAGTAAAACATCGGTAGACATTTTGAGCAATAAAGCGCAGACTCGCTAAAAGGCTCTTCCGGTATCCTCACACTGTGCTGACTACGAACTCACAAAAAAGGCACGCGAAATCGCTCCAATATAGTGTCGTTAGCGAGCGTAAGTAACCCCCGGTGTTCCTTCCCTGCTTTTTAACAGGCGGGGAAACCGTGATTACCTTCTGATAGTCTCCCCGTCCTTCGTCTCGTGTGTTTGGTATGCGTAGGCTGCCGAGGAATTCCAGTTGTTTGCTGTTGTTCGTCTACTTCGATGTATCCGGTTTCAGGATTGGACAAAAATAGGCCTGTTCGAGCGCTGGCAGCGTTCTTTTCCGTAATGTGCGCATGCTCTGCATCAGGGTTCGCCAAACCCCGGCCCGCGGGCCAAATCCGGCCCACGCAGGTCTTCCGACCGCCCTGGCAGGCCGCGGTCCTTGTAATGAAGCCCAGCCCGCGGCCCGCTTCCAGCAAGTCCGCTGCTATCAGCAAAATACTGCACGTAAAGAAAGGCGCCGCAACGTAAACAAACATATCCAGAAAATAACCAGACAAAACTGCCTATCGCAAGGCGTGCCGTTTCGTCATATTGTTCATTGGACATCGCCAACGCCATTGTTAGTCCCCTGTTCTGTTGTAACTCCGTAATATATCGGTTTAACTACGTATGTTAAAATTTCCTTTGCGTTCCCATGTATATTTTGCTTAGAGCCAACTTGTCGTAGCTATTGAATATTGTCTTGCATCATTCTATCAGTTCTTACACTCTTATTTCCTCTGTGTCCATTCAATAGTATCATTTCTTGGCGCATCATAGGCTTAGTGCTTTTTGCGCCACAAAACCCCAATCTACTACTACTACTTCTGTGTACATTCCAAGCTCCTCCTATGCGCTTTGGTTTATGCATGGTGGGTTTTCTGGGTCCCAATGATTGCTGTCATAATTATGAAATATTGAATTTTAAAATAAAATATATGTCATTATGCCTTTATTTCTTTTAATGTTTACTTTAACGTTTAGGACTGTAGTTATATGTATCTCTTGAATTATTAATTTCGTTTCTCTCAATTCATAATTACTTATTCATTTACAGGCTCCTAAGACCCAAAGATCCCCGATCCGGACCCCTAGTAAAAAAGTTTGGAGAAGACAGCTCTAAATGCTGCCTGTCTACCGCCTTCCAGATAACAAGGGTGGACGGCTGAATCCCGTATATGTCGGTCGGGTTTTGTTCCCTCTTCGATTGAGGACGTGTCTCAGCCAAAAGTGGACGCAATACGCAGGTCCACACCGTATCCCGCGTTTACCTTTTTAGTTGACGTTGAAACTCAACACTACGACGCTTGTGCTCAGGGAAGTGTGAGCTTGCCACGGCTGTACACCACTTCAGATCTGCTGAATTGGTGAAGCTGTGGCTGAGTTCAATGATTGCAATTGGCTCCACATTTTAGAATGTCGCCCTTGAACAGACGATTGTTAGGCAACTGCGCAAACGGCATTAGCAGATGACCATTGAACCAACAAAATAATTGAGCAATGTAATTTTTTGATAGTATTCCTGACACTTTTAAGCTGCCATCTGGCTTCAGTGTGTAGTACGGATTAGGCGGTACGGATAAATGTAAGCCATTCAGGTTAGCGCTCCCACTGGGAGCCGAAGCACGGCAGGACGTAGACAAACTGATCATCTTACTATTTCTAGGCTACCAGTGAAGTTGCATCGCTTCATGACAACTTCACTCAGACTCCAATCCCAGACGGCGAACTACTATCCTAACTAATGTTATTCGCTCTTAACAATAGTTGACACTATCCTTTGTTTGCCCCCCTCCATCTGAGCCTACACTCTTTATTTTAAGAAATTATATTATAAAGAATCAACTAAGCAATGAACTCATCGTTGCCCTAACAGAACAGCTGTGGCGCAGAATGCATCACGTCAAGCAGGAATGCAATTATAACAGATCAGTGTGGAGGTTGCACGTAGCGGTTACTTGTCTTCTTAGGAAACGATACACAGCTCCGCAACTTTGGGGTTTTGAATTCGAAAGGTTCTCAGACATTCGAGGTTGTTAACCATTTGAACAGAAGATCGTCGGAGTCGCCATGGGGTGTATGCGTCCGTCTCTCTTGAGGACGTCGTCTGTCTGGTATCGGACAACGGCCTTCAATTAGTCCAGACGCTCAGTCGCCTAAGCTCAATGCTGGGAATTATGTATTATTGAGCGCAATTTCGGAGAAATTACTCGATCGTCTAATAATGTCGCCTGACGATCGTCTGTTCTTTGTGCGCAGTGACAAAAAGTCGATAAATAAAAAAGAAATAAAAGCAAAATATATTTAACATCATTACTGCATGATCCCCCCGGGCCTTCTATTGCACTTCCGCTCTATGAATATAGAGTGTATTCGGTGTAGCGATAGTCCGGGTTGCTTGCTAAGTAAGGCATTTGCTCGTTTGTTTGTTTTCTTCTGTTAAACGTTGTATTAAACTACAACGAATGTAATTTTTATGTCAAAGAACTGCAAATCAGAAATAAAATCTGCCAAAGGCTCCAGTAAACAAACAAAAATGTATGGTGCATAATTTATGTAAGAACTTCGCTGAAAAACTTCATTTAATAATGAAATATTATAAATGTTTAATTTTTTCTCATTCAATCGGCCCATATCTGATAACCTATTATCTGTACATAAAACTAAACTGCCTGCAGTTTTCAGCTACCAAATGTAGAATATATATACATATATATATATATAAAGAAATAAATGAAAAAAAAAACTTATCTTTGTATGCGCCGGCTTAATGTAACCAGTTTTTTTTAAACTCAAGATAATCGCAACTGACCCGGGCAACTGGTCTTTTCCACATGAAATATTTTCACGTAATTTCAGATCGGGTCGTGTATGGAGACGTTTATTCGCGACTCCAGCAAAACGGACGCCACCAAGCGGGAAAACCGGGAACCAGCCGGTCCAGGTCGCTCCGAGCCCCTCCGCGTCTCTGGCGGCTTTCGCGGACACGTGTTGTCGGCGCGGTGGCGAACAATGTAATTTGACGAAGGTCCGAAAATTTCTTAAGTTTGCCCGAGTGTTCATTAGTGTGGTGAAGCCCCAGTAGATTGTTTCCTTCCATCACGTGTTTGAAAGCCCGTTTACTCCATACACAACACACGGTCGCGTGCTTTTGATTTCTTGGATGGGGAGGAATCACGGAAAAAACGTTTTGATTTCGTGTCTGTACCGAATCACATTCAAAGTGACGACTACTTGGTAACTGATAAGTGGTTTCTTATAAGGATGTAGAACAGTGGACTGAGGACGACAGACGAGGTGTTTCACTGGAGGGAACACCAATGTTGCAGTCAAGTGAATAGGAAGGTTCGATAGCTGCTTTTCTTGAGTTTGGTTGTGTTCGTTTAGCTTCAAGTTCGAGCCACCCACGCCGGTCGGTGCGTTGGCTATTCATCTTGGCTGCTTTTCGCCGAAAAAGCTTCTGGACCACACTGAAGAAGTTGTTTTGATTTCGCAATTACTTGATTCAGGAAAACCTGCTTGTTGCATATGATTAATGAGGGAAATTATCTGCTTTCAAAAGGTGGGGGACGCGTCTCACAAAGTTAGAAGCCGTCACGGCATTATGATCTATCGTGCCTCCAATATTATATTATACCCCCGTTGAAGCCAGCAGCAATATACGTCTACATTGCTCAGGTTGACCGGCCACAACAAATACTCCTTTTCTTCGTTCAGGATTTGAAGTCAAGTTCAATGCAGAGAGGTTCTGCGTGAATCTCCGATGAAGACTCTCTTCAATTTGGCCGCATTCGTCTCCGTGCCACCGGCTAGAACCATTTGGCTGAGTTTAAGCAGTACCTCTCTCTCTGTCAAATATACTTTTATTCAACAGTTCACCTAATAGCTAGTCAACTCAGCTCATATTACAACCCGAAGAATTTACTAATATCTCTTTAGTGGGACATAGTACGTAATATAATGCATAACCCGCTCGTCAAAATGACTTCTCGACTGCTACTAAAACCTGAATTAAAATACGAGTATCAGCTGCTTAGTGGGGCGCCAGCGGGTTAACATGCTCCTTGCTTCAAGAAGCGCTTGCTTAATTTTGGTAATTTTCCTGCAGCCTGTGTTGTTGACCGAGCAGACGACTGGAGCTGTTTCTTAAACGCGGATACGCACAAAAGCTCGATTTCGCGGACAGATAAGTCACATGGGCGAGGCATGTGAGTTAGCTGAAAATTACTCTTGGTGGAATAATTCTGTAGTCATCGCCGCTTTCCTTAGATGAACAATACTGATTATTGTCTAATACCGTCTCACCGGAGCCCATAGTTTCGATTTTGAACGAAATCTCCGAAACGAAAGTTTAATATGAAAGAACAAAAAACACCGGGAAAACAAAACTATGCTCTGCAAGTTTATGTGCACCGGCTACACTTAGCTGTCTCAGTTCAAATACCTATAAAATTGGGCATTAAACAAGAGAAATTCTGTTAAATTGAATGCGCCACCCGTTCAGGCGGCCCGGCCGTGCCGACGCGACCTGGACCCAGCCGCCATGTTTGTTTGGTGGTGGCGCCCCCTATAGGTTGCTGGAGTCGCGAATATGTATATCAGAATTACCTTAGCCATTTGACGTACCACTAGATAACTGTTGCCTCTTTTTTAAAAAAAAGTCTGTATACCTAATATTGCACAACTAGTTGGCCGGAGGTTTGCTGGTGTGGACATCATCAACTCAAAAACAAAGCCATTACAAAGTCAACAGAGCACGTTTGAGAGCCTTACTGAGTCAGCGGCCCGAACTAAAGCTACCATGACTAAGTGCACTGCAGTAAAGTGAGATGTTCAGGCGAAACTAAGCCTACGATCGATTCCAAAGACCGAGTGCAGGCACGTCTATGGACGACAATTCAGCCTTTTCCTAATCGAATTCATGCGTCATCATAAACACTGTTGGCCCGAGTAACAACACATCTTGACGGGCGCTTTATCATCGCCCGAAGCATCACCGTAATATGCTTCGCAAACAGGCTGGGCGACCAAGACACCCCTACCCCATCCATAAGAGTGGAGAAAAAATAGGGAGCATAATTTGATGCTCTTTGCCGTTTTTGTCGCTTTCAGCAAAGATCTCTTGCGGAAAACGACCGGATCGTAAGTTCATGTTTATTGAACAGTCAGGATGTCTTTCGGACCTTCCATGTACAAAGGTCGGCCTTGAGGTCCAGCAAGATTGGCACGCCTTACGGAAATCTGATTCTAAACCTCCACACTTGAACTTGGGAACGCAGTCATGGTTTGCGAAATTTGTATATTATAAATGATAACATATTAAAATTGAATAACTAAAAAATATTAGCGGCCGCACATTTCTTATGTTCTTTTCCGGATATTCGTCGTTTGCACATTGGTTTGAAGCTTGCTCCCAGATGGTCATCCTTCATATATTTTGTTACAATTATTACTTATTGCCATTATTCCGCTCGTCGTCAACCTCTTCTATGGTGTCCTCGGCCTTTTAGGGTTTAGCAATTCACTAAATTCTCATTTTTGCTTTATTGTTAATATATCACCACCTCCTTGCTGAACTCTAAAAAAAAAAAAAAAAACGTTTCGTTTTTGTTGGAACGACATTCACGTGCGCAATATAAGGTATATGTTAGGATTTTAATTTTCAAGGCATGCCAGATGTGCCGGTTCTTACGGCCACATGGTCGGTGTATAACGTTTACATCGACCATAATGTGTGGTAATTCTGTTGATGCTACCAGGAATAAAAATAAGTTAAAAATAACAGAAAAGGACGAATTAAAAAGAAATCAATTTACTTGGAGATATACAAAAGCTCTGTTTTATGCAACCAATCAAGCTTTCGATGTATTGCTCTGATACTAACGTTTCGATGAAACGTTAGTATCAGAGCAACCAAGCTGTTAAAAACTGTGAAAGTGAAATACGTTTGTTACACTTTAGGGAGGGGCCCTCAACGGTAGAGGAACTACGTGAAAATAAGCTATTGAGAGGCACAGAGGCGATATGGTGAAGAATATCGCTCAGTTTGGTGAATACAGTAATCCCCTTGTCTATAAAAAACTTAAAAATTAATTTAATGGTGGTGCGAGGTTTTTTTTATTAATTTTCCTGCATATCTGTCATATACTGGGCTTTCGTTGCTAATAAGAACCAACAATTGGCGTGCTTCTAAGCCAGTTACCTTTTTTGTTATATAATTTACATATGTATTAAAAAAAACTACGCATGTACGCGACCTGTATGGTGAAACACTGCAGCGACAGCTGAGGTTCGACGTCTGAGCCGCTAAGGTGTCATTTCGGAGCAGATGGACTGAATGAACGGTTAAGGTGCGAGCGCGGAACAAAGAGTCCGCATAAGCGTTTCGTATTAAACCGAATAACAAACCGGACAAACATTCCAGAGAGTTCTGGAGCATTTAAGAGAGCATTTCAGCTGTGTGCGTAAGGGGGGAGCGGGTTTTTCTACATAACTTCGTTACAAATAGTACCACGTGCTAAACGAAGAGCGCCGAATGAACAGGGACAAGGAAGTAGACAAGACGAAGTGCACTCTCAAATAAAGTTTTTATTGAAGCAAACACACCGGGTTAATATCATCGTTCTGGCTATTTGTTTAGAGAATAAAACACTGTACCTGTCAGATGCATTGACGGGGCACTAACGCACTTTCTTTCCCTTTGCTTTCTGATCAGACGGCATTGTAAAACTCTAAGGCAGTTTTATCTGCGTGTCTCCCGAGAATTGTTATTTGTGCTAATTCAGGGTCACATTGGGCAGCTATCCCAGTGCACTGCCAGATTGCCCGCCGGGAACTGTTTTATTGACCATACACGTTATCTTGCTACCATGCATGACCATGAATGTTATCTTGCTCGCTCGTTATCTTGTTATAAGCGGCCCCTGGAATGTTTTGGCGGAGTGCCGAAGTGGCACGCGTCGATAGGGTTGGTGGTCGACGGCATGAAACCGCGAAGTGTCCCACTAACAACTATCGCTGTAAAATATACCCTTACTATATCTGTCATCAATGTCATTGGTAAACCGAATTTTCTTTACCAATGCAAATGGGTTACTATAGCTATGATGTCTGCCGCAGCACTAGTATAAATATGTTATGCTTCCCTGGGTATTGGTTGTCTCGATGTTAATTTTTTCTACACTCTATTATACAAATTTAAGACGTTTACAGGACTCAGTTGCATGTTGAATACGATTAAGTGTCCAACAAAACAATAGTTTTAACGTCATTCTTCTTGGTTCCCTGTTGTTGTAGTTCAAAATTATCATCTAGCACAACTATGGTGCCTGGAGCGCGTCTCCGTTTGGTGTGTTTAGCGTCCTTTTTCGCCCATACACCAAAAGTTGTTCCGAAGTGACAACAATGACGTCACAGAAGTCGGAGTGTCATGTTGTTGCTTGTCGCGACCCTGGAGGTTGGTCGTAAAAATGTTGGCGAAAAGCACGAGTGAACGCGAGTTTCGCTGTCGTCGCGGCGTCCCAACTTCTGGCTGCTGTAGCTTCCGTGACCTGCCACACCAGAGAGCGACCTACGGCAGAACAGGCGTCTGCCACATACACCACAGCTGCTGGGACACCGCCAGGATCGCGACCGGCGACAGCGTGACAATTCTATGACGTCATCGGGCGGAAATCGAGGGACCACTTTTTAAATGTGGTAAACACACGTGGAAGACGCGTTCCAGGCACCATAACACAACTGTTGAGATCAACCGTAGTGCGATAAAAGCCATATTGCCTAGGCGAAATAATGTCAAACCTATCAAGGAATGCCGTCATAGTTTCGAGAATATGTTTTTCCAATAATTGTATTATGCAAGGTAAAATTGAAATTGGGCGATAGTTGTCAAGTTTGTTGCGTTCTCCTCCTTTAAATAGAGGCTTCACTAGTCCGCTCTTCAAAGTGTCGGGGATCGATCCGGAAGAAATAAAACCATTTAGCATATGAAGGACCACAAGTTTTATGAAATCATAATTCCTCTTTAGATCCTCCGCACTGATGCCATCTACACCAGGCGCCTTGTTTGCCTTGAAACTGAAAAGCCGGGATCGAAGATCAGGCTCGGTCATTTGGGGAAGGAAAGCCGAGGCGGAGTTTGAATCTGAAGCACCTGTTGCAGCTAGAGAAGTGTCACGGGCTACTCCGGAGAACGTAGCAAATAATTTATTAAAATCTTCTACCAATTTCTTAGTGTCATGGCCAAAAACAGTTTCAAGTGTGTCATCAATCGACCTCTTCACACCCTTGCCTCGCAACTGATTTACCAAACACCATGTCTGTGAAATATTTGATCGGGCTTTAAAAAACGCTTCACGGACGTATATCCTCTTCGCTGAACGAATAAGCGCGTTTACGCGGTTTCGCATAATGCGGAATTCTTCCTTCAACTGGGCATTATTTGGAGACCGGCGACAACGCGCCCAAAGAGCATCTTTAGATTTTATAGATGACAGAATATCATCGGTTATCCAATCATGGTCGTTTCGACGCCGCCTCACAGTAATAACTTTTCTAGCTTGCCACCTAAAAAGGCGGAACTGCTCACTAAACCTAGTGTAGACGTCGTTGAAGTCTTGAATATGCAATAGACTATTCCAATCGTATTTTGGTACCAACTTATCAAGTCGTGCGCGATCAATTATTTCTATATTTTGTGTTACAGCCGTCGAGGGCCTAAGAGTGAGTTGTGATACAAATTGGCAAGCCACATAGTAATGGTCAGCAAGCTTCTGCTCTATTATAGCCGATTTTGTTGCTATGTTCTGAGCACGTACATTGATATGGTCTAGACATTATTTGAAAATATGATCACCTATATGTTTTTCTCGTGTGGGACCAAGAATCAAACACTCCAGACCGAAATATGCCAATAAATTCAGATAGTCACACACGAGAGACTTGACTGGCTTAAGCGTGTCGATGTTGAAGTCGCCTACCAAACAGATGTCATTCATGGACTGAAAAGTTTGAAGCTTATTCCTGAGCTCTTCCAAAAACTTCAAAGGATGAGCCGAAGGAGGTCTGTAGAAGGCGAGCAAACATAAAGACCATTTTGAATTCCATATCCTTATAAACAGTGTCTCACAATTAACGAAATCGACATCAAGCTTTTCAGTACCCCACGAATCTCTCACAAAGATAGCGATTCCTCCTCCTCGGCCAACCGGACGTGTGAAAAAGTGTGCATTATACCCTGGTATTTGGAATTCATTACAGGAAACGTCTTTAACATTGATTTCTGTAAGAACAAAAACATCAAATATTGACGTTACATTTTTGACAGTTAGTGTAAACTCATCCCAATATTTTCGAATACTCCTCATGTTAACATGTAATAAACCAAAAGTGCTATCACTGACTGTATCAAAGAAACGTTGCAGAGATAAAAAGTCTGAGCAGTTAGAAAACTGTACCTCCATAATTCGATGTTGTTGTCATCCGATACCTTGTTATCTGTCGGTTTGGCAAGAGAAGAGCTAAGCAATCCTCTCCAGGTCAGCAAACCGATGGATGCGTACTGCAGGAGAGGATTTCGTTTTCTTTGCAAACAGTTTACCATTCTTCACCCATGTGAATTTGTAATGCATGTCTCTTGCTTTCTCACGTAACTTCCAAAAGAGTTCCTTGTTCCTGCGGGTGAGGTTTTCGTTGAAGAAGAGTTTGGGTAAAGACCCGTTTTCTGCAAGAGGTCGCAGCTTTTTTCTTGTGGAAAGCCACTGATCTCTAAGCGCTGCCGTAGAGAATCTGACCAGTATAGGTGGAGGGATGTCACGTCGAGATGGTAGGCGGTGCATGGTCACTATGTCACTTTGTTGGAAGTCAGCTATGCCGAGCTTACTGGCCAGCTCATCGACAACTGTGATCAAGTTCTCATTCGAGGAACAAGGCAGCCCATGTATTTCGAGATTTGAATGTCGGCTATACTGATCGCTGTCATTTAACTCATCCTGGAGGTGTTCAATGGTCTTGGACTGCTCCGTAACTATCTCTCTCAGTGACGTGGTCTCGTTGCGGAGTTCTGTCACTGATGATGCGTTAGCGGTGGCTGTCAAGAGCAGAGAGTCGTAGCTCTCCGACAGGAAGTCAACCGACCTTTGAATCTCTGTTAGTGCAGATTTCAGGTTTTCGACCACAGGCTTTAATGTCAAGAGCTGGTCTATTTTGGCTGGTAACGAAAGGAGGCTGTCGACGTTGGCCTTGAGGGACGTTAGGCAGTCTAGTTTTGACTCCAGCGATCGAAAGTGCTCGCCCGTCACGGGAGATTCACATTGTGACAAGCCCGTCTCAGATGGAGAACCGGGCCCTCTATTCTGTTCTCGGCACCGACGGCAGCGCCAAATCTCTCGCTTTGCGGCCCCCATGGTTTTAAAGGTACTCTCTGCGATTCCAGAGCAAAGCTTTCCTACATGGTACGAGTTCTTGCAATCGGCGCAGGACATGTGTCGACCATCATTGATGATCTTTTCTCGGCAATTAGCACACTTAGATGGAGAAGACATGGCAGTAGAGGCTAAAACAAAGGGTGAGAAATACCGTGCCGTCTTGTCACGCCAATTGTCCTGATGTGTGCACTCGGCTATTATTATTATTATTATATAATAATAATAATAATAATAATTTTATTGTCAGTCTTGAATACAAATCAGTGGTAAATAATAATAATAATAATAATAATAATAATAATAATAATAATCTATATTTTTGTTTCCCCAAAACAACACTAAGGTTAGTTTGGTGCGCAAAAAACGAGTAAACGCCAAATAAACACAAAACAAATAAAACGCACATCACAGATAGGTATGTTTTTTTTTGTTTTTGCCGGCGCATTTTTAATGTAGGCTTCACCTAATTCACGCGAGATAACGGCAAAGCCCTCTTTGCGTAAACCACAACTCAGTGTTCGTCCTCCTTGCAATGACATCAGAGGGCCGGGAGTCGATTAAAACTTTTAACCCGATTAGTCACTACCCTTTACTGGATTAATTGTTTGATTAGTTGGTCTTGTTGATCTCTAGTTCTAATATCTAAAAGAAGTGTCAGAACTTCGCATTCCTTTTTTGATAATTTTGGTATTATTATTTTTCGTTATTATTTGAAAATTACAATCGCTCTTGCTGACAGTCATATGGAATGCTATACATCACCACAAAACTTAAATTTAAAAAAAATGCATATAATTAAAAACGCAATAAATACTCATAATGCATAGCCACGGAGACATTTTATTCGTAATCCGCTAACCGTGAAGGTTAGCGGATTTAAAGATTTATAGAATTCTAGATTTATAGTTGTAAAGCAAAAAAAAAAAAAAATAATGTGCACTACATTTCGTCTGGTAAAGCAGAAACTCCTGTTGTTGTTTTTTCAAACATTGTGTGAACATTTAACGCCTTGTGCAAGTCCCGTTTGAGACCATGTGTATGACTAACATATTCTTCATTTTTGTTGTGCTACTCGGAGGACCTCTTCTTGAAAACTTCACATAATGTAAAAAAAAAACACATAACGACAAAACGTGGTGTATATATATATATATATATATATATATATATATATATATATATATCAGCAAAGAAACCGAAAAAATTGCTTCAATGTGTCTGCATTATGCAGACATCTGCAGTCCTGCGACAGCACGTCATAAGCAATAACAAACTGCCTAGGTTTGTCGTAGGGTAGTTTGTGATGCACGTCAATGACCACGTAAGCATATACGTCTAAAGTTCTCTTTCGGTTAGCTAGTCACTACTCGTGAAAAGGGCGACCTTTCATGAGATCCGCAATCTCAAACGCTTCTGTCGCGTTGCAAAGGCGCGGAGAATCACGCAGTATCCGACATTAAGCACCGTAATCTCGTCGCATGGTGCGTCGTAAAACACGTCAGCCGGTGTTCTGGGATCCGTCGCAGAAGTAACGACAACCTTCTCACCCTGCCTCCTTTTTGAGAGCCTATTTATCTTTTTTCGCCGAGTGACGTGTTTACCATACCCTTTCATGAACTTGACCCCTACGCAGCTTATCAGAGATTTAGCTTTTCTTGAGTCTTGGGGAAATTAGGCAATAAAGAAGAATATACTAAAATGTAAGGAGTATTCTGGTATTTGGGAAGAACTACTGACGTTACGGATTACTGGGTAAGCATTCTAATACACGTATGGCGTTTTTTTTTTTAGATTCCGAGAGCTTTCGGTGCTCACCAAATTGAGTGACCCTTCAACGTAACCCATGTTTTATTTAGATAGGACGAAAGGATTAAGTTGTTTTTCTCGGAGGCAGTCTTCCTGGGATTCTACCATAGGCTACTCCCTCCATCGATTTCCCAGTATTGTTGTGTAGAGATGTGAACTCTATGGCTTAAATTATCTTATAAATATCATGTTAAATTCAATTTTGATACAACATGCTTTTTTGAAAATATTCTATTATATTTGGAACCAAAACTCAGCTGTAACAGTATTGTACCTCACATTGTATTTTAGTTTTTTGTCATAAAAATATATGACGAATGTTCAAGTATGTTGCCGCAGATGCGGTCTTACATGTTCTTTGTTAGTCTCGATGCTTGGATTCACCTAAATGCATATAGACCCATAATAGAGTGATGTTTCTAAAGAAGCTTAGTTTGTTCGTGAATGACAAAATAAACATCAAGTTGTCAAGTTTCCTGGATTATTTTTGTCTTTTCCTTTAATCTGAATACAAAAGTGGGTCACTATTCCTAGTTAAAAAGCGGAGTTTTGGTGCATATTTCTACTGTCCTTGTTACAAAATTAGTTAATCACAAAAAAACTTTACATTAGCGTAGTAATATGGGTTCAGAGAACATGAAAAATGTATCACTACAATAAATACACTAATCTGAAGAAACATGTCGTCATGATAATTACTTGTTGGCCTATCAAATGTATATTCTTTCTTTTTATCGTGAAGCTCAACTTTTGTTTTGAACGAGGCTTTGACAATTGGAATTCAAACGGCGTAGGGTGTCACACTACGATTTACAATTATAAAAAAAATTAACAGCATTTATTGTTGAGCGGATACTATTCAGCATGGTTCAGTGTCTAAGTTGTAACTGCGGTGTCTAGACGCAGACTATCAAGTTTTCTTTCTTTAATCAGCTATTGCTAGGATTCCGTGTTTTCGGAGTTTATTTCTCGTGAAATCCGGAGCGTGACCTTCTGAGCTTATTTTCACCCATATATTTGGAGTTTTTTCAGAGGTTATTGTTGTTAGATTGCCAATTTTTTCAAATACGGAGTTTATTTCTGCTATGCTTTTAAAATTTTCAAGATTGTAAATAAAAACATATATTATCCGGCCGGTATAACCCTGCCCTAGATTTAGAAGAACGCCCGTGCGCCATATGACATTGCCGCTCTTGCCATTAGTAATACTTATTGTCCCACGACAAAACTTAAAAAAGGCACATTAAAATCACTGAGCTCCTTCAGGTAGTTGTTGGAAATCTTGTTGTGTTTACATCCCATTCTACCGCTTCTCCCTGAGGCTGCGCGAGGTGGAATGGGTTGTTGGAAGCCTCAGCTGTCCCTCTTATCACGGTTATCAAATCAAAACCCTACCTTCCTCTGAGAAGTTCGATCGAAAAACCAAAACAGTGGTTTATTTCGTGACCCCGAATTACAATGCCCGGTGTCCTGAACGAATCCTAACGGGATAAACGGTGAACCTTCTTTGGTGAATACAGGGTTGGGCAGAAATACTCAAAAATGTATTTGGAAATACAAATACTGAAATACATTAAAATAGTAGCTAAAATACTGATACTGAAATATATCTGTAAAAGTGTATCGCGATACGTATCGGAAATACATTTTAAATAGAGGCAAAAAGTATTTGGCAATACAAATACAGGAATACATTTTAGGGAGGGCAAAATACAAATACAGAAATACTGATACTGCAATACATTTTTCAAATTTGTTTGAGATGCCAACTGAGATGAAGCTTGAAGTTTGAAGTTGAAGTTTTTGATCCCGAAATTACTTTCCCGTAGGCTTGGCACTTTGCCTTGAAGGTAGTGGTTTCGGACGACGAGGAGTTTTCAATGGGCTCAAAAAAACGTTCCATCAAGGACTGACCGCGGTCTCTTCCCTGACATCCTGTCTGTCTGACGAGGGATGAGAAAAGGCTTCGACCTCTAAATAATTTCTATGTCACCCTAAACCCCACCAAAACTTCACCACGCCGCTGCCAACATTGATCACATGACGTCACGGTGTAATGAACTGGTATTCTTTATCTGTAGGTGTGGCCTTGAACATGAAACTTTACCACGCTGCTGTATATGAAAGGACGAAACATACTTTCGTTGTAGGTTACCTCGTTGAAGACCGTGCAGGCAGTGCCATTTGGAATTTTTGAGAATAGTGGACCACCTGAAGCGTTCTGGAACACACGTCTTGTCTTCTGATACGGTTGAAAAAACCATACGGTGGCATCCCCATTGTGAAGGTCCTTCCTGCCGACCCTCCGCCACCGACGCATGAATTGCAGTCCTCAAGTTTCGCCTAGCATCATCTAAACAAGAGACCTCGTGGATTGCGACCTGATATTGCCAGTACAGGTGCGAGCTCTCCGAGAAACAGCGCGCTTGAGACGAGCCGCAGGTGTACGAAGTCTGGGTCGGAACAGCGAGGCCACGTCTGGTCTCCTTCCTGGGTTTCGGATCACCAGAGCAGCGGGTCATTTTCACGTCGACTGATGACGTACCCTTGAGCCGTGCAATATTACGGGCGCAGCCGCAGATGCATTCGTATAAATGTTGAACTTCACTGCGTGAGTCATCCTACTATTTTAAGTTGACAACCGCCAGGCTCGTGCTGCAACGGACTGTGACTCAGCTTTGCCGGCTGGGTGTACTGTGTACGCTAAGGCAAGAGAGACGGTTAGCAGCGGGCGTTGGATGCCAGCAAGCAATGACTCAAGAAATCCCTACCTAAAAACCTGTGGCAGAAGATGCTCTGACTCCACTCCTGGCACGCCACCTGGTTCGAGTCCCCGACTACGCAACACTTCTCAGAAGAGAGAAGAGCACGCATAGAAAAATAGTTTGGAGAATCGGAAGGAACCCTGGTCAGCATAGTCACAATGCCCCAGTATCTCCTTGACCCTCGCGCCCTCAGGTTCGGAATTTTTGTTTTTTTGTTTTTTTGAGGGGGAGGGGGGGGGGAGTATTTCTCAAGAAATGTAACGAAATACATTTCATCTTGATTGTATCGCGATACAAAGAAACATTCCAAAATGTATTTCGATACAGGAATACAGATACTGGTGAAAAAAATGTATCGCGATACAGAAATACAGATACGAAATGTATTTCTGAAATACTATCGCGATACATTTGTATCGCGATACTGCCCAACCCTGAATACTACAAGGTTTGAAGGAAACTGGGGAGGCCTCTTCTGATGACCGCTGAACCTGTGTTCTGCACCAAACTAATTTGTAAAAAAATGCCTTCTTCTGTTTTTGTTTATGGCCATTTTATCCACAAACACAAAAAACTCCCACTTCGAAGTTTTTTGTATAAATCCGAATTGAAGATATTAGCGGCGAGTGTTTTCTTTTTTTGGATTTTATCGTATTTATCAGAAAACACTGAGCCCTAGCTATAGCTCATCAACTCTGTGTAGGTTATGCAAGATACTTCAGTACGTGTATAGCAACTGTTAGGTAGTACTCGTTGATCAGCCCAAAACAAACAAAGAGAGCATGCCTTAAAAAAAAGATCCAAACCGGAAGAAAGCGCAGCAGCTGAGGCAACAAGCTAAAAATATTATTTCTGTATATAGGTTTAAAAAAAATAACTCTTGGGTAAGTTACTTTTAAAAGTAATTCGTTACAGTTACAGTTACTTTCAAAAAAGTAGCGAATTTACCGTTACAGTTACCGCAACAAAAGAGTAACTCGTTACAGTTACAGTTACTTTTAGAAAGTAATGACGTTGCTTTTCAGTTACCTTTTCTATAACACGAAAACATTGAGAAAAACTATAAAACAGCCCTCACCAAGTTTTTTTGCATAAAATTAAAAAGTATGCTTTTTACTTTATATTGTAACCTAGCAGCAGTTGCTTCTCGAAATTGATGTCTGGAAGTTTCCCTCATTTGATGGCGAACACGAAACGTGCGCAGTGCAGGGTAATGGCGCCAATCAAAATACGAAATATGCACAGTGCTCTCTGCGGGTATTGTTGTTTCACAATTGATACACCCGATTAAAAACTGTATGCACAGAAAAAAAAAAACGCAACATGGATAGTGCTTCAAGTTACGATGATGTAAGTCTTAAGTCACAAAGTACGAGCGCGTGCGTAAAGGAAAGTAGATTTTTTTTTCATCAAATCTAGACGCGGCTATATTCGGGTCGTCACTCGCGAGAAAGAATTTATTCACAAGTTTGTGCAAGGCCAACTTGACACTCGAAATGTCGGAACAGACAATTAGGAAAGTGCAAGGAATAGCTAGATTGTGCGCGTTCAATGATATATTATAAAAAAATATCTTTAAAGTATCGACAAAAGTGACGTCGTTACTTTCATCGTTACCTCAAAAAAGTAATAGAATTACAGTTACAAGTTACATTTTTAAAAAGTAACTCGTTACGGTTACAAGTTACCAAAAAAGTAACGAAGTTACAGTAACGCGTTACTAGTAACGCGTTACTGCCCAAGGCTGACAAAAATGCGCAGACTCGCTGAAAGGTATACTTCCAGTATCCTGACACTGTGGGGAATACAAACACACACAAAAGGCCCGAATAAATTTCTCCAATATAGTTTTGTTGAGGAGCGTAAGGAACCCCCGGCGTTCCTTCGCTGCCTTTTGCGTGGGCGGGAAAAACATGATTACCTCCTGATAGTCTTCCCGAGTTCCCTGTCGGGTGTCTGGTATGTGTAGGCTGCAAAGAATTCCTATCGTTTGCTATTCTTCGCCCACTTTGACGTATCCGTTTTTTTTTTTTGGATTGGACAAAAATAGGCCTGGTCGAGCGCTCCCAGAGTCTTTTACTTTAGTGGGCATAGTAGAAAGCATGCCTGTCTACCGCCATACTAGGTAAACTACAAATAAAAGTCCGTGCGTCAACTTTCCCGCACAAAAGACGGTGAGCCAATTACTGAAACGTACGGAGGCAGCTGAGCGAATGATGATGTCGAAACATATGTTTAGACCAAAAAGGCAGTTTGAGTTGTGACATTAAGCAATGCAAAACGTCACGCTTGCATTGCTTATTGTCACAACTCGTACTGCGTGTTTTGTTCTAAGCCTATGTTTTGGCATCGTCGATCGCTGAGCTGCCTCCGTAAGTGCGCGGTGATTGCATCTCCAAGTGTTGTGCGGGAAAGTAGACGCAAGGGCTTTTTTTTTTTTTTTTTTTAGAGTGTACAAGGCCAGACGGCTGAATTTCAAATATTTCAGCTGGAGTTTTTTTTTTTTTCTTACCGATTGAAGAAGTGCCAAATGTTAATGCAGCGCTTATGTCCAATCCGTGCTGCGCGTTTACCTCTTTAGTTGACGTTGAAAACTTAGCACTATGGCCTCATAGCCTGGGAGGTGTTCGCTTGCCACGGTTGTACACCACTTCAGATCTTTTGAAACGGTCAAGTTGTGGTTGATTTGAATGATTACGATTGACCGCACGGGCTAAGAATGTCGCTCTTTACCAGATGACTGCGTGGTGACTGCGCAAAACGGTGTTAGCAGACGCCATTAAATTAATAAAGAAATCTATCAATGTTTTTTTTTTTTTTAGGATTGCTGACACTTTTAAGCTTCCATCTGGTTTTACAGTGTCTACTATGGATTATGCGGTACGGGTTAATGTAAAGTATTCAGGACTGGAAGGCGAAGGACGGTAGGCAGTACCCATACTGATCATCTTACTATCTCCGAAGAACCAATAGGATTGCATCAATTCAAGACAACCACACCGAGCAGCCAATCGCGGGCCTATATGAACCGCCATCATAAAAAGCCAGTGTATTTCGCTCTTAAGAATAGTTGATTCCATCTTCTCTTTGCACTCCCCCCCCCCCCCCCCCCCAACACCTCTGAGCCCACGCTTCCTACTTTTCAGAAACTTGATTATAGAGCCTTTACTGAGCGATGACCGTCCTACTCCTCGATGACCTAACAGGACGTCTGTGGCCCTGAGTGCATCACGTCAAGCAGGAATGTGATTATAACATGAATGGGTGGTGGCGCGTAGCGGGAACGTGTTGTCTTAGAAAACAATACACAGCGCCGCAAGTGTGGGGTCTTTGAACTCGAAAAATTCTCAGACTCTCGAGGTTCTTAACCCTTCGAGCTGAAGGGTGCCGGAGTCGTTATGGTTTCTACGCATCCGTCTTATTCGGGACGCGATCTGTCTGGAGTGGGACAACGGCTTTCAATTAGTCCCGACGCCGCGAGAGCGGTGACCGTTTAGCGATACTTCTCGAAGCTCGTCTAAGTTAAGTGATGGGAATGATGTATTAATGAGCGGAATTTAGGAAATACAAAAAGGTACTTGATCGTCTAATAAAGTCGCCTGACGATCGTATATTCCTCGACTGCTTTTGAAGTGTAAATGAAGTTTAGGTTGCGTATAGTCTAAGTGACGAGGGGCATGTTGGTTAATTCTATCGATTGAGTCTGTGGACACATAATAGGTTAGTTCTTTTTGTGAATAAGACCAGGCAAGGAAACGTCTACAAGCAAAGGCAAGTGAGCACCGTTAAAAATGACTCTTCACTCATCGATCACTCATCTCTTTGTTCGCTTTGGACGAAAATCCATAAATCAAGAGGAGAAAAAATTAGTTAACGGCATTACTATATTATTGCCCCCCCCCCCCCCCCCCCAAGGTCTTCTATTGTACTTTTGCTTAATGAATGTGGAATATGTGGGACAACTTATTATGAGGGACATCCGGCATTACGTGGGACATCCATAATGTGGGTTGCTTGCTAAGGTATTTGCTTGATTTTTTGTCAAGCATTGTATTAAAAAAAAAGTGATTTTTCTGTCAACAAATACCAAATCAGATATAAAGTGCATAGGGTTCCGGTAAACTAAATAATTTGGTACAGAATTTATGTCGGAACGTTTACTAAAAAACGTCAGTTAATAATAAAATATGCAAAATGTTTGTTATATAATGGGACATTATCTAATAACGTATTATTCGCAGTCTGTTATTCTGAACATAAAAAAATAACTCGCTGCATTTATCAGCTAATAAATGTAAAAATGTATTTAAAAAATAAATGCACGAAAATATTCTTTCGATATACCGATTGAATGTAACATTTACTTGAAACCCAAAATAATCCCAACTGAACTAGACCACAGGTCTTTTACAATAATATATTTCTACAATTAGTTTCCAATCGGGTCTTGTATCGGTAGGTGTATATACGTATATAAGAATTACCTTATCCATTTGACGTACCATTCGATAACTGTTACCTCTTAAAAAAAAAAAAAAAACATTTTATACCTAATATTGCACAGTTACTGGGCCTGATATTTGCTGGGTGCATATCATCAACCCAGAAACAAAGGAATCACAAAGTCAACAGTGCACGTTTGCCTCCCTTACTGAGTCAGCGGCGCGAACTAAAGCTACCATGAATAAATACACCGCAGCAAAGTGGGATGTTCAGGCGGAACTAAGCCTACGATTGATCCCAAAGACCGAGTGCAGGCGCCTCTTTGGACGACAATTCAGCATTTTTGTAATCGATTTCATGCGTCATAATAAACATTGTTGGTACGAGTAACAACACATATTGACGTGCGCTTTATTGTCGCCCGAAGCGTCACGGTGATGTGTTTCGTCAACAGGGTAGGTGACCAGACACCCCTTCCATAAGAGGGGAGAAAAAAATAGAATGAATAATTCGATGTTGCTTATCGTTTTTGTCCCTTTCGGCGAAGATCCCTTATGGAGAACGACCGGCTCGTAAGTTCATGTTTATTGTATAGTACGGGTATCTTTTGGATCTTCCATGTACAGAGAGTGGCCGTCAAACCTGCAAGCTAGACACGACTTACATAATTCCAGTTCTAAACGCGCATACATAAAATTGGGCACGCAAACTTTGTTTCACCATATATTAATATAAAAAAAAAAATTAAAATTACAACAAAAAATTTGCATTTTTTGCTTACAGTGTGCGAAGAAACGAAAGCGATAGCTGTAGCACGGTAGGGCACTGCGGGTGGAATGGTGCCATCACGTAACAGAGGACGGAGGGGCGACGTGGTTAATTCTCATAACCGTCGTGGTTGGCGTCGTGGATGCCACTGACGAGTGCCACCAGTGCTCCGTGATCTGTTAAGTGAGTGAGTATACGCGGTGCAATTTTCTAAAACCATTTAATATTACGCGTAGCAACTGGTTACTGCCGAAGTGGGATTTCGCATAACGCGAGTAATGTTTGAAAACAAATATTTCAAGCAGACGACACGAGGATTCTCCCTTCGTCGCGCCATTCTTGGCGGGACGCCAGGGCTACGCTCTCTCTTCGCGCGGTACGGCCGACGGGAAGTACTTACTTCCCCCTCCTCGCGGCAAGATGGGAGAGAAGAAGGGTTTTTCCATTATTCACTTTCCCGGTGACGACAAACTACGAGGACGAAATCTCTGCAAAGTGTCGTCCATTAAGCTATCGCTTTGAAACTCGGCCGTGCATTTCCTTTGTCCTATTCCGGACGTTCGTGGTCTGCACATTGGTTTGCGAGCTTGCTCCCATGTGGTCATCATGCATATATTTTGTTAATATTTTTACTTATTGCAATTGTCCTGCTCGCCGCCTGCCTCTACTGTGGTGTAAACCTTTTTTTGGCGTTCAGTAAGTCACCTGGAAGCAAGCTCGCAAACCAGTCTGCTGACGACGAACAGGCTGGTATAGGACATCGGGATTGCACGGCTACCGTTTTTGCTTGATGTCTAATATACACACCGTCCGAGTTAAGCTCTACAAAACTAAACAAACGTTTTACGAAACGACGCTCGCGTGCCCTATTCAGGTTTATATCTAGGTTTGGATTTTGAATTTTACAAGGCGCTTCAAATTTGCTCGTTATTACGGTTGTCATACAACGTTCGCATCAACCATAAACGTGTATGTATTCCGTTGATTCTGCCAAAAAAAAACTTTATGCGAGAGAAAAATATGATAAACGGACATTTTATGCATAGAAGTTCACTCTGAGATAAAAAGAAGCGCGTATTTATTAAATTTATTATTGCTTTGATAGATCTAGTAACATTAGTATCAGAGCAACCAAACTGTTAAAAAGTTTTAACGTTAAAGAACCTTGTTACACTTAATACTGCTTTATCCTGTGACAGAGGAACTAGGTGAAAATACGTTATTAGTGGCATTTTTTCCGTCGCGAACAATGAGCAGCTATGTTCTAATTCTGCGAAAACGTTTTTCCCCACCTAAGCCGTGGCCCCACAGACTTCTCAAGCAGCCTGAAGGTTCTCCCGACCCCATTAGAAACGTTCTTGACAGGCTTTCATACATTTCAAGGCATTGTAAAGGGCACTTTAGACATTTCAGGAGAGCCTCTGACGGGGCCAACGAACCCACCAGGAAATATTGGTGCCCCCTTCAAACATCTCAGGAATTCCTGAAGTCCCCTTCACACCCTTTAAAAGATTTTGAAGTCCCCCTCAGAGCGATTTTCAATAAGGGACAAGCAAAACTTATACAAGAGTATCGCTTTTTATAGCAACTGCACCACGGGCTCATAGCAGCCATTGTTTATACTATATAAATGTCCATGCCGGCAGATTTCGAATGTATGATTAACCTATATCACACGAGACAACGAAGAAGCCCTCTTCACGTGAACTAGAACTCAGTGTTTGTCGTTTTTGTGATGACAAAATGAAAGGGCTGGGTGTCATTTAAAAAGCTTAACCCGATTAATCGCTACATTTGAATCGATTAATTAATAGATTAATAGGTTGTGTCGACCTCTACGCATAGCATCCCAAATGGTGTCAAACTCTACCTATTTTCGTTGAACATTTGTTTATGAAATATTTTTTATTATTATTTTAAACTAGCAATCGCCCTGAGTGAAGGTCATATGGGATGCTAAAGATATTCACCGTGGAAGTCAAGAGTGCTGCCTACTAAATTAAATATAAGAGCACACACTTGAAACACTAACGTGTTTTCTATTCCTGTGAATTTTTGCGACACCTACCCACACGATTGACCGGTTAAAAATGATCGCGATTAAAGCATTGCTTGATTAATCATAAGGTTAGTAAATACATTTCCCAGTCCTAAAATAATATTATAGCTTCTAAAAGAAAAACAACCTCACGACAAAGCACTAACCTTCACAAGGAAACAGATATAATTAAGAACATCATAAATACTCGTAATAAATAGTTATGAAGACATTTTATTCGAAATCCGTAACCCGTCAGAGAGTTCCGTCTCTCAAGATTTATAGTGGTGGTGCCAAAACAAAAAGCAAACATTGAAAAAAAAACATCGTGCACTCCTTTTCTTTTAACACAACTTCACATAATGCAATACAAAACCACTAATGTGACGACAAAACGTGTTGCAATATATACATCAGGTAAGAAATTGAACAATTTGCTTTGATTCAGCCTGCGTTTTATGGGCATCTGCTGTCTTGCGACAGCACGTCACAGGCAATAACAAATTGCCGAGGGATTTGTCGTAGGGCAGTTCGTGATGCAAGTCAATGACCGCGTAAGCATATACGTCTAAAGTTCCCTTTCGGTTAGGTAATCGATACCCGTGAAAAGGGCAACCTTTCATTAGATCCGCAATGTCATACGCTTCGTCTGCGTTGCAAGGGCATAGATGTTCAAGCCGTATCCGACATTAAGCGCCGTCATCATGTCAAAAGGTGCCGTCGTAAAAACCGTCAACCCGTGTCCCCCGGAAACCGTCGCAGAAGTAACGACAACCTCACCCTGCCTTCTTTTTGAGAAACGATTTGTTCTGTTCTCGGCGTGTGATGTGTTTACCATATGGTACCCCCTTCATGAACTTGACGGTCTTGACCCCTATGCAGCTCCTCATAAATTTTGCTTTTTCGAGTCTAGGGGAATTAGGCTTTTAAAAAGAATGTAGTAAAGTGTAAAGATTATTCGTATATGTTTTGGGATGAAAGACCCACGTTCCGGATAACTGCATTCTGATATATGCATGGTGTTACTTGTCTAGATTTTCAGAGCTTTCGGCGCTCAGACAATTGAGCGACCCTTCGACGTAACTCTTTTTTTTATTTACGTAGGGCGAAAGGATTAAGTTGTTTTTCTCAAAGGCAGTATTCCGGGGCTAATACACTATGCTGCTGCCTCCATCGATCTGCCAGCATTGCTGTGTAGAGGTGTGAACACAATGGCTCGAATTATCTTGGAATTATAATGTTAAATTAAATTCGGATATGGAATGTTTTATTGAAAACATACAACCTAATTTTGAGCCAAAACTTAGGGAGAACATTAGTGTACCTCACATTGTATTTGGGCTTTTTATGCCCTAAAAACGAAAGACGTTTACAAATCCCTGTAATGCAAAATTAGACCGTAGCTCTTGAGGAGGAGGAGAGGAGGGTACGGAGGGAAGGGTATGCTCCTCGTCCTCCCCTCCTCCTTTCCTCCTCATCCTCCTCCATCCTTTCCTCCTTCTCGTTTTCTCAATTCCCCGCTCAATTTAGCAGGAAATTGAATTGGTGTGGAGGTCACGTGACGTGAATTTTCCCACTAAATCAAGCGGAGAAACTGAATTTGTCCGCTAGATCTGGCGAAGAAACTGAATTTCCCAGCTAAATTTAGCGAGGAATTGAATTAGTGTTGAGGTCACATGACATCAATTTTGCCGCTAAATTTAGCGCGGTTAAGCCGACGCCGACGCGCGATTTCCGGAAACGCGCGCCTAAGAGCTGCGCTTAATATATGACGAATGTCGAAGTATGGTGCCGCATGTGCGGTCATATACGTGTTCTTTGGTTGTCTCGAGGCTTCGAATAAAACTAAATGTATATAGAACCATAATAGAGTGAAATCTTTGAGAGATGCTAAGTTTGTTCGAGGGTAGTGAAATAAATATGACAAAAAGGTGAAAAAACAGCTTGAAAAAATAAGGAAAACACTTGAAGAGACAGGCCAAGCAGATAGCTGACTATCAACCATTCTTTATTAACTACACATTTTCCACCCACGGTCTAGTCTTCATCTTCAACCTCTCGCCATTACATGGTTGTGAGATCAAACAATTATTTAACATTTGAAAAATTCAGAGAAACAAATAAATATTCAACAAAAGAAGAAATGAAATAAATAAAAATAGAAATAATCCTGTAAAAAAGTATATGTGCTTATTTTTACATTTTCTATACATCATTATTATTTTTTGTCACATTTCTTCTTTTTTATACATTTTTTTTTCTTTTCTCTGAATTTTTCAATTGTTAACCAAATTATTTAATTTCACGAACACGTAATGGTTGAGAGCTGAAGATAAAAACTAGACCGAGGGTTAGAAAAGATTAAGAGAGTAACGAATGGCTGATAGTCAGCGATGTGTTTGTCCTGTCTCTGTGTAAGTGTTGTTTTCTTCTTTTTTTCCAAGCTGTTTTTTTTTTTTTTTGTGAACATGTACCAACCAGCTTAACTCACACTAACAAATATCACAGTTGTTAAGTTTCCTGTATTAGTTTATATTTTCATTCATCTTGAACAGAAATGTCAGCTAATATTTCTTTGTTAAAAAGCGGAGTTACAGTACATATGTTTACTGTCATAGTATCAAATTCATTAAGCAAAAAAAGTTTAAATTAGGTAAGTAACACAGGTTTAAAGTACATGAAATGTCTATCACTATTTTAAATACAACAATATGAACCATCATATTGCCTTGGTAATTATTTCTGGCCTGTCAAATTTAAATTAATTTTTCTATTGTGAATTTAACTTTTGTTTTGAGCGTTGCTTTCACAATTGTAAAACAAACGGCGTAGAGTGTCACGCAACGATTTACATTTATGAAGAAAACAAGTTACTGCTTTTATTCTATTCTCGATGAAGGAAGATTGCCAAGGGAATGGAAACATGCGAAGGTGACTTCCGTTCACAAGTCTGGTGTAAATGCATGTTTACGAGGATAGACTGAAGTTTCTGGAATGAAAATGAAAGCAATATATATATATATATATATATATATATATATATATATATATATATATATATATATATATACAACGGGCATGGTGGCGGGAAGCCGAAGGCGTGGGTATATAACTGAGAAGAAAAAAAACCTTGGTGAAAACAGCAACAACGGACGATTATATCTTCGACGTTTCGGCCGGAGTCCGGCCTTCGTCAGGAATATATATATATATATATATATATATATATATATCGACACACTTGGTCCAGCGTCTCTCCAGCTTTTCGATTCCCTCCCGGAAGTGGCCTTCTTAGAGATCCCATTACCTCTTCATTCGACAGAAATTTCTTTCCACTCAGACAGATCTTGAGCTTCGGGAATAGGTGGAAGACTGAGGAAGCCAAATAACGTGAGTACGGTGGATGGAGAACGATCTTGAACTTCTGTCAGTTTTTGCTGAGCAACTGCACTTGAATGGGCGGGTGCATTGTCGTGGTGAAACAACACCTGTTTCTTAACCATTTTCGGGCGTTTTTCCCAAATTACTTGTTTCAGCTTGTCTAGAAGTGTTTTGTAGTATTGTCCAGTAACAGTGTTCTTTTTTCAAGATAATTAATTAGCAAAAATTTCTTTATCGTCTCAAAAAAACTGATGCCATCACCTTGCATGCCGACTGAACGGTCTTTTCCTTCTTCGAAGCCGATTCACCGGGCCCAGTGTATTGTTTTCATGTACTTTTTGTTTCTGGCGTGTAATGGTGGACCCTGTTCTCGTCCATAGTTACAAATCGCCGCTTGAAATCCGCTGGATTTGCCTGAAACGCTTGCGGGCTCGAATGCGTTTTTGCTCCGGATTGAGCAAGTGCGGCACCCATTTTGCAGAACGTTTGTTTGATCACAATTCATTGTGTAAAATATTAACAACTCGTTCAGAAGAGATCCCCACTGCTTACTCAATTTCACGCACTTTTACGAGGCGGTCTTCCAAAGCCAAGTGATGGATTTTATCCACAATTTCTGGTGTGGTACTGTTTTTGGACGCCTTGGACGTGGTTCATCACGTGTGTACGTGCGACCACGCGTTGAATTCGGAAACCCAGAAACTCACGGTGGAAAACCAAGGTGATGATTACCCTGAGAACAGAATTCAATCTGGATTTGATGTCGGTCGCAGTTTTTCCCTCCACATGAAAATATTTGATGACCGCTCGCATTTCGTTTTTATCCGTCATTGAAAACGTTCAGGGTTGCTTGACAGTAGAATACTTGTCAAAGCCAGACTTTTTGAGACATCAAGTCTGACATTTGTGGTCATTTCATGCAAACAGGTTGCCAACACAGTGACATAGAAATGTTTTGGAACAAAACTCCCCCTCGAGGCGATTCCGGAAACGTTTCAATCTAACCTTGTAGATAACTACCGACCGATATCACCTACGAGTGTTTCATGCAAATTTCTAGAACACGTAATTTCTAGTCCCATCAGTATTTACTTTGGGAAAATTTGCTCCGTTTTGAAGGACAACACGGCTTCAGGAAAGGTAAATCGTGTGAAATCAGTCTTGGGTAAGTTACTTTTGAAAAGTAATTAGTAATTAGTTACAGTTACATGTAGTTTGTGTTTGTCAAAAATGTATTTAAAGGGGCACTGACACCCCAAAGGTTGTATTTTTTGTTGTCAAAGACGGTGCAAGCTATAGTCATGGACACGCAAAAAAATTCCCTAACGCAAAAAAAAAAAAAAAAAAAATTCTTCCAGGCGCGCGCGCGCCTTTTTATTTTTGGCGTTTTTCTGTCCCGCTCCTCACCTCCTCGCTTCTTTTAATTTGTGACGTCAAATACTATGAAATTTAGAAGCTTTGTAAGCGACATTTCTATAACATTTAATAACAGCATTCGTAAAACATGTTTTTAACGCAATAGCGAACGCACTACGCCTCTTTCTTCTTTTTTTTTTTTTTTTTTTGAAATACCGAAAATGGGAGTCAGATGTGATGTCGCCTCCTGGCCTTTTTATTCTCCCTCGGAAAACATGGCGGCGCTCGACGGATGCAGCAGAGGATGATCGGTGAGTCGGGGAATCGGAAGAAGTGGTCATTTTAGGTGCCCGACGACCTCTCACGACTTCGAAAAGGAAATCGTCAAACGGTCAAAACAGCTTGGTTTACTGTCTGTGTGTCGTAGTTTCGGTTGTGACTCGGCCGGCGCAGCCTTTCACGCAGAACCGGCGCGACGTGACCACTCACGTCGCTCGCAAAAGTCCACTGCGCGTTCTCTTCGACCTCAGACTATTTAAAAAATTTCAGATCGCTGAAAGGGCCATAAAGAAACTTCAAACTCGAAAATTCAAGCGACGTCTGCTCGCAGCGATAGGCGGCAAGGCATGCACGGAAGTAACCGGTTGTTCGCGGAACGCCGGCGAACACGACACTTCGGGTGGCGGCTGCAACGGCGGTTGGACGTCAGAAAAACTCGACTCGCAGGACGGCTCAATATTTGACGTCACTGCACTGGCGCGGATCACGCGGGAACTTCAAATTCCGAATTTAGGAAATTGTTTTTCTACTTCACAAATACTGAATTTCCAAGTTTCGAATTTCGAGGGTGATGTCCAGGCACCTTTTTTCAATTGTTTCGAATAATAGAAAAAAAAATATTATTTTGACGTGTCAGTGCCCCTTTAAGTTACAGCTGCTTAAAAATAAAAGTAACGCGTGAGAGTTACAGTTACGTCGTATAGTAACTTAGTTACCTTAAAGGGGGCCCTGTAAGGACTTTTTGACTGGTTTTTAATTTGCACCGAACCTGAGCGCACTGAACGTAACTTAATGAAAGTTTTCTTTTCTCGAATTTTGCTTTATATTAAAAGTTATAGGCAAATTAAAATTACAAAAACAAGCAAAAAATAACCTCCCTCGTGATGTCCTTGGTTGCTTGAGTGGCCGTGAACTAGAGGAGGGGTAGTGAGCTCAGCGAGAGGCCACGGCTGACGCAATCCATGTCGACGGCTCGAGAGGGCGCCACTAAAGCACATTCTGGCTAGGCTGTATGAAGCGGGCAGCCAGGGTGTCTCGCATTGCACTTGCTGCGCGATTAAACACTAATTCGGCGTGACACTTCATCGGCCACAAACGACCGCAAACACGGGGTAAAGATCAGTTCGAAACAGGAGCCACTTCGGCGCTGCCATACCGCCAAAAGGCTAAACCGCAAGCCAAAGCTGCTCGACGAAGGCCTTGGGAATGCTCGGAACCGGACGGATTAGAGTCACTGTATGGGTGCCCAGAGTAACGCATTCCTTTTATTTTAGCGTTTTTCCGACAACATACTCACTCTCTACTCGCGGTCAGCTTTCTGTGGCAATGCAGTCAATGCTGGACTTTGATTTTGTAAACATTGGAAACGTCTATGGCCGATCATGTTTCGGCTTGGTGAGCATCATTAGACGGTAGTGATCACGTGACACAAGCACCGCTATAGACTCACCTCCATCAGCGCTTCAAGCGGCTCTAATCGCCACCATCTTGGGTCTAGCAAACAGCTACACACACGCACGCTCTGCTGCGCGCCGTCTTTTCCGCGCGGTTACCGACGTCAAAAGTGCCACAATGCCTGCTTGTTGCACTTTTGGGTGCAGCAGCAAGTCGGAGGATGGAAAGAGGCTCTTCCGGATCCCGTTTGGAAAGAACGCAACTGCAAGACGGAGGAAGAAGGCTTGGCTGGCCATAGTAAAACGGAAAGATTTCGAGCCCACTGCAACAAGCAAGCTTTGTGAGGCGAGTGCCGATTGCAGCTGGTTCCTTCCGCGTATCGCTCGTTGCCTCGCAGTCGAACAAGCGTCAACTGTGCTCGGTTTCGCACGAGCGACGCTCTTGCGATTTGGTAAGGGATGGGCTAAGCTTAAGCCGGTGTTGGGTTAGGTTTCGCTGTCGCATATCGCGTCGCTCAATTTTAGATGTGTAGCAAACTTAGCTAATTCATCGAAAGGTCGCGTGCATGCGGTTGCCTCTTGGAATGACGTACCGAGTGAAATCGGGTCCTTTGTGACTCTGGGAAAAATCGCTTTCATGCAGTTTATATTCTCGCTACTTTCGTGGTTTCGTGAAATAGTTCTGCATAGCATTTAGATCGCAGTGTTTTCCGTTCAAGTTGCCTCAATATGCCTGCGTCTTTTTATTACAATGACTTCTAGGATCACTTCGAAGAGTCTCAGTTCAAAACGCACAGAGACGATGGCAGAAAGCTCCTCAAACATAGCGCAGTCCCTACGACTCTTTGCGCTGGACTTGTCATCGCAACCGACCAAAAAAGGGTCAGAGAGCAAATTATGTAATGTAATGTTAATTACCTACGGAAGCTGCTCACAGCACCACAAGAGCTTTTGTGTAGCCCATCGACCAGTTTAAATAAAGCTCTTTCAACACGCTCCAATGCATGATCGCCTTCATAAACCCGTCGACGCGTGGACCCAAGATGGCAGCGCCATGGTTTAAGTTTCAGCGCCGCGCCGCGGTTCTAAAACGAACCTTCGGAGTTTCGTTACTCTGGGAACCCGTACAGTGACTCTAGGTCGGATCCTCCAGTCCAGACGACCGCGGCGCCGCCGCGTAAATCCGGGACTTTTCTACGGTCGCTGCTTGTTGGCGCCTGCATAGAGGTAGTATAATGTACGCTAGAGGTTCAACTGGCTCTAGTGTGCTGACGCAAATTGAAGCAGACAGCAACCAGTCGAAAATTCACTTCCGGTAATACATTTCTATGGGAAAAAGTGAGTGCATTTCCTCCCTGCGCTCGATCATAAGAGCAGATATCCCGAATAATTCGAACGTACTAGGTAGCTTGGAACATTTCTCAGTCAGGCCGAAGAAATAATTGGTCAGGTACGGCGTTTTTCTTTCAAATTCATCGCATTAAAAACGGTGCTAAAACGTCTTCGTACGTGTATTTATGTGGACTGTCGGACACTCTTAGCGCGAACACGACGTCGGCACTTTTCAGCATAAGGGATATAGGTGCCAAACGAACGAAGGACATCTGGAAATTAAGGGAGACGGCAAAAACTACGGAGTAACACTGAATCAGTAACTACCCGCGCATGTACGATCAAAATAAATTGAAGGCCGCGTAATATATTCCGATTTTAAATAAGTAAGTACCGCTTTATACTTTCTGCTCTGTACGAGCTTCTACGTTCAAAATATCACCAGCACGATCGAAATCTTTGAGAACAAGTGCCCGATAAAAGCTGCCCGGCAGAGAAAACAATACGAAGAGACACATTTCATAGCCCACGTGCTTTAATATTTACGTTTTGAATGTTTTTATCCGCTCATGCACGACGGGGTCATTTTCATATAGTGACAAGAATGGCATATTAGCAATATATAAGCGTCACCAGAATGCTGGCGAGCCTTGAACACACTCTATATTACTTTCGATTGTAATTTTGCTTTGAATCGTCGTTTGTTTTTACATACGTGCTGCGGAACACACGTTTGGGATTGAAATGTAGCGAAGTTAAACATCGTTCACTAATGAAGAAAAATGCGCTAACTAAGGCAATTACACTTTCACAATGTTAATCAAGGTACATACTATTCGGTACGACCCAAATAACCAAAGTGTGTCGTGTTATTTTCCGGCGACGAGACAAAATGCACGCGCGTTTTTCCATATGAATGCACAGGAGCACCGAAAAAGTAGACTGGTTGCTGTCTGCTTCAATTTGCGTCACGGAAGTCGCATAGACACTAGCGCCAGTTGGACCTCTAGCGTACATTAAAATAACTCTATGGGCGCCTGATCCCACTACACCTTTCTAGTATGCGCCGCCTTTTCCACCGCTTGGTGGTGGGTATGTCGACGGGTCATTTCTTGTTTCCGTACTTTCTAAACTGCATTTGTTTCTTTTCTTATATATAATAGTGAAAACAAACTACTTTTACAAATAATTGAAACGGTTTGCGCCACTTATAATTTGTATTTCGATTAAAAAGAAGCTTTTAGCGGCTCTGACCAGTAGTAAGCCCAGGACCAAAGACGTCACATTTTGCGCGCTTTCGACGCCGCGGTTCGCCCCCGTAGGTAGAGGAGCTTTCCGCGTCGTCCGATTAAAATAAGACGCCCTGTTATTTAGTTACTCTCTCCGTGCCCGCTGGCTTCCCCGAACCCCGAGAGACGTAGAAACCGCAAAAAAGGTAGACGCTTAAATATGATTGCATGCCCCTTTAAAGATAATTTCGTTCTTCTTTTTTTTTCAATTTAAATATGAAGACATCAATGTGAAGACACACTGACTACGATTTATATTTATTACCTCGCTTTTTCTCTAAAGAGCTTTCTTATTGCCCTTACTCAGCTTACGGGAGAGGGAGATATCTATCAACTGAAGGGTCCATTTCAATAATAGGGAGGGAGCAGAAGGCTAAACCATATGGAACTAAATAAAGTTGAAAAATCGTTAGTATCAAACAAGGTAAAGAAAGGCGTAAATAAAAACAACACAAAGTGATCTTGGAATGCGTTCCGCTTTTCTTTCTAACTTCTTCTATGCAACGCAGAACAAAAGACTCGACCGTGATATCACGAGCCCACGCAGGGTTGCCAACCCGAGAGAAATTTCCCAGATTAAGGTAATATTCAGGCCTATGTGGAAATAAGAGAAATCTTGCTAGTTTGAGGGAAAGTTTTGGATACCGTATGTATCTAGAAAGTTATAGGTCAACTATGATTTTTTTTTTTCGAGGTTGCATCGAATTTAGGTAACTTTCGCCACATCATAATTGAAAGCGAGCGTGTTGGTGAATATATAAGAATACTTGAAAGGATAAAAAATCGAAGAAGGGGACGGAAACATGACTTATTTTCCAATTTAAGTGGCTTTTGGTACATTTGGGTTATTCCTTCCATCCCTTTGGCGGTTTGTTGTGCGACCATCTGGCAACACTGTGGAAAACTCGATCGACTTTTTTCGGCAAAATCTGTTTTCATCGCGCTCGTGAAAACTACACTACAGAGGCAGGGACCAGCAAACTCTAAGCTTCTGAAAGCGCTGCTGCACCTTCTCGAAAAAAAAACAAAAAAAAAAACAAAAGCAAAAAACGAGTGTACGAAGAACTATATACACGGAAATACTGCGATGTCTGGAGATGCACGCTTACCATATCCAAGATACAGACTTACCATGACTAATAATATTTCGTTAAGTGTCGTGCACGAAATGGTGCTTTCTGTGTGTCGTTTTCTGTGTGTTCGAGTTTGAGAACTCTATAGCTCGTGTTACACCTTTTGTTTTGAACTGACTGTTATAAAAAAAAACTAAAGAAGTTATTAAAGCAATACCACGACCTGCATAACATCTAAGGTGGAGATAGGGTTTGATTTGTCAGTTTAAATCTCCCGGTAACACTTCCCTTCCGCCAGATTTGCTTTGACCGCTATTTTTGTCCTATAAACTCATTTTTGCGAAACGTATACCGCCAGGCGTAAAGGCTATAAATACATCTCTCGTCGTAAAATCGGGAGTGATACAGGAAACGACGAATATTTAGTATTATCTACTTATTTGAGCAAGCGAGGGGAATTTCGGCAGAAATGGGGAACTTTCAGGCGTCCGCTAGGGAAATTCTGACTTTCCGTGTTGGCAGCCTTGGGCCCACATCCCACGGAAAAAGGTAAGTCGACCAGTAGAAACATCTAGTGTGGCACCGGTCAGACAGCTGCGTTTACGTGAATGCGACTTCAGCGCATCGACTCCAATTGTCCTTCGAATGAAGCCGACACGGCAACGTTTACGTGAATGCCCACCAGGCCCTACGTGAAGGTGGCGCCACGCCGTGTCAAAGCTAAAAAGTTTAAGCTGCGTTTCCTGCACCAGCCGCACGCGCACCACGTGACCACGTTTTGCGGTGCTTCGCACGTGAAGGCCCTTCGGCGCTTTTGACAAGCGTAAGGATCATGCCCGCTGTCTTCGATGCTGTGCAAGAAGTTACGAGACGGAAGAAATCTAACAACCCAAGCGTTTTAGGCTCCGGGCCGGGTCGCCAGGCCGCTCTGAACAAATGCGACGTGCGTGCGCTCGCCCTGGCGAGCGAGGTCGTTTCCAACCGCACTGAGGATGCCCCCACGCTTCGCCTCGCCAAACCTCGCCAACCACGACCGGACCCCGAGTCCGAAAGGCTCCGTCGATGGCAAACAGGGCACCGGGGAGAGCTGCTCGTTCGTCGGTATCACGGTCGGTACCATGCATTGCTCGGAGCTCTCGGCGTCGTTCGTGCTTGCGCCGAAGCGACTGCCTCGGATGCGCAAATCTTACTTGGCAAGGCTTGGACGGGGGCCACCCTCACCGTGCAGCTTAGCTATACGTCGCTCACTTGTGATAGCAATAGAAGCTCTCGTTTCTTCTGGGGAGAAAACTGCGGTGGTCACACGGGACCGCTCTCCCCCGCCGCCGACGAGCATGGCCGCCACCATGTTCTCAGCTGTTCACTCGCTTCAACAGCAAGCGCCTTTCCATAATCCTCTCCGTTCCAAAATGCGATGCGACCTTACATGGGCTGAATGAATGCGTGTTCGCCGTCTCGATCCACCTCCGTCTAGCGACTTGAATGCGATGCGCTTCCCTAGCGCATTATGCCACTTATAAGACCGCGTTGAATGGGACACCTGGATTCAATGCGACTAAGTCGCATTCATGTAAACGCGGTTTGTCTACTGGCCACGACTCGCTTTCGCAAAGAAAGCTATAGCCCGACGATAGGGGCTCTCGTTCAGCGTCAAACAGTGTACCGCTACGCGTCGCGTATTTCCGCGAGGTGGCTCTGTAGCTTGGCTGAAGCAGGGGTGTTCGATGAGGCTGGAAAGGGTGAAGACGGGACGTGAGATCCAGGCACAAAAAGGTTGAAATAAAGCAAATTCTAAATGCGCTTTTTCGCGCCATGAAAAAGGAGAAACAGAAGTAGAAAACGGCTGGCCTCTGTGCCGGCACTTTGCTCAGACGAAAAACGTTTTGAGTCATTGTTTTATTTTGTTGCGTATAATGGTTTTATTTTGTTGCGTGCCCAACCTCCGCACTTGGTCAAATCCGCTGTAATGTTAAAAAAAAGGGTCGTTGTTTTCCGAAAAATATATGTAAATTTTTTGATACTTTGTTGTTGCTTTTAAATATTTAAATTATCGTTACAGTGACTGCAAAAAAAAAAAAAAAAATGTATCGAGTTAAGGTAAAAGTTCCAAAATGTAACGAGTTACAGTTTCGCGATACAAGCATCGCGATACTACCCTAGACCGTGTCAAACCCATTTTTTAATCTACTGTAAGATCTTTACGACAATGTTCATTCGTTTTACAAGACTTACATTGAATTTTTGGATACTCAATGGCCTTTGACTACGTGCCCCATGGACGGTTATTACAAAGGCTTGAATTGCTGAACATAGACCCCTCGATTATACATTGGATTAGAGAGTTACTTTATACAAAAAAGCAATTTGTTGCAATTTCAGATCATTTATCAACGAGTACTGATGTAAAGTCCGGCGTGCCCCAGGGCCCACTGCCCTATGCCCCCTACTCTTTCTTATTCATATAAATGATCTCCCCGTTGGCATGCCTTCCTCGATTCGGTTTTTTTCTTTCGGACGACTGCGTCTTATACATTAAGATACATACTATAAATGGCCCCCTGGTTTTGCAAAACAACATAAACTCCAACTTTTTATGGTGTAGTAACTGTCCAAATGCGTATTGGCATCAACAAAGCCAATTAATGACTGTATTTATCAACGGCTTAAACCCCAATGTGTTTCAATTACACGATCAATTGTGCCCCCATTGGAAAAGTTCAAAATAATAAATATCTGGGAGTTGTTTTTTCTGATAACCCAAGCCGTGCATCAAATCATCGATTAGAGTGCAAATAAGGCAAGTCGGTCATTGGGTTCATCAGACGAAAATTGTTTTTAGCATCTACCGAAACCTGTCTTTTAGCCTCCAAATCATTTGTCAGGTCTCAGCTTGAGTATGCTGGTATCATATGGACTCCTGATCAAGATTATTTGTTTAATAATATAGAACGAATTCCAAACAAGGGAGCACGTTTTATATTTAAAGACTATTCAGTATCTACGAGCAGTCCCTAAAACATAGGGCGAATTTGGCCACACGTAGGGTTTCCCGTCTCGCGTTCATTAACATTTACTATTTTAATGCTCCCATCAAGGAGTGGTTATTACTTCCCCTTTATCTCACATTTTCCTGGACACAACCACCCCTATAAAATTCGCTTCCAAAATTGTCATACTAACTAATTTCTCAACTATTCGTTGCAGCTTGCCATTTGCAAAGGGGAACTCTCTGCCCCATAATATTGTAGAAATTGCCAATAGAAGCAAATTCAAAACATCATGTAAATTATTATTTTACGGTACTCAGGAATGAGGCATGTGTGCGTGTGAATTTCGTTGTTATGTATTTATCGATGTTGCTTGGTTTTTCAATAAAATATTTTTTATTTCTACGATACTTTCTTTTTGTTTGTGTGTAATAAGTGTGTTATTTCATGTTGTCTTTTGTATCAACAAGTTTCGTACCCCCCTCATATAATCCCACCTAGACGACTTGAGGTATGTTAAATAAAAATAAAAAAAAAAAAATTGTCGATCGAATATTTTCACAGTTTTTTTTTTTTTTTCAGTGTCTAATTTGTAACTATATGACATTTAGAGGAAGACGGACGGTCAAGTTATCTTTTTAATCAGCTATAGATCATCAACTTTGTTTAGCTAATATAAGATATTCAGTACGCTTACTTAAACAAAAAAGTAGTATTCTTTGAGTCAACTCTAAACAAACAAAAAGAACATGCCTTAGAAAGAGAAGATGGTCCACACCGGGAGGAAACGCAGCAGCTGAGAAAACTAAAAAAAAAAAAGTAAAACATCGGTAGACATTTTAAGCAAGAATGCGCAAACTCGACAGAAGGTACTTCCGGTATCCTGACAACGTGAGGACGACGAACGCAGACGAAAGGCACGCAATATTGCTCCAAGATAATTTTGTTAGGAAGGGTCAGCAACCCCCGGTGTTCCTTCGCTGTCTTTTTCGGGGGCGGAAAAACATGATTACCTCCTGATAGTTTCCCTGACCACTCTGTCGGGTGTTGTTTATGCGCAGGCTGCAAGGAATCGCAACCGTTTGCTATTTATTTCGCCTACTTCGATGTTTTCGCTTTTGGGCTGGACGAAAATAGGCCTGGTTGAGCTCTCCGAGAGTTTTCACCTACAGTGCGCACGCTCTAAAAGGATGCTTGCCTACCGCATTCTAGGTACAAGGCCGGACGCCTGTATTTCTTATATTTCAGCTGGTACTTGTTTCGACACCGATTGAAGACGTGTCAATTGTTGACGCAGTACTTATATCCAATCAGCGTCCCGCGTTTGCCTCTTTAGTTGACGTTGAACACTCAGCACTACGGCCCCGTAATCTGGGAGGTGTTCGCTTGCCGCGGCTGTACACCACTTAAGATCTGCTGGAGCAGTGAAGTTGTGCTTGAGTTCAATGATTACGATTGCCCGCGCGTGTTAAGAATGTCGCTCTTTATCAGACGTCGCTCGGCGGCTGGGCAAACTGCGTTAGCAGACGACCATTATACCAACAAAAGAATCTATCAATATAATATTTTTTTTTTGAATTGCTGAATCGTTAAGCTACCATCTAGTTCCACAGATTGTAGTATGGATTATGCACAACCGATTAATGTAGACAACTCAGGTTAGAGCACCCCCTGAAAGCAGAAGGACGGAAGGCAGTAGACAAACTGATCATCTCACTATTTCTGGACAACCAATTAGATTGCATCACTTCACGACAACCATACTCAGAGGTCAGTCGCAGACCGACGAACCGCCATCGTAACTAGTCTCTGTCTGTCGCTTTTAGGAATAGTTGACTCCATCCTCTATTTGCGCTCCTCTACCTGAGCCTACACTCTATATTCCAAGTACCTATATTATACAGAATTAACTGAACAATGAACGTCCTACTCATCGTTGCACTAACGGAACATGTGCGGCCCTGAATGGATTAGGTCAAGCAGGAATGTGATTATAACTAATGAATGGGAGGTTTCGCGTAGCGGTAACTTTGTGTCTTTGGAAACAATACACAACCCGGCAATTTTGGGGTTTTTTTGAACTCGAAAGATTCTCAGACTCTCGAGGTGCTTAACCTTTCGTGCTGAAGAGTGTCGGAATCGTTATGGTTTCTACGCATCCGTCTCTTTCAGGACGCGATCTGTCTGGTGTCGGACAACGACTTCCAATTAGTCTAGACGCTGTGAGACCGGTGACCGTTTAGTGATGCTTCTCGCCGCTCGCCTAAGTTAACGGCTGGGAGTGATGTATAAATGAGAGAAATTCCGGAAAGAAAAATTTTACTTGATCGTCTAATAAAGTCATCTGATGATCGTATGTTCCTCGACTGTTTTAAAAGTGTAAATAAAGTTTAGGGTGCGTTTAGTCAAAGTTTACTATGACAGATTGGTTAAGTCGAATGATAGAGTGTCTCGACAGTGAATGGGTTGTTTTGCAAAGACCAGCAAAAAAAGAAAAAAAAAAACTTCAACCAAAAAACACAATCGAGCGCCGTGAAAATGGTCAAGTACGAATTCAAAACTCTTCACTCATCCATCACTCATTTCTGAGTGCTCTGTTGTCAAAAGTTAAAAAATAAAAAAATAAAAAAATAAATTTGTTTGAACATCATTACTGCACGATCCGCCCCCCCCCCCCCCCCCCTCTTCTCGGCCTTGTACAATGCTTCCACTCTATGAATCTATCTTTGAATATAAAAGAAAACAATGAACTGTGCTCACAACATATATACATAATGTTTGGCTTATTTCTACTTGCGGTGTTCTAATTGAAAATTAATATCTAAAAGTACTTTAGGCCCATGCTGCACGTTACAAAATGGGTAGTTAGTTTAGTAAAAAGTACGAAATGGCTAAACGGTTAAATATAATGGGGCTTATATCTTGGAGAAGGGGTCCATATTATTTTCCATAGTTCGGTTCATTATTCGTCTATAGAAGCATGCTTTTGATATTGAATACATCATTACTTAGCGCCTATATTTGTGTAATCGTCTTTCGCTGGCCTGCATATTTCCAGCATGTCATTAATCTGAGGAAGTTAAAATTTGGCTTAACTATTTGCTGAGCATAAATGCGGGTGAACTCGCTCATTTCATTCTTTTTGAGATGCGGCTCCTTCTGAGTTTCGAAATTGTTATTTACGTGGTACGCATTAAAATTATGTTTTTAATAGAAGTCACACTATAAGCTCTAGGCCTTTTGCACGCTTATATTAGATATTTAACACTAAGACTCTCGTAAAATAGGGGCGCGCTTTTTTTTTTTTTTCGTGATGAATGTAAAACATTGTTTAGTGGTGTTAAAGCGATCTTTTTTTTCTCAGCATCCGAGGTGTGGCGAGGTGCAAGTGAAACAAAGCGTGACGTTGAACTGGGATTAGATTCGATTTAGCATGAGTTACAAATGTCGACTTTTACAGAATAATGTATATTATTGATCTATATTTGTGTGTATGAGGGAAACAAAAACTTTCACATTGTTTCCTCCTCGCCTCCTTTAAAGCACATTTACTTCCTGCAAAAAAAGGTAAAAAAGTAAAAAGGCGAGGAAGAAATGCGAGGGGGAAAAGTAGAGGAAAATTCTGCCTGTCAGAGTGTTTTTTTTTTTTTTTTGGAAAGTCGACCTTTCACGTTATGTATATTTTGTTTCTCTCGCTTTGCAGTGTATTACACTGTAAGTAGCAGTAAGCGTTTTTTTGTTTTCACTCCAGGTATCATACACTCTAACAAATCTGTTGCGTATATTTTCCTGCAAAGCACTTTTGAAGGCCAATCGCTGCAATCTAAAAGGGAGGAGGTCGGTGTATGACCAGGCTGGAAATATATCTTGATCTAAAACATTGGTCTCTGCCGTTACAGCGAGCAAGCCGTAAACCCGTGAAACAACGTGCTCACTACCAGAGCTCACACTGTGCTTCTTAATCTAAACAAAATGTTTAGCTCGTCATTCACCGATATCACGGTGATATTGATTGGTGATTGGCTCTTCCAATCACTGTGATTGGAAGATCCATTCACCAATCAAAGACGCACCGGGTTTTTTTCTAGTGTATATGGACTCATATGTGGGGAGCCAGTGCATACAATGGCACGAAGATAGTTGTCTCGTTAAGTAAATGTATAATTGTAAAAGGTTTGCAGCGCACCTGATCACCCCATCTACTTTTCTCCTGTGCGCGTTGTGCCGCTCACTCTCACCACCCGTGTAATACTACCAGTCTTGTACACGTTACTAAAAAAAAGTAATCGATTACAATTACTATTACTCTTGGCTAAAAAGTATTCGATTAGATTACTTGATTACACGATGGCAAAAGTAATTGGACATTACTTAAAGAAGTAACCGTTACTTTTCCGATTACTTTATTGTGTGAAGACACATCTTTAGCGCTCATAACAATAAACTACTTCCAACCTATATTTCACATTTGCACAAGTATTGAAGAAGAAAAACTGGTTCCCTCTTCGTGGTCGCTGCACCTTCACAATGCGGACACAAGCATAGAATTCATTTGAAGAAGTTTAATGATTTGGGCGTTCGCCAGTCTGTGTGTGTGCCGGGGGGGAAGCGGAGGGGGTTCAAGATCTTGTTAAGCTTGAGCAAGGGTTGTCGCTCAAAGTTTGCGTCGCTCATTTTATGATTCACATGTGGATGAGCTCGTATGTTATACAAAAAAGCAGCAGCTCCAGGATTTGAAACGGATCATGTGTAGTATCCATTAGCGGAAGAGATCGCCCCGACCACTTCTCAACTTGAAACGTTGCTTGTCACAGAGACCACGTAGGGGAAATGGGGGAAATATTTCGACTGGCTTTGTTATATTTTGCATCCGCTTTAGGCGTTCTTCGGTTCTGGGTCTCCTACGGGCTGCGAGTAAGTACCCTAAGCAGGATTTTTTATTTTTTTTATTTCTGTGTGTGTGTGCGTGAGGGGGCTAGTTTGAACGAAGGACTCACAAAGCTACATTCTGCTCCCTCAAACTTTGCCCTGAATGGCCTTTGTCACGCACTGTGGCTTCCCTGGGGCTTACCACTCCCAGTCCCAGCTCGGAAAAAAAAAAACGGACATTCCACAGAAACTGTACATAGAGAGGGATTGACCTCGTTTCCTACAGCTCCGCTAAAATCTTTATTTTTTCCGTTCAAAAAAAAAAAAAAAAATTTTATTTTTGCCATTTAAGAAAAAAAAAAGGCGTGTGCCCGGGGGGGGGGGGGGGGGGGGGTCCCGTGGAAAAATAGTAACGGTTACAAGTAATTTTATTACTTCAAAAAGTAATCAGATTACTCTTGTGATTACTGCCTAATAAAAGTAATCAACTGATTACAAAATTACTCCAAAAAGTAATCGATTACAAGTAATTTGATTACTTGTAATGCGTACGGTACAAGTCTGAATACTACACACAACAAAGTGTTAGCTGAGCCACCTACACACGTTTCTTTCTTCGTGGCCTTTGCAAACCTTCCTTCAGATGGTCTTTGACGCCCACTAGATCTCACCCGCTCCGAGAAAGGCTCCTCGAGTAATCTGCCTCCTCTGGCTTGCTCACTACTTAGACTCCCGAGTTGGGGCTAACGGAATTGTCACCCCTCTTCCAACTGATAAACTCAATTTCAGGATTTCACGGAGCGAGTACCGTGTTCGTGGACGGTACCTTTTCCTAAAAGATTGCTTCGTTTATTTAGTTCGAATTTTATTTCGTCTTTCCCTGTGTTCCACTTTATTTAACGGAGCAAAAGTAGCATCACGGCTGAGTTTTTCGACACGAAGACGACTTTTCGAAAGAAGAAAATTCGATTTCAGAAAATTTGGCTTTAGATATGTTTTCGTGTTTTCATGTTTCTGGTAGGGAATCATTGAGTTCATTCAATACCCTAAGTTACAAAGGAACAAAATCAAAATGAGGACCTTATATATATATTTAAGGGGCGTGTTCATAATTGGCTTTCTTGACGCATTCCTTGTGTTGTGTATATTTCTTTTGAATGAGTAATTTCCAAAGCAAGTCCTTCGGATGTAAGGCTGGAAAAGGGGATCAATAATTAAGTCTGCGTACTTTGTCTCCTTATGAATAAAATCTGAGGCGTCTGTACTTGTTCTTCTTTCTGTTACAAATGGTTTCCCTGTACATTAAAATAAAATAAATATAAAGCGCCAAAATAAACATAGAACACTAGTGATACTTCTACTCCTATGTTCTGAACCACTAACGACAGCTAGTTGAGGATCCAACAATCTTGTTTTATCGTTTTTTCTAAAATTAAGAAATAATGTATTGTGAACGCGCTTGAATACTACATAAACATGATTACTGTTCCCATCTCCAGAACTGCATTGGTTCGATCAAGCTAAGTATTGCACTTGTAGATGGAATGATCATTTTTTCATGGGATTCGCCAATATCAACCTTTGTAGCGCCATCCGAGGTCACACCACACGATTGGCTTTCAGGGACAATCGCGGCTGACGTTGACTGAGTATAATGCGCTTGTCGTTCCGCTCACTCCTTCAAACCACTCAGGCTGCGTTTTCGCTTCGAAACTTTTGTTCGGTTCTTGTGATTCCCGAGTTGCAATACGTTGATTGTAATGTTTGAACTACTGGATTCTGTACGCGCCTGGAAAATATACGCACACGTATACTAACCATTATGCATTTAACGGACGGATATGTGTACGAAAAGGCTGGCGCATAAACAAGCGCGACACGCAAGAGCAAACTAAAATAGCGACATTGACGTGAAGCCTCGAGGGTCGCGTCATCAGCGTCAAGGGACCTCGTCATAGGACGTGATGCAGCGTGCGTCTACGAGTCTCGATGCAAACCTGACGTCACCGACGTTGACCACTCTTTTGACCAACACACCGTTTACAAACAAGCCCGACTTTTCCTACACCGGGTATAGGGCCAAAGCCAGATTCACGTGAGAGGAAGCAACTGCGCATGCGCACTACCGACAGCAGCGCCACCGTAGACGTATGACGTCAGTGAATTGAGTTGGTGTGTACACTCTAAAAATACATTGCGTCTACTTTGTTGCAAAGCACTTGGGGTGGGGGGGGGAGCGCCAATCGCTGTAATCAACGGAGTATGACGAAACCCAAAATGCGTTGAGACTTACAAAAAAAGTCTTCTCCTTGGCATGACGTCTGACTTAAAGTTTCTTGAGACTTCTTTTTACGAGTAACGGCCACCAATACGAATGACGAAGCACGTACCGCTGGAACAAGAAGGCGTCGTTCAGTTGAGACCTGCTGCGTGCTGTCAGCCACTTCCTAAAACCTGCGCCATCACACAGTCGGCACTTCAAAGGATGTCGCTACTCGTAGAAAGTACGAAGGAGTCCTCTCATCTAGGCATTCTAGCCTGACTGGCCTTGGTCATGCTTAGTGTCAAAACATTGTTAAGAAGACGTCTTATCAAAGTCAAGACTGTTGTTCTGCCTCGTCCTACCCTGAGCTCGCCAAAGAGATTGCAGAGATTATATTTGCCACGCGGACTCTCAGAAAAAAAAGGCGTATTCTTACACGCTTTGTCCCATATAATACACCCCAAAACTTCAGTTGGACGTACAGCACACTGACGTCCATCTGACGGTACAACCCTTCACGAGAGGCTCTATAGCCGTGTGGTACAACTTATTAAAATAGCTAATGTACGTGTTACTAATTACAAAAAGAAATTGTTTCTTTTTTGTGGTTTTACTGCAAAACCTTAGTGTTTTCTTCCTGTGGTCTTTGATACGTTCTTTTAACTATTTAATAAGTTATATTGCACCATTATCAAGCCCCTCGCTAAATTTGGGGCCGTCTGTTCGACTATAGTGCACGCTGTACGTCGAATTGAAGTTTTGGAGCTGCTCTATATGGGACAAAAGGGTGTAAGGTGATACCCTTTTTTTTTTCTTTTTTTGAGAGTCCGTGCAATTCGGGAAAGTATGCACGCCACAGATCTTAAACTGTAGGAATAAAAAAAAAACATGTTCTCTCTGCTCTGCCGTTAACTTAGCTTAGCCCCATCGCGTTTTGCTCTCGGGTTATGTCGCATTTAACGCTTATTTATATTAATCGACCTTTTTCCTTTATCCAACTTTTTTTCTTTTCATCATACTTCTGGTTCCGGTTGTCGCCAATGATGCTGGTCTCAGACCCTCCGACCAACCCTCTCCGCCTTCACAAGCTGTACTTCGTTCAACCACGCGACGGACCGCAACGGACGCTACGGGCCATGCCAGCCAATCCAGCCCCGCAAATGTACCACGTGACTGCGTGTCGCAGCCTGTTGTTGTTCCCCACCCTAAGGGAACGTGATACTCGCACGGCTTTGGATTGGATTGTGATTCCTCGTAGCGTTCTCCGCGGTCCATCATGAGGTGAAACGGAGTCCACGCGCGTGGCCAACATGGCCTCCTCGGAACATTAGCCCTGATCGATCACATCAAGGCCGCCGATATCGGGCGCACTGGCCCGAAAACTGTTCCCCAGTATACGTTCCTGGGGATTCGGGAGTCGAACACAAAAGAAACGTGCGAAAAACCAGGACAGCCTTCTGGTCGGTCGTTGCCATTTTGTGGCGGCCAATTATTATTCCCGATCGGTCAACGCCTTTTAAGGTGACCTTATTGCATCGTACGGAGTAAGGCGGTGGTGCGCTGTTGGGCTAGTTGGGAGTCATCGCTTGTCTGTGATGTGTGGGCTCCTTTCTGTCCTTGTTTCGTTGTGCCCTGTTTTTCGCCGCGTCCTAGATATCATCTCGCGCTTCATTTGTTGCTGCGTGATCTGACACCCTTTGGTGGCGGCATCCTCTGTCATTTTTCTCCAAAAAGGCCCTACTCATCCTAACTTGTGCGCGGCTATTGACCGACTATTTGCCCCAAGAAGACGGAATGGCGCCACCTGGCGACTCCTTGCCGCGACGTTGTACCAAGTACCCCGTGACTGGTTCTGCGCTTTGTTGGTAGCCTGTAGGTTGAGATGTATCGTTCACAATTGATGTTTGAGTGGTTCATTTGAATCAGAGTTTGGGGATGCATGTGACGTTTATTGTTTCGCTGTACGTCTCGTCGAAATTGAGCTCAAGCAGCGCGACAACAGTGGCGTTGTGACCTACGGAACAGGACCCAATTAGCCAGTTTCCTGTTATCGTACTGACCAGGACCATATTGGTCGTCGGCATGGCTTTGGAGGCTTGTCAAGTGACCAAACAGGTAGATTATGGGATAACATAATTTCCAGAGCGGGTTTTCTTTTTTTTCGGCTTGTCGAAAACAGCCAGGCAGAGAAAATAAAAACCAATCGCGACCACGGCCGAGCAGAAGTTGAACTTGTCATTGCGATCGCCGTTTTTTTTTTTTTTTCGCAGTTTTTTTGCGCGGATTTAGACAGGCACACGAAAAAAAAAAAAAACATTGTACGTACCACATGATGCGAGGGTAATCCATATCGTGTTTATTTGTGCTTTACGTCAAAGAAAGCAGCAAAAAGAACTGACGAATGTGTCACTGAGATGAGAGCATCCACCACCACCGGACAAGACTTCGAGGATGACAAGAGTACACCGAAGAAATAAGACTCACCTTCCAACCGAAAGATCTAGGGCAAGGTTCATACTATTCATACAAAAAGGGTCCACTTAAAAAAAAAGTGGCGGATCGTGCGAACATGTTTATTTCACTCTGCCGCTGATGGTAGGCAGCGAATGACGGGCACCTTGCTAGTCCTTCCGGCCCACCCTGCTCGGCCTTTCCACCGACTTGAGCTGCCGCGGAAGCCGTAGGGATTGTTGTCGTTGCTTCCGGAACCAGTGAATCGAGCGTTTCCTTTCGTTTGCTGCTTGACGTCGGGAAGAGCGAGAAGAGCACGTGGACATATCCTCGCTGGTCTCCACGGCGAGGTATATCCGGGCCGTGTTGGCGGCCATGAAGCTATCGTAGGATTCCATCGTAACTTACACACAACTTCCGATCGTTTCGCTTGGCGTATGCGGAATTGTTTATAGGTTTCGTCCTACGTACGTTTTGCCTGATAGCAAAAACAAAATACACTTTGCGAACAGTTTCTGCTCTTACACGCTAACGCACACAACCAAATCAATTCAACGCGAAGAAAATGCCTGGCATCGTCACGTGATCCTTGTCACTGCGTCACCATCGAGCGATCGCAGCGCTCCAATCGGTCCCGCTCGAGGCTAGTAGTCACCTTCAGAAACGCAGTGCGGGGTGGGTCCGTATACAACTTTTTTTGTGTGTGTGTGTGAAAACAAACATATGGTTTCAAATAGAAACTTGCTGAGCATCATCCGAAATCCCTAAATCAGTCAAATATAGGAGGGCTTGAAGCACGCGAGGAGAGAGAGTTCCCACTAGTGCAGCAGGCGAACAAGTAAACAAATACTGGCCCTTTATACGGACATAATTAAAAGCAAAACAGCGCAAAGACGACGACAAAGTCAGATGTAACCGACGAGACACAGCGCTGACTCTCATCTGGAGATTTATTTATGTTAGCATCCGGTATAAATAGCAAACAAGACAAGATTTATTTTGTGTGGCATGTTAGCTATTCATACTGGATACTAACATAAATAAATCTTCAGTTGAGAGTCAAGGCTGTGTCCTGCCGGTTACCTTCTAATTTGTCCTCGTCTTTGCGCTGTTTTGTTTTTGATTATGTCTGCCTAGCAACTGGCCTAAACTTCTACGTTAATCACCTATATACGGCCGCATTAAGAACTGAACAAGTATAAGGTCGCATTTAGCTATATTAGTTTTATGACCCTATAGGGCCTTATGTACCCAATTCTTGGCATGGAATTTCTGTACGGGAGACAGCTGGTAATGCAAAAACGCGGATAATAATTTTAAAAAATCGCCCGCGTTTTCCCATAGCCAGAGTACCGCTTGCTGCACAAGCGGGATCTTGAGTACACCCGTACGGCTTACAAAGTGCTTGAAGTCTTCCCGAAATTGACTAATTTAGTCGTTTTTGATAACAACGGGCAAGTTTTTATTTGAAACCGTTTGTTTATTTTCCCGAATTATAAAGGCAATGAGCAACATTTAGGCAATTTTCGCTAAGTGGTACGCAATCCCTGATGTCCACCGTGGATGGAAGTTCGTTCCCAAAAATGGTTTCTTACTTCTTCTTTTTTCTCAACCACTCCTCTCTTTGTAGGGACTCTTTTAAATGTATTCGCAGAAACACCCGATATGCGGGACGCAAGTTCGTCTTCTTTTCGAACACGGGGTTCCGTTGATTCCAGAACGCCGAACTCTAACTGGGTGATTAAAAAAAAAAAAAAAAAAACTAGTGGGTAGGCTTTAAGGCATCTACTATCATTGACTTATACCCACTATCCTTCCAATCAAAGCCAATCAGGACACGGCGTCGTTCTGACGTTAGCGCAACGCGATACGGGAGGCATGGGTAGGTTGCATGCTGCATCCACTCTCTTTATATCCGGAGAGCAGTCGTTTGTCGTATGCGCAAGCGCTTGTAAACGCAGTTTTCATTCGAAATGCCTCGACATCGACCCTGATGACCACGATGTTCTTATACGTGGTGGCGTAAGCCTTACAGGTGTGGGGAATGCAGCAAACGCAATTTCTCCCGATTCAATCCTCGTGAACAATCAAGGGGCGTCTTTAGCGGACAATAAGGGTTCGTCTGCACCCGTCACGGGGTAAGTCGGCTATGTCGGCAGAACTCGTCAGCCTTCTCAGTGCACTTCTTGCGAGAGTCAACAACCTGACAGCAGAAGTGAAATCATTGAAGATGGCAAACGTATCTATGAAGAATAAACTGTCCAAGACGAACGCTCTGCTTTTAAAGCGTGCCGGCGAAGTTAACGCAACCGTCGCCAATCAGTTGGGAGGCTCTCTCGAAGCCGCCGATTCGAACATGGCCAGAACTACTCCGAGGTAGCTCAGAGGCACATCGATGTTCCGCGTCGCGGTGCTCCGCTCGCAAAAAGTGTCCGGACCGCCGACGTAGCGCTGCACTGACCCTCCAGGCGGTAGACCATTAACTGGTTTGCCTGATCAGGCTGTAAAACAAGGTGTAGCTTTTACGCCCCTTGTCAAATATGACACCCGAATTTTCAGCTCAACGTAGAGCGCACTGACGTTGAACTGAAGGTACCAGCTTTCATGAGCGGCTTGATAGCCAGGTAGTACGACTTATTAAAATAGCAAATGTATTTATGACTCACTTTAAAAACAGTAAATGGGGTTTTCTTGGCCCTACTGCAAAACCTCAGTGATTTTCTTGTGTAGTCTTTGGTAAGTACTTTTGCTGTCTAATATGTTATATTTCACCGTCATCAAGCATCTCGTAAACGTTGGTGCCGTTGGTTTAACGTTATTGCGCTGTACGTGGAACCGAAGTTTTGGGGTGTCATATATGTGACAAGGGGTGTAAAATCTAGACCTTTTTTTTACAGTGTTAAGGCGACGCCACCTCGCCGTTTCTTTCTTCGGTGCTGGGATGAGCCAGAGCGTGAAGGCCTGGCAACCGGGACGCCCTTGTCGGCGCCAACAAGTCGACCAGGATTTTAAATGTCGCGCGTGGACCCGTCAAAAGGGCCCTTTTTGTATAGACTTCACCCGGACACATCCGAGGACGACATCACCAACCTTCTGAGTGGCGTGGTGACCGGCAATGAACTGATCTGTACTGGGCTAAAAAGGAAGTATTTATCGTATGCATCGTTTCACATTTCTGTAAGCGCCGTCAGCTTTGACCTTATCAACGACCCATCGGTGTCGCCTGAAGGCTCTTTGTTCCGTCTTTTTCGTGGTATTTTGAGCAACGACGAGCCCGCACATGCATCTGATGGGTAAAAAACTGACTTTTTTATTATCAGAACGTTCGAGGCTTGCGCACTAAGTCAAATTACTTTCTCGAAGGTGTCGTGACCTTAGATTTTGATGCATACTGTGCTACCGAAACGTGGCTTCTTGATGATATTGCTTCCGTAGGTTAGTTTCCGGTTGCCTACAATGTGTTTCGTAGCGACAGAGACTACAAAGCCGCCGGTCAGTGCTATGGTGGAGGTGCCTTGATTGCTGTGAACGATGCAGTGCCGTCTCTACGCCGTTTTGATCTCAAAATATACAACGAGTGTGTCTGGATAAACATTAAGGTCGCAAGTGGCAAGCATTTTTAGTAGGAAACTACTATTTGCCTCCTTCCATGTCTAGTGTCGAGTTCGGTGCCGTTCTCCTTGAGTTATCGAGCAAGCTTAATCCTGAAAAGTACGAAAATAATTTTTTCTTGTGATTTTAATGTTCCTGGTACATGGTGATAACTGTAGGACACATAAAACAGACCGAGCAAGGCGTAGCAACATGATAACTTCTTCAGTTTGAATAGGTTCTAGCTGGGCGATTTACCGGCAAACGTCTGCGGTAATGTATTGGACGCATTTTTACTAAAAGGAATGAATATTAAAATGTGCCAGTCAGGAAACCTTTCGTTCCCATTGATATTTGGCACGTCCCGTTTGGTATTAATCTATATATTTCTAGACAGTTTGTGCGGCATAGATCAGTTGATCTATGCCGGAGGCTGGCAGTTTATGGCAGTTTATGGCAGTCCATATGGCAGTTTTTCACTTAACTGATATTGTAACTCAGGGCATGACAAACTACCGGGTGTCTCAGGTAGAGAACAGGCTCTTTAAGTCGACCGAAAAATTCGGTTTCTTAAACTATCGCGCTACGATTTTCTGCAGCGTTGTCCACAGGTGGTGCATTTTTCCTATAAAATTTGCAAAGAGCGAACTCACCTGAGCAAAAGTAAAGATATGAAAAGGCTGACCTCTCATGGAAACGCAGCGAAGTCACCGGTCTTCAAGCAATAGGGCGCCCTATTGATTGAAGACCGGTGGCTTCGCTGGGTTTCCATAGGAGTTAAGATTTTGTTTCTTTCTTTACTTTTGTCTCGGGTAAGTTCGCTCTTTGCAAATTTCATGGAACAAATGCACCAACTGTGGGCAACGCTGCACCAAATCGTAGCGCGAAAGGTTAAGAAACCGAATTTTGCGGTCGATTTAAAGAGACTGGCCGCTATTTGAGACACCCGATACATACCAAGAAAAGTATGTCGTTCTCAGAGATACCCTGCGTGGTTTTCCTTTGAACTTAGACGAGTCTTCAGTAAGAAACTCCATCTGCACAGGTTGTAAATAAAATCAAGCGCAGTTCGCACACTTACGACCAAGTAGAACGGAGAGAGACAAGACCGGTTTTAATTTTATAATGCAATTAAATGCAAAGGTGCAAGCGAGCTGGGCAAGAATGATGAAAATAATTCTGGAGAAGGGGAACAAAAGGGACAGTCGCGCACCAGTCACCTGGCTGTGTTTGGAGGTTTGTGTTTGTCCTTTGTCCCTCTTGTTCCCCTTCTCCAGGGATTATTTTCATCACAGGCTTTAAGCCTCTTGCGACGTCTTCGGACGAGCTCCGCAGCAGCGCATCCGGTCCTAAGGCGTCGCAAGAGGCTCTCTCCGTCCTACTCGGTTGCAAGTATGTGAACGGCGCTTCACACGCCGGCATTGTCTGCAAAAAATACCGAGAATGCGACCACTGGCCAAACATCTTGTCAATCGATACAGAGCGGTCTACCATTTGTTCAGCAGAACGTGACTCAGCGCCCTGAAGAGTTCTAGCACTTTGCGTGCAGTCAGGCACGTAGCCAGGATTTTGTTTCGGGGGGGGGGGGGGGGGGGGGGCCGCCAATGACAAAATGCTGTATGATGGGGAGGGGGGAGAGGAGGTCCCAGCAAAATGCAAGATTTCGGGGGGGGGGAGGGGGGGGGGGGCCGGGCCCCATGGGCCTCCCCCCTGGATACGTGCCTGCGTGCAGTCATACTGAACATAAACACAGCGGACATAGCATCACCTTCCTAGATGATACAGAGTTTATTTCTCATCCCGATGATGTTTGTAATCTCTTCGCTAGTCATTTTTCTCTCTGTCTACTTATCGCCCAGACATCAGCATCTGAGTGGCACCCCTCCAACATTTTTGTAATAATTTCGCACCTCCTCTCATTACGCTTGACGGCGTTCTCGTTGCCGTTAAAAAGCTACTGCCAAAGGTCACGAAGGTATCCCCTCTTTTATTGTAAAAGGCTGTGCAGATATTTTTGCCCCTTTGCTTGTTCACATATTTACATTGTCATTTAAACAATCTGTGTTCCCAAACGCCTAGAAGAAAGGCGTAGTTTTTTTGTTTTTTTTTAAGTTGTTCACATGCATATGTCCAGCATCTTCAAACAGGTCATAGTTCAGAATCAGCATGACTTTATCAGCGGCCATTCCGTTACAACAAACCTTGTCACTTTTCTGAGTGACGTGGCACCGGCGTTTGCTGTCGAGAACAAACTGATACAGTCTTTTTTTATTGCAGTAAGGCCTTTGATCGCGTCAGTCATGAAATTGTACAAAGCAAATTATCATTTGACGAATTAAGTGTATGTTACTGTTAGCGATTTTCTAGCTATCTCCGAAGCAGACTAAACTGCGTCTCCACGGCGGAGCAAGGTCGCAATTTTTTTCGGTTCCTTCCTGAGTGCCGCAGGGTTCAAATCTAGGTCATTTACTTTTTAACGTGTTTGTAAACGGCATTCAAGAGGTGATTCAGCACTCCGCCCTGTCCCAGTTTGCTGACGGTATGAAGTTTTATCGCAAAGTGCAATGTTTTCACGACTGCGCCTTGTTGCAAACTGACATTAATGCTACGTGTACATGGTGTGCAGATAATCAGATCGACCTAAATCTTTGAAAAACGCAAGCCCTATCGTTCATACAAAAAAACTGTGCCTGTTCTATTTGACTATACCATCTAGACAACGCACTTATTAAACGTGTGTCGGTTCTGCGGGATCTTGGCGCTATGCTAGATGACAAAACCTAACTTCACAAGTCATGTTGGAAAGATCCTGTTAGCCTCTCTTAAAGTGTTAGGCATTGTTACTCGCCTTAGTTTTGTGTTCCGCGATCCTTCGTGACTTTTTTGTATTCCACAGAAGCCTTATTTGGCTTAAGTTAGACTTTCCGTCAGTTGTCGGGAACGACCTTAGTGCCACAGCTGCAGCGACGTTATAGCGTGTCCAAAAACGGTTTGCACGAACGCTTCACGCAAAACAAAAACTGCCCGAGCTCTACTCATATGAGAACGTGCTCCATCGCCTAGGATTGGTCGAGTTAAAAACAAAACAGGGTAGATGCGACTTCATATTTTTGTTCAAATGTTTGCATAGGTATTATATGACTGTACGTCTATTGTGTCTCACATCTGAGCTCATCAATAACCTGCAACTGACGTCATCAACAGCGACCAATCTAACTTCATCAACAGTGGCGACACCCGACATAAAAGAGAGGACCAGGCAACGTCTCGACAGTGGGCACGGCAGCCTTAGCGCAAGCATGGGAATCCCGGACAAAAGCTCACCGGACAAAAGCTCACCCATGTTTTCACAGACCCGGACAAAAGCTCACCAGGAGAAAATGTGGTGTTGGTCTTAACACGCGTGCGGACAACTTATGTGCATGCTTGCGACACTAAAATGCAACGATAAATTAAGCCTGACAGGCGCATGATTTGTTGATTAGAGTAGAAACAAGATTATTTATCGATTGGTTAGAAGCAAATGCAGTCCTCTACTAGCTCGAGCAGTCTTGGTAGATCTCGGTGAATTTCGCAAATATTTTTCAGACCATTCTGCAGGCGCATAGTGGTTTTTCACACCCGCTTCACTGGAGGCTCACCTTTCCAGGCTTGTGTGAATGCCGTGGCAACGAGCGCCTGGTTTTGCTGTAGGCATTCAAACAGCCTCCAGACGCTTGGATGGACGTGGCTGAAAAGCATCTGGAACCCGGCATTTCATCCTTCTCAGGGGTTGCTCGTTCGGTCTTTATCTTGAAGAGCGGCGTCGTTCATACTCCACTGTTCCGGGGGAAACTCCGGTCGTCGTCAACGCAGGCAAAGGAAAAAATTCGCTCTGGGTGCCACCGCAGAAGGAGCGGAAGCATAACGGAAGGGGCGCCTGACATACGTGCAATCAAAGAAGTCCAGCAGATCGCCAATGTCACCGGTAGACTTTTACCTGACGTAGGTTAGTCCTTCGGGCACAAGCTGTGGTGGAAGGAACGCCAGCCTATCCAAAATCTCGCACAGCTTTCTAAATTGCTCATCTGTTTTGTACTTGCCAAAAGGCCCAACTCCCGTTCCTTCAAAAATGCTTTTAAAAATTTGCAACTCAATGGTTTGTATATTAAAGTTTTGCTTCCGTTTCCCTTTCACATCACTCTGAGATAATCTTTGATTTCAAAAATATTTACAACGCACAATAACGGAAAGAATTTAATTTTCTTAGCCATTTACTTCAAAAATTACCCTAAACCCCAAAGAAACCCATTTATTAGTAATGAGAGAGACATTGTTTCGAACCTTTATGTGCGCGTTTAGCATGACATAAGGACAATAAAAAAGTGAGGTCAACGAAGGATGACAATTCATTTCTTCGGTCATTCTTCGGGTTCAAAAACTTCGGTTCACGAAATTGCTTGGACGTGGTACCGGGGGGCTCCGGCATACCTTGAGTCAAGCAAGCTTGATCTTATCAGCTCCGCTCAGTTTCGGTGACCTACATTTTGGTCCCGAATCGTTGCTTCTACTGCCTTTTATGGCTTATCTGTTGATACCTCTGCATGGGATGGGGTACCAGTTCTCTTAAGAATGGTGCAATGTCCATCGCGTCCGCACTTTATCCCAGCCCGTGTTTCACCCGGCTAGCAAAAAAAGAAATAGAAAAACAAAATGAGGTGAGCTTTTGTCCGGGTTTGTGAAGAAACGGGTGAGCTTTTGTCCGGTGCGCTTTTTTCCGGTGAGCTCCTGTCCGGTGAGCTTTTGTCCGGTTAGCCAAGCATGGAGCTGAATCCGCTGCTGTTTTTTGTGCAGGTTAGTAGACACTCTTCCAGGGTTAAAAGCGACTATTGATGTCTATTCGTTCTGCCGTGCCCCAAAACTTGTCTCGAGTGCATTGTTGAAATGTCAGACATGGTTTGTCTTTTATTGCAGTTATGTGGCGACGTGGAACAGAACCCCGTACCGACCGTCCAAGAGATGTCGGCTCATGTTATTGAAAATCAGACCCAGATGACGAGGGAGCTATCAACTACAAAAGAAAATCAAAAACATGCACAGAATCAGATTCAGGAGTTAAACGAAAAGTTGGCTGCCGTACAGGCAAAAATGTCCATTTCGGAAACGACTGCAAATCAGTTTTCCGCCCATCAGCACAAGATATCCTTACTTAAAACCCAGTGCCAAAAATGGATGACAGAATTGATGATCTTGAAAACAGGAGTCGACGCATCAACACTATCGTTCATGGCGTTCCGGAGGCAGCCGACGAGACAGCAGAATCCCTCGAGAGTCAAGTCGTGAATGGCATTTTTGGTGAAAAGCTCGGGGTGTCCATTACAAGTACGGAAAGATTGCACCGTATTGGTAAACGAATTGCTGGTAGACCGAGGCCTGTTATAGTAAAACTTTTCAATTTTTCCGAGAAAACGCCTATTTTTAAAAACTGCCAAAAACTGAAGGGCTCGATAATCTCTGTCTCTGAGGAATTTTCAGAAAGAGTACGCGGTATTCGCAAGAACTTGTAGAACAGTGCTGCCGGAAAACCGTACGAGGGGCGATAATGTCAATCTAGTGTATGATAAGCTCAAAATAAACAACACACTTTATATCTTGGATTTTGAAAGGCAAACGAGGGTTCCAAAGAATCAGCGGTTTTCAGAACAAAGCAACTGCCAGTCAAAGCGAAAGTTTGATGATGCCATAAAACTTATTAACCTAAATGCAAAATGCGCCAAAAATAAAACTGTCGACTTAGAGCATGTATTGCTATCACATAAACCACATATCATGATTATTACAAAAACGTGACTAACTGATAACATAATAGATTCGGAGGTAGTTCCGCCCGGATATAAAATGATACGGACAGACAGAGATACATGGGGCAGGGGCGTGGCTATAATCTTAAAGGAGGAGATACGTTTTCATCGCATGCCTGATATGGACGGGGTGGAAATCTTGTGGGTTCGTGTTAGTATTTATTCTACTTCCGTTATCATTGGTGCTTTTTGTCGTCCACCTGGTACAGACAATTCCTTTGAGGATGTTAATCAGTATCTTTTAACAAACGTACACTCAAGTTCAAGGATTATCCTAGCTGGAAATTTTAATCTCCCTATTATCGAGTGGGAGAGCACACAGTCATCCTGTGGTATCTCACAGGCGTTGATTGAGTTAACATTATTTCATAATCTCGTTCAGATAGTAAACACACCAACGAGAGTGTCAGGTTAAAAGTATTCGATTCTTGACTTAGTTTTTCTTTCTCAGAATTTGGTGGAAAAAGTGAGGGATGTTGATATTGTAGGAAGCATTTCGGACCATAAAATGGTATATATTTATGAGCTACAAAAACTGTTAAAAAAGAACGACAAAAAGAAAGATTAATGTGAATTTTTTAGGAAGATGATACTGATATTATTGATTCCTTGTATTTTTCTTTTTGTGAGTTCACAAGCGCATCTCTCACGCCAGAACCCCATAGTGTCAATTTCCTATGGAACTTTTTTTCAAAGGCTTGCTATCTAGTTCATCAATAAATTTGTGCCGAAAAGGGAGAAGGTCTTAATTAAACAGAACCCATGGAAAAGCAGAAAAATTATTCAGTTGCGCCATAGGCTTTCTAGGCTAAGAAAACGAAAGCGAGATGCGATCCTCATTCAGAACATAAATAGTCAACTGTGAGAAAAAATCATAGAAGCAAAATATAGATATTTTAACGTAAATTTGACTGATATCCTCCAAGCTTCACCTGAGAAGTTTTGGTGCTACTTATCACCGACGAGGCATAATGGGAATGAAGTTACTCTTAACGGCCAGAGCGTTGATGACCCTTGTTCAGCGGCTAGTGCCTTCAATGATTATTTCAAAGTCTGTTTTTACCGTAGATGATGGGCTAGGTCATGTTTTCGAGCCGGCAGCCGACTACACTCAAAACAGAAATTCCTTACCTGATATCGTTGTATAGGAAGAGGGCATCTTAAATATCCTTTTGATTTTAATCTTATAATGGCAATAGGCCCGGACTGCATTCCTAACGAATTTTTGAAAAGATATGCCGAGTGGTGTGCTAAATACTTGGTTCTCATATTCCGATTTTCATTAAGTAGCGCCACTGTCCCTGCGGGGTGGAAAGTTGCCAAAGTAATGCCGGTACCTAAATTGGGTGACTCTATAATTATTTCTATTTATTTACCTGTTTCTCTTCTGAGCACGTGTAGTAAAATTCTAGAACATGTGGTGTTCAAGCAAGTATCGTCCTATCTCGAGTCTAATCATTGTTTAGGAGCATTCAGCATGGATTTCGCAAGAAAGTGTCCACAATTACGCACCTAGTTGAAGTTGTTCACGAGTTCGCGTCAATAATTAATAAACGGGGACAGATAGATGTAAGTTATTTAGACCTTTCCAAAGCTTTCGATCGCGTGTCCCACATAAGGCTGTTAAACAAGCTGAGCGCAATTTTAAACAACAATCAAACATAAAAATAGATCCAAGATTATCTGTCTCAACGGCGACAGTACGTGCAGTTGAACACCGTACGCTATTCATTTGTTCATGTCTCTTCAGGTGTCCCACAAAGATCAGTGTTTGGGCAACTATTGTTTTTAATATTCATTAATGATATTCAGACCGGAGTTCCTGCCAAGTTGCGACTGTTTGCAGACGATTGTATTCTTTTTCATGAAATTAAGAGTTCCACTGACTACAGAATACTACGTTCCTCTTTACAAAAAATTCATATGCGGTGCAAAGATTGGCAACTGTCACTTAATCTTACTAAAACTCGGTGCATGTCTGTCACTCGAAAAAAAGAATCCTATTTACTTTAACTATGCTGTCGGCAGTCAAACTCTACCGAGAGTGTCCTCTTATAAGTACCTCGGTGTCACCATAACTCCCGACTTGAGTTGAATATGCATATTGGCCAAATTATTGCGAGGGCAATAAATAAACATGCATTTTTGCGCAAAAATGTTAAACATGGATCAAGTGTTACTAAGTTGTTGTGGTATAAAACGTTTATTAGGCCCATTCCAGAGTACGCTAGCGGTATCTGGGACCCGCACACGACTTGTAACAGCTGATTTAGAAAGAGTTCAGAGACTTGCAGTGCGATTTGTTTTTAATATGTATTCTCCTTATGTGTCCCCCACAGAATTGTGTTCTAGAGCAGGACTCTAAACGTTACAGGAAAGAAGGAAACAAAATCATCTGAAATTGCTTTATTTAATTGTTAGCAATGAGCTGGGAATAGACAAACATCAATACATTGCGTTTTTTTCTCCAGAGTATCCAGATATTTACATCAGAAGGCACTCAAACCGTATAATTATAAAAATGATTTATTTAAATAGTCCTTTCCTAAAGCCGTAACTGATTGGAAAAACCTGCCACCCAATGTCGTTAATGCAGCCACCTACTCTGACTTTTGCGACGTCTTGTGTAAATTAGTGCACCATGAAATATTTGTTTTTATGTGTTTTCCACTCCTGCTACGACCTCGAAAGAGGTTAGCAGCATGAATAAACAAAATCTAAATGCTCCTGTTAGGAACTTTCGCAACAACCGCACCTTTGCCATTAATCTCGTCCACTGTTTGTCTCTGATGGTTCGTATACAGAACTATTTTAATCATCTTGACACATAATGACACCATCGCGTTCAAGAGAAGCGTCGATCATCTGATATAGTGTGGTCTCATCGGGTAAAGTCCTGGATTCGCTTTTTCGTTGTCCCTCTGTAAACTAATTTGGTGCTCTGCCGTTTTAGGCTTCTGGCTGTTTTTAGGCACTGTAAATAAATAAATGGCTAGAAAAATAAACCCCAGCGCAAAAAGAGGACGACTTCCTCTGCAAATATGGTATCTAAAAATTTAAAAAAAATGAGGAGTATGGAGATTCCTGAGCCTCCTGTAATCTCGTCCACAATCAATGAGATTTCCTCACGAGCCAATTAACAATTCAAAAGTGCGAGTCGCGAAGCAAACAAAGCAAGATTAGTGAACATAATAAGAGCGGACGTGTATAGAGTGTTTTTGTCTCCTGCCAGAATACCGTTTGTGTACCTTTTCTTTAGCTTTGGAATGTCGTAGCGACTACATATATCCTCCGACATCCTTAAGAAACGCAGAACTTGGTGGGTCGCCGAGAATCTCATTATATCAATCCACAAGTCAATGAGAGTGTGGCGTTTGCCGATTAGAAGATCGCAAAACAAATCAAGGCTCTGACGTCCTGACGCCGAATCCTGATCATGATATGGGGTTAGGAAATAAATTTGGAACTCAAACCAGAAAATGATATCTCTCTCAACTACTCAGCTTTATCATTGATCGTGATTAGCCATGACCTAGCTGCGTTTTTGTAACTGTCAGTGACTGTATATACCAACTCAACACCCTGACGTCACGCCCGCCGCTGAGGTGGCGCTGTTGTCGGTACTACACTCATAAGTAGATGCTTCCTCTCCCGCGAATACGGTTTCCGCGCACTCGCAGAGCCCCCACCCGGTGTGGGCACAGATCCGGGCTTGTTTGTATACAGAGTGTTGACCTATGTTAACGCCAAAAAACTACAAAAAGCAAAAAATAAAAAAACTTATTAAAGTGAGTTGTGGCGTAAGAACGTCACGAAAGACTTTCCCCATACTAATTTTTGATAAAACAAAAATGACGTATCTACTCTGTCAGCTTGAAGAAATTCAGGGCATGAGCTATTACATGTTCGGGCTCCTCGCTCCCTGATTTCTTTATTCAGCGTTCTTATAGACGAACGCCTTAATCCAACACCTTTTATAGATAAGAAAGCCTAAGTGCTGAATTTCCCTGCGTCACTAAAGAGGGCCACCGTAGGGCAGAGTTTGGACAGGATATCGCGCCTGTGTTCGGCTAGGAATCATGTCCAATCTCTGCCCTATATATGGTGGCCTTCTTTAGTGACGCAGAAACAAAAATGAGCGCTTGGGCTTTCTTATCCAGGAGGCGTTGTCTAATCTGATCGGGTGAAGATCGATAATGATGTGCCCGTTGTCAGTTACTATCATACCCGATGCCCCTGTACCTATCGGGGCATTAAGCGGTAATCTCTGTTTATTTTTTTATTTTTCTTGTTATCATGTTGGCACAGACCACATACTCGGTTTTTACTTAAGCCCGACGCTTTGTGATTCCACAGAGCCAATCAAGGAGCACGAAAAGTGCTTCGTCACGACGCTCGTCATCCTCGTGCGTTGTCTATCTCCGGTTTATCGAATCACGCTAAGAGAATGAACTGCAATGTGGCTTGGGGGGGGGGGGGGGGGGGGAATTGTGCTTTCTTCGCATTTATACGAACGTGCCATATTGCGTGTCATATTGAATAGTGAAAGAGATTTTGAACTGCATATTACAAAATTCGACTTGCGATTTTTTTTTCAAACGACTACAATGACAAAAGAGCAACATAAATTGAACGAGAATATTTTACCTCAAACAGCAAACAGCGTTGTCAGCTTATGTCATTTTGATTTTTTTTTTTTTGGGGGGGGGGGGGGGGGAAATCTCTCGTACCCGTCGATGTTTCTATTGGCATCATTTTCGCTTTATGTATTTTTGGAGCCTTACAAAAACATAGTAGCGGAGGGGGAGTTAATTGGATTGCAGTTTGTGAATTAAAGTTTTCAACCCTTTACAAATAAAGAAAAAAAAAACTTGACAAACGGAAATAACTTTAAGAACAACTTAAAAATGCATGAAATCAAAATTCAATTATAGCGCGTAAAGGTTCTTGCTCAAGCGTCAAACTCATGTAATCTCGGGGTCAAATTAGAAACTCGAAACGGTTGTAAAGACGTTTCAGGAGCTGCTCGAACGATAGACAAATGCGGAACTGTAACGAGATTTTTACTTTAATTCAGAGTAGCTAAATTCCCTCCGTAAAAGGGAAAAGAAAAAGAACTCAGTTTGAAGAAAATTGACCAGAATTCTAAACGCATCTTCTCCCGCCAGGTCGAAGACCTCGAAGCTCCCTTCAGTGTCCGCGTTTTACTTTTTGCTGGTTATCGGCGCAGATGTTTTTTCAATGGCAATTCTATTCAGTTGGTCTGGCTGACTGCAGGCCTTTTAGATATCCGCCTTAGAAATGTTTCTTTATGTAAGTGTAACCGGCGCTCTATCGTAATGCAATTTTCATACGAAATCGTTTTATTGAGCGTTTATAAGAATCCACAAGATATATCAATGAGGTTTCTTTACAACCACGGAAAACCCTCTCTTAAACAAAAACAAAAATATCTCTTCTACGATTTGTCCAATGTGTGTTTTGGTGCTTGGATAAAAAATAGCAAGACGAAGCATTGTCAATAAACACTGCGTCTTGACAAGGAGCATCCAGGAATGTAGTGGCTCGGTGGAAACCAATAACACACAATACTCTTATCAAATCTTATATGAACAATATAAAACGGGTAAAAAGGTCTTTTTTTTGCGTGAAATATTTATTGATTCTACCCCCAACTCCCACAATTTTGTCCGTTAGTTTGTCCGTCCATCCGTGCATGATCTGCTAAATATAGCGCGGAAAGAGGCGACAAGTGACGTCAATTTCCCCTCCACATTTAGTGGGAAATTGACGTCACGTGACCTGTACACCAATTTCAGTTACCCGCTAAATTTGGCGGCAAAATTAGGTCTAGTGACACCAGACACCAATCCAGTTTCTCCCACTACATTTAGCGGAAGAAATCGACGTCACGTGACGTATACAATTCAGTTTCTCCCTTTACATTTACGGCAAACTATTTCCGGATTGAAAACAGCGCAAAAGACGAAGCACCAGAAGAAGAAGTAACACGGACGCAGCGCTGACTTACAACTGAGATTATTAATCGCAAAATCACAATATGTACACGCCTTGTCACGAACAAAAAAGTAATAAAAGAAACTAAAGGAGGAATTCAGCCCACGTGATACATCACCACAAAAAAAAAAAAAAAGCGCCACAACACAGCCGTACAGAGCACGTGTTAAAAAACAAAAAAACAAGCAAGTCAAGGAACTATAAAATTCATCTCTTTGCCTGATAGGGCCACCGAAGGAGTGCTTACACATTGCCGCACCCGAACTCGCTATCTCTACATTTTCCAGAATTTCACGAGTAAGCTGATCGCCGTGACGCTTAACAATATCACGCCGCTGGAAGTCGGGCAGGCAACCACAGTCGCGGCAATAAACACCAAGATGACCAGACACGGTTGCTGAGACACTGGAGGCGTGCTCTCTTAACCTACTATTGAGACAGCGGCCCGTCTGGCCAACGTAACGCTTGCCACACGTCAGACAGAGGGAGAGAATAAACAACCCCCTCAGAACACGCGACGAAGCGACCCCGATGCCTCGTGTTGCAAGCCGTGGCCTCCCTCCCGAAGAGGGGTTAACGGCTCCCCACAACTTTGACAGCTTGTCCGGAGCAGAGAATAACACGTCGACGTCACACCTGCCCGCAATGCGTCTTAGGTTGTGTTCCCTTCCCTTTCTGTTGTAGGCCTTTTTTTTTCATGTGTCACGGGCCTGCTCTTGATATCTTCCCGCAAAGACTCGGCGACTGTTGTTAACACGTGGGAGGGAAATCCAGCATCTGCGAGGCGTTCAGTTTGACAGGCAAAGCTATGTTGAATTTTGTGATAACAAGACCTCCGCAGAGCATGCGTATAGTAGAAACGATTAATCACGTGACACACCAATTCGCTCACCAATTTCCTATAATGCCTTTCATGTATTTTATAACTCTAAACGTAAAGGTCGCTGGCATTTTTTTTTATATTATTACCTTTTATGCGTTTTCGTATGTCTCTTGGAGACATTTATATAATCGTTTTTCACCAAGGTCGCCGACAGCTTCAAAAAACACAGGGCGTCGCTTATTATGTTAATTCACAAACCTTGTTTCGTGATTGCTTCATGGGCGTCCTTATCGGCGAACGCCGCACGCTTATTGACTACGGAACAATAAGAGATGCACGGAATAAGCGAACCCCCCCCCCCCCCCCCCCCGTTTTCTTGAGCTCGTCTGCGCCTATGGGAAACTATCTGTTAGAAGCACCCGAATAAAGATCATCCTTAGGTTCGGCATTAGGCTCAGAGGTATACAAATCAACCAGGACAGGAAGGATAATCCAGCTTATTCCCATTAGGGAGTCGAGATAACGGACAATCGAGCTAATTGGGTGTGTCGTTCGTTGGACGGCCCGTGACTGGCACCTGACAGGAAGAGTGGGTGAGTAAACCGTTTCTTGGTCGCCATACCGTGCCCCGTACAAAAACCCACGCAAAAAGATTGCCCGTCGTTTGTTTTTTTGTTTTGTTTTGTTTTCGATTCCGATAGACACCACAAGCCTATAGCGTGACACTGCACGGTTTTACTCGGATGGAACCGATGTGGAAGGTCATTTCCTCGAGGCTCTCATGGTCGTCGTCTTAACCGTCGCGCACGCTATGACCCACTGGTACAGTTTCTCGGGTGTGGTGCCTCAGACCTTCGCCTTCGCGTTCCTATGGTAGCGCAAGAATCTACTCCATATGGAAGAATTTCAATTGCTCGAGCGCGCTAAGTATGTGACACGTTTTAATTTGACCGCAAGATGATATTCGTAACATCTCATGGTCACACCGATCCTTTCCTCTTGATATGTTTAATGTGTTTATTCCGGGAAATAGTTTCTAAACTTGAGCCAACTGGCACACACTGCATTACAAATATCGAGAAAGTTTATTGCCACACTCTGAGAAATATGCAGCGTCTAGTTTTCCGCAATGCACTTGGGAGAGATAATCGGTGTAGTCTACGAGAGAAGCTCGGGAAATCGCGAAGCTGAAAATATGTTAAGACCTAAGAAAAACAAACTGTCTGTGCTGTACTACTGAGCGTGGAGTTTCACTAAGCTCAATGCAACAGAGCGCACTGTTAATGCAATTAAATCCAAATGGTGCAGCGAGCACGACAAGGTAACGATGATAATTCCCGGAGAAAGGGGAACATGGGAGACAAAGGATAGAGACACAGATCTCCAAAGACGGCTAACAAATAACTGCTGCGCAACTAAAAAAAAAAAAAAAAAACCCGCTTGGTTTTGGGTATAAACCAGGGACCTCTCAACTTCCAGTGGAGTGTACCTAGCTGTGTTTGGAGGTTCGTGTGTTTGTCCTTTGTCTCCCTTGTTCCACTTCTCCGGCAATTAATATCGAGCAGACTGTTTTTTTTTTTTTTGTGCATTCAAACATATTTTTAGCCTCGCGTCAGTCCATCCTGCCTCTGTATATTACTTTTCCGATTGGCAATCCGACATGCTTTGCGGGAAAGCATACCATCTTAGAGTTTACTGGTTTTACTTATAACGGGCCCATTTCTTGGTCAAACGCCATCTGAAAATAAAAATAAATAGTGGGTACATAAGTCTCGCGTTGTGTCTCCGACACACCTGTTTCAACTGTTTAGTTAAATAACATACGATTATATTTTACCTTGTTCTTTCGCTTGATTCCACGTTACTGCTTATTTATGCATGCAATATTGGAAAGGCGGAAAAAGTGTCAGCCGACCACTTTTATAACTTTTATCAAGAAATTCGAAAAAAAACAAAAAACGCAAAACGCGTTTACAGCTTTTTCTTCTTTTATTGTGGTCGAACATTTCTCTTTAAAGATTAGAGCTATTTCCAACTTCCATCGTAAACCGGAGACACGGCAAAATAAAAAAAAAAACGGACAAAACAACAACAAGTCTCAAACACAGAAGCTGTGTTTGAGACTTGTTGCTGTTTTGTCCGTTTTTTTTTTTATTTTGCCGTGTCTCCGGTTTACGATGGAAGTTCTTCACCAGCTCGCCTGTGCTTTTACCCTTTCTTCATTAGAGCTATCAATGTAAATGTTCACACACTAGGCTAAACCTGTTTATCCAGCAACATGCATGTTAGTTTGTTTTTTCCCTATAAACTCCAGGCATTGCAAATGCCAAATGCATTTGCGAATTGACGAGTGCACACTGTAAATCAAGTTGCACTCGCTCAAAAAAAAAAAAAAAAGGCATTGTCGCTTTTGTGCATTTTAAACATACAGGATACTTGCGAACGCCAACGTGTTACTCGCCAGTTGGCGCCCTAGGTAAGAAATCTCCAACACGCTCGTAGTTGTGATAACTGCTGTCAGTTCGTGATACGTTTCTGACGCGCTGTACCTATTTGCAGTTATGTATTTTTCACACTTGCACCCTCTTTTTTTTTTTTTTTTTGCACGGGAAACGTGTTACCGTACATTAATTCCTTAGCGTGCGGCACAGAGTCTTCACATTTTGGATGCAAGAAATATATGTAAGTGATTGCAGTAGAGCTGACATGCTGTTCAGCAAAAGAAGGTGCATTTATGTGTCCGCACGCTGGTAAATGATTTTCGTTATTTAGAGAAAGCATTTAATTGAATCAAACATTGGTTGAACTGTCCGACGTTTTTTCGAAACCTCTAGGCCGAATGCTGACTTTGTCGAAGCAACGAAACAGTGCCTTTGTCTTACAGAGCCTCAGACGAAAGTTCTGTAAAACAAGCCGAGTACGCTTTCATATAACAAGCCAAGAACTGTACTGAGGCGTATAAACAAGTACCCTATTTAAAAAAAAAAAACATTAATATGATTTGTACAATAAACATATCGGAACTTAATAGTATAAATTACAGTACTATCCGGCGTAATCAAGCTTATTTGAGATGCTATTTGTCCGCTTACGTTTGTTGGCCGCAGTGGCGGATCTAAGGGGGGGGGGCGACGGGGGCGGCCCCCCCCCCCCCCCCAAACAAAGTCGACCCCCCCCCCCCCCTCCCTCTTCTCGGAGGGCAATTTGACATGGGTGGACCCCCCGTGCACAAGAAGGAATGGGAGAATAGTATCCTTAAAAATTTTCCGCCCCCCCCCCAAAACGGAGTTCTGGATCCGCTCCTGGTTTGCCGCATTCATATATTTGCACTAGGGATAGTACAATAAAAAGCAGGAATAAAAGTATTATCTATGGGTGCAAATCTACTAGCAAGAAGGCAATCGTTAATTTCACTGACCAGTAATGATTCTTAAACTTTTACTGCTATTTTCATCAGCCCAAAAACCTGCCCCCGACACTCACAAATTCCATCTCCCTCAACGGGCTACAAACAAGGAAGCGCGTTCAACTTTCGGACAAAAGTGCAGTGCCAACAAAAAACCCTGTGTGACGCAATTCAACCTCATGACCGACGTCACAAACCCCAACCGGAAACCGAGGCGCTTCTCATTTCCGCAAAGAGTGGGCGACGAAACGGAGCAAAAAAACAAAAAACAAAAAGGAGATCCATCGTGACGTCACGTCGTCACGTGTCCTCTACGTAACGACGCCCCTTTCCTTCTCTTCACCGTTCGCTCGTTCGAGGGAAAGGGAGAGAGGAACCCTGGCCCGGAGAGTTTGGGCCCCGCGGCCGCGAGATCAGTTCAGAACGCGCAACTTCACCGTGTGGATGTGTTTCTTGTGCGCTGGCTTAGGGTTTGCGTTTGAACTGATCCGAAGCGGGCGTCCATGGTTCGCGAGTGTCGCACTTTTACGTTGTGTTGCCGGTGCATCGCAGATACATCGATGTTCGCATGGCACGTTTCCGGTACCTCTTCTTCGTCTGCCCTGCCGCTTCTAAGTTTGGGACGTGTTGCTAGTGGAAACATTCGATCGTAATTTTCTTAGAATTGTTTTTTAAGTGGGAGTTTCAAGAACACCCCTACCTGGAAAAAATCGTAAGCCTGATAATTTTTTTTTAAAGCTCAGTGTTCAATTTTTTTTTAAAGGAAATCTCCTAATTGTCGTGATACGTCGACTTGGATTTCTTCTCAGCGTGGCATCTGCGGCGCTCTACCCTAAGAGTCAACTGAAGCCGGGCTGGTTGAACCTTTGTTCCTTAACGTCTGCGAGTGAGTAACAATTTTTTTTTTTTTATATCCGTGTCGCTAAAAATGTTGTGGTTTGATATCTTTTTCGCGAAAGCTTTGTCTGCGTGATCAAAAAACTATTTTTGCATAAAATATACAAAATGCCTATAAAAACTTTGTGTAATACGGTGAAACAACTTGGAGTCTATATTCTCTAGAAGATTAATTTCTCATTTTAATCCAGGAATTTCTTAACATCCTGAAAAAAAAATTTTCAAGATTGCTAGAAAACTTCGGAGAAGTTTAAACGTTGTATTTTTGTATTGTGACGTATCAGTTGTATATTAGTCTTTTAACTAAATATTTTAACGATGCTCGAACTGTTTAGCGATAGCTTTTTTAGCTGGTAGCGCACTTCTTAGAAATTCAGTCATCTGGATAAATATTTTACCGTTTGAGTTGAAGAACAATCTATTGGTTGTCTTTTTTCCCGGAGATTTGAACAAATTGCTTATACACTTTTATCACACTTTGTTCAGAGTAAATTTAATTGCCTAGCATAAGAATGCAGATGTTCCAGCACGAGTTTGGTGGGACAGCTTCGACGGAACATTTTGGGCTAATTTTATTCCAACTCTCAAACAATGAGCGTTCTGTCATAATGTCTGGAGTTTGAAAATTCATTTTTGACAGGAGTTATGTCCTAAAAATTTAAATTTTATACCGTTGCGGTTTTAGGCTTGCCATCATCGATCGTACCCCGTTTTATCAGATATACTCTTGCGTAACATTTAGTGGGAATGCTAAGCAAATTGTCAGGTTTTCCTGTGAGAGACTGAATATATCAGATGTGTAATATTTTCATGACGTCGGCAACATTTGCTATTTCTTTATTTGTTTTCCACCTCCGTGCCTTTTTTGTACCCAGCTTTTTTTTTTTTCGTAAACAAACTAAGGCAGATCTAGCTTGTTCTGCTCTTTTGTGTTATATTTCAGCCAAGAACACAAAAAAGTCGGCCCTCAAAATACCCTGACGGATTGCCCACTCCGTACCTCAAAGCACCTTGCTTCATTCTTCACTACGCGGCGAAAAATTCGCCGTGTACTTGTCTGTTTCCAATATTTATTTTTTTCTGGCTAAAACGACTTTTTGTAAAATGTTCATCTCACTGGTCATTTGGGCCACGATTCAGGGATCTCATAAACGTCCCCGGTTCAGGAGTTGCCTGAACTAGATAATTTTGAAACGCGTCCATGCGCACGGAAAATGAGAAAAGAGGAGTAGACGAGTGCGCGCGGCGGACCTCAGCATACCGAGCTCCGGTTCGAATGATTAGTGGCTAGATCTAAAGCTAGCTGTTTCTGTCTTTCGCAGCAGTGTTTGAACACCGGACGGCATAGTTGCGAGTTCTAACGAACGTTTTCGACGAGTGGGGTGGAGACAGAAGCAGCTTTTGTCCTCAGTCCGCTGTTCGACGAGTGCAGTGGAAACAAAGTAAGATAGCCTTTCGTCTGCCCGCTATTCATTGCAACAAGAGTTCGCAGTTCTGGCGTGTTCTCCTCTAATTCAAATTCTGCACGCATATGACTTGACCGGCCACATGTGTTCTTGCACAGTGGGGATATATGTATATGTTTATCTGACAATCGGTGCACCGTATAGGTATTGAAGCTTACTGTTTCGATTCGCTAGGAGCATAAGGAAAGTTGTCTCATTTCAACGCGAGGAACAAGTGATTAGTGATATAACTGGCTTCAACTAGTTACAATAATATTTTTATTAAGCCAGGCATGTTATTAGAAAAAAAAACATTTACAAATTGTTCATATATGTCCTCTTTAGTTGTTCATTTGTTGGAGAAACCACTACGGTTTCTCATCGGTTTTCCGTGTTGATTATCTAAACATAAAGTCAAATAGTTTTTTTTTTCTTTTTTTTTCGAAATTATTTTACTTTCTTTTAACTGATTCACAAAAAGATGTTGGGAAACCTAAAAAAAAAAAATAAGATTGGTGTCAACGATTACAGACATTCATAAAAGATGCACTAATACGGTTTGTGCAGGTGAGTTAAACGGCCAGGGGAACATTATGTAGGTGGCTAATCTTTGCGATAAGACTGGTAATTAATTGAATTTTTTAATTAACTTTTTAATTACTGAAACTACACATATGGCTCCAATTAGAAACTTACTGAGCGTCATCGAAAACCGCTAATTAATTATTTATTGAACGACTTGAAACTCGGGGGCGCAACAAAGTTACCACTCGTGAAGCAGGCGCAACGCTAGCAGTGGCGGAACGCGATGGTAATCTAGTCATCTGCGTTCCGCCGCTGCTTACTTAGCGCCTGCTTCACGAGTGGTACCTTTGGTGCGCCCCTGAGTTTCAAGTCGTTCAAAAAAGAGGTGGTGATTAATGGTTTACGATGACGCTCACTAAGTTTCTAATTGGAACCACGTGTCTGTTTCCGCTACTTAAAAAAGTTAATTAACGAATATTAATTTATTAGCCGACATATCGCACATATTAGCCAGCGATATATTGTACTCCTGACCGCATAACTCACCTGCAAAAACCGTATTAGTGCATCTTTTACGAATGTTTCGTAATAAATCTGTCCGAATTGAAATGAAACCCCCAGTATATATCTTACACATACGTTGACACCATATTATATTTTCCATCGCCATCACTATGAACAGCCAGCACCAAACAAGCCTAACTTTCAGGAATATACACATGGAAACGCCACAGTACAGCGAAGATGTAACCGTGAGTAATTCAGTCATTTGCATGAGATTATTTATTTAAAAAAGGAAGCGTTTTTATAAAATGACTTGGCTACAGCTAAGTCAGACGTCGAGGTATGATATTATCAAATTTATTTGAAGGGCCTCGCCTTTCTGCGCAGCTTGACGCGTTCTTTTAGAGCGCAGCTCTTAGGCACCCGTTTCCGGCTTGAGAAGTGTCGCCGTCGGCGTAACCGCGCGTTGCATGTGGGACGTTTTCTATAACGATGTCACACGTGACGTCACGAGGGCAAAATTTTCTTGATAAATTTGGCGGGAAATGTTTCCGCTAAATTTAGCGGAAACATGTCCCGCCCTTTTTAACGGTACAGTTTGCCCTCGTGACGTCACGCGTGTCGTCACATGCGACCCTCCCCTACGTGCCCTCTCCTCCTCCTCCTCAAAAGCCGCGCTCTAATTCGGCATTACAGAGGATTGTAAACGTCTTTCATTTTTTTTTTCTTTTCACTTTACGATTCTAACGTGGCGATTTATTTCCAAAGCATAAAACCCAAATCTTTAATTAAGCCTAGATTTATACCATACGACCGATATAGGTCAGTCAGCTAGTAAACGTTGACATTCAAGTTAAGCGACAAGCCTAGAGTTTGACCATAGATACCGTATATCTAGGCCGCAGAGTTTCCTTTGTTTACGTATAAGGGAAATCGGCGAATGTTTTTCGGTGTTTATGTTTTTTTTTCTTTTTCATGAATAACGGTATATTTATGTGATTTGTTTCTGACGTACGCCTTAAACGAAGATTATCCGTGAAAAATACCATAACAAAACGAAGACTTCAAGTTTAAAGGGGTGGGGTTCTACAAATATATTCGTAGCTGGCGCAACATTGATTAGAAAGTGGTATTTTTCGGTTTTAATCGACTTTACATTTTATCGCGAACGGTTGTTTACCGGTGTTTCTCGGTTAAAACAAAATCAACGTTTCACGTGTGTTCCATGATTGCGCTTAACTCCTTACCAATCGGACGACAACAATAACAGCTAACCAGTCACGAGATTGCAACTTACCGCGGCTAGAAGCAAAACACAAAAAAGACATGTTCTGGATATCATTCCCATTCATTCAGTTCGCACGAATAATCCGAACGCAGCACAATAAGCACTTACCGAATCGGAAGGTGCCCGCTATTTCCCGATTACATAACTCTAACATAAAAAAAGCGGGCGGCCAATTCTTTGTGTCTGGCGACGGCCGAGCTGAAGTGGCACTCTGGATTATTAGGCAACGGAGTTTGGAGCCCGGCATGCGTCAGGCCCGCGACCCTGACCTCGGGCTCTCACCCTCACAATGTGTAATATTGCCCGGGATTTCATTAAATATGTACGCTTCTTTTCCACGTTCGTGTTCGAAACGACCGGGCCTAAAATAGCATTTTGAGCTTGCGGAATCAGGCAGAATGCTTATCAACGCAAGCATGACATTGTTTTGTGCGTTCTCTGTGAGTTGACGCTGTGTTCTGCCTCCCACCTTCCCTTTCCCTCAAGAAAACAAAATTGCTGTGTAAGAGGTTGCAATTAAAAGTTGGAGAGCAGTTTCTTTTTCATTTCTTTGTTTGTTCTGCCCGAACTAGGAAGAGTAATGGTGCTCTAAAATAGTCAACAATATTCTTTGTGAAGTATTGCGCTTTGTCTCTTGCCTTAAAATTGCATTGGGCTACACTCTAGATGACCGCATCGTGCCATCGGTGGTGGCATTTTTTACATTGATCTGTGGTGTGCTTTGTGGGAAAACTCACTACGAACTGCATTCGGTAAACCTTGATTATAAAAGACGACCTAAGAGACACTCCGAAATCCTCTAAACAGCAGCCGATTATTAGCTAGGACGGCTAACAACTTCGCAGAGATAAGTACCTTAATTATTAAAGTCAATCAGTGCATGGACGGCTACCTCATGAACGTTTTGTAAGAGCGTCAATTTTAAGCTTTTTCAAACCAGCGTTTTATAACTTCGTTCCTTTTGCTTTTCTTCTTCTTTTTTTTTTTGGGGGGGGGGGGGGAGAGGGGGGGGGGTTATTCAGCAATTAGCCGCATGTTCGCTGCTCGATTTCTTAGCAATTCATATATGCAACGTTTTGAAGGACAACTGATATCAAAGTGGACATTGACTAAAGAAAATAGCAGCTTCTACCGGGCAGTACGCATTTGTATCGAGTTGAACTGGCCACTATCTTTCTTATCAGAAAATAAGCCTTTTCTTATGCATGATCTTCTCACGTCTATAATACATTGTGTAGATATTATTTTTGGGGATACTTTAAAATCACATCAAGAATCTACGAGACAAGCTGTCTGCGGTCATTCGCAGCTTAAGAAATTATTTTTATATTATTATTAAGAAACTAATATCTTCGTGCTTTTTGTTTCGTCATTCGTTTTGCCGCATACTGATCCGTTAATCTCATTGATTGCCGAGAGATAATACAATGCTGGAAACTCGCCCGCCCTTCCGCTTCCTAAGCATCGAGTGACTTTGTAGAGTCAAATTGTTTTTCGCTTGGTTCCGGTCTCTCGGAGAGACAGCGAACGTACTCGTAGCTCTAGCTTTCAGTGAGAGCGGGGAAAGCGCCCACTGTTTAAGATATCTCGAGCATCTTCTTTCCCGCGAACCAGTTTGGGAAAGGCAATCGCTGCAATCTACTGGGAGAATGGCGATGCTAAAAGCATGTTTAGGCCTAAGAAAAAAAAAAAACAGTTTGCTTTATGACACGGGGTACGGTAAAACGCTACGCTGAGTGAAACAGCGCAGGTTTGTTTACTTTCGGCCTAAACTCATCTGCAGCCTCGCCGTTCGCCGAGCAGTGCTCTATCCTTAAATTTCAGCGATAGGCTCATCCAACTGCTTTGCGGAAACGAATAGACGCTCCAGATTCCATGGAGTGTATAGAAGCTTTGAGAGATAACAGCTACTCAATTTCTTCATGGTGATGTTTAACCCGAGACTGGGTGCACTCGATGAATCCGAGAGTGTGTATCATTAGGGCTTTAAATCTCCAGCTTGTCTGTATATTTTTCTTCTTCATACTCAATTTCTGTTCGCTTAATCGGTTTCGGCATTTGATGAGAAAGCAAAAATGCTAGTCGCTCAAGCTTTCGGGGATAGAGCTCGATAATGCCCATTGTAAGATATCTGGAGCACTTATTCTATCCCGTAAAACACTTTAGGAAAGCCAGTCACTGCAATTCAAGAGGGAGCTTGGCGAATGGCGATGCAAAATATATACGCTAATACCTAACAACAATCTGCTTTGTGTCATTGAGTGTGGCGAATCGCAATGCTCAGTGACTCAGTGCAGATTGTTTGTTTAGGTCTAAGGGTATTGTCAGTTTCGCCTTTGGCCTAGCTTTTTTCTAGAATGCTGCGATCGCCTCCCCCAGATGAGCGTAGACGGTCCAGAGTTTTTGTTATATATATCTATATATAGGGTATAAAAACTTTGGGCGATAATAACTACTCAATTATGATAAACCTAAGATTGGGTGAACTTCAGAATCCCGAGCTTGTGAATCATTATTACTATTAGCGGTGAGGAGACAGCTTGAACACTAAACGATTGCGCAGAGACAGGACACACGCATGAACAAAACGCTGACTATCGACTATTCTTTAGTATTTCGTCCCTATTCCTCGTCTCGGTCTAGCCTTCTTCCTCATCCACTCGACCACTAAATGCTAATATGGAGTTAGTTCGCCATTTTGTCTGTGTTCTTTTCTTTTTTATACTTAACCTTCATACTTGTTTTTTGTTTCGGGGGACGAAGGGGGGGGGGGGGGGGTTCTGTTTCTCAGGAGAGCCGAAGTACGCTTCGTCCCAGAGCTTTCAGTGAGACGGGGTAAAGCGGAATCTTGCTGCCACCGCGGATGCTTCCTTCGCGCTTGCCCCAGTGGCCAACATTTCAACGGGCTTTCCCCTCCCCTCCAAGTCCCGAGGTTTCTGGCACCGCCCCAGCTGCGCGGTTGGTCCCACTCTGTTTTTGGTGCAGACAAATAGGCTTAGTCATTCCCGATCCTGCTTCCTTTTGTCTCCCTTGACATTTCCAAGAACCGCCCTGAGATGAGTAACAATTAAGCCGTTCTTTTCCTCGTCGGTTCTCCTTCTTATGATACGACTAGATTTTCAGACAGTTCAGAACCACTTTTAAAGTGATGTGTTGCCTGTTTATCACACTACTGCAATTTTCTTTTTGGAGGGCGTTAATGTTTTAATGGCGGACAGATGTGCAGTGAGCTGTAGCGCAAGGCTACCGTTGGATATACGATGTACATGCTCTGTTCTTTAAAAGGCCTAAGTGGGGCGCGAATGATCTCTTTTTAGTTATTGCACGAAAATAACATTTCCACGGAATATTTAAGCCGTTAGACAGAATTTAGGTGACGGTCACGACCCGCTCTCAGCCCCACCCACAGATCAGTGGTCCCCGCCCATTACTACCGATTGGCATGACTGCTCGGCCGAACACGCTCGCAAGCGTAGTGTCTTCCTGCCGCAACATCCGGTGCGTCTAGTCCGGAGTCTGACACCGCCTGCTAGTACCGAAAGCAGACGCACGGCAGCCTCCGGCATCGTCTACTACTGCACCACCGTCTATTGTCGTCTGCAATGCACGTAAGACGCGGCCATGAAAGCGGCGCGTCGGCATCCGCCATCGCCTGCGTTCGTCTGCTATTCCACCCCCGTTTAAAACCGTTCGCAGCGCTCGAAAGACACGAGCATGAAAGCGGTGTTCTACCGTTCCGTCATGCACGAGCAATGGTCCAATGCGCCGAGATACTGGGAGAGATAAGGAAAGGAGAGCACGCGGGAACGTCGGAACGCCGAGCTCTGATTTGAATGATTAGTGGGTAAACCTCGAACTACCTACCTTTGTCCCCACTGCATTCGCCGAATTGGAGAGACAAACCCTGTACAAACGGCGAACACCCACGTTCCACGTGCTAACGCATTCGACGAGTGCAGTGGAGACAATTGAAGGCTACTTTAGTCTCCACTGCACTCCTCGAACGCATTGGAATGCAAAAAACAAACGTCGAACGGCGGCGTTCCGAATTCTGACGCTTTCGGTGAATGTAATGGAGACAAACGGTGGCTTGCTTTAGGTCTACCTAGTAATCATACCAGCCAGAGCTCGGCGTTTTGACGTCCTCGCGCGCTCTAGTTTCTTTCTCTCTCTCAGTTTCTCGGCGCATACAACCGTCTGTCAGCGTCTGTGCATGTGTGGTTAAAAAAAACAACCGAGAGGACTAAAAGAAATTAACCAAATAAATATGCAGTCCTGTCAGATTTTCGGGGGCCCCCTTTTTTCGCATGGCATCCGCGAGCAAGGTGGATTAGCGTCATGAGGCACAATTAAGACGCAACCAAAAATATTCCTTTAACAGGCCCGGTGCGCCGCAAAGCTTTAGAGCTACTTGCCTTTATAAGCGAAATGACGGGACCATGCCTAGACAAACGTGACGCGAGGCGAACAGCCGATTGCCTCCAGCCAAATGGGTCGTACAATATTCTTGCCTGTCAAGTTATCTTCTGGGTATTAAAATATTGGTTGCAATCACGGCGGTTGCAATATTCACAGAGCAGCGGGGCCACTTTTACAGGAAACAATGTCTTTATTCAGCGTCAACATGTCAAACCAACAAATTGATCCAGACAAAGCAAAGTAGTTGATGTGGGACACTAGGCTTAGGCGAGTACCGCTTTCAAAACAAGCACCCGCACAGCGCTTCAGGCGTGTACTTGCGAAAGTTGTCTGCTACAAACTACGTCGGTTGCGGAGATCTTCTAAACACTTCGGCGAACGCAAAACGACTCGCACTCATAAAAATGGACGAGCTACGCTCGTTGAACACACCGGAAACGCCACCAGCCATGTTTGATATTGTTTTAAACCCAAGCGGGAAAGGCAATCTCCGGATATATTATTTTTTTTAAACAACTATGACCCTACCAAGATTATTTGTTTCTCGAACAGAAAAATTGTCGAATAAATAACGATTACGGCACAAGAAACAATTTTCACTCCAGCCAATGAGAGATGTTAGTACCTTGTGAGCAAGGGGCGGGGCTTAGTGGGATGTGACCTTCCTCTTCTTCACCTAAATTGCGTCTGGCGGCGTAAACATTGCTACAAATGTTTTTTTTTTTTTTAATAACTTGTTTTATTAAGACTTGTTACAATATTTGTTTTTATTTCAGTGTCCTTTTAAGTATACTTCCTTATATCGGAAACAGTCAAAAAAACTTTCGTGATCTGTATTTGAGTTGCTATTTTAATTCCCTGTCTTTGTAGAGAGTCCTGGTGAATGTATTCTTTTGTGGATTTTATGTGGCTCTTGTATATATATGCGGTTGCAGATTTTCTTTTTCTTTTTACAACACAATAACACAATACTATAACCGATATGGTATCGGACAGAAACCACTAACTCAAAACATGGCATAGTTCACTTAATCTTATCCTCTGATAAGCATTGTGAGACGGTAGGAATGGAAGCAAGAGTCATTATCATAATTAACCATAGCCCCTTAAACAATCGGTTATTTACCTGACCTTTAACGAAAATAAATACTCGAAGATGCCAAAACACCGATACCAGGAACTGGACCATTATCGATGAGAAATTCCTTCCGTGAATGGGCGTTTCAAAATTGTACTAAGTGATTTAGTTAGATACTATTACATAATAACTTTCAATTGCGTGGAAGTTTCCGATCCACTAATCATTTGTGTAAGCCGTAGGCCTTTTATAATTCGCTCTTTTAGGTGTTTAATTTAGTTTAGGCAATAAAAAAGCGTCTATTGCCCTCTAGGACACTCGTTGCAGATTATAGATTACTCCCTCTCGAACCAAACCTAGCAGTCTGCTGGTCCGACGAAACTAGAACTTGATGTAAAATATGCCTTATATTATAACCAGGGAAATGAGTTGGTAAGGCATTGCAAAATCTGGTGCAACCTACTGCATGCATTCAGATTACGGCGCCCGCCTAAACCCAAGAGGTTACGAAATTTCGCATGGCTTCCATTAAAAATTATTTACGACACGCACGCCCAACCAACTTAACATATAGCGCTCATATTCAACACACAGGTGTTTTTGTTTATTTGAGGTTTACTTACAATTCAGGGACATTTTTTACATGACATCCGGTCTGTCCTACAAACGAAAATCAAATATAATCTTAAGTACCGCAATGAAACCGTTTAACACTCCCTATTAACATTCGGAAAAGCATTTGCACACCCACGAACCTCTACGCCGTATGTAGATGTGAGTAGAACTCTAAGATTTACGAGATTTTTTGTTTTGTTTTTCGCTCACTTTCACCAGCTTTCATAACCTTTATGTAATATTAAACTCCATGCATTTTGGCAGAGTCACTCATTTCACGTTCCATTTGACACTATACCTGTTGAGTTAGAAAAAAAGTCTTTACAATTATGTTTGATGAACAAAGAAAATGTTAGGTTTTAAAATTTGCCATCTTGCAAAACCCGTTCACCAAGATGTTAAGAAACGCACGGTGTGAAAATTATTATGTTGACGGTTTCTGACTCAAGATTTGTTCTTTGACGCTCATATCGTAAAATATCGCAACCTGTTTGACTGCGTAGCGTAAACATAGATGCTCCATACCCATCACGCTCTGCGTTTTTTTAAGTTGTCGGTGACGATAGTTATATTTTGATTTGAGTCGGCGCTCCTCGTGTGTATAGCTTATCTGAGCACCGCAAAACAAAAAAACACACACCAAACAAAACACGGTTTATTTCTCTCCCAAAACACTACGTATAGGTGCACGCCTCTAGGCAGAGTTTCACAACGTCTTGGAAGCATGCGCGGCTGGGGATGCAAATATCCAGCACCAGCGCGATTACGAGAGTGTACGAGTACGGGCCTTTTCGGAACTAACCATCGGAGACAAGCGCGCTCCTTGTGTCTAAAGACCACGATCCATCATCTCATACCGCTGAAGAGAAGAAGGTTCGTCCTGCTGATAGTCGCTGATGAAACCAATGCCCCCGTCTATTCGAGATGCGGACCCCCGTCGCTTTATGAATACGCCCATTAGCGGTTCTTGCGGGGCAATTCATCATGGCTGTCCTATTACAGAGGCGAGGCGCCACCACATCCAAAATGTTTGCGCCCTCTAACGATCCTCATGCCTCGACGATATCTTGAGAAACGAGAGCTAAAAACCGAGGCGTGTTGCATGATTAATGTGCGTGATTTTTAAGGCGCACTTCTGACGCCTCGTTGCACGAGGTGGGTAACCAAATGTGCGACGGTGAGAGGGCGATACTGTGTTGGGGTTGCCGACCGTTCAATGAACTTTTCGGTGTAAATTTGGTCCTGCTTAGGATGCCTAGTATAGAAGAACAGTTATAGTTATGTGTCGAAGAGAAACGGCGTATTAAATACTTTCTTCTAGAGAGGTTATAGTTATGGCAGAATTAAAATATCGGAAAAACCAATTTCCACCCAGCGATCATAATAATGACACTTGCTAAACTTTTGTTTTTGTGGTATAAATTGAGAGTAATGGTGACATAATGTAGCTGTACTGTACACTTAGATATTCACTTGAAAGTGGATTCTCAATGTACCTCAAAGAATTTGTTTTGTGTATATATTTTTTCTACGCACTAAACTTTACAGAATGGCAATCATTAGGCTACATTAAACAGCAACGAACCACCGCTTTTATTTACCACGAAAATTTACGACCTGTCCATAAACTCTGAATGCGCGACCTCTCTTTTTTTATTTACCACTTTTCGCCTGAGGACTGATTGTTTTTACTCTTGTTTATTTTTTAACCCGTCAGCTGCATGCAGTAACTTTGACTCCATACCCCAGTAATGCGAACATTGGAACTTATTTTATATTGAGTAGGATACGTTTATTCCGTACCTGGTTCAACATACGTGATAAGTTTCTCCTTCCCCATAACTTCTCAAAAATTAAACACTGATCACATCAACGTTTTTCCTAAAGTGCACTAATGTTTCCTTCGGACTTGAAAACAAATCCATAAAAGCAAACTAAAAAAAAAAAAAAATCTTATTTTTATATTTTGTTATGTTTCTCGGTTTTGAAGTGAAAATGATTCCCCGTAGGTTTACAGGCGGGAAGATTTGTGACATCGTCCATTTCCGAAGAGTCACTGAACCTCCTCGGGGAGCCATCGCTCCGAAAGAACAAGGGAAAACAAAGTGTAGTTGTAAGCGCTTCTTATGCATTTATTGTCAACCGCAAAAATTACAATTTGTTGGGGTGATTTTTCCTTGCTAAAGCAAACACACAACGCATTTTTGGCGCTTTGTTTTTAGATTACCTAGTGAGATATTAGTTTGTTTCTTGCCGAATATAAGGTCAAACGTCTAGGCTTACTACTAACTACCCTGCCATTAGTACGCGCAATAATAAATTCAGAAGGTAATCATCGCAACTCGTAATATTCTACTTATCTAATACTAAGACTGCAATAATAATCCACGCTTCACTCAGTAAACCGCCGAGGATATGTGAAATGCTACTTCGAGGCTGGTTCACTATAATATATTTCGTAGTATTGGAAAATATTCTTGGCTAGGAAATGTCAGACTAAAAAACGAAAGACAACTACAATGAACTTTGCAGATATACCAGCAAGTAGTAAGTTTATCAAAGTTTTAAAATTAAAAAACAATTACACTAGTCTGCGCTTTCCAGGTAGCCGTCCTAAAACCAACGACTTAAAACTGCTATCTACTGCGAGTAAATCTCAAACAAAACTATACTTTTGGAAATCTTCCGCGAGTTGATATAGCTCAGTGGTAGAATACATGTGGTTATTTTATTCGAGGCTGTCCACACAAACATATGGAAGTCTTTTGTGAATTCCATGTATTTGTCTCGTTCTTTAATAAAACCCCAGTCTCGAGTTAACTTACTACGTTTAGCCTTCACTAACTTACTTGCACCCTCTTTTTTTTTGTGCGTGTTTTTTTTTTTTTTTGCGCGAGAGAAATATATTATTGCAGGAGCACGAATCTATACATGTGTGATAAGACTTAATTAGAATTCCACGATTCCTTGAGAAAGAAAAATACTTTTAGGACAGTTGTTGAAGCCAGTTAAAAAGGACCTCTTTAAAGTACTCCATTGGCCCCCGTAACTTTTAATCTCAACGATGCAATGGCGTACTTCCGCCGGGCCAAGTGCTTCTGCGAGTCAAAGTACGTCAGCAGGATCAATGCATAATAAATCATTGAGCGGATTACGTACTGTAATAATGAGGTCCTACAGGAATGACCTTGAAAGTGTCTAGACCGCCCTCATAAAGGATTAACCTAGTCTCCCGACCGAGGATCTGGTGGGATCGTGCGAGGTTTTAATGGTAAATGAGCCGTGAATATTCTCCGCAAAGCTAGTTGCAGGGTGTTCCGGCCTCACTACTTGGAGAAGGGAAACTCGGATTGAGTTCCCTCGGGTCAATAAAAACTTTTCGGCACGTAGTTTGGTCACATTAAAAATTTGGTGCTGTGAAAGAGAACAGAATCCGGGTTCCTTCTATACACTCTGTTAACACCGCCTTCGATGAACAAAGCCTGTGAACAACCTACTCTGCGTCTAAGTAACGTTATTACATTCCGATGGCGTCTGATGTTCCCATCAACACAGGTTTTTACTCCTACGACCCGGGATCCCTAGATATGCACTACCTCACACATCACATCCATGCAATGGGAGAACGGACAGTTTATGTCTCAGCGACAACACAGACACCATGGCTCTCGCCGCCAAGTGCGACCAAAACGCAACAACTCAATTCTAAAATTAGCACCGCGTTTTCCCTTGTGGGTTTCCCATTTCGGGACGAAAACTGACTTGCCCGACGTCTACGATTACCCACTTCCCGGCCCTACACTCGATGGGCACTGGGGCAGCGAAAGCAACTGCGGTTCATTCTTGACAAGTGAGCGAAGTTAACCCTTTGTTTCTTGGACGATGTCGGTGTTCGGATCGTTCACTCCAGATGTGTGCTTTGTTCGCAGCCACGTGGGGCCATTGGCGGCTTCTCTCTAGCGCATCGGTGACCGCACACCGCAAATAAACCGATCTCGCGCGTGGCTCGAGCGCGCGTGTGTTTTGAGAGCGGTCGTTCTCGGGGCTCCATTGTTGCCGCCGATGGAAGTGGGTCATCCTATATCATCAGAGCACGCGGAGAGCATCGTGTTGTGGCGTTGCTCTTTCTCGCCAATGTCTTGTGGAAGACACGGACGTCTTTTGCGTATGGGTCCTTGGCCTCGTGTTTATTTAGGAGATGTCGATAATATTGCCGACGCTCTGGGCGTCTAGGCCGTGGTTGGGTAGAAGTAAAGGATTACTCCAGTGAAGGAGGCCTAATTAAGAGTGCGATCTGGGTAAATACAGACGCTCTAAAGCCCGAGACGTGTCCAAACTGGGAGGAGGCATGTGCGTAGAGGCTATGTGCTCTATAACACCCAGTGCGCCTATTCTTCTGCAAAGCACTTGACGGTGCCAATTTCCCACTGACGAGATAGAAAATACTCGTACACTTATCCCTCGTTTGCTTCTAAGCTGACAGCGCTGTGGAGACCAGGTACTCGTTCGACCAGTGATCCGTCTATCTTTCCCCAAGTGATCCCGCACCCACACTTACCCACGTGCAGAGAACAAGGTCAGGTAATGAAAGGGAGGCGCTCGATTTGTCTCGTGAGTCCGTAGCTTCCCCTGCACTGTCAGCTAAGAGATGAACGATGTATAGAAAAACAGTCTGCACTTAGACCCTCAGACACATAAAACAACACGCTCGGTGTCACAATTTTTGTTTGCGTTCTAGCATTTTTTTATTTTCGTTTTTAGCGTCCGCAGATTGTATCAATGCAGAGCTCAAGTTCGTCTGCCTCTTGCGCAGGGGTTGCACTGACGTCAGAACGCAGAGCTCTGATTGGCTCCACTGAATTCATAGTGGGTAGACCTCAATGCAAGCTGCCTTGAGGACTACCCACTGTCCTCCCAATCAGACCCAATCAGTGCTTGGCGTTTTGACGTCAGTGCAACCGCTGCTCAAGCAGCGGACAAACTTGCGCTCCGCATTGGTTCGCCCACGTTTTTTTGCGGGCAAGTAGACTCACTGGATGTTTTGTAAGTCACACAATGAGTTCCATGTTTCCCAAGTCAAGTATCGAACCTAGCGGAAACATTTGTAAAGTAAATGCAAAGCACATCGTTACGCTGGAAACAATAGAGTTGGTAGCTAGGGATGGCCACCAGATACAAAGACTCAGAGTGCTTACTCACTAACCACCGGACAGCAGGAAAGGTGTTTGTTCTTGGTAACCGCTGACCCATTCATGCCATGTGTACCATATTAGCGCCGAGATGTTTCGGAGGCGACCCCTTATGGTTTTCGTTCGTGACGTCACGACCAGCATTTTCCTCGACGTTACGTCAGGGGTTGATATCTTTGACTACTTATCACTTTCCAGCTGAAAGTCCGACGGTATGTGTAAAAATAACAATGGAAGCTTGGTGTCATCTCATTTTTAAACCAACATAGTCACAGTTGACACTTTAAAGGCCCGTTCACACACCTGCGTTCGGAGCGACCACTATGTTTACGAACGAATGCAACCGCTGTGACTTCAACGACAACTGTGCGCGACGTGTGCACACACATGCAACCGCATGCAACCACACGAATTAACAGCCAATGAGAAACGAACTTCAGCTCTTGCTCCTAGCCAATAATAAGCAACCCAGCTACGCTTACAAACATGGCGAACGGTTTTCTGCCCGACGCGAGGACCTCAGCGTAACAGCCGGAGGTTTAGGCTACGGCGTGCGAAGATCTGCTGTGCGCCTACAATAGCTGTGTAAAGGCGGGTTCAGACATCTGAAACGAACCCGTTATTCACGACCGCGTCCGTTGTGACTAGAGTGACCGGAACGACCGCTCTGCGCCACGCGTACACTCCTGCAACCACTGCAACAAGCGCAGCGGGTCGGCAGCACGGCGACCGCCTCTCCGCCGCCGTCGGCTGTTTCAGCGGTGCCTCTAAAAAGAAGGGGACGCGCTGCCACTCACTTGCGTAACAGAAAATAAACAGACCGTCTTTTATGACCTCAAGCTTTATTATTTTTTTTTAGGATACGCTTGCAGGGTAGTTCATTAAAAAAAAGAAAAACATATGCAGTACACCGTCTTGCAGGATCACGACTTTACCAACAGTACAAATCTCGCCACACGCCTTTTCTACGATTATAAAAGACGATGTAATCCGAGCAGCAACATAGCAACGTAGAAATATACTTTTGTGATCAGATAGACGTTGCATGCGTTCAGGATTGCTAACACTAATCACCTTTCTCGGGTGATGAAAACGCGTGAAAATTCGAATCCTTTATACGGTACACACCAGTAATACCTTTAACTTGAGCACACGTATGGAATGCGCCAAAAAAGAAATCCGGGCGATGTTCGAGGACAAAAATGCTAAGAAAGCACCACTGTAGTCGAAGTAAACAAGCACGACAGCATGGGCGTTACTGCTGTCTTGAGAGTGCAGCCACGAGATCGCCGCACGAATAGGTGGATCTTCCCTTCTAGTACGTGCTGGGTTATCGTAACGACACACGACGAAACTTCAGTCAAGGATAGCGCTTTTACGGAGAACGATGAGCTTCCACCACGCCGTCCACGTCAACGATCACCACCGACGCCATGTTTGCAGATTGAAAGAGCCCGGCACGACCGGCATGCAACGCGCGCGACCGAGCTCTCCTCGACCTGTGATTGGTCTGTCGTTGCGGTCGTTCCCGAACGTAAAGAAAAAGTTTATCCCGGCTCAACTCCTTGCGTTTTGAATGAACACGAACGAAACGACCGTTTGGCGCTTCGTTGCTATGGCAACTCGTCGTTCCAACCGGTTGCATTCGTTGTAAGCGTAGTGGTCGCTCCGAACGCAACTGTGTGAACGGGCCTTAACACTGCGCACAATTCCGTCGCTTCTTTTTTTTTTTTTTTTGCCTTAGGCCATGATTGCCGCTTTTCCTGCTCACTGGCAAGAAGGGCATGAGAAGCGAATGAGAAGGCGATGCGAACGGGGCCCGATAATGCCATCGGGTTCCACTCTTAAAGGCGAAGCTTAAGTAGCTTCCAAGTTCTTTTGTTTTGTTTTTTTATCGTGAATTGATACCGCAGCGACGCTTTTGGTGGCGCACGTTCCTAATCATCACTAACAGCTAGAGAAGCGCAGACCGTGGCTTGTCGTGTTCCCATGTCTTGCGGCGTGATTCGTTCTTAGGTGTTCTTATCGGTCAATGCTGTAATCTGATTGGCTGAGGAGGGATGATAAGATACTCAAGGCTCGTCACGCCCATGGTTTCTTCAACTTTTTAGTGACGGTAGCATATCTTATCTCTCCCCAACTAGCACATTTGAGCTTGTTGCTGAGGAGATGTTTTGGGAAGTGTCTCGTGTGGCGGAAGAAGAGAAATCGAAGTTTTATGGTTAAAAATTAAACTGGAAATTTCTCCTTTTTAATTTTTGTTTCGTATTATTATTTCCTAAATGTTGTGATAGGCGTCACAATCAAAAACAAAAAAAGGTGGGGAGCTGCGTCGTTCTAACGTTGCTAAAAGCGTTTCGGTGTACTCATTTAAATTGTGCTGACTCCTTCAAGTCTATTTCGCTCGAAATGTGCGTTTCAAACTAGTTGTAGATTTTTTTTAAAGCGCCTGCTATATTTTGAGGAAACTTGAGTTCGTGGGTATCTTTATTTTGGCTGAAGTGCTGATTGACTTCAACTTTTATTGCACTTGATCAAACTTTCTTACTCTAAGCTTTTTCCAATGCACTTCAAATGGAAGCACACTTTGAACGTTTTTTGTTTATCTTTCTTCTGGCACGAATGTTTTCAGTTAACTTCAGTTTTTCTTTTAACCACTCAATTATTTTGTTGTTGGTCTTTGTTGTGCGTACTTTCCATGGCTCCGTTTTTCTTTCTCACATTCGTAGCCTTTAGAATTCCGGAAGCGCTCAATGGAATGAGTTCAGCGCCTGGTCTGCATCTGACATTCCTTCCACCAATTCACTCGTTAAAAATTTAATCCAACGAGTTAAGGTTTAGTTAGCAATAAAGTACAGACTAAGTCGTCCACAAAAAAATGTCGTCCTTTTTATTGAATGCTTCACTTGTGGCTTACGAAAGGTAGAGCAATCTGTGGCCTTCCAAAAAAACTAAAAAAAAACTACACAAAATAAAGCAATGGTTTCTGTTCACGGAGTTGAGACCACATACTTATTATATTGTGCGCTAGGGGTCCAGCTGTCGTTAGTGCACGGCTTCAAATTAAAGAAGACAGCAATCAGTCTAAACATGATTTCCGGTAATGCTTTTAAATGGCAAAAGGTTGACGCATTTTCACTAATCCGCGCTATTATAAGGGTATACCGTACGCAGAATACTTACGGTTTGAGCATTCCCAAGTCACGTAAGCAAAGATATTGGTCAGTAGCAGTATTTTGTTTTTAAACTTATGTCATTAAGCGCAGTTCTAAAATGCATGAATTCTAGCATTTATGCACGCTGTCCGGCTCGTTACGCTTGCACGGCATGTGGCGCTTTCAGCAGGGAGGGTTTACGTGCCAAATCAACAAAGGGCGTCTGAAACGTCAAGAGGATCCAACGAGCCATCGAAGCCATTTCAAGGTCTTCCAAGGTCACAGCTCTAGATCCGTTGGGTTATCTCTCAGAGTCCGCTACTATCTATCGTAAGGAGAGACAAAAAACATAAACTTTCACGCTCTCCGTCTCTCCCCCCCCCCCCCCCCCTTTTCTTCCGTTTAAGCTGCCGTAATGATTGGCATGGCCAATCCTTGAAATATCTTGATATGCTAACGCAGATGTGTTTTTGTTTGTTCTTTCGGCGACATCAACCATATTTACGGAAAAAAAAATAATAAAAGAACCCATCGTTACAAAGTAGTCCATCCTCATCAGTCTCAATGCCGGTATCAACGACCTCAAGCTGGAGCAGCCTAACTTCAGTTCGGTTACTTTTATTAGCCACAGAATTCCAGCCCCATCGGAAAAAAGTCGTTCCGAATCGGTTGTTCATTTTCAGCGCATGTCGATTTTAGATCAACAACTACGGTACGAGTAAGCTCCCCTTTAACACATCGATAATGAACCCAAAGCTAGTGTCCTTTTTTTTTTAATACGTTTCAATGTTGACGTTGTAGTGTTTGTTTTCGTTTCATCTCTCTTAGTGAGTTCTCCTACATCAAAAGATTCGATGATTCGTTCATACAACGGATCCTTTTGCCGACCGCGAACAATGTGTCCCGTTCGGCTCCGGGAAGTTTTCTTTGAGGGAGAGACGTCAACGCCACTTACCCCTTTTTTCTTCTCTCTATAGTTTCTGATTGTATCATATAAAAAAGTGCGAGAAAAGAAAAAAAAGATAGCGACAGCAGGCGAAGTTGAATCGGCCAGCAACGCTCGTAACAATCGTTTTCGAGATGTCGTTTCTTCCAACGTCCTGACAGTTTCACCACTTCCGAGTTTGTTTTCTTTGTGCTCTTTTGCGCGTTCTTTGCGCGTGAAATTGGTTATGTAAGGAGTGTGGGAAAGCTGACGAAACGGAGTGTCGGGGCAATTTAGCGGTGCCGTATGCATCCGTTCACGCATGACATTATGAAATTGGTGCGCGGAAGAACCAATTCTATTCGCATTGTTTTTTATATGCCACTAACTTGACACGACCATTATTACCTCTGGTATATAACAACCTAACCTGACACATTAAATATTCGTCCGACAATGACTGTTGTGAGTAATTGCGACAACTTTGGGGAGTTGTGTATGGCGTACTTGTGTCGCGTGGCTTAAGTTGAGGTACAGTCAGGCCAGAAGTCAATAACTCGACTCGGGTGGGCGTACTTTTGTTTCAGAGGAGCGTTCGACTGGTGGCTTCCGCTCAAGCTAGTGCTGACGTTACGGTCTCGTTTATGTATATAACAGTTGGGGTGGAGTCCATCAGCGCAAACAATTCGGCAGTGTCCCAATTGTTTTCATGCAATTTCCGAATTGTTTCTTCTTTTTTTTTTTTTTGCCGCGACAGTGGCACGGACACTTCTGTCCGTGTCAGCGTCGCGTAAATAAAAGGAGAGGGAGGATGCCTGAAAATGCGACCGTGGCAACCACCGGTGGGAGGGTGAGTTAAGGAAAGAAGTAATGAGAAGTTACTTCTTAATATTAGGTGGGAACAGCGCTTTGATGCTTTATATCCTTTTATTTTTTAAAGCGATAATCTTTCCTAGACTATAATTAGGCCACTTGGAGGCATGTTCTTGGTCGTTTATTCTCCCCGCTATATTTAGCGGGGAAAGTGACGTCACGACTTGATGTCACGTGTCCTATACGCAAATAGTTTCCCCGCTCGATTGAAAACTGACGTCACGTGACCTCAGCACCAATTCAGTTTTTGCGCTACATTTAACGGGGAAATGATGTCACATGACATCATCTGACATGACCATAGACAAATTCAGTTTTCCCGCTAAATTTGTCGGAAAATATTATCTTCACAAGGCACGATGTCACGTGACGTATACGAAAATTCTGTTTCCCCGCTTGATTTACCGGAGACATTGACGTCACGTGACACGAATCCAGTTTGCCCGCTATATTTAGCGGGGAAAATTTACAAGTGACCTGTCGCGGCCCCTTGAATTATGTCTGCTGCTAATCGCTTTAGTAGTCAGCAACATTTTGGGTTCTGATTTAATGTTTTCACAGTTTATTCGCTTTTTATGAGCGCCTGCCCTTCATGACCTTGTGAAAATCCTTCCCTCCATTCACTCGGACAACTGTGACCCAGACACAGACGATAACGGAGGTTCGTTTGAGTTGATCGGCTTGCCCTCTCTGCCCGTGACGTCAACATTGGTTAGAACGCAAGCCACCAGTAAAACGCTCCTCAGAAGAAAAAAAAAGAAATGTCTGTGCGGGGGGGGGGGGGGGGGGGGGGGTAGTATTAATTTTTTGCCTGACTGTACCTTGCATTCCCGTTAGGATTTCCCAGAATCCAGTGGTCTTGTATGCTCGCACCAGGGACCATCCGCCCTTTCAATATGGACAAGCTGTTACCGTTCAATGTTGAAAAGGTTGCATTCAATTATAATCATTCAAGTGCACACCGATGCCCTGTCCCAGGGCACAAGACTATATATAGTCGGTGAAAGCTTAAGAAACTCAATATACGAAGGTAATCATGTTAAACTGGAGGAAGGGTGCTCCGTAGGTCGGCAATGTTTAAAGATGTGTCCTTTGTGTATTTTCCGAGCGTTTCAAAATTGAGGGGTGGGAGGACATTAGGGAATGGGCGGATGCTCGGTATTTTCCGCTACATTCTGGAGAAGAGAGGCCTTCTCTCGAAACGTCAAATAAACCTTTCATTGCTCTTGCTTAGTCCGTGGATTTTTCTTGTCATGCACAAGTATATATATATATATTATATATCTCCTGGCCCAATTTTTCGCCAGCTCTCTTTCCCTTTTCCTTTCCCTAACTTTAATGCAATAAATTTAATAATCACCTTCTCCCCTCTTCGTTCATAATATTACTACGGCTGCACTTGTTAATCTTCACTCGTTCCCATTATATATATATATATATATATCTACAAGGGCGAACCACTTCGCCGCTTCCTTCAGTGGCGACACCTCACGTACTACAAAGGGAAGGACACAGAGCACCACCAGGAAGCAATTTACTCTCTCGATCCAGTAAAATAATTAACGGCAAGTACATCTTAGGGGCTCACACTCCTCTCGTCTTCAAAAGGAAGCACAGCTCAGCAAAAAAAATCTTCCTCCGCATAGAGATGGTGTATGAGATGCTGCGTCCGGCGACAAAAGGCAAAGCTCTTCTTCCGTCCGCCGACGACGACTCTTCCCATTACGACGACGACGACGACGCTTTGGAGCAGGACACGGAAAGGGGAAGGGAGGGAGGAGATGGGTTCCATTAGGAGCGCTATTTCGGGTGTCCCCACCTGCGTTCATAGCCTCGGAGCACGCAACTCGAGGTCCTTCCGATCGCCGACCCTAGGGTTAGAGGTGGAAGTGGTGCCGAGAGCTCGCAGGGTGGAGGGTTGCGTTGCGGTAGTGAAATGGAGGACCATGTCTTAGATGGGGGTCTGTCTTCATTCGCTGCGTGGGACAAGGCGTCGTCGTTGCCTCCGGCATCTTCGGCTTTTCACTGCGAAGGGTTCGTGCGCCGGTGAATTGAGAGGAATGTGCTGATACGCTTTCTTCTTGTGCTGTCTATATTCTGGGGCATCGACTGGGGTCGTTTCTCTTTATTTCCGCGTTGTTCTAGCCTTCCTTAGCTAAAGCTTTCGTTTTTTTGTTTTTTTTTAAGCGTGTTTTCTAAAGTTAGTTCTTGATCTGCAACTCACAATTTTGAATGAAAGTAAATTTTTATGCATGGAACTTTTTTTTCAGTTTTTATTTTCTTGTTGTTTCATCTCTGTCTCCTCCCCTGTCCCCTCTGCATTTTTCGTGGTACTGACTTCCTTGAAGTTTATTTTTTCGGTGTTTTTCTATTTATTTATTTCCCTTCATTCTTAGTTTTAATTATTTTCTGGCGTTTGAATTTTTAATATTTTCTATTTTCTACTCAGTCTTATTTTGAACTAACTCGTTCTTATTCGCTATCGACTGTGATATAATTTTTCTCCCCTCTTTCTTTTATATTTGTTTCCTCATTCCAACCGCCAAGATTAAATCGCAGACAAAATAGACATGCAAAACCAAAATATAATGATATGAACAAACCTAATTTCCCCGAAATATGAGAAATATCGAGCCAAATTATCAGCACGATGTGCATTATATCGTTTATTTCACCTTTTACGAATTGAATTGCCCTGATCGGGAAATTGTCAATTCGTCCATTCTCGTTTCAGCTTTACAAAATGCGTTTGAGTTGTTCTCTTGTAAACTTTTTTAAAGTTTATATCGTGTGTGCTTTTTTTATAATCTGTATACATTTTGTGTAACCACCCCTCTTTCCCTTTCAAATCAATGAAGCCCTCTTGGCGATGTAGGTATCTGAATAAATAATCAAATAAATTAGAAGTGCAGAACGAAATAGGCGGGACGCACTGAACAACTTGAAAGAATTCAATCTGCTTGGAAATTAACTTCAATTCCAACTCCCCCAATTACACATTGAAGCATAACTGATGCATTTCTTTTATATTCTATATGTGACATCTGTCCAATAAAGAATATGGGATAATATCTGCTACCAGGAGATTCGACCACAGTATCGATGCGCAGGATATCTCTGTAATAATCTGCGTTCAAGGCTGCCAGTCCAAATCGATTCCACCGCATTATATCATGTCACTCAGACAATGACATGAGACAATGTCATCAGACGGATTTGATGAAATTGCTCATTGTTTTAAATTAATGCTCTCAAGACAATGTATTATTTGCTTTTTGAAACTACTTCACAAAATGTATACAACTGTGATCTTCTGCACGGCCCTACATCAAACAGTTAATTAACCAAGAGCCTTTTTGACTGGCCTAGCGCCACTCCATTGCGCCCGTGTTGTGCAAACGGCCTTCTCGGTAGGGGTCTTTCATTAGTGGAATATCATTAGGGCAATATGGTTACGGTCACCGGTGCTCTGAGAACTCTCAAAGGAATCCGTGTTAGCACACGCGCTGCAGGCCGCCCGCTTTAGGAGTCGTAGATGAATGGCCGCCACACTCTGAAGGCCCATTGAAAACCCTTGTTAAAACGAATTTCGAGAATAGTCCTTGGCTTTGAACTGCCAAGATACGTTTTAATGTGCGTTTATTTTTAATTGGGAAGATTTCTCTCTTCGGTAATTAAAATCAGTGTGAACAAAGTAAGACTAGACAAAATGCTAGAAAAATAGCGCTTGTTTAATCAAGTTATAAAAAAACACTCTTGCAGAACAAGCGTCTTTGAAATTCCCAGGTTGGAGCTTGGAGGAACATTCAAAGTATTGAAATGTTCATGGTATATAAACGAACACAATGCACGTTCAGTGCGTCTAACTGTATTTCGAACAGGTTTATTAAAAAAAAAATATCCTGAGTGGTACATTATTGCAATGTGTGCAGGTAGTTATAGGGCCAGGGGGACATAATATAGCGCGATCTTCGTCACAATAAGCCGGTTAATTCACTAAAATTTGTTATTTAACTTTTGCCCAAGTGAAGAAAATCATCCATTTCAAATTTTTCTCAAATTTAGTTATTTGGTGGTTTTAAATGAGCCTTAGCAAGTTTCTAATTTGATCCATATCTTTATCTTCACTTGTGAAGCAGTTAATTAACGAGACAGGAAGTTCGGCGAGCTGGTTGATCACCTTACAAGGCAGAAACGTTGGGCGAGTGGGTTGACGGTGGAATCAAGGTGTTTCTTCCTAACGTCTTGTTTTAACAAGCCCATTACTTAACGGCCACGCGTCCCGGCCCCACCGAAACGACAAAGTTACAGAACCGCACACGAGAAGGACGATACACCTTCTAGCGCCAAGAGTCATAAAACGGTTACAAAAGAAGTCGTCGTCGCAGTTCTGACGCACGTGTCACGGTACGATATTTCGTCATCGCGTTTCGCTGTCACTTTTTTTTTTCTTTTTAATTTGCGATGAAGCTTTTGCGTGCTGCTTCACGGATAAGCATTCCCTTCTACTCCGCTCAGCTCTAAGCAGACAGTGCCGTAGAAGATACGTGCTCGGTGGACCAATCACACGTCCATCCCTCGCCACGTGATCACACATCTGCCCCAAAACCCACGTGCGGAGTGCGGGGTCACGTAATCAAAGAAAGGCGTTTGATTAGTTCGGAGGGCGAGTAGCCCCAACCGGATTGCCAGCTTCGGGGTGAACAGAGTAGAGGGACTCACCAGTACCACAAAACTGGCAACCAAGTTCCAGGGGGTCACGTACATGATAGTTGACGTGACCTCTCCCAGCAAAGAGGTATCTCTTAAATGTACCGAACTCAAGTTATAAACGAAAAAAATCAGCTATTAACTTGAATCGGGATTGTATTAAACCTTTAAATGTGTTGCAGTCTTTTTTTTTTTTTTTTTTGCAAAACGGGAACAAAAAGGAAAAATGTGTTGCGCCAGTAACATCGCTTTTTTCATTAAATCACTTTGTAAAGCCTGCCCCTTACTGAATCAAAATGTAAAAAGCACAAAACCGCGCTCTTTCCTTTAAATTTGTACTCCACTGTAGTGTGCTGCTTTTACAACCGTTGACGGCAATCTTATTTCTGCGGTTTTCTTCTCTTTTAGAGATAAAGCTCAAAGACATAATTCTTTTTAAAAGAAAAAAATTCGAAGGTTAATTATTCATGAGGCATCGCTTAAAGCAAAACACAATTGTTCAACTGTGCTAAGTGCTTTTACCTGTGTATAGAGGTTAACTGAAAAATAAGTTGATAGCAAAAAGCAAGCATTTTTTTGTTTTTGTATTTTGATGCGAATACTTTTTTTTTTTTTTTCCCGTGAATGCGAGGTTTGCTTGAAAACGTAAATTGCGTGCCTCTACCCGCCAATTAATTTTCGACTACAAGCTTGAACCGAGAAATATCTTACTCTTTTGATTGCAGATAACATCATAAGTCATACGCCACACGTTAAGCGAAAACCAGTTGGTGCCAGAAAGACTGCATCGTTTATAACTAATATATAGGTATTTAATCGAAGCTAACGATATTATTAAAAACAGCGCTAAGGGAATGGCAAAAGTAGAAGGAGCACACAGGACGACGCAAACTCACAATTGAACGTTTATTAAAAATTTCACACGCGAACAGTGTCTCGCACATGGGCGTGTTCGTCTATTCACATATCTTTTGGGGTCATACACTGAGTAAAATAGGCACTAGATAAAATCAAACCGCTGGCTCGTGTAAACCAGCTGCGTCACACGCAAAGAGGTAATCGGATGGGTGGCGAAACACGTATTAAAATATGATTAATCACTTTTAATGAATTGCAGTCCCCTCGTTCGGATGCAAGTATAAGGACCGCTTCCAACATCTCCCTCTCCAAGTTTTCTCTGCTGCGCCCATTTGCGCTGTTTTTAATAATGTAGTTCAACAACCAACTAGCTAAACAATCCACCCTTTTACAATCAAAGTTAATTTCTCGAGCTAAATGTCTGACAGGTGTGACACGCTCACATCCCCCGCAGTTTCATTCCTCAAAGCGATTCTATTTCCGTATCGCAGAGTCGAAGCAGCGTCCAAATCGGAGGCTGTATATGGGTGTATAAAGGAGTGAAAAATAATACATTTTTTATCTTAGGAATGAAATATCGGCTGCGACAGAACAAGAACCCTTCAATATATGCCTTTCAAAAAAGTAAAATTTTCTTCGTGCGAGTCACGCCTCGCTTTACAGCACTCCCTTCAGCCAACGAAAACCGCAAAAAAACTGTCTTAAAAGAAGAGGAAACCACGTATTAGTTCGCTCTTCTCGAAGTGTAAAACACACTTACCGAAATATTTAAAAAAAAATTTTTTAAGAGACAGGTTTAAAGTATTTTAAAATTACACTGAACATGTCCGGAACTGTAATATTCGGTAAACGACACTTTTCGCTATCATAAGCTGGCTTTACTATTTATAGGCCAAGGCATAACGCTAGAGCATTTCCTGTGAAGTCCACGTTTTTGTACGAAAATCTCGAATCTTCTTCAGGTCCACTTGTGTAAAGATCTTGCGCTTAAGATACAGATATTTCGAATCATGGTATAAGTCACGTCTTGTCTCATCATGCGGAATGCGACATGATGACACGCAACACGAATAAATTCGCAAGCGGAGGTGGCAAGGCGCACCCCTAGAGCGTGATTTATTTAGCCGAGTGATGAACGCGACTCCGTGCAGCGTTGTTCAAAAGGTCGTTAGTTCCTCTAACCGGAGAACGCAATGACATTTCTCGCCCATGTGACGCGATTGGCCGAGCCTATTTGTACCTAACACTGCGGTTAACGTATCCTAAACGATGCTTTATTATTATCATTTATTTCATAGTATGTTTACAGGTATCTACCCACTTTAAGTGCAAGTATGAGCATGAGCATCCTTTAGGTGCCAAAGTCGAATTGTCATTATCTGAGGAATCGAGAAACAGAACGCCGCGATTCCCCGAGATTGAACTAGGATAAACTTAGTGGCCTATGTTTCGGATTATGCCTGCACGAGGCTTATACAAAAGGAAGACAAAGGGGTGCGACTTGTTCCACAGCTACAGTTTTAAAAATGTAGAGCGTTCCCTTTCCGGCAAGACACTCGGGAGGGTCAATCGCTGTAATCCACGGAGGAGCTTGGCGAATGACGATGCTAATGATTTGTTTTGTCCAAACAAAAACAGTCTTCGTCATGGTGCTGAACATGGTTAAACACCGTGCTCGGGAAACAGCGCAGATCAGGAGTTAAACGATCTCCGGAAAGTTTCGTAATCATCAGCAGGACATTCGACCTGTACGTGGCGGCCAAGTTAGTAGCAGATGATACCGATGCTGGCTGACGCTATCACACTGACGTAGTTCAGGCCGTTTTCCTTGTTGAGCTTCCTGGACGTATCGACCGGGAGTTCAAGGTTGCGCGAGCAATGGCGGATTTATATAACAATGCACTTATCCCCCCCCCCCCCCCCCCGCCTTCCACTTCGCGTTGTCGTCGACTACGGGTGCTTTGCGGTAGCAATTTGCCACGGTGTGAGCAGCGCGCCACGTCCCAGAAATAGACGCTTGACGCTTATTTCGGCAGCATCTAAGAATACGACGAACACACGAGACGACCCTAGAGAACCTCCTCCGCATCAAGAAAAAAAATAAATATAATGAAGGTGAGAGTCGGGGAGGCAACGCAGACAGAGGATGGCGGGTAGGCGTTTAAAGAAACTGCAAGTGCCTCCGGACTTCGAGGTAGTGTGGAGTAATTCGGGTCTTCTCGTTATTTTCAGAAATCTCCCAATTGTATGCAGCACCCTCCCCCCCCCCCCCCCGGCCCGCACCCTAAAAGATTAAAGTTCGTGAGTTTTGGGCAATACACCAATGGTAAAATTTCTCATCCTCAGTGGAATTACAAGTCGCTGCATATTTTGGTAGCCGGCTAAATTCACGCTGCCCAAAATTTCCACACAAAACGAATGAACCTATACTTTCCTGGCACCCTCTTTCCGAAATTTATTTATTTGACACAAAGGCGCTACCATTCATGAAGTGTAGCCCTTCAGAGTTACTAGTATTTTCATGCCGTGCTTCACTACATTCATTGGCAGTTAGAGAAACTATGGGGCGTGGCTTCCTATGCTTGTGCACCTTGCTTTGTGATTGGCTCTTCGGTGTTTTTATCGGCTAATGCCGTAATCTTATTGGTTGCGGAGCAATAATATGATGCTGAAGACTTGACAAGTTTCTTAAGACGTCGTTCACCATAGGGGGGCGTGTTCGGCACTGTCATCTTAAGTACAATAACAACAGTTTTGTCAGACTGATTGCGAACGTACCACCTTAGCACTTTTTGAAGGGTCTCGAATTTTGTGATTTGATTTTTGATGCTTGAGAACGTTTTATTGACTACCGTAAATGCAACAAGCAACAAATTTTAATCTACTTCGAACGCAGTTAGTTGAAAGAAAATGAACAGACACAAAATGCGGAGAGTGTTATATATAATTGTATGTACGTTAATAATATTTGCTTTCTTTGTTTATCTTTCTCGTAAAAAAATTCGAAAAAATAAAGGCCTTCGTTTTCATCAAAACAAGCAGGGCTTTACAGTTAATAAATAGTTTTTTTTTTATTCCACCAGGTTTCACAATATTTTCATCTGGATTCTAAAAATAGACAGCCACTGAACTCAGGCGAGTCTGAACGTGCCAGCGTGAGTTATTGATAGAAAACGGGTGGGTGGTAAAGTGTAAGAAAATGGTACGCCATTTTGTGGTAAACATTTGCTGACCTTCTCCAGCTCCGATGAAATTACTCGAGCGTTTTATTAAACGATAAGCCCCAAATTATGATAAATAAATATTCTTCAAAAGGCTTAACTTTACTTAGAACAAGCTGTTAATAGTGTTTCATTTATCTCCACTTCTTTTTTTCAAGAGTAGCTAGATCTAAATAACATAGATATATAATTTTCTGCATGGTAAAACTTTTCCCACAGAAATACTATTTATTTTTAACATTACTTATACTTTACCCAAAAGGATAAAGGTAATTACCGCACCACTTCCGCATTTCACATTTTTACGACCTTCTCTTGAGCGGCGCGCTTTTGGAGAATAATTACTAGTTTTAGTTTGGCCTGCTTTCCAGGCTTTTTTTTTATTTTGTAATGTTAGATATTTTTTAAGTTTATATAGGAATCTTTATTTTGCAGAGGCCACCGCGAAACACAGACGGAAAAATCGGGAAGTAAGTAGAGAACTTAAAACTTCGTTAATCTCCTGACGCACTCAAAATGGATTCCCAGAGTCATCATTTTCGTTGCAATAAACCCGCATATTGCAGCATTAAGTTTCACTGCATTTTAAGCAAACATTAACAGAACAACGTTGGGCGTTAACACAAAATTTGCTTTTGCAAATTCGGTTTCGAATTAGCGAGCCTCCTTTTTACATTTGTTTGTTCATTGACTATAGGTTCGCCAACAATGGTTCGCGATAGTGTAATCTTATTTCACAGTGTTTGTTTTACTTCCATTGGTTTAGATTGAAAACAAGAGCGGCTTTTTTTGAATCGACTCAGTGAGCACTAGGAGTATGAAATGAACTTTCATTCGAATAAATACGTTGGTCTGGGAGATTTGGTTGACTTTAAATGACAATGCAAAGATCAAAAAGTTGTGTCTGGTCAGGTAGTGTTCTCTCGTTGCGATATGAACGGTTTCCAAAAGCGGCACCCTTATTGACACAAAATATAAGAGAACATTTTCAAATTATGTCCAATTGCACCGACTAAGTGACGACGCGCGACCAACTATGAACTATAGTTTCATTCCCAGAATAAACACCGGGAATGAAACTTGTTCTTCTAGGAACCTTCCGGACTGATGAAAAGTTTTCTCTGTTTTCAGTGTCAAAACGGTTCGGTGTTACGGAGTAGGTGCGGTATATTTAAGTGTTCAATCTATAGAATTCCGGCATGTAAGTGCGAAATATAAAAAAAAGGTTCGGTACGCCAAAATAAAAGTTAAACCAAATATTGTTTTTATATATTATTGAATACATTAACAATAGCTCCTTCCCAGCCATACATAAATGCGCATTGTTGTTTCATGGGCTCGTGTGTCATGGGGTTTTAAAAGAAGGGCCTGGTTTTCTGCTCCGAGAATGTGGTGTAGATTGTAATCTATAACACTTTATTTAATTATAGCTCCGCTTCATTCTTCAAGATAAATTATGATGAAAGCAATCATAAAAAAATTAAATTCAGTCTAAACGCATTCTGCGGCACATTTTTTTTTTTTCGAATCTCGCGTGTATAATATTTAAATATAACAGTGATGCGAGGTTTTAACTGCTTTTGTGATTTAAATTCGGCGTAAGAGAATACTTTAGGAGAAAAAAAAAGGAGGGGGGGGGGACTTGGAGAGAAATAAAATACTGAGAACGCGAGGAGTAAGTAGGGAAAGTTCGTAACAGATCGTGGGCGAACCTTCTGTTAAAATCTCTCTAAGGGTAGAGAGGAGCAAGCAAGGACGAGAAAACAAGTGACAATAATAAAAATATTAGGTATAGTCTTTGATAGGTTAAGAAATGAGTCGCGAGCATGTTAATTTCCTCTGCAGCAAGTAAAATTCCTGCGTTAGCCCGTACGAACGCAGAAAAACAAACGAAGCAAAAAGCGTGAACATAATAATAACCACACTGACGCGGTCTCATCGTCAGTTCCAATTCTGTTGGCGGCATGAACCTCTATGCCGTTTTGATACTTTTTAAAAAAAAGAGGTGCCGTTTCTTCACTGCGAAACACTGAGTGGGACAAAGCTCTTAATCGGGACAATTTTGCTTTTAGTAACTTCTTGTGGCGGAAGTAGCTTCCCTCATCCCTATCTTCTTACATTAGTTGCCGCACTTTTGTTTTAGCAAAGAAGTCAGTGTATGCGGTTAAATAAACAAGCCTCAGCAAAGAATATGTATCACGTCATTTTGCTCAAATGTAAGCGTGTTATCCCACGCAAAAAAAAACAAAAAAAAAATTGCAAACGGCCGCAAAGTTAGACTTGTCCCAAAAGCAAACCTTTCATTTTCAATGAAATGCATAATACACCGGCTTAATGTTCCGGCCACGCAAATGAGTTTCGCAGCACGCATATGTTGATTCCTTTGAAACGCTTTTCCCCGTTCATTAAAGTGAAACGGACCGCTTTGGAATGAAACTAGGTCACTGACCGAGATTGTAATTCTTTCCAGCGGTTGACGCGTTCCAAGAAACGAATGAAAGCTGACGCAATCGTGGGATTAGTTGAAATGGAGCGGCGCTGTTCATTCCGCAAAGAAACAAAAGCTATCTGTATGATATAACTGATTTTTATTTCTTTAATACCCTAATTTGCATACGGCCGATAAAAATGGGGCAACTTGTCTTTAGGGTTGATTTCTTTTATCGTGATACGGTCTTTTATTACGCAATGAACACAAGGCGTGGTCTCAATTTGTGGCCGCGTTCTCCAAAGTTTAGAGCCCGAATTCGGTGAAGTGGGCGTGATTAATCAATGGAAATACGCTAAAATAAGACTGCACGGGATAGGAATGTCATTAAAGAAAACAGACTGGCATGAATGGGTACCACTAAAAGATGTGCTTGGGAGTTTTGATTGTTTAAAGAATGATTTCTCCGTGAACGCCTTGTGTAAATAAAGAACAAATAAATCAAATGATAACAGGAAATTTCAACGTTTTCTTAAACTGTCACTACCTATTTAATTATGAAGTGTGTTCAATAGCTGGGATCCCCAAGTAAAGTGTGAACGAGTCACAACAAACCGTAACGAATAAAAAAACTCTTAAAAAAAACACTTTCAAACTCTAGTTTATTCGGAGGTGCACGTCTCGTAGAACTTTGTGGGTGGTGCTCACGTGGTTTCGCTGGTGTGACAATCGTCACGTGACATCATGGCATGACACCGTGACGACACGTCCTTTGAAGGTGAAAGGTCACGTCACACCAGGCTGAGGCCAACCACTTTAGCGTGACAAGCTTAGCGGTGTTTTTTTCCATCGACTCAAAACATCCATTCGTGGATGTTTTAACTCGTTTGACGTTTTGACGCGTTGGATGGTCTTACTCGGACGAATGTTCCGACTCGTTGAACGTTTTAACGCGGTCCGGGTTTCGATTCAGATAAATAAACTTTGCTTGTGGGGTGTTAGATCTATTTTAGCGGAAATGGTTGTTCTTTTGGGGTCACCGACTTTTTGAAAATACGGTAAGCAAAGGCCATATGTTCCTCGATAAACCTAAATAGATGACAAAAAGACCGAACAATGTTTTCACATTTTTAAGAAATAGAAATCAATCAAGCGTAGAGAGTGAGTGGAATATTTCTACTTTCTGTTTTGTCATTGTTTAGTGAACAGTACACTGGTCTGTGACGCTGTATACCATGCCACTGTCGTATCTTATCAGAGCTCGTAAAAACCGCTTCTTGTGCTCGGCTATGTGATACATACACACAGGAGGAACAGGCATGCGCAGCGGGGACGGCTGCATATTACGGTGAGCGGATGGCGTGCTTGAAAACGATATAATGAAACTCACTGCGTATCAAATATTCTTTAACATGAAGGTATGCGAATGGTATGTTCCAAGAAGGTTTAAAAAAAACATAGATTTAGATATATGGGGCAAGGAATTTCAGCCATTGATTTTAGCTGAACGCCAAATTAAGAATAAAAAAAAAGAATGAAAGACGTTTACAAATCTCTGTAATGCGAAATTAGAGCGCAGCTGTTGAGGAGGAGGAGGGGAAAGTACGGAGGGGAGAGTATGTTCCTCCTCCTCCTCCGTACCTTTTCTTTCTCCTCCTCCTCCTCACCTCCTCCTTTCGCCTCATCTCCTCCTCCAGTTAAATTTCCCCGCTAAATTTTCCTCTGAATTTAACAAACATTTCCCCGCTATATTTAGCGGGGAAATTGATGTCACGTGACCTCAACACCAAATCAGTTGCCTTGCTAAATTTAGAGGGGAAAATGACGTCCCATGACTTCGTGTCACGCCAACCATGAACAAATTCAGTTTCTCTGTTATATTTTGCGGGAAAATTAACGTCGCGTGACCTCAACATCGATTCGATTTCCCGCTAAATTTAGCGGGGCGGTTACGCCGACGGCGATGCCGGCGCCGACGGCGACACCGCAAAACGCGGAAACTGGCGTCAAGGAGCTGCGCCCTAAAGTTGAAATGCGTAAATTTTCCTTCAACGGTTCAAGCATAGTGCATGTCGCATGCAGAGGACCTGCAAAGCGGGCGATGTGCTTGGAGTAGTGTCTGCGACAGCACGAGACAAGACGCCATAAGCGGAGCAAACATGGCGAACGGTGAGAATCATCAAGCTTGGGAGCAGGCTCCACGTGACTCTAATGATGTAGCAGCCGAATCCGAGCGAATGGTCCGGAATCGTGCAGCCGTAGCGTATGCTCGGGAAGCCAGAGTAATGGATTAACGAGAGGCAGACGCTGGAGAAACAGGCGCATGGAAGGTCGAAAACATTTTATGCTCCAGGCCATATCTGCATGGAGGCTGATGAAGGGCAGCTATTACATGTTTAGGCGCATATACCCAGTCGTGGTTCATCAGGCGCATATACCCAGTCGTGGTTCATCACATTGCACTCTCTTCGCCCTGAAGCTGACAGAGCAGAATAAAGTGCACGCTCGTTTAGACCTGTCGGCGTCGCACCACGTGATCACCCCTATTTCCGTATATGCTCAAGCGGGGAGAACGATGTCAAGCTAGAAGAAGCATGCCATTGGTTGCTCTTGCGAAAAGATGGCTTCCACAGCGCTTCCACCGCACTGTAGGCCAAGGGGTTCACTGCGTATATATAGTCTGTGCCCTGACTTTTACCCCGAGATTCGACGCTATGATATTTCACGAAAGGTCGTTGAGTAAAATGCCAGCAGTGCCCGAGGCATTCAGAACTGCTTATTTTGCGCACAAGAATACATCCATAAAAATTTCTAAATTTCAGGCAAGCCGGCTCACGCGTAGTAAGTTCGTTCAATGGAAGGACGCCAATCATTGAAATCCTGTCGACGTAGTTGAGCACGTAGTGAAATGTCGGAACGGCTGTCGCCAAGTGGCACGAAAACATAGCCATCTCCCCCTACAGCCGCTTGTTACGTCTGGTTCCTTGAGAATTGCCGGTGCAAACGCCACCGCGAGGGGATCCAAGAGCAGTGCCTGGATCCTGTTTTGCTAGGAATAGTGGATAACTTGCAGGAACTGTACGAACTCAGCCAAGTATTAATGATGACTCGTCAGTCGGCTGTACAGGCCGTTATGCCACCCTTTCGCCATGTTGGGGATGCGTGGTCCATCGTTCTCAAAATGGCCCCAGATGTCTTTGACGACTCTGTTCGAAAGCCAGAAGCTGTCGAAATACTTGGCAAATCGCTCCAGCCAAGCAGCGTCCAGTGGAGATACTTGTGGCCGAGCAGCGAGCAGGTCCCTGGCGAAGGTGAATTGATTCCAAGCTTCCCGGAACCGTCATCGCAAAGTGGCAAGCGTTATCTTATAAGTTGTTCATTTATTTATTTAGTTCCTTGTGCCTCAAAACGACCGAAGTCTTTCTATGAGGCACTTAAGTACAAAAACAATCATGCGCACAATTGCATAACACCTTGCATATATCCACGCATACAACCTCAGAGACAAAGGTTAGAAACGATATGATAGCTTTACTTGGGGATCCCTGGCTTTACTTGGCGGCACTAAAACTCCGTATTTCAAGCCTCCGGATGGATGTTCTGACTCGATGGACGTTTTGACTCGGATGGATGTTTTGACTCTATGGATGTTTCAACTCGGATGGATGTCTTGCAGCGTTGGATGCTTTGACTATTGTGTCACGTGACCTAATGGATGTTTTGATTCGTTGGATGTTTTGACCCGTTGGATGTTTTGACCAAAAGCGGGTTTACTTGACTTGAGGCACTGTGTGCGCTTCCCGCTAGCAGCCCAAAGCACCCCGGACATACGGGGTATGACGACTTAAAAATTAGGGTAGACTAATTTAAATTTATCTTGAAGTCATTTGCTCTCTGATTTGACTTTCCTTTATTTGTTAAAGGGGGCGTGCAGCGTTCCCAGTTTGGTTTCTCTCCTCAATTAACTCACACTAGTATTGCTAGTACTACCTCCACTACCACTACTAGCACTACTACTACTACTTAACTCGACCGCAATTTATGAATGAAGCCGACATAATAAAATGCCAAGAAATAAAATGTCACCACAGATATTTTATATTTGCAGAGAGGAGGGCCATATTTTTACGATCACATATTTATGAGTACGAAATAGTTTCCTTTAATAATTGAGTTGCGTAATCATTTCTCCGTGATGAGCTCTCCAAGTGTACTAGGATCTTGTGACGGGCTAGTTGGTTATACATTACAAAATTAAAAGTAGCGCTAAAGACGAGGAGAAGTGGAAGACACAGACACAGACAGGCGCTGACTCACAACTGATATTTAGTGAAGAATAAAAGGAAGATAAAGCAGAAGTGCAAGGACATATACAAAATGAAAAAAAGACTAACCAAAACAAAAGAAAGCAACAATTTCCTTTGACATCAAAATTAAGAAATAAGAAAAAAGCGCTGTAAAAAATTAAAAATTTACACTAAAAAATTCGAATGAAAACCTACTCCAATTATATGAAAGAAAGAAAAAGGAAGAGGAGGATTCTGAAAATTAATCTAGTTAAACGAAGTTCTCACACAGAATATTGTAAGTAGTGCAATTCCTTCGCCGATAACGCTACCGACGGTGCACTGTTGCATGTATCCCCTTTAGCTGCTATGACTTGCGCCTCATAAATTTCTCTTGTTCTTTGATCACTGAACTTCCTTAGGATTTTTGTTCGATGGAATAGGGGAGTACACTTGCAATATCGTACGTGTAGAGCAAGATGTCCCGCCGGTGAAGGCTTAAGAGACAGTGCATGCTTTCTCAATCTCATTTTCACACACCGGCCAGTCTGACCCACTTACACCTTCCCACACGAGAAAAAATCTCGTATACTACGCCTCTAAGGCAGTTCACAAAACTTCTTAACATGCTTGACATCGCATTTATCGTGTTTGTCGTGTTGAGAATTGATTTTCGGACACAGCCTTTTGAACTTGTCAGGTGCTTTCTGCACCTGACAAGTTAATCTTCTTTTTCATTTCGTATATGTCCTTGCACTTCTGCTTTATCTTCCTTTTATTCTTCACTAATTATCCGTTGTGAGTCAGCGCCTGTCCGTGTCTGTGTCTTCCACTTGTCCTCGTCTTTAGCGCTACTCTTAATTTTGTAAAGCTCTCGAAGTGCTTTGGGGGAGGGGGGGGGGTGGTGTGGACTCACGGTTTTTGTTAGTATCCGCTGTGTGTTGTGTGGCTTGCCTAATACCCGCGCCACACGGGCCACTCGAATGCCGTTTACAACGAATGCCATTTGTGTGATCGGCGAATCAGCTCGCAATCTGTCGCGCGTGGAATGCGCCACGCCCGGAGTGTCGCGCGTTGATTGGCCGTCCGCTCAAATGTCATTCGTTGTAAATGGCATTCGAGTTGTCAGTGTGGCACCGGTATAAGACGCTATGACTTTAGGCGCTTTTTACAAACTGCAAGATGAACCATCTGGCCCAACTGAACACTTTGCTCCATTGTTTACATATAGGTGTTCCTAATTAAACCCGAAAAACACTAATCCAAAAACGTATATCGTTCGCCTATATATCAAGAGCGAGGCTGAATCGATGGCCCCTTCTAAACTACCATTAATTATGTCGCGATTTTCATGAAAAGTGCACCGTCCTCTTTTGCGGAAAGTGCGTAATTGGGTGAGCCTTTCCAGAATGAGTTGACGATATGAAATTGCTTTTGCTTGCGGGAGCAGAGTTCTTTTCAAAGTTGCGCGGAGAAGACTGGCCTCGCTGGTTAAAACACCACATGTTTGTGTGCTGTATCTCTCCTGTATCCACACAGCTTACGGAAGACTGCAGCAACCGACAAACTTTCTATAAACGCTGCGCTATAATTTTGAACCGCTTATTTTTCTTGCTCCGTCGATGTAACAACCTGCTAGTGTTATGCCCAATTACCTTCACCTCTTTCAGAAAACACGCGGCGCGTGACACGGTTCCTCTGTTTATACAGCCTGAAGACCGCTTACCTATGTTTATGTTTTCTTTGTAAAGACACTTTTTTTTTTTTTTGCACGCTGCCAACAATAACAATAATTTTTGCTGGAGGTTTCATAGCCACAAGCAACCGTGTTTTAAGAACAATATTATTACTGCATGTTCTTTCACGTAATTTACCCAGTTAATATCAGTTTTGTCTTACCTCTTTTTGTCACATTTCCTATCTACATGTGAAGAGTTAAAAGAAACGCATTTGGTGTACGACGCAAACAGTTTCATTGTAATACATTTTAGTCAGCACATTGAAGCGCTCCACAGTGGTAGAAAACAGAAAATTGTGGCGATCTCGAAATGACTGGTCTTCTAATCCAGAATTGGCGGCGAGATATGGATACGTGTGAAACTAAGCGAATGTCGATTCAACACTGCCTCTTAGTATTTACCTGCAATGTCGGCAACGCTCCAATTTTTTGTTTGTTGAAATCTCCTGGATGCTGGCAAGTGGCCTCTGTCTTGCCGTATTACAAACTGCAAGATGAACCACCTGACCCAACTCAACACTTTGCTGCATTGTTTACACATCTGTTCCTTATTAGTCCCGAAAAACACTAATCCAAAGACGTATATCGTTCGCCTATATCCCAAAAAGCAAGGCTGGATCAGTTGCCCCTTCTGAACTATCGTTATCTCGCGATTGTCATTAAAACTGCTCCGTCCATGCTGGCGGAAGGTGATTAATTGGGCGAGTCCTTCTCTAATGAGATGACGAGATTACATTGCTTTTGTTTGTGGAAGCAGCATTCGTTTCATGGTTGCGCGCAGAAGATTTGCCTCGCTGATTAAAACATCGCAGTTTTGTGTTCTGTGGTTCTCGTTTGTCCACACAACACACGGAATACTGCAGCAACCGAAAAAAAAAAAAAACTTGCTGTAAACGCCGCGCTAACAATTTGAACTGCTTATTTTTCTTGCTCCGTCTATGTTACAACAAGTTAGTGTTTTGCCCAACTACCTTCACCTCTTTCGCGAAACACACGAACGGGTGATACGGCTCCTCTATTTGAACAGCGTCAGGACAGGCTACCTATGTTTATTTTATCTTTTAAAAAATACATATTTTTTTTTTTACGCTGCCAACACAATCCCTATTTTTGCTAGAGATTGCATAATCCACAGCAACCGTGTTTTAAGCGCAATATTATTATCGCTTGCTCATTCACGTAACTTACCGAAGTATCATCAGTTTGTAGAGCTCAGCTCTTACGCGCGATCCAAACCAGCGCGTTTTCGGTGCGCGCGTAGGCCATGCGATTCGCGGAAATGGCGTATTTCGTGACGTCGCGCCGATTCCTTGCGCCTTCCGGGCGCCCATTAGAAAGTTGGATGATTTCAACTTTTTCTGAACGCGCACAAAAACGCTCTGTGACGTAGTAGGGAATCTCCTCTTCTGGCCAATCGGTGGAGGGCACTAGTTCCGGCTCCGCGTTTTTTCGCCGTCTAGCGCAGAGGCTCTCCGCTCGCCCGAAGGCGCATGTCCGAACCAACGCGCATGGTTGTGACTCAGAAAGCGCACCGGAAAGAGCAAAAACGTCACAAAATACGCAATTTCAGGGAACTGCACGACCTACGTGCGCACACAAACGTGTTGGTTTGGATCGCGCTTTAGGCACCCCGTTTCCGTGTTTCGCGGCGACGGCATCGCCGTCGACGTCGGCGTAACCCCGCTAACTTTAGCGGAAAACCTAACCCCGCTAACCCTTTCGCCGCCAAATTTCGCGGAAATTCAGCGGGGAAACGGGTGGGAGGAGGGGATGGTATGGTGGAGGAGGAGGGGAGGGTACTAAGGAGGATAAGAAAAGGAGGAGGACGAAGAGGGGAGGAGGACAGGAGGAGGAGGACGAGAGGAGGAGATAGTACGGAGGAGGAGGAGGGGCATACCCTCCCCTGCGTACCCTCCCCTGCTCATCCTCAAGAATTGCGCTCTAATTTCGCATTCCCAGAACTTTAAACGTCTTCCATTTTTATGCCCTTTTATTATGTACTCTGAAATGTATGTAACAAAATGTATGTAACCATTACATGCACTGAAATGTAGCTTTCTAAAAGGTTTTAAGTGGAAATTGAAAATACACGCGTACCTGCTTTAATACCGCAGCGGCCGGTGGGCTGCTATTTCTAGTACATTTTCACAGCCGAAGACTTAAAGACAGCATAAGCTTAAATACCGCAGCTCGAATGTTATACGACTATGCCACTAAGCTAGGGTTGTGAATAGTGGTTCGAATCGAATAGCGCAGCGTCATTCTCTAGCGTCTACACTATTGAAAGAACTGGTCGTCTTGGCTTTCTCTTACACTGTCAAAGCCATGAATAACGCAGCGCTATTCGATTCGAACCACTATTCGCACAATCCTACAATAAGCATATTGCAGTGAGCCACTAGCTTGGTGCAACATTAAAAAGGATCTCAAACAAATAATCTGTTGAACACTTTTTACCACTAAATATAACAAAGGTAAATGCCCTCGAGTATCAAAACATTAAAGTAGAATAATAAAAAAAAAATGACAAAGACTTCGTTAGCACTGAATTCAAGAAGCTTAAGTATGGCAGGCCTAAAAGATTTTATAGTTTTATACTCACATAATGCTTCTCTGGTAAACAGGTTGAGAATGGAAGCAACGTATCTTTGTTGTCTCTTTTGTCAAGGCGGTTAATTATCTTCTGATTTTAAAATATGTCGCATCAGTCCCTCGGTAGTGCTTATCTGCTTAGCCGAGAAATCGAAATTGCTAGTCCAGGTAAAACGACCATTGACCGCCCTAAATTCGTCATAACCAAAAAACATGCGTTCCTATAAACCTTGTCTTTATTCACTTCAGTACCGCACACACGCCCCCCCCCCCCCCCCCCTAAATAAAAAAAAATATCCAGAGTGCATCAAATGAAGATTTAGAGGCTTCGGTAGTTTCCGTGTCGTCCCCGATTTACAAGTGTGCTCGACATCCCGTCACTCGCGAGGGTGCCGCCAAAGTTACGACTACTAATGGACACTCAAGCGTTTCACCAGGAGCTTGGGCCGGCTTCTGTCATAGGTGATTAACCTGCGAGAACGTGAGCGCCATAAAGTGTACAATCAAGGGCTCTGAGTCCGATAGAAATGTGTACTCCGTGTCGCGGGAAGTAACGATCTGCTCTTTTATTTATGGTATATATACACGCAATCGCGCGACAAGGCTTTTCCTACTCGATATTGCGATATATTTGCTTGTATTTCTTCAGCCTACTGTAGCTTTATGCCTTAGGCGTAGTTAACGCTGTACCGTCCCCGTGGGTGTTTTATATATTCTTTTAGAGCACAGCTCTTAGGCGCCCGTTTCCGGCTTGAGCGGCGTCGGCGTCGCCGTCGCCGTCGGCGTAACCGCGCGGTGCATGTTGGGACATGCACCGCGCGAGCCCCCCCCCCCCCCCCGAGGTCACGTGACCCCCCCCCCCCCCGGAGGAGATTGAAGGATGAGGGGAGGAGGAGAAGGAGGAGGATGAGGAGGGCTATACCCTCCCCTGAGTACCGTTCCCTCCTCCTCCTCCTCAAGAGCTGCGCTCCAATTCGGCGTTACAGGGAGTTGTAAACGGCTTTCATTTTTTTGTAATATATTATACACCAGCCTGTTGTTGACGAACAAACCTGTGTTTGCCCATGCCAGGTTTCGGCACCGCGCGCGCGCAAAAATCAGATCCGCGTGAGATGAATGGTCTGCGCATGTGCAGTTTCGACAGCAGCGCCACCACAGTAGCGTGACGTCAGAGACTTTAGTTGGTGCATAGTCCCTCTCAGCTTAACAAACGCAGGGTGTGGCTTATTTTCCTCACGTTTCCTGCTTTGTGATTGGCTCGTTGGCGTTCTTGCCGCAAATGTCACAATCCGATTGGCTGTGGAGTGATGAAAGGTGCTTGAAACTCGCCGTGCCCTGGGTCTCATAAGCTATGAGTGACTCTACTCGCGATGCTTTCCAATTGGGTTTTCTTTACGCGTTAAGGAGCTCGTGAATCGCGCCGGCCTCGGTGGCGTGCCAGAAAAGCCGGCGTGACATGAATAACCCGATAGCGTTCAGGAAGGAGCTCGTGTCGCGCCGTCCCAGAAAAGGTGGCGTGACCGGAAAATCCTGATTGGTCGATAGGGTTAGGACGTCACAGTTACATTACCTTGGTTGGTCGGTCTGGAGGATCGTACGGTTTCCATCCTTTGCGGAGGAGCGGAAAGTTTCCGTTCGTTGCCGAGTCCGCCCAGTGGCGCTGCGATCCTGGCGTCATCGTTCGTCCTGTGGAAAATAAGGAATTGTAGTAGACCGTTTTTCTCCTCCGCTACCGTATCCGTGAACAAAACGCCGCAGCTGCGCATGCGCGCTATCAGCCTTATCTGCATAGCTCAAGGTCTTGTGGCGGATTACGGAGCGCTATCCGGGTGCTTAGCGGGCTGCGGAAACGGTCTACTACAATTCCCCAATGCGTACCCCGCCGCGGGGCCGCCGCTAAGCCGCCGGGAGAGAGCACAGCGTACGATGGATGCGGTGCCGTCTACCAGAGCGGACAGCTCTTCTGAAACGTCGTCTTTTACGAGTGCGGATGCCGCATCTACGTCTGCTTCTGGTCGGCGACGTGGTCGGCCACGTAAGACTGAAGCCATGAAGTGGGAGACGAAGGCTAGGCGTGCAGAGGCGATGCGCCCCAAGCGGGCCAAGGATTCAATAGCGCTATCGCGTTCCGGTCTAGCTTAAGTGTCCTCCGTCTATTTTATCCTGTGTATCTCTGACAACCTCCAACTTAGCATCCAGCAATTAAGATATTTAAGCACGTTATGAATCTGCCTCACATCTAAACGAAAGTTGCAAGCTCATTGTAAAACGTTGGAAGTTGGCGGCTTTAGATTTCCCGTTCTATTGGTTCCACAATTCAGGCTTATTCAAACAAACCAGAAAAACAATTTAAAACAAATCGTGAGGTTTTTGGTTTTTTTTTTTTTTTTGCTTTGTGCAATTTATAGTTCTTCATTCAGTTGGCTCCAAGGGATGCGATTGTAATTCAATATATATTCACATGGCGCCAATGAGTTGTTTGATGTAACTCCAATGAGGATATTATTAATCAGTTAAATCGCAGCAATCATAAAACGTTTCCTTTTCTAAGCAAAGCCCTTGCGACGCATGTTTTACAATTGTTTTGTTTGCGTGTGCCTTAATGCCATAGTGTAAAATTTCAAAGTGATTTTTTTTTAGCCGTGGGTAAACTTGATTACGTCTGTCTTTTTCAACGCCTCATTCATACACCAATCAGTTTATTGCCCTGCTTTTTTTTTGTTCTTTTTTAACAGGCAAGAATGCTTTATTCTCTAGATTATCTGAGATATTTAAGAAAAAACGCATCTCTTTCTTAGGCCGAAAGCACAAAGGCTTTAAAAAGGGAAACTGAAGCGGTTCAGTTTGAGAGTAAAAACACGCAAATCGTCTTAATTTGGCCTACAGGATCACGCATATCGATATTAATTTTCGATTTGGTGCACGAAGGCTGCAGAAAACCATTTTCAAAGTACCGCTGAAGCCCCTCCTTCCTGGAGCATTACGTCATAAAAGGAATTTTTTGCATCTTCTCTCTCGCGCATCTCAAGCGCCTGCCAAAGCTACGCACGCGGGCTCTTGCTGTTCGGCACTCGAACTACGCACGCGCAACTCTCCTCCTTCCCTCTCTCCAACAGCTGCGCGTTACTCTCTCCGCTCTCTCTCTCTACCAGCTGCGTGCACTGCGCGTGCGTTCGCTTCTCCTCACACCGTTCGCGCACGCGCAACTCTCCTCCTCTAGTCTCCTCTCCTTCAAGTGTGAAAAAAAATAAACGGCGAGCGGCGAGCGTTCCAAGTTTCTCTGCCGCGAGCCGCGACGAAGGCTCGCGTAGGGGGTAGCGTTAGGGCAGTCGGTGGCGCCATCTCTCGACGTCAGCACGCAACTGACTCTTTCCTCGGAACTAACACGATGCTCCGCATCACCCCATGGTTCCCCTCGGGAAGATGGTGTAATTTTTAAATGATTCGCGGGTTCTAATTTTCCCGACGCGATGGGATCTCCATATAGATTCCAATGTGTTTACATTTTACCGTAATTGTTCGCGGGACCTATTTTTCGCGAATTGTAGGCGATTCGCGAAATTTGCGAAAATTAGGTCCTCGCGAAATCGAAGTCGTTTACGTATATCATATCTTGAGTAAGCAAATGTTCATATAAAAATAATTTATTTCCTAGGGCCAATATCGCGAAATGGTGCTTATGAATACTTTAGCAGGGTTGATAATTTAAGGAACTTTTTACTCGGGCTGCCAAAACATGCTCGAATACTTAATTAAAAAAAAGAAGAGGTTGAAACGATACTTGTTTATATCAATTATCTGCGTCATTACACGATACGTTTTTAGTCTGCGAAGTTCACTAAAGGTTGGGTGCCCACAAAAACCAAACAGTGAGTAGTAAACTCGCGAGTTCATCTGCTTTGGCCGATTCAGCACATTGCTAATCAAGCTGTCGATATGCTTCTTTACATTCACGCGTTAGTCTCTTCATTAGTTTGTTTTTCTGGAAACAGGTGTCATCGGGTATGGCCGTAGGCGATGGTAATCTCCCCTGTACATCAGTCAGGCGTTTCGCAACCGACCACAATCAGCTACATCAAAGGAGTTGGTAAAAAAAAAAAAAAAGCCCGCAATTTAGGCTAAAATGCACCTCGTAGTCCTCAAAGTGGCTCAATACCGCCGTTTCATTGGTTGTGTGTTACAAGGAAAATATTCGTATCACAAAATTAAGCAAAAACAACGTAAAACAGCAACATAGCCGCCACGTTGAAACCGAAATCAACCAAATTGAAGAAACCTAATGGCGCCGAGCGCGTCAGCGCCCTCTATCCGCCGGTGAGGCAACTACTAAAATGAAAAGGTCTATAGCTGTCAAGCTTGCAATCGCACGCGCTGCCCACACGAGCTACACGCGCTTGGCGGCCGGAAGATCCTTTTATGACGTAACGACTCGTCGGAGGTTTTTCGTGTTTTCTCGCGTTTAGTTGCATCTTCGAAGAAAGCAAACCTGATATTCAGATTCACGAGATAAAAATACTCTAGAATTCACCACTAAATATATTTGTTTCTAGAACCTCTTTAGGTTCTCTTTAATTAAAGATGTCGCGGCCACCCTTATAGAAGTATAGGGTGTCCCAAGACAACAGGCTCAAACTAAATTAGACCGTAAAAATCGACGCCTACCCGTAGCAGTCTAAACTTTTCGTCAAAGAAGTATTTCACAGGTCGTTTTTTTTTTTTTTTTAAATTACAAAGCGTAGCAACTTTTTTGCAGAAACGTAGGGCCAAGAAACTGGCCAGGGTCAGCGGCGGGCAGCAACACAGACGACCGAGTCGAGCTGCGGGTTCCGATTGGCGCGCGTATTGATAGATGGCGTCGGAAGCAGCGTCCGAAGGTGTAGCCGACCAACGAAAAAAAGCAGACGAGACGCAGACGAAATCAGTAGGCAGCAAAAGCACCGTCGTTTTGTAAACGCGTTTTTTTTTTCTCTTTAAGTGTTGCTTTTATTGTCCGCATTTTTTTTTTATATAACCAAAGGTGCATTACAAAAAGATTATGTTCATTTTAATAAACCACGGAGGCCGCGAGCAGACTCGATAAGGAGGTAGTGCCATCTGACGATACGAGCGCCAAACAAAATCAACATACCCCAAGAGCTGCGCTCTAATTTCGCATTACCGAGAAGCGCAAACATCAGTAATTTTTGTCTCAGATATACAAAACAACAAAGATAAGAAACAGGAGTGCGCTATGCATTTTCTTAGTGCGTCTGCGAAAAACAGGTTTGCGAAACGTTGTCTTCTTGCTTTAGAAAACATTTCGCGGAACTGCCATCCCGAGCAAACAAATTATGCAGGATGTGTGAAGGAAGGCATGTGCTCGCAAAGATACAACGACGCTTTTGCTAGAAAACAAATTCGCGGGCGCGTGACCGAGAATGACACAAACTCGAAAAGTACTCGCCTCGAGTCTTTGATGTTTTTTTCCCTTTCGGAAACAACCGAGGCGCACATATTGTGAGCATTTCGAGAACGGCGTGCATGAAACATACGTGTTACGATCACAAATGGTGTAAACTTCAAAATTCAAAATCCTTTTTTTTTCTGCTTTTTGTGATGCAGGTTTTTTATTTGGCAAGGGAGGTACTGGACGTCACACGCTTGAATCAATCTCGTGAACGGAGATTCTGTGGAAGTTATATGTGGGCGTTTTCGCTGCTTGCAAACAAATTGCAATGTCGGTGTCGTTCAGGGGTACCGGTATAAGTTATATAAAGCGAGACATTTATGTATGTTTTTTTTTTTTTTTCGATCATCCCTTACGTTTTTACTCTTTTGGCTGTTTGCAGCGTTCCGTACTTTCAATTGAGTTGCGAGGTCATATTTATTTTTTTCCCCAAGAGGACCGAAGCAAGTGTCAGCTGAATTTTCGCAAAGCGACGGCGCGTGGTATATTAAATTTGACGGCACTAAAGTGCCTTTCATCGACCTCGAAATATCCGCCGATGTAATATAAACAGTGACATAAGCCGATTGTGACAGCAGACTAAATTTATATCAAAACAGACATTCGACAAACAACTGCTATAATTGTTGTATACAACCTACTTGTCTAGAATACGTTATTAAAGCGTCTTTTAGAATTAAAAAGAAAACTTGCTTAAAACATATTTTTCCACCGCGAGAAAGTGTTTCGTTATTGGTTGAAGTCGGGTTTAAACAAAAACTTAGGGCTCCAATCCACGCTTCGAAGGTGGTTGGTCAGCGAAGCTGTGGTATCACCTGCAAAGATTTCCTACTGCACTATACGAAATGCCGCCGCCGGTCGCAGCACGCCGCCGCTGGTTGTAGTGCCGTTTCTTTTCCCTTTGCCGTTCCTAGTATTCACGCTGCTCCTCGGGAAGTCCTAACCATGCGTGGCCTATTCATCGCGGTGCTGCAGCAACAATGAAATCAGTTGCTATACTCCGTTTCATCTTACGTTTAAGCGCAGCGGATGTTACGAGCCATCGGAGCCAATCGGAGGCCGTGTGAGTGTCACGTGACCTTAAAGAGGGGTCACAGCAACGCGCGGAAAGCGTATCGCAGGCCACTTCCACAGAACGGAATTGGCTAAGATAGCTCGTAGCATCCGCTGCGTCCAGACGTACGGTGAAACGGGGTATAGGCGGGTCCTCCTTTTATGTATGAAAGGCTAGTGACGTCACTCCCTACGTCGCAAGCTGCCGTCGCCGCGGCAGCAGGTGCCGTTATTATCCATTATGCGGTTTGCACTTCACACGAGCGCTTCGAATGACGTCAACCCCTCTCGAAGCAGCTGCAAACCTAATCTTTACCGGAACGCGTGGGAGCGTGTTCCTATTGGTCAAACGCGCTTTATCATGCGTCATGTGGTTTTGATGCTCGTTTTGAGGTTTTCTTTATTGAAACGGATACTGAGCTGTATGCTGTTTGCCTGATTTCAAAGGAGATATGCTGTTTTGCATTCAATTGTTCGCCGGGAGGTTTTTGCTTACGACGACGACACGAAAATGTCCTTGGATGGTAGAGGTATACAGCTTCGCTCTAAAAGCACGTGGGCACGTTTTGGTGGTAAATGAACGCACGAGCTACGAAACGAGCAGACGAAATTGCACGGCGCATAGGTCTTCTACCTTAGATTTCATAGTCTATTTGCCACAAGTTGCAAGACTAGATCTAGACTTTTGAGGAAAAAAAAGAAGACTCCTAACGCGCACACTTCCCATATATTTAGAAAACAGAAAATATGGACTCATTTTTTTAGTACATGTTTATTTCGAACATTCCATACGCTATATACAACGATGCAGTTTTATAAAATGGGGATATATTTTTGTTATATGACCCTCGACAAAATCAGGAAGGTGTAACAGACCCGAAGCATATCGTATAACATGATAAGAGATATTTAAATCGCGTGTGATATTTCACTTGCGCGGCCACTTAGGCAATGAGGACATTTTCTTAGATGTAACAGATTTTATAGTCACACTACAGATTGTGAAGGTGGATATATGACAGCGTGCTTTTGCATCTTCAAGTTTAAGAACATTTGATGACTCAGTTGTTTGGAATATTTTTGTAATACTGTAAACGACTTAATTTTCGCGGGCTCAAATGTTCGCGAATCGGGCCAAAGCTGAAAATTGGAAATTATTCGCGGGTTCTAATTTTCGCGAATCGAGTGTAGCTTCCCTAGCGTTCACATAGTGCCCGAATCGTTCGCGGGACGTATTTTTCGCGAATTGTAGGCGATTCGCGAAATTCGCGAAAATTAGGTCCTCGCGAAAATTTAGTCGTTTACAGTATATAGAATGAGGTATTTTTGTTGGGTTTTGTGTCTTGTATATCTTTTGACTGTTGTTTTCTGATTTTAAGAGAAAGATATATCCTTGCAAGGACGACGGCCTAACGATGTTTCCAGAGATTAAGGTATCTAATAAAAGTCCCTTTTTAAGCAGCATAGCGCGCTCTAATGAGAAGTTCGCCCTGCGATTTAATTTAGCCAGCACCTCGATTCAACGAAGTTATGTACTCACACGACCGAAGTAAAAAAAAGAAAAACGTTAGTGAGCTTTTTTGTTCACGACCCTCGTAATAAATTTTGAAAGCCAAATATATTAAGTTTATTACATCTAAAACTGAAATCTGATCTAGCCGTTTTGCAGAAACAAACTCTTGTTTTGCACTAGGTTTTTGCGGGATCTTAATCTTGCCGCGGTTATTTCTTCTTCTTAATATTGAGTTCTATTAAAAAGCCCCTTTTATTTCCCCCTTTTTCTTTCCCTAAACACTTTTTTGTGATATATTCTTTTTATTGACAATAACTACATTCCCTAATCAGGAGACATTGTTGGAGTGGAAAAAATAACTGCAAATACAACAGAATCGTCCAACCGCCAATGGTGCCTTTAAAATGCAAAACAAAAACTCCCCGTGTTTATATAAAAAAGAAAAAAAAAAGCTGAAGTGAAAATTATAATCACGTGCACACGAAAAACACTCAAGTCACGCAACTAGGCGCTAAGATGGAGCAAGAAAATCATTCGAAACACAAAACACCGCTTTCGGTACGGGGTGTTAATGTCAAGGAACCGTAAAAAGAACAACGCACTTAACTCATAAAAATTACAACTATAGTAACTGACATGGTCAGAACGGCAAGGAAGAGGTCAGCAGGGCGAGCTTTTTTACTTTTTCAACGACGTTTCGGCGTTTCCTGCCATTGCCGCAAAGCCTGGCAGTTCGACGACGGAGCTATACAGTGCCCGGCCGCAGATTTGGAGCGCGAGGATCTGGTAGTACAGAGCAGCAAAGAGCCACTTCTCGGGGAACCTGGACGTCAGCGCACAGCTTTTGCAGCGGCGAAAACCCGGAACGCACTTGTTCGCTCGGGAGAGGTGTGTTTCGACGTCTCACCGCAGCAGGGCGCCAGTCACGTGGCTCTCCTCTCATCCTTTGTCTGCCGCTCCACTTTTTCCATTTCGGCGGCCACTTTTCGTGGCGATCTGCCGGGCTTTGATATATAGGAGGACATATGCTCCTGCGTATCGAGATCACGCGCTCGCCGCCAAATCATAGTGGAAGTCGTGGAGCGCGCGTGCTGCAGGTCACGCGTTCGAAAGACGACACGCCCTGTTGTTTTAAATTTGTCAGTGACTAGAGTCATTTAAGCGATTAGCTACAGCAGCTAACTATACTTATTCCTAGTCATGGAAACCTTAAGGAACGCTTGGTCTTGGGTTATTAAATTAGGGTTCCGTTCTCTCCGGATTAATCCGGCAAAGTTCAAAAAACACTCGCCGATGAAATTTTAATCAATTCGGATTTATCGAGAAAATAAAAAAACTCAGAATTTCTACGTCACAATGGCGAAGAAAGAAAAAAAAAAGCACGGTAGTTTGCACATAAGCTTGGTCAGAGCAGAGGGTCAAGCGGTCCTGAGGAGAGAGAGGAAAATCCAGTTTCCTTTCAAATCTCCAGCTATCATCAAATGGTGTTCACCGTTTCTCTCATCAAGTTTTGTTCGGGACAACGGGTCATTGTTATTTTGGATCACGACAAACGCCACTCTTCTAGTTTCGAGTTTGAACGTCTTAGAGAAAGGCAGGATTATGTTCTTTTACGCGTAACAGTGGAAGCCATGATCATAGAAGGAACGCCGGGGGGGGGGGGGGGGGGGGGGGAGGCAGCTAAAGGTTTTTATCTTACCGCTCTACCCCGCGCAGCAGCAGGGAGGGCGGAGCGGTGGAATCGGATGGAAAGACACTGAGTTTTGCAGAGACTACGTCGAGGGTTTAAGTGATCTAGAAGTATCGACGTTTATAATAGCAACACGCGTGTGCAAGTTTTATTGTGTGAGAGTTATTTTTATCAATGGCAAGGGCGCGAAGCCCATACACGGTGAAGTAATATCATTCCACAAGGGTGGGTGGGCTCTTATGAAGTTGGGGCAGGTTTGTGCCCGGATGATGCTTCGTTTTCGATGCCTTTTTAGAACATTAGGCACACAGCAAAATTAAACTCCAAATTTTAGAAACTTGAAAATCTACAGAGTGTCCAAAAAATTTGCAGGTTTTTTTTTAACGGTCATAAAAGCCATGCATTCCCAAGCGCCCACTCTCCTGCAAAAATGTGGCGATGAAGGTTTGAACCTGATGCCAAAGTTTCAGCACAAACCGTCATCATATTCAAAAGTCAAAAGTGATTTCCTGAAAGTTTCAATAGGAAAATCGCGATCGACCTATGGCACCAGTAATCGAAAACGGGCGAAGATGAGCCCCAGTTTCCCAATGAAATGTTCAGAAAATCACATAACTTTTGAATAATAGAACAGTTCGGGCTGAAACTTTGGCATCTGTTTCAGACCTCTATCGCTACATTTGGACGAAGAAGGACCGTTCAGTGAAGCATAGTTTATTGTTGCGGTAAAAAAAACAAACAACACCACTGTACATATTTGGGAAGACACGCTGTATTATAAACTCCAGAAAACTCAGAATTTTCGGCAAAAGCATAAAGTCCGATAAACAGCCTCCAAAATTCACGAGAAATATACTCCAAAAACACGGAATCCTAGTTATATCGTTTTTAAACGTCTTGCTTCTTGCTTAGTGCATTGTTATTCGGCGATTTTAACGGCTAATGCGTCATTTCCACTGGTTGCAGAGCGTTGGCAAACTGCTTGGGATTCGCAACACCTTCAGTTTCTTCCACTTTCAGTGACTAAAGTATATTCCGTTCGCGTACCGTTCTTGAGAAATAGAAATGCTTAAAGGAGTCTTTTTTGCAACTACGTTAAACCAGAGAACCGCTGTTTCGATGCCCTGACAGGTACATAAAAAGGACCGAGCAATGGTGTAGGAATTTATCTATATTTACGCAACCGCAACTTAGGCTGAGCATCAATTGTTATCTGTCTCCCCTTTCGTCTTTTTCCTATTGTAAGGATACATGACTGCCCGTGAAGAACAGAGACTGATTTTTTTTATCGACTTTATTGGTTAAAAATAAATCGGAGTACTCTTCTCTGTACATTTTGAGTAAAGAAAGCATTTCTTGATGTGTGGAGATCCAATATGCGATTGCAGCGTATCCGAGAGTTATGGTAGTAACTTTTTGTAAGTGGTTATTTTCACGACTACTTTAGTATTGTTTAGAATTTTAACGCGTACTTAAGGATTCTCCCCTCCAATCCACGTTTTCTCGGGGTTCAATGCTCCTCAGAAATGTCATCCTCCATGCTAGCAGTAATACCATGTACACATTTTTATAGCATCTCATGATTTGCCCCAGTTAAAGCTAACACATTCAAGCTATTCAAATACTTTGAGTGGACCAAACTTCCACGGCCCATCGATTCGGTGATCAATAGTTGCCATTTTGGAAGGTATTGAAGGTGTTTGGTATTTGGTTCTCCTAACTAACGGCTTTTTTTTACTGAGTGTTTTCTAATTCAACTTAATAAAGTTGGAGACGTTTCGGTTCACAGTGCGTGACATTTAACCGGAGCGTTGGCTAGCTAAATTAATATAAACACCTTCCAAACTTCATTTTCTGCACAAAGATCTGATTTTGTACGAATTTTATCGAAGACAAACAATTTTAACATACCAACCTCGTTAAATGTTTTTGGTGTAGAGATGTAGAGAATTATTTCTGTACATAGGACAGACTCGTTGAAGTTAGGACGTTAAAGTTTAAGCTAACCTTGAATAACTCCATAAAAAAACAAAAAAAACATGGAGTGGTATTTATATTAACGATGAGGTGGAATATGATACATCTTTGTTATGTTTACAAGCCGCATGCAACCGAATCTAGACGTGCCTTCTTTTTCTTTTTTTCTTAAACAGATTGAGTTTTCTTTTCATACTCTTGTATTCAAGGACAAGTCCCATCATTCATCATGCAACGCGCTTTTCTTTTCATCTCGAACACAGAAGGACGCGCCTCGAACTCCAAGTATCTGGAGTTGTCCTAGGCTGCTTTATTTGTTTATTTAAAGTATAACTAAACCGCTTACAGTTCCCAAACATTATGTGTTCTAAAGCACACGTTTCTTTTTTTTTTTTCCTTTTTGCTGCGAACTGTTTACATAATCTACGAAAGTGGTTTGTCCCTCAACCACGCATGGTTCCCACAATGCTTCTTTCTTTAACTTCAAAATCATCAATCAAAATGCATCATGTAATTTTACGTTTATTCTAAACTGTCACCGGTGCGCCTATTTTTCTAAATTTACGTCGGTTTCAAGAGTTCTATATATTTATGCGCCTACGTGTTTTTTTTTTTTGTATTCTATAAACCTCTAGAAACAATGTTTGAGTTTTTCAAAATACATGCAACAAAATCTTGGTTGTTTCCTTATTCCTATTCTTTGTGTAGGAACTATGGCACGGTTCCCGAAATACGCACATTGTTTTCTGACTGCTAAGTTATGGTTTCTGAGGGCTATGGTCACTGACGACTTAAAGGACAACTCCGGTCTAAAACAAAGCCAAAATAAATAACTGGTATCGCTTTAGTGGCACGAAACGCGATCACAGCCGAAATAATACGTAAAATTGAAGCCGCGTACTCCACTAAAATCGATTTTAAAGATGCGACCAGCTACTCTCTAGCGAGTGGCGAGCGGGTTAGCTTTTAGTCAAACAACACTGGGTAACGTGTACCGCAGCATCCCCGTGACGTCATGTCGCAGTGGTGCTGCCGCTGATTCTGCACGCAGCACCGAGGTGACGTCACGTCGGGGTCGTGCAGCCGATGATCAGTGTTGCCATCTCCCTCTAGCGGATAGTTTTGGTTTTGCCGTAAACACGCAAAACCAAACTCTGAGCCGTGATATTTATAAAACTGCACACAAGACCAAATAACCTATCGGCAATCTTTCGCAGCGTCGTGCAAAAAGTTTATCGTCGACTTCTCATTCAAAGTTTGTAATTTTGTTCTAACTGGTGAGAACGCCTCGTTTTGTACATTCACGTATTGCGTTGTGGGACGCTAGAAAGAAATATAAAAAACGTAATTCGTCAGCAGAAACCGTCCACCACAAAAGTGGAACACATCTGTGCTCGGATAATATTTACGAAAACCGCAGTGATACATTTCAAACTAAGAAGTCTTTGAAACAATAGCATTTTTTTTTCTCTTCGTTTTTTTTTTTTAACTTCACACACAGAGTGAACGGACGTCAGCAATGGTCACACTGGCACCCGCATCTTCAATAACAACGCCATCTGGTTCCTGTATCGAACCTGTCGCGAATATTGCTTTCAACGCTTGTCACCGACCGTTGTTTGTTTTTAGTCTTGCTGCTTTATTGTTTTTGTCTTCCCCCGGAGAATAAACACAAAACGAAATTCTTCTGCTTTCTCAATGTACAAATAATGTGTAAAAAAATGAAGCCGAAAGGCATAGAGTGACCAATCGATTCTCGAGACAGTTTCCCGAGATATTCGACGCCCACTCCGATACCGATTCAAATTCTGTGAATACGGTTCGTTGATCTCTGGTAAGCTACGTCAACGTTTCAACCGTGCTGCTTCGAATACAAAAGAGTTCACATCCCTTATGTTTATAAACTCTCGTTTCGCGTCGTTCTCTACTTTTGTTTTATTATTATTATTTTTTTTTTGCAGGCAAGTTGACTTTTTTGTTAACGCCTACGAAACCTTAGCCCCTATCACACGTGACCACTTTTGTTCCTGTCCGCTCAGTCGTAAAAAGTTAATAAAACAAAAACGTGTTTTATTCTTTCTGTTTTTTTTTTTCTAAGCGTCTATCGCGTTTTTTTTTTTGTCTAAGGGGTATTTACCGGACACCATATTTGAGATCGTTGTTTTCAGCGCACAATCATAACTAGCTTTTATTTATTGTTTTCCGGGAACGATTCCGATCAAGTAGAATGCGCGCTGAACGTGCACAAACGTGCATTCTATCCTATCAAAATCTTTGTTCGTAATAGACAATAAATCGGATCTTGTTCGGTGATTCGACCCCTAGAGCTACTGTTTTGCTGAAAAAAGGCGTTTTTTTCTTTGTCGTAATGACGGACATTACATCTACGTTCAGGCATTACAAAGGAAAGAGGGAAAGGGAAAATGTAGCCTGTTAACTGAGAGGAAGCGAATACAGGTATACAAAGTTGAATATAATCAACGAGGTTTTGTATAGTGTCGGTTCACCGTCATCTTCCCTTGATATACCAAATAAACAAAGTACCGCTTGTAAACTTCCGAATGAGCGTACACACAAACCGGCAGAAACGAAACAGCAACAAAATCTCTCTCACACACACAAACACACACACACACACATACACGCACACACACACACACACACACACACACACACACACTCACACACACACACACACAAGCCTCCACACCTACCTTGAAACACACTCAGAAAGCAAAAGAAAAGTTAAAATAAATTCTGGTCAGTATTGTCACGGACGTGACAATACCGACCAGAATAAAACTCAACCACAGTCAAAATTAACTACATTTTTTTTTTTTTTTCGAAAACGTTGTACACGCATATCTCCCGCGTCGCCTTGCGCGAAGCTTATCGCTGCCTCGCGTACAGCCCCCTTTAATATTTCAACGAGGACGTCCATGAGTGGCGGCATTTACAGCACGCTTCCTCGAGCAACTTGTTTACTCAAAACCCTCGTTCGTCGGTTCGACCGGAAAACAGAGCCACCCCCCATTGAATTGCGCAGGCGAGGTAAACGAACTCCACGGCCAAACGAGCTTCTTCTCACTTTTCGCTCTTTCCCAAAGAACTGCTAAATCCGCTTAATTCTTCCGCGCTTTAATGACATTCAATGGATTCTAACTCTCACCCAGCGTACAAAAAAAAAAAAAAAAGTCAGATAACGGAGAGGGCTCGCAGAAAGTTGAAGCCGTCACCAGGGACGCTCGTGGGACACGTTGCTCTGGAGGGTGTAATTAAGGCCCGTTGGTTCGCGCCACGCGGGGGCAGGTGGGTCCCAACGTCGTTAGTGGGGTGAGTGTGCATTACCGCCGTATGGGGTCGTACGACCCCATAAAGCTGTTTCGCGTTTGACAGAAACACGATTTTTTTTTTCCGCCCCCCGTTTACCCCTTGCGTTCTGGAGATGGGATCATTATGAATGCCCGGTTACCGTGGTGCGTGTTATTTGGAGTCATGCGTTCCGTTTCGGTAGCAGGTCTTTGGCCGCTCATCGGCAACGGACACCTCGTGAAATGTATTCCGGTGGACATAATGTGCGATAAAATCGAAGAAAAGTTCAGTTAAATACAAAAGAATAACAAATTGCGTAAACTACGTAATATCCGGCAATGTATACACGCTTATTAAATGAGTATTTTGCGCGGAAAAGATGGACTTGAAATGTTTCATGCGCGGGGTACTAAACCACTTCATTTTCTGGTCATTTGAGAATGGCCATTTTCATTCCGCCAATATCTGGAGGCAGCAGCTAATTTGTATGATTGTGAACCAAGAGTGCGCGAGGTTTCTCGGGGATAATAGTAAGCCTGTTCAGTCTTCGATCACATTCTAGAAAGCCAAGTATACATCGCCGAGATTTATGCTTAAAAAATAACATCCCTGGAAAAACGAATCGCAGACTGACAACATAATTCATATCTCCACTTCTCACTTAAATTAGCAGTTCACTAAACAACATATCAAATAGTTATTTATCAACATGTTATTTTCTCTAGACATAACTCAAGCTCGGTGCAATCAGAAAAAAAAAAAAAATCAGTTTTGACTTCGAACATGCTTTATTATAAAGACAATGTCGGTTCCGTCTTCCACATTTATATCTCACATAAAACGTCAACTAACACATCACACTTCTTTGTAAACAAGGAGGCCCCCTTCGTATTTCCAAAATACTCCACTGTAACCAAACACTCCTCTCTGTGACAATACCTGGATCTTCCGTTGCGTTGTGGCAATCGGTATCCCTAGGGTAACTAATGCTACCCGGTTTTGTTCTAATCCCAAACGTGTATCTTCCCTTCGATGGCTCCCCTGGGTGGTGTTTAGGGTCTGTGCAAGTCGATGACTATGCAGTTTATATTTTTTGTTGCTTCCCGTTTAGGAATCGATGTACAAAAGCACTGTTGTTTGTGTGTGCGTGCGTGCGTGTGTGTGTGTTTGTGTGGGCGCGTCTGTGTGTTTTCTCGTTGCATGCGACTTCTAAGCGATAATTCGAACGTAGCAAAAAAAAAAAAAAAATATAGTTTATTTTTGTTCTTTCCCTTGCTTTCACGTGGGTCTCTTAGTTCGCGTCTGTGCAATCATGTCGTCTTTCCAAGTACATTGACCTTGAGCCAAATAAGCTTTTTTGCAACGTCGTCTCTTCTCATTAGTCGAGTCATCCTTAGTTTTTATGAGTCGTTCGTTATTTTGAAATATCGGAGCATAGAAAGTAGAATGCGTAAAATATTTTCATAGCATAAGTCAGCAAACACTAAAGTTCTAAGTATCCCTTTTTTATTGATTTAAAAGAAAAACTGCCGGCTTTGTATACAGTATTAGTAGAATGGGTACACGTTTGCTTTAGAGTTTCTGCATTACGTCGATGTCGCAGCGTTAGGAAATTATTCATGCGCCGAGAAAAGTTTTGGACTATATTAGGTGAATACGTGAAGGAAAATGACTAAGACGGCTGTTAATGTATGGAAATACATATATAAGGCACAATCTATTTTGGTTCACGAATATACTATAATCACGCATAACTTAAGAAAGGCGGGGCATAGTTTATTATGTTCACGCTTCTTGCTTTATAATTAGCTCATCGGCGTTCTCATTGACAAAGGCCGCAATATGATTGGCTAAGAAGCGCTAATACGATGCTCGGCATTCGTCACGCCCCACGTTTTTTAAGTTGCTATTTACCATAGTGAAATTTGTGTAAAAAAAGATGACGATTACGAAACTACAAAGCTTTATTACACGTGTCTGAAGTGAGAGGCACTGCGTATAGTTGTACGGTGCTTTAGTCGAAACCTTATACATAAGAACCTATATGTGAAGTGAACAATATTGGCATGTATATAATTCTTCTCACACGCTGAATGAAGTGTTACGCACTTTCGCGTGAGTGTGAGATACGCCTTAATCTGAATTCCAACCTGTTTTTTTTTTCTTTCTTCTTCCAGGGAGCATGATACACCCAGGACCAGCTTCAACGCCCCTGCGAGCCCGTGAGCACGAATCCGGGGCATGAGCCCCTCTGCCCCATCCAGCTATCTGGATATACGGATGGCGACCGAAGGGCTGATGATCGATCCCCCTGTGAACGCCTCCGCCGCCGAAACCCTGCTCCTCAACCTCGGACCCAAGCGAGACCCCCTTACCACCGTCATTCCCATGACCTTCATCTACTCCATCCTCCTGGTATCGGGGGTTATCGGCAACGTCTGCACCTGCATCGTCATCGCGCGCAACCGGTACATGCACACCGCGACCAACTACTACCTCTTCAGCCTCGCCGTGTCCGATCTCCTGCTGCTGGTGCTCGGTCTGCCCCAGGAGTTGTACCAGCTCTGGGAGCGTCATCCGTACGTCTTCGGCGAGGCCTTCTGCATTCTCCGTGGCCTGACCTCGGAGACGTCCACCAACGCGTCCATCCTCACCATCACCGCGTTCACCATCGAGCGCTACGTGGCCATCTGTCACCCGCTCAGGGCGCACACCATGTCCAAGCTGTCCAGAGCCGTCAAGTTTGTGGTTGTCATCTGGGTGCTGAGCGCGCTGTGCGCCATTCCCTTGGCGGTGCAGTTCGGCATCGTGCACCAAAGTGTTGACGGTACGACGGTGCTGCCGGAGTCGGCCGAGTGTACGGTCAAGGAACCTCTGGAGCACGCCTTCGAACTGTCCACCTTCGCCTTCTTCCTGTTGCCCATGAGCGTCATCCTGGTGCTCTACGTGTGCATCGCACTTCAGCTGAAGAGGTCCAACGCCCTCTCGCGACAAGACGTCGATCATCGGTGTCCCGTCGTGCACAACGGAAAAAGTGCCACAGCGGCTGAGAAGGAGATGGTGCAGCCCGTGCACAAGTTCCAGAGGGGGTGTCAGCTGCGCAAGTCCACTAAGAGCGGCAGCGGGACTTCGTCTTCTAGGAAGGCAGTCATCAACATGCTGAGTAGGTCAACACTTTAAAACTTCCTTGTTTTCTGTTGTAAAACTCCAGGCATGCTCCGACAACATGTATTAGAGAGCGAACAAATTGTATTCCGCGTGTATATTTGAGAGTTCACAATCCCGTCGAAAAAGGGAAGTGTATTGAACATTGTACATCAACCGTATTGTACAAGAAATCGTGTGTTGTTGTTCTATACCAGTACAAAATTTACAAACTAACTGCTCTCTCTCTTGTGACACCATATGAAATGCTCATGTAGACGTCTAAGGGTGACTGATATGGATCAACTGAGTGCAATCTTGCAGTGGTTACTAGTCCTTACTATTTCAAGACCTAATAAACTCAGTTGGATGCTGATAAAATTGGTACAAAACCTGAGGTCTCATATCCTGAACAAAGGCTTAGTCACGTGTCTTGTACAGCAGGCTACAAAACTAAAATAAATGTAAGTGTAAATGCGAGTGCAATCTGCAGCGTAGTTGAAGTTCGTGGGTCAACTAGGTACTTTCTATCAACTTACAGTAGAAATAGGTTTCATCTAAGCCTAATATTCACTTCTTAATATATGTAAAAATATTGAGCAGTTCCCTTGATGATGTAATACATCAGTTGTAGACATTGTAATAAAACCGCGGGAGTAATCATTCAATTAAACTACAGTGTCTTTTGTTGCATTCACGTCTTAAAAATACATGAATTCACTCGGCTCCCCATTGCATTGAAGTGACCAAGGAAAACGTTGCGGTCTTAATTCAAGCTTATTGGGACAAATATATAATCTCAAGTTTGATTTTCACTAATTGAATTAGAACACAAAATGAAAGGCAGAAATTCAACGGCACAGCCCGTGAACATGGCCGAATATATAAAATAGATTAAAATACTGGGTGCATTCCGATCTGTTTTCGTTCTTTCACATAACCACATCTTAATGGAATGACCGGCCTGCAGAAGTCATATAAGCTGATATTGTATTTATTTTCTAAATATTCAATCCATTGTGAATTTACTCCTTCGGCTGTTGCTGCATGTAAATGATGTGTGGTATTGTTTATGTTTTTTTTATATAATTGTATAAACGCTGTGTTTTCTTGTGTGCAATCTGATTTCGGTGCCCTTATTTTTTGTGTTTTGTGGTTTTGTGCTCATGAAGCGTGTTATTTATAATTTATCGTTTCATACCCACTCCCCTTGTCCAATGTTTTGGCACTGCAAGGTTTCCTGTAGAAAAACTGCTTTTGAATTTTACTTGGCACATATTGGAGGACAGCCTAGAACTCTAAAACTAAATGTCTAGAAATATAATCGGAACCGTAATGTTAAAATACAACTAACATAGCAAGTAAAAGTTTCCTTCCCTTTTTTTCTTCATTAAGGCAAGCAGTACGGTACTTTTGTCAAATTTATGATGAGTAACTGCATGGTAACCCTAAGCAACCATCTTTTTAAAGCAACACTCATACGTCTGCGGAAGAAACACCGCATTGCTCCCACTTCTCGGTATGAAAACCCCGCCGTTCTCCTCGTTGAAAAAAAAAATAAAAAATCCAGTCTAGATTCTAGATTTTTCAAATTAGGTCACCGTCCCCTAAGTCCAGAACTTTCTCCAGTAATATTGCAATCTTCCTTTCGAATTCTTTCGCGCATTCCAAATTTCGTGACTTCGTCGAGGAATATCAGCCTTAAAGCAAGCAATCATAGTGTGCACGCTCTACCAAGGCCACGAGTGATGGGTCGTAAACTAACACACTGGTTCACTGTCACTGGACAGTACTGTCAACACTTCGCTTCTCAGATGTGTGAATGAGGCTGCGTGGGTTCGCTGTGTGCCAACGAGAGTCCATCTGTCCATCCGTTTGTCATCAGAGGACATGGTCGATGACAGCTGCCGAAATGTAGTGGGCTGTGTCTAGCTCCTTTTCTTGTGTGTATGTCAACAGAGGTACGCAGACCTAGTGAAGATATTAGTTCATTTCCTATAGCTTCGTGTTACGGTACACATAGCTGTCTTTATTTGTTTTGTTTTTTTTGTTTTTCTGTTTGCTTTGTTTTATGGCAGGACACTCTGCCGACCTTTGCCCCAAGTTTTCTCATTTTGTTTATGAACACTCCATTTATTATCTTCGATAAGAGCGAGCAGGATCTTGGTTTTGCGATGCTTCGAATACTTAACGCAATGGTTTGTGTGATGACACACGATTGTGCAGTTCTATCAGGGATAGCGCGGCGCTTGGTGAAAGACTTGAGAAATTGAAAACCTTAAGCGCGTCATGCAAGTTTGAAACGTTAACGCATGAAGGAAGTTAAATAGTTGCATGGGCAACCCGCTGCAAGTATGTATAGTTAAAACAACGCGCTATTCAAAATTTCTTTCGGAAGGGACAGTCAATTGTGCCCTTAGCAGCGGTTACAATCCTTATTCAGCTTTTGTTAACGAAGCAAGTTGAACTGAAATTTATTCACTTATCCCATCACCTAAACTTAGCTTTCATTTTTTTTTTTGTTCTGTAAGGTAGCTGACATTTGTTTTCTAATAAGTTAGTGCTCAAGAATGTAGGGCGAAGGGAAGGTAGACTGGGGAGAAAGAAGCAGACAGAACGCTGGAGAGTAGAAAGGGAAACCTCCTCCTCTCTCCAGCGTTTCGTCTGCTTCCTCCTCCCCGGCCCTCCTTTCCCTCGCCCTACCGTCTTGAGTTGCAACGGACTATAGTAAACCGTATCAATCGAGATAGAAAGAAAAGAAGAAAAAACTTCACATTATATCATGATTTTTCTTGTTATGTAGTTTCCTCCTCTCCACCTTCGCAGTGGTACAAAATTTCGGTGGGCATTGAATTGCCATGTTTGATCAACACAAGAACAGATGGGAGCTCCACTAGTACAAGTTTACAATTTAGAATCAACGATGCGGTTTTACGTGTTACTGTGCATTTCTATGTTCTTTACCTTTGTTCACATTTACGATACGTTCGTATGGATTTCGACGCGGGATGCCATAAGTAAAAAAAAAAAAATTAATAACATATATGCAACGTATATAATTTGTACAAGTTTTGATGTGTTCATTGTATACACTTTTTTTTTCCAATGCGGACTTTCACAGCCCGTTGTAGGTCCGTGCGACTTATAGTCTCACAGACCTATCATTTACAGATATAATCACTAACAACTTTAAAACCGCAGGGCGTGATGAGCCGGGAAAATCTTAATATTGCTACAAAGCCAATGAGATATTACTGCTTAGCCAAAAAGAACTCCGAAGGCGGATACGGTGCGTCCGGCGTTCCCTATGTTTTTTTTTGTTTTTTTTGGGACTGTAGATGACAATAACTTTTTTCTAGTTAATTTTCGCATAGGATAAGGCTTAAACTTTTATCCCTCCAAAACTCCACCTTTCAGGCAGGGCGCACGCGGAGATCGCATTGCTTCCTTGATATCGTGGCCTCGCTAGCGAAAGCCCTTATTCTTATTCTCTACATTCCTCCCAGCTTAGAAAGAAAATGAGCCAATGTCTCCAGAAAGTAATTTTACGCTAACAAAAACAGACTGCCGACGATTAAAAAAAAAAAAAAAAAGCAGCGGGCTCCGGTATTCTGCAGGAAGGAAGAGTGCGGTTTAAGGTACCGTAAGTCCTACTTGGGACGCCAATTTCAACGTGAGCTTAAGCTTCTTAATGCTTCCGATTCCCTGTCCGGCTTCGTAGATGGCTGACTGTAATCCGACGTTATTTTAAGCTCACTAATAAGCGGGGATAGCATGAGCGATAAGCTTTTACGGCGCGTCTGAAGTTCGAAGAAGCTAATACTTTCTAAGTTTAGATTGACTGTCATTTAGAAATTTGTTCGAAATTTAAGTCCCTTCAATTGAATTCCAGATTTCGCATAGGCTGGCCGAACATGAAACTCCCCCGATGTTCTAAGAACGCGATTCTCTGAAGGGTTGTGGAGTTCACAATAGCGGCGGCATAGAGGAGGAATACTGATGAGCTGCTGAGGAAATACTGGGGCGGGAATAATTTAGACGGGGAGATATCGATTCTTGCGCAAATGTCGGGGCGGAGGAGCGCAGGAGACATGTCCATAGCCAAGCCGTATTTAAACTTCCTGCGAGCAGGATCCGACTTGATTACATCGAGAAGTATGAATGGGAATCTTAATATACTCGGTCGTCTTGCTAAAAGATAAGCGTTAGAAATACAAAACAAAAATAATAATGTGCACAACTTACGCAGAGTCGTCACGACTGCCTTCAGGTTTTTCCGATTCCAGTTAGTGATATAAACGACTATAGGCGTTTACAGCTTAAAAAAAAAAGAAGAAAAAAAACTTATTACTTCTCTCACCCCCCCTTCCCCCCCGCCTCTGGCTTCTTGGTTCGTTCTTATGATGTTCTCACCTGAATATGCCGTAACCTCATTGCCTATGGAGTGATAAGAAGATGATCGCAGCTCATCGCACCCCTGCGTTTCTGAAGCTTTCAGTGATATATTTACCATCAAAACTCTCTAAGGAAGGCGAAAAGAATGAAGTAGGTTTATTAAACGCTCGTCCATACATGTCTGAACCGCATACAAGATGAGAAGACGGAAATAACTTGAGAAACAACTTTGGTTTTAGCATAATAGTACCTGCGCTACAACTCATTCATTTAGAAACACGCAGAGAGTTGAAAGTTATCGTTCAAAGCTCGAAACACACGCAGATTGAGTGTCTTCTGAATGTGCCAGATACTGCTTTCGTTCTGTTGGGCAGAGACATGCACACGTGCGTTCGCGCATATTGACGTGGTGGGGTCAGTGACTGGAAAATGTAAACAGGTTTAAAATGCTAATATCAACGACCGAACCGTATAGTTGGCTTTAAGATTTTAAACAATGGCCCCGTTTATTTACTGTTTGAAAAATACGGCGGCTCCTATGTAAACCAAAGCCTGGGAGCTTGCACACCTCAACACACTATTCATCAACAGATAGTGTTGTCTCTAAAAAGGGTCTGTGAACAAGTCGCTCAATTTGCTCGCCAATGCTGGCCGGGTTGTTGTCGTCGAACAAGATCGATATTTCAATCATTATTTCTTCCACAGACAGAATGCTGAAGACAGCAGAGACGCGTAAACTTTATCTTCGCATGAAAGTGCACTTTACACTGCAATTATTTTAGAGACATGTCACAAGTTGTCGCTCTTCTTGTTATGTACTTTCAAAATTTTAGATTGAAATCTGAAAGGACTATTTCTGAGCAAATCTGTCAAGAAGTGAAGAATCAACGGCTGTTGAAATCGGTTTGCAAGAGTGTCGAAAATTACTTCCAAGAACTGCGCACTAACTCTTACCCAAACAAATAGAAACGCTTCGCTGCGCTTTTCGAAGTTAATTAGAATCCAAACTTTGCGGAGCTTTTAGCTTCTTATTTTTATTTGTAATGTCTAAGAACCTTGTTTTTTAATTTTCAATTTATATCTTAAATTCGAGGACTCGCTGACGCTATACAGTTTTTTTTTCTTTTTTTTTTTTTAAGCTTTAGAGGTTAACATAAAGAACAAAGTTGTGAAGCTACACTTATGCGGTTTGTGCAGGTGAGTTATACGGCCGGGGGGACATAGAATAGGTGACTAATCGTAATGATGAGTTGGCTAATTAGGTAAAGTTTGTTTACTAACTTTTTAATTAATGAAATAGACATATAGTTCAAATTAGAAACTTGCTGAGCGTCATCGAAAACCACTAAGTCAGTAATTCTCAGAAACTCTTTGAGCTCATGAGAAGCGTAATAGTGCACTAGAGCTACCACTCGTGGAGCAGGTACAAGGCTAGCATTTGTGGTAAGGCGCCCGCGCGATTTTTCCGTCTCTTATGAGAACCCCAGCCTTGTACCTGCTCCACGAGTGGTAACTTTAGCGCGCTACTGCGCTTCTCACGCGCTCAAAGTCTTTCTAAAAATTACTAGTTTAGGGGTTTCGGACGACGCTCAGCAAGTTTTTAATTGAAACATTATGACTATTTTCACTAATTAAAAAGTTAATTGACTAATTTGAATTACCTGGCCGACTGATTGTTACGATTAGCCCCATATGCTATGTCCCCCCGGCGTATGACGCATCTTCAGAAACCACATAAGAGTAGCTTTTACAGCTTTTTTTTAAACAAATCCGTAAAGCTTAAAAAAAGCTCACTGCATAAAACCTACAGCGTGATTTATGTTTCAAGTCAAATATTCTTAATGAACGATTTACATCACTTTGAAATAAACACGTACGTCCGTGAAGCTAAAAACGAGTCAAAACATATTTTCTATTTGAGTCGAAAACCGGTTATAGTAAAGTGACAGCTTAAGAAACAAACTTAAGCTTTATTTTAAAACGCATTCTATGAAATATGTAAAAATATAGATAGCTGAAGCCGCCATTCTCTCACATTCTCGTGACCGTGCTGGAGATACATGATGATGATGATGCTTTATTTTTTCATTGATGCCCGCAAACTAGCTATGATGCCTCTTGTTTGGTGCACTATAAGTCGTGTTTACAGCAAGGCTATTTAAAATGTACACAAACATAGGAGAAGACATCAATACAGGTTCGTGAAGAGATACATATTCTACACAAATTGGTAGTCATATAAAATACACTTTTGCAATGCTGGCATAAATTTAACAATATCTAGAAAAATATCTAATTCATAAATGCCTATGTTATTAAAAGCAGACTGCATTCGAGATAATGGTGACGATTCGCACATTTCATGGGGGTAAAATGTTAAGAAATGACGACTAGCTGTAGTGGGTACATAAACGTTAATACTAACAAGTAAACTTTCATATTTAATAGTAACATGCACTACCTTATGACATAAATGTATGTCCCTGGTAACCTTGCACATTGAAAGGCTTCTAAGCCTAAATATTGCTAGCAAATAATCGTAACTAAACAACAAATTTTGACCGATGTATCGGTCGTAAATAATTCTAATAAATTTCTTCTGCACATATTCAATCCTTACAACTTGTGCTAAAGATTGTAAGTTCCAAATAATAGAATCAAATTCAAGTCCCCAGCATACGGGGCTGCAGAACAGATGCACGGCAGGTAATGGTGAAGTTAAAGAACATAAACGAGTGGTCATTCCAACTTTCTTAGCCAATGATCTTAGAAAAGTGCTCAGTAAATAAAAGAGTGCTATCAATGTAGACACCAAGATTTTTCGCATTAGATACACGATCTGTAGCAATGCCCTCAAGCAGAAAAGTGAGCAAGGAAATATCAAGTTTTTTTCTTGATAAATAAATCATTTTAGTTTTGTATGAATTTAGCGACAAAGCGTTTTTTTCACCCCACTCGGAAATTGCACCAATATTAGTTTGCAATAAAGTACGGTCAGCATAGTTCTTAACATAAAAAAGTTTGATGTCGTCGTCGAAAAGAAGTACATTTAAATGCTTGACGCATGAAACTATATCGTTTGCAAACAAAAAAACTGTCAGCCTTTCCACTTTGGTGAAGAAGGAAGAGCAGCGGTTTCTGTTCTCGGCGGAAATTTAGCAAGGAAATCTGAAGCGCTCGACGCAGTGTAACTTTAGGCGAAAGCGGCCTCGCGGCGGTTGCGAAACCATTCGCGCTGCTGCGCACATCGCTGCTCGTTCCGTTCCCGCTCTTCTTCCCCCAAAGAAATGTTGCTGCAATCTTTGAGCGATGGCGGCAAGCAGACAACCGGCAAACACAACACTCTGGACAGTTACCGCCATCTTTGAGCGACGGCGGCAACCAGAGTTTTGTGTCGACATTTCTTTGCGGGGGACACGATCCTGGGGAAACTAGCCCTTAACAGCTCCGCTGTAAAATGAACAACAGAGGCCGAATGTTTTACCTTTGGGGTACACCGGAAGGCGATATAAAACACTTTGAAAATGAGTTTCCACAAGAACAGTGTTACTGCCTAAACTCAAGTAGCTCTTGAACCGTCAACAAAGCTTGAGACACAGACCATACAAAGAAAGCTTGCAAAGGATTAAAAAATTATCCACTCCGTCAAAAAGCCTTCGACATACCAAAGTATACAGCATCAATTTTGCCTCCGTTTGTGACTATCCGTAAGGAAAATCTAGGAGATAGCAGAAATTGTTTCTAGGAACTTTCCCTTGAGAAAACCATGCTGAACTGCACTAATTTTTTTTTTACTTGGAACCTAAAAAATCTGGTTATGCATGATCATTCCGAAAACCTTCAAGAAAGAGCTCAATAATGAAACGGGGAGCTTAGTATTAACTAACGACGGATGGCCAGCTTTAAAGACTGGTACAACTATAGAAGACATTTACAAACTAGGGAAAATACCCTCCACGAGAGATAGGTTGAATGTATGTTTCGAAAGAGCCGCAAACATATCAGAAAAGGCCTTAATAATAGAACTGGGTATAGCGTTCATTGTCGTCGAAAAATTAACTATTTTTAATAGTTTCGAGAACTTTTGTGTCACTGACAGTAAAATCAATAAAGAAGTCTCTGATTTTGTCAAAATTTTCTATTCCACCATCAGTTTTTTAACTAGAATAGCAGGAATTGAAGTGACCAGAAAAACGATTTCCTATGTCAGTTGATAAAGTCGGAAAGCCAGCTGCTTCCCGTAAGCAAAATATTTTGTGCGTTGTCGTGTATAAGGTTTTTAGCATAGCGCCAGAATATCTGAGGTTCTTTAGTTAAACCTTTTTTCCCCACTCGATGAATGCAATAGTTAATCAGACTCATATACTTTCTTCACTAGAGCACAATAAGCACTGAATCTAAAGTACCAAACGTCCAGTCCAGTTTCATTATTCGTTCGATTAGAGTGCGACTTTATACGATGCAGGCGCTTTAGCTCACTCGAGAACCAGCTTTAAGGATACTTAGATTTACGAGCTTGCCGTTTCGGAATAAAATCTTTAATTGCATTAGTTACTATTGAACTCCATTGAGTAGTAAACGAATAATCATTTCGGTCCAATAATACCTCAGACCAGTTGAAATCAGCAAGGCTATTATAAAACCAGAAGTAATTCCCATTGCGATAACAAAACGAAGATTACTGATGAGTAGCACGGGGCCTACATGACAGGCAAAACTGAACTACTAAAGGAGAGTGATAGTCGTATTTTGGCAGGAGTTAAACTGAGTGAAACCATAGATATTTGAGAAAGGAAGGTCAGTAACACTATCTAAATGCGGCACCGTTCTCATCGGTCAATCGAGACCAGGCGGATTAAAGTAACCTTATAATCACACCCTGTATTTAGAAAAATCTACAATATTAGAGAAAGCTTCAAAATGGCAAAAAAAAAAAAAAAACACATGATCGAAAATTGGAAACAAATAGTAGTTTCCAAATAGGTAGTGTAACCCATCACTTGCAGGGATTTCTATCCGAACGTACTCGACGTAAGTTTCAAGATCGGCTCTTCGAAGCGACTGTACCACAGAGTCAGCAGCCACCAAAACCTCATCTCCTAAAATTCTCCAAAGTAGTATTACATCATGGGTTACCTATATATTTATATATATATATATATATTATTTAGGTTTATTTTCTACAGTGTGTAGCCCCTACCCAAAAGCCGTAAAACTCCTGGAAGCCGCGGCGGCGCACCTTTGACAGTGGTAGACGACGCTTCTTTTGACATTGGTCCGCGTTGCTTCGACTCGTAAAGGCCCACACGTTGCGTACCTTTGTGTCAACGCCAAGAAAACCCTTCTGGTAGGGAGGAGCGTCGGAGACAGAAGCTGCGCCTCGATGCTATTTCCGATGCGCCAGTTGGCTTCCCGAGCCAAGGGTACTCATAGCTTGTGGCAGATTCGGTCTCAGTAACGCTGCCAAGCAAAGCTCTCGAGGTGCGCCCGAACACTGTTCGTCCCCCTGTCGCAGCTCTTGAAGACACCTTTGGGGCTCGGGGGATCACATCTGCTTTTCTAGTTTTATTATTTTAGTTGGAAGGAGGGAGGGTTTCTGTGGGAGACACGCTTAGTCGGTTGGGTGGACGGGATCCTGGTTTTGGCTGTCTTCCGAGTTGAGTATCAGCTACTGGACAGACATTAGCAGCGTTGAAACGGACGAAGTTCGAGAGGCCTGCAGAAGAGTTCTTCTGGAAGTCAAGGGGGAATTCGGAATATATAAGGAGTTGTTGAATGAAATATAAAACGATCAAAGCATTGGACAGTGAGTAGAAAAAAGATGACGATATTAGATGGTAGAAGTGTTTAGAGATCTCTGCTCGGTTTCCGCAGAATGTCACGAAGACGAGGATTGTTGACGACTTTGAGGAGTGATAACCCATGCTGTTGAGTCTGAAGGTGCTGTCTCCAAAAAGACAATGAAAGTTTAAAGAGGACTGTGAAATCCTTTGCAGAGTATTTATCCGTCTAGTTGAGTACACAGTTGATGTCCATAGAAAGACTGTTAAAGTCGCCTAAATCCACATTGTACTGGTCCATTGGATTACATAGCTCTTTCTGAAGAAACTTTAGTGAATGCTTTATAGAAATATTTCCCTAAAAGCATCGTCCCTCAATACCAACTGCCACGGACACGTAGTATCAAGTTTCTTGGCTGATTGCAATCAAAGTGCACAGGCAATTACAGAAAAGACACACGACTATACCTGATCCGTGACTTCTCGAAACCGCAATATTATGGCGTGCAAGTCACGTTTCATTGTTTCACAACCTGTCGTATACGCCTCGCAAGTGGGCTCATTTTCGTCTTCTGCGCATGAAAAAGGAGGTAGCGGTGACGTCAGAACGCCGAGCCCTGATTGGCTGATCGCGACCCCCCCTCTGAGCGTCGTCTGCTCCTTTGCAACGTCGTCTGCTCGCAACGTCGTCTTCGTCTGTCTTACCTTTCCTGTGACTTTCGGAAGTGCAGGTCTTTACGAGCGAGATCGACTTCGCCTTTCAAAGAAGGCAGACGAATGAACTCGAGCGGTACGCTGTTTTTGTCTAACAACTAGCAGACGCGCATCAAGGAGAGAAGTCAAAGGACTCACTGGCGAGGTGTCCCGAGGCGCCGAGGTTTGTTTACTAAGAACCGAGAGTGAGCGTGTTAGTGTCCGCAAGTTCCCTCCCAAATACTTTTTCCCTCCTTTCCTGTGCGGCGAGACTCCCCACTCTTTAAAGGCGTCGGCGGGTTGGCGCAGTTAACGTCGTCTGCTTTACGTCTGCTAGTCAAAGCGATGGCTGCTTTACCTTTCCTGCGTCTGTCGGAGATTCACTGCTTTTTCACCGGTGAGAGTCACCGCTGCCTCGGAAAACAACGAGATGACAAGAGGAAGAGATTGAAGGGTTCACAAGGGTCGCGCGGGCATATTCCATTCAGCACGCCAGCCGGTCGTGGGCAGACGGTCTTGGCCAAGGACCGTCGGAGCACCGCTGTGGTTGCTAAGCCGATCTGCCGAGCTCGCTTACTCGGGGTCGGTGGAATCGTGGTCGTTGGAGCATTTCCCGGGTGTTTGTGGATCCAGCGTTCTTGTTCGTCGTGGTTTATTTCAAGTACTTTTTACTTTTTTTCCTGCTGCTTGTAGTCGGGACGCGTGAGAAGAGCACGTACAAAAATAAACGTCCGTTGGTCGTCGCGACCAAGTAACTGAGCGACGCTGTCGGGCATGCTGAGTTGATCGTCGTAGGATTCCGTCGTAACCTGAGCAAAACGTACGATAATTTCGTTTCGTGAATACGAATTTGTTCTCACGTTTTGTCTTACGCACTCTTTTGGCGTAAGATGGTTTTGTGAATCTGGCCTCTGCACTTCCGAAAGTCGCAGGAAAGGTAAGACAGACGCAGACGACGTTGCGAGCAGACGACGTTGCAAAGGAGCAGACGACGCTCAGATAGGGGGGTCGCGATCAGCCAATCAGGGCTCGGCATTCTGACGTCACCGCTACCCCCTGCGCAAGAAGCAGACGAACTTGCCCTCCGCATAGCACGAGGTGAGCTTCAGCTCTTTTATTCTCGATTATTTTCACTAATTCAGAACATTCTCGTGAACACCTCGTATACTACAGTACTTGGGGTAACTTCTGTCACACATGAATCCTGGTGCGAAAGTAATTTGATGTCGTTATAGGTCCGCAAACATGAAATGGAGTAGTAAGGACGCCGCACTCGGCACAAGCGTCTTCAATTAAGTTTTTAAGGAATATTTGAATAAAAATATTTAATAATTTTTGCTTTGTTCCACAAAACAAAAGCTAACAAAAACCAAATATTTTAGACCGCCAGTTTTTTTTTTTTTTTTTCTGGTTCAGTGAAATCCGATTTTTATTCAAGTTTTATTTTATGTCTTTTTAAGAAACCCTCACAACTCCGGCATGTAGATACTTTTTATTCACATTGGATTGCCGTTCATCGTCTGCAGAACTATTAGGCTTAATATATTAAAAAAAACGTTGTACGTAAATACTAAAGCTTTAACCACACAAGCTACACTCCTGCTCCAAACCAACCAAATTCGACGTTCGCGTTTACACATGCGTGTGGTTGGTCTGCGTTCGAGATGCGGCGACACTGGCTTAGCCTCTAGATGAAAAAAACCATCCAGTGCAGAATAACCGCTAGCCTAGGATCATGAACGTGCATTATGCAGCAGTGCTACATGACCGCACGCCGATAGGATGCTCATCCAGATTCTCTGGGTTCTGCAGTGCGAGCTTTCGCTCCACTTGCAATGAGCTCCGGTGCGCCAACACACTCAACCGCAGAACCCACACTTATCCCGCTTATGTACACGTTGGTATTCCGCTTTTTTGTTTATGCATGTCACATCCAGTGGTATACATAGCATTTCAATGGCTGGGTCAAAAGTCCCTCCAGCGACGTCAATTTGAAACGAGCGACTGTAAAAATCAAGTTGGTTATCCGCCAAAAATTATGCGCCGAGAACTGCGGGAGAGGACTAGACGAGAGAGATCGGGGATATCAAAGCGCCGAGCTCTGGCTCTTATCAACATTTTGGGTCATGGAGGTAAGAAGCTTCCGGAAGCGACATGACGCAACCAGAGGTGAATCCAGTAGTGTGGAGGGACACGCCCTGAACAATGACCAAAACCAAAGCTGTGGTTTTGGTCATCGTTGGGGACGCGTCCCTCCACTCTACTGGATTCACCTCTGGTGGCGTCATGTCGCCTCCAAGAGCTTCCGACCTCCATGCTCTAGGTATACCCACTAATCCTTCCAACCAGATCTCGGTGTTAGCTAGTCATCCGAGCCGTCGTGCGTGGTTTCTGAATCTCGTCACCTCCGTATTCTATTTTCTTGTTTTTTTGTTTGTTTTTTTCTGCGGCGCTGGAACGAAGCGACCATTGGCATCCTCTCTTTGAGTAACCCTATGAAAAACAAACACGTCGGTGTCACAACACCTCATGCCTAGTCCGGCGCCACTCCTCAAGAATGCATTTTCTTGGCATTACGCTCCCCCAAAACAGTTTCGACCTATCTGCCAAGTAAAAGCTACGACTCTGTTGACAAGGATATTTTATGACCGCAGACGCCACTCAGATCGTCCAAAGTTAAAAAGAAAAGAAGAGTGGAGGTTCTAATACTTGACCGTAAACCTAGAACGTCACATGTCGATGCTCTCTGAAGCAACATTTGGAAATCCATCCAGGCAACAGTTCTAAAACAAATCCAAGTTTACCAAACGCCCCCTTGACGAAACTTGAAGCATGCGGTACGCGTTTCATAGTCATATATTTTGCTTTGTGAGGTTTCTCTCTCTCGTAGTCTACATAAATAGGAAAAAAAAACTGTCTGGAAGTCAGTAACTTTGCTTAAGTATAACGTTTGTATTTCTTGACTGCGGCGTTTTTGTTTTTTTTGTTTTTTTTCTATTTAGTTATTGCACTGTTTAAGAAACACAGGGCATAGCGAGCTCCATGCATCTCATTATCGCCCCTCGGCCAATCAGGTTGAGGCATTAGCCAATCAGAACGCCTAAGAACCAATCACGGAGCAAGGATCGTGAATTAACATCATAAGTCACGCCCCGCATTTTTTAAAGTTTATCTGATTATAGTATTTTGATCGAATAAATCAGGCAGTCAAAATGTAGCTTAGTAATGCGAAAGAAAAAACGCCATGTTATCTCCTAGAACTTCGTACGTTTAAGTGCATCTGTGTTAAAAAAAAAGAAAACAAAAAAAAACGTCGAAACGTTAGTTTGTTTACATAAAGTCAAGTTCAACAATAGCACGAGGTAACGTGCGAGGGCTTTTTAATTTCGTTTACTAGATAGAAATTCTTCGAACACTATATATATATATATATATATATATATATATATATATATATATATATATATATATATATATATATATCTTAAGAAAAAGGGACCTACACGGAAAATTATCACGCAGCGTTCTTTTACTCAAAGCCTGACAAAGACTCAGTCATTTGAGGCTCGTGCACATAATCTGGACTGCGAATTTACTTTCACCTCGGTACGAGGTTGTTCATTTGTTCGACCTCCTGTTTTCGCGTGTAAGAAAACGTCGCGAAGAGTCACATTGAAAGTGCATATCTTTGTACGGTAGGCGCATCCCCCAAAGCTATGTTCCGCTGAACCTGTTGCCAACATTCAATCCTACCTAATATAAATGCATATGAGCTTCGTTCCTTTTTCTTTCTTTTTTTTTTTTTTCTTCCCGATTTCCAAATAGACAGTTCCTGGTTGCCTCCCTTAAATAAATACGTTTTCCCTCCGGCTGACGAGCTGTTTCGAGTGAACCTGTCCCGACTTTGTTTAAAGCAAACATATATATTCTTTCGTGCCCTTAGGGAAGAAGAGCAATGTAAACTATTCACTCGAAAGGTGCAGTGCGAGAGTGGGACGGCTGTGTTTCGTGAATGGCTGATTTACGAATGCTTACTTGAAACGACACCGTGCTGCCACGTTCTCTGGCGGTTGCAGTTGTAACAACATCTCGGTTTAACATAAGATAGTACATGCGGGTATGCAAAAGCAGCTGACGTAGGCATCGGAGACTGACATTTATACACGTCTAGCTCAAATAAGTTGCTTTCCTCCGTAGCTAAAAAAAAAACTGTTATGAGCACTCTCTCTCTCTCTCTCTCTCTCTCTCGTTCTCTCTCTCTCTCTCTCTCTCTCTCTATATATATATATATATATAGTATATACCGGGTGTTTCTAGGAATGCTTTTAAAATGCTGAAATCTAGGGTTTTTGAGAGTAAAATAAAACTTTTCGGAAACAGGCCGCCTGTTTCCGAAAAAAGAAAGAAAGGAAAAAAAATAATAAAAGACTGATTCGCTAAATACTTAACAAAAATTTACTAAATTACCTTTTTAAGTAGCGAAAATAAACATATGAAATTAGAAGCTTGCTGAGCGTCTACGAAAACCTTTAAATCAATCCATTTACGACTTGAATCGTGCGAGAAACACGGAAGGGAGAAAAAAAGTCACCGCTTATGCAGCCGGCCCAAGACGGGCGATACGAAAACGCGAATGATAAGGATATTCTCCGCATTTACGAAATTCAAGCATAAAAGAAGTGACAAGGAAATTTCGAAAGCATTCGCAGAAGTATCCGGTATTGAGTCCTGGTCATAGAACCGATATGCACGAGAGGGCGCAGAATCGCATCCGATATCCGCAATATTGATTACTTGCTATCGTTGTGTCAAGTCGGGATCCGGACAAAAACTAGCCTGATCATGGTGTATTTTATGTATTTAACTATTTATACAAACTATCAAAATAGTAAAAACTATTTTAGGAAATCACCAAAAGATATAAAATCTCGCGAAATGAAGCATATCAGTAGAAGACGAAAAGTTTTAAATATTACTGACGTTTACACTTCACTGGCAATGCGATATTAGAGCGCAGCTCTTGAGGTTTGTTGATTTTCCGATTCACCCTTGTAAAGGAATGGTAAACGCGAGAAGAGGAGGAGGTTACAGGGGGGTTCTGTTTGGAGACGGCGAGACGCCCAGTTCGGAGGCTGGGGTTACGCCGAGAGGGTAGGTAAGAGAGGGGAGGGTACAGCCCCCCCTGCTCCCCGTTTGAGGCTTTGACCGTATTTTTCCTGTATATTTAGAGGCAGAACTACATGTATGTGTAGGCAGTGTTGTAGGCTTTACCGAAAAAGTAACGAAATACGTCACTCGTTGCTTGCAAATTGGAAGTTTTCGAAGATCGTTTTCGACGTCCCGCAACGCTCACCGCAACCCGTTACGATACCCGGAACTGTACATTCAAGGCCATGGCCGCGCAGGCCGAGTAGCGGCTTTTCCGCTGCGGAAGCCTTAGTGGAGAGGGAAAACGCGGTCTTCGAAAACTCTCTGATGAAAGGAACACGGTACCGCCTACGTTACCTCAAAATAAAAGAAACCCGTTACCGTTACCGATAAAAAGTAACACACGTTACCTTTGCGTGACTCTTTAACTATTATCGTCGCAACATTAAAAATGGCTGACCAATGACTCGCTGTATAAATATCCCCACAACCCCAATTATTATTAATTAACACGTTTTACCGTTTTGACGTTACAGGTATGCATAAGCGCCATATATATAAAAAAACATTATGTTTATCCAGAAATTTAATGTAATTACCATGTTTTTTTTTTTTTTTTACTGTTTCACATAAATACTAAAAAAACGCCAAGAAAACCCCACAAAATTCAGACACTTTGGCGCTTAGAAAAAACATAAAACATATTGGAGTCTAATTTTTCTTAATCTTGGGAAGATATGTAACGAGTAACGTAACTCTGTTACCCGTTACTGGAAATAAGTAACCAAAGTACTTTACGCGTTACTGTTTTGAAAATGTATCGAGTACGTTACCATAGCTACCAAAAAAGGTAACGCGTTACCGGTAACGCCGTTACTAGTAACTCCTTACCGCTGGCACTGTGTATGCGTAAAGTGACATCAAGGCGTTACATCGTTTCCCCGCTAGATTCGGAGGAGAAACTGAATTCGCGTGTATAGGTCACGCAACATTATGCCACGTCACGTCAACGTTTCCGCTAAAATTAGCGGCGAAGTTGAATTTGTGTATAGGTCACGTGGCACGAAGTCATGTGACGTCATTTTTGCCGCAACATATAGCGGGGAAACTCAATTGGTGTTAAGGTCACGTGATGTCAATCTTCCCGCTTAATCTAGCAAGCGAGAGGCCCGGTTACGCCGACGCCGACGCCGCTATATGCGGGAACTGGCGCCTAAGAGCTGCGCTCTAAAAGAAATGTTCACAGTTAATACTTGAAGAAATTGCTTTACTCACAGAATAGCTGAAACAAACGTTCGTTACAGATGATTCTAACCGGAGACGACGGACGACGAAGAGGACAAAGAAAACAAACAAGCGACGTCATCTCCGGTTTGAATCATGCCTAACGTTAACCAGCTCGCCCGCCTCCTTTTACCCTTGTCTTCTAAAGGTCGTTATGTATAAAAACCTATTGCAAATAACAAATATCACAGTCAACTATGATAATACTGCTCTATGTTCTCTATGTATATAGTTGGAATCAGCGATTATGGTGCGAACATATTTGCAGATAAATTAATAAAATTTACGACGTTGAGTTCTGCATTGTAAATACTCGCCTTCTTTTCAATAAAGCCTGTAGAATGACGTTAGGAACCATAGCAAAACTTAAAGCCTGTGGCAAAATTTAGACGTTCAAGTCTAAAAGCGACCATTCGCTTGTGCACTCGTGTTTTTGTAGCATCCTCTGAACTGAGGTTGTTTCGGGTTGATTTGAATAAACTACAAAGTTAAGACAAATGACCCGAAAAGAAGAAAAAAGACTAAATTGCTTCTTAGCACATTCGCGGCGCATAATAAAAGATTCATTTCTTTGAGTGTTCACCAAGAATGATGATATATATCAAACAGAAATGAAGTCTTATTTAGCGACAGTTTGGTCATGACCATCGCCCGCCGGCGAGTAAATGACGGAACGCCTTTCTTTGCACCCTAAGTGGACGTGTTTAAAGCACATGTTCTGGTCAATCTCAGACAGAGAATAATCCCCTAGCGGTAGTATTAAGCATGAAATGGAATCTCCGTCAGTAACTGCGTTTTACCGTCGCAGGAGTTGACGGCTGTAACTCTTGGTGACTTATGCCCCTTTCACACGGCCAGCATATAGACCGGCACGCTGTTTACAAACAAGCCCGCGTTTGCCCACACAAGGTGTGGGCACTGCGCGTGCGCAGGAGCCGAATTCGCATGAAGTGAAGCGTCTGCGCATGCGCAGTGCCGTCGACAGCGCCACCGCATCTGCGTGACGTCAGGGCCGCGTGTTGGTCTATAGGTACCTTTAAAGTAGGTCACTTTGCAATCGACGAATCAGCCCGTGATCTTGGGTCGCGAGCGCGCGCCAGCCGCGAAAGATCGTCAATTGATTGGCAGCAGAGAATAAGGGTCCCTTAGCTAAAGGTACATTTACGCTCGTGTGAATGGGGTATTAAAAAGAGGCGGCTGTGTTGAGGGGGTCGCGGGGCGTATTCAACGACGGAACAAAATTTAGGCAGCGTGCCCCTGCCAACTTGCTCGACAAACCAACGTTTTACTTGGTTTAAAATTTTCACTCTTCAAACACCAGATTTCCTTGCCTTTGTGGAAGACACAAACGATCGAATGTTTGGATTACATTTAGTTCTCACTATAACAACGAGGACATTGGGCTCGCGTGGTGGTGCCATACTGCTGCAATGGCTACTACCTAGCTCCTTTTATTGACAAAACTCACTCTATATATGAATCTGTATAAAACTTTCTATTGTGAAAACCCGGTGACACTAACAAAAAGTTGGAGGACGCTTAGACTTTGCCTTTAAGAGTGGAACGCGATCGCGTTATCGAATCCTTGGCCCGCTTGTGGCGCATCGCCTCTGCACGCCTAGCTTCGTCTCCGCCTTCTCGGATTCAGTCTTACGTGACCGATTCCGTCCCCGAGCAGGAGCAGACGTAGATGCGGCATCGGCACTCGTACAAGACAACGACTCAGAAGACCTGTCCGCTGTGGTACACGGCACCGCATCCATCGCAGGCGTGTTCGCTCCCGGCGGCCTAGCCGGACCAAGGCGAGGTACACATTCACCACAGACGAGCGATGACGGCAGGATCGCAGCGCCACTGGGCGGACTCGACGACGGATGTAAAGTTTCCGCTCCTCCGCTCGACGGATGGAAACTGTACGCTCGTCCAAACTGACAAGCCTAGGTCATGTGGCTGCGACGTCATGACCCTGTCGACCAATCAGGATTTTCCCGTCACGCCAGCTTTTCTGGCATGGTGCTACACGAGCTCCTAAACGCTATCAAGTTATTCGCGTCACGCCTGCTTTTCTGGTAGGTCACTGAGGCCGGTGAGGCACGAGCTCCTTAACGCTGTCACGTTAAAAATCCAAACAAATTTTGACGTCCTGTTTTTTTTTTTTTTTTTTGCTCAATTACAAGAGCCATTATTGTCCACATCCAAACGGAGCTCTATACGTTCGAGTTCACGCAGGCAGGTACCGGTGGCGACAGTGCCTTAAAACACAGAGGCATACAAAACTTAACCCGGTGGGACCATATATCAAGGGTCACCAAAAGCAATCTGGTTCACACGTCACATTGGTAAATATCTCAAAATCTAACCCATTCAACCCAGATACCGCCTTGGGGCAGCCCCAATCATCAACAAAACCAATATACAAAATTCGGGCCATATAGAGTACGTTTTCTCGATACATAAAGCGCTTGTCTTTTACAGCCGACAGTTCACAAGAATCGCGCTCACCTGAAATGTTTTGTGCAAACGTCTTAGATCTTGCGTCTGGGTCTACGTTCTTCACAGATCGTATTTTTTTTTTTTGTTTTCAAAAGGTTGAAGTATCGATATAAAGGGCACAAGAGTAGAATAGGACCATTATTGGTAGCAGCACACAATGGGTCGTAATTTTAAGGGTAATCCGTTCAAGCTTTCGTCGTATGTTACTTGTTTCTGAAAAAAAAGCGTTAACTTAAAAAAAGGCTACGTCTTTGAATTTTTGCTAAAGTGGTTCCTAAAGTAAACATTGTCGTGTACAAGGTTTTTCCAGCGAAGGTTGTCTTTCTTGCTTTCCTCTGGTTAGCTTTGTCAGGGGGAAAACATGCGGAGTGAAACTGCCTCTCTGTATATTTGTTTCAAGGATGCTTCGGGTATTGTAAGCCTAACAATAGAGGCAAAGTCAACCCAGACTACTGTCGAAATGTGACGAGCACGTAGCATTGCCTCACCTATCCTAACCCCCTCCTTAACCTGCCATGGTAACTTCATAAGAACAGTATTGCCTCATCTCGCATGTTGATAGAAGGAAGCAGACGCGCCGAGTCCGCACTTGTGTTTTCTTCGACAGCACGGCGATTGTTACCCGGGAGCAGCTTTCTCAAGTCCACGAAGGGTGGACGCAGACAATGCACATGCTTTCAATAGGGTTTCCTGTGCTTCCGCATTATATCTCCGCCTTCTTTTCGGACTTCCATTCGCTCCACCGGGCTCGAGGGCTTTTTTAAGCGCGATGATGGACCGAGTTTGGGTGTACACCTCCCGAGAAGAAAGCCCAGCCATGACGTGTCTCGACTTCCAAACAAGGATCATTGAAATTGTTTACTCCTCTTGGCGCTGGCGTTGGATGAGTATGCCTGGAAGGTTCAATCTTCGTCAGAGTTCCTTTCTTAGAAGCATTTGGCGCTTTTGAAAAGCGTGGACATACGCGGTTTGTTTCATTGTTCGCGTTTTCTGGAGGTAACGTCAACACGTCAAATCCGTTTTGAAGAGGTAGTTGTTGAGCCACTCATGAACCTATTAATGTTTTGTGATATAGTTGAACCAAAACTTGTAACGTAGTCGTTACAGACAGGTCTTGAACAAAAAAATCCGAGCGATCGCGCGTGCATGTATTGTTCACTCGAATACATCACACTGGTAGTTCGAAAACAAGAACTGTCTTCCTATCTCTTGCCTATGTGGTCACCATTCGTCTCCCTTAAGTCATTACCGTTATTTTGGCATCCTTTACAGATTTATAGTATGGGATCTGAGTTCTTATCTATGCCCCCAAAGCGTCTAAATCCATCTGGTAAAATTATTTTTAGCAAGACATATAAAATTTGTTACGTAATATTTATTTAGTATAAGACAGCTGTTTAGCTTAATTTGAACTCCTTCAATTAAAGGACGGACAACCAAAAAGAATACGCATGGTGTATGGGGTGAGAGCTTTTTATTTTTATTCGCAGTAAATGAAACACGCGAACACTTTTTTAAAACGTAGAGACTATGACAATGAGTCCAACATAAAAATATAAAACTTTTCATGTCAATGGCTCGCGTCGTCTTTACCTCTTGCCTGACATTCAAATCCAGGAATTCTTTTATCCTATACCGCGGAATCAACGGGGTTGTTCTGAAGTCTTCTAAGGCTTGCGGCATGACCTGCTTTCTCGCTTGTAAATTCCATCGCAAGGGTCAATATGCAACGAGCGTGTCGGTTCCTTCTTTGAACCTCAATCTTCATTGTACAAAAAAAAAAGATATATATATATATATATATATATATATATATATATATATATATATATATATATAAAACTAAAACAAAAAAAAACGAAGGTACCCTGTCTGCTACTCGGCTCTAAGGAAGACATCAGTCAGACGCTTCCTTCAAAACAAAGAGCACCAAAAACGGGTCTTTTTTTTTCTTTTTGGGACCATGCCACAAGTTTTTTTGTGGCTGAAAGTATCTCGTCTCTGAGCTGTACACTGACAAAATGGAAGCAAATATGTCTGGGATCAAAGGATTTCAACGTTGTACCCTGACATCTTAGAGACCAGGCGGCGCCTTTAAAGTCGTCCATCAGGAAAGCCTTGCACCTTCCTATATGACCTACTTCTCGCGACTTGGGATTTAAAAAAAAAAAAGAAAATGACTCGTGTTCTTTGTATTTAGGATAGTGGCACCTTACAAGCGCATTTTAAGAAGGGGGTCAGGTTTCTAAGTCACGTTCGGAGCGAGCAAGGACTATAGCACCACAATACAATACCATGTGAGTGTCACGTGTTTTTCGCGATGGGAAGCAGCGACGCAAGGTGCGCGCATCACGTCACACCGTGACGTATGACGTCACGGTGGGACGTGATAGCTTCGCGACGCTGGATTGGCAGGAATGTCTCGTTGTGTTCGGTGAAAGAGAGTAGTATCAAAGAAAAAATTGAGGTGTTTACGACGAGTACACAGCGTTTCGGGAGACTGACTGGATTGCCGGTGCGCTTTAATGTAAAAACAAAGGCCTGTATATGATGCTGTTAGTACAAATATTTTGAGCATAGTCGGAGTCGCGAGATTTCCGGTCTATATAGTAAATCAATCAACCGATCAACCAAGCAGTCTTTTTTTTTTTTCGGAAGAAAAATGGAATCTGGGGCAAAAAGCTGCAACAAGTGCAGCCTGACGAGTCCCTAGCTCCAAGATGGCAGTTAGAATTCGACGTAAGTTATACATGGAGTAGCGCACAGCAATACAAACAGCTTAACCTTGTCATGCAGGGCCGGCATTACATCATCAGGCGCCCTGTGGTGCCACCCCCCCCCCCCCTCCTCTCTTTTGTATTTCCATAAGGTAGGACATCGCGTTGTTAGTAAACGTGTGAGTAGCGGCCCAACATGAGTATTTTGTCAGCTGAGAACCGCATGTCAAAAACGAACGGCAATCGAGCATATAACGTCGTGTCAGGCGCAGTGTTAAAAAAAAATTAAAAAGCTAAGAAATGCAATATCGGGGCGCCGCGGCGCCCCCCTATCGATGGCGCCCTGTGTGACCACCCAAGTCGCCCTCCCAAAAGGCGGGTACTGCAGTTTCATGTACCAATTGTTGCGGACGAAATGGTCGAATTCCCTTTTCGTTCTTTTGTGCAGAGACGTTCTAAAAAGAAAAAAAAAAGTTGTTTATCAATGTTCGGAAGTTTACTGAAAGTACGAGGAAAAACACTTTTGCGTCGAAATAGGCTTACCATAGCCCAGTATGTGTTCGAATGTAATTGGACAATTTATTCCATTGTCGAACAAGCGCAGGGGCTGAAGAAATGTAGAGTGCCTCTGCCACCTAGAGACCATTTTTCGACGACAACTACAACAACCAAAAATTAATTGTTTCTGTTAAAAACTGGAGCCCGGAACGCTGCATGAGCAAGAATTGGGTGGGCACTCTAGGAACTCCAATGGAGCATCCACACTGGCGGTTGGACTGCGTCCGCGAAGCGGTTGGGGATGAGGTTCGCGAGCGACCCTGTTCAGACACTCCGAGACGCGGTTGGCGGTTTCTCGGCGATCACGCGTGATCTTTTGAGACTTGCGTTTGGGAATCCTGTTTTACAATCCAAAAGCCAGTTTAATCCACGATCCAAAGCCAAATTGAAGCAATTTTGGCACTTTAAAAGGAAAAACAAAATTTTTCAGGCTGTTCGCACGCATTACGAGTTCAGGCAGCGAAAAAAGAGGCGGCCCGCAAAACTGGCTGGTATTTTCTCGACTTTGCCCACAAAGCAAAGAAAGTACAGCTAGGCGCGCCCTGTTGACACAGAGGAGAATGCCTCCGTCCATTTGTTCGAAGTGGACCCTTCCCGCATGAATAGCTGACTCAGTTTTTAGAATAGAACCTCAGTGCCCCCCCCCCCCCCCTGTTGTTTGCTTTTATCATTTGCGGAGTAGTGAGCGGTACTGGTGGACCGTTGTGCGGGGAGTGTGTTCGGTGCTAGCCGGTCGTGGCTTCGTTGGTGGAGGACTCCCCTCTCGTCACGCGCACGTCAATCGAATCGACTGTTTGTTTTGCATTAAGATCAAATAAACGCCGTATGGATTACTTATGCATCATCTGGCACGTACACTTAATTTCTTGAGTAGGTTTCCTTTATTTCTTTTAATAGCAGTAAACATTACAGGTCGAGCTAGCGCAGGCCCTCTAAGAGCTCCGCGGTTGGTGTGTTGGCTACGCAATTAGGCTCACGCCGTATCTATCGGCCTTAGCAAAGGTCATGCACGGTGTCGAGAGCTTTCAGTAGTTCCCGCGACTGTTCTAGTGGGCACAAAAGCTGTCATTTTGGTCGATCAAGGGCTGGTTTTGACGTTCTATGGGCAGAGACTAACAAGGCAGCGAGCGACAGCCTTTGGCAACCAGAATAATAACCTCTTACCCGAACCATATCACCGGAGCGAAGCCCGTTAAGATTACTGGCTTGTTCACCCTTGCGGATTAATCCGCGGGAAAATTGTTGACGGGAGGAGGAATCCCCTCGCCGGCGACGGAATATTCGATTGCGGGGGCAAATGGTCCGGGGCCGATTTTTCCCGCGCAGAAAACGTTTCCACGCCGTCGCAGCCAATCGGAACGCGCGGAGGAAATGGTGATTGCTGGTGTCACATCCTGCTCGAGTCGCCCGAGTTGCCGGAATTCCCAGGTTGTGCAAATGACGCCGACTCGCTGGCACCGTTGTTTCGGCAGAAATGCTGGTCGAGACTAAATTATTCAACCCTGTGCGACAAGAGGCATCTGAGCAACGAAGACAGCGTCCAGAAATAAGATCTGTGGAATAAAATAGGCATGGGTGGTACGTACACACGTTGTCTTCGTTTGCTTGTTATTATATTATTGCCTTCTCGTATTGCCGGAAGAATGTTGGGCATTTTCCCGGCACTGCTGGTTAGCGTTAGCTGCAAAAGGAAAACTGCAAAAACTTCCTTTTTTTTTTTTCTTTAGCACCGCTTGGGCCCAGGGCAGTGTGTTCTGTTATCCGCGAGAGACCGGAGTCGTGCGAACGCGACGGGTGGCAACAACTGTGAACAGCTCCATCATTTTCCGTACAGTAAATTACGTCGGCAACAAGAGAGTTTCTCGCAAATGTGGACGCGGCATAAAAGTGCACACTTTTGGCGGCGGATTCCAGTGACGGACGTGAACATAACGTTTCTTCGTTGGTTTGTCTGCTGCAACGCTAGGACTACAGCGCCTTGGACGCCTCACCAGCGACAGATGCCATCTTGTTACGAAAGTCACTGACGTCAGCGTCGCATTGCGATTGGTGGATGCAATGTTCGCGAAAGCGCTTGGTGCAAATCGGTCCCGAAGCGGTTGGCGAAAACGCGCTCCAACCGATCGATCCCAGCCGCTTTGCGGTTGAGAACGCGCGGATCCGCTTCGCGTTCACCGATCCGCCTCGCGTTTGCGGATCCCCTTCCAGTGTGAACGCGCCATAAGGCGACTACTCTCCCACAAAGCCCTCAAGATAGCCAGTCGCTGCACTTTGCGGAGCGAATTCCGGAAATTGCATGGCTGATATTGTGTTTATACTTAAAAAGACACTCTTGCGCGCTTTACTGAAAAAAAAAGAACCAATTACAATTACAATTACTTTATTGAAAAATGTAACTGATCACAGTAATCAATTACTGCATCACAAAACGAACTGAAAATTTCCAGAGTAACTGACTACTTTTCAAGTTACTTTTTTTAACTTTTTGTGAGCTTTTGCAGTGGCTAGCAGACCAGACATTCAAACGTCACGTTCCTATCTTTCGTCTCTGACTGTGAACATAGGGGCAAGTTGAGGCCAAGGCGAGTCTAGGTTTTATTCCTCCGTGACGCCTCGTTCCCCGGAAATGATTAGAAACTACCGAAACGTAGTGAATATTTTCCATTATATAACTCCAGAGACAGAGAGCGCGTGACCTTCTTCGCGGGCTCACAGAGACTAAAATAACTATTTCTAATATAATCCGTTACTTCACTTCAGTAATACAGATGGACAAAGAAAAATAGACAGAGAGAAGGACAAATAAGCAGCCGCATGCTGGACCAGTAGAAGCCCCGATCTAGTAACAAAACAAAATCGTAGATAGGCGAACTTTCTGTTCTTGATACGTTCTATAGAACAACACTCACTGTCTACAAACAAGCAGGCTTCTGCCCAGAGCAGAAACCATATTCGCGTGTGAAGATGCGTCTGCGCATGCGCAATACCGACAGCAGCGCCACCGCAGCGTTGTGACACGTGAGAGAGTTCAGTTCATGTATACGAGCACGCGCTGGCTCGAGGTACGCCTAAACACTTCTTATGAGTTGTGAATGCGAAAGCATGCATGCCGCTCTTCCGCTCCCTTTTTCCGTCTGCGGCGTACCTGCGTCGACGGTCGAGCGCGCGCTCTAGGTCTCCTCGGTGCGCTCACCTTGGGCGGGGAAGCGCTATAGCCGCTGCCTCGCGGACACGCAGCACCCTGGGGTGGCGGTCGTTGAAACTGACGCGCAGCGGCCAATGGGAGCCTCGTTTCTCGAAACTATGGCGCGCGCTCCAGCTAATGGGACCGAAGCCGAAATCCATCAGCTTCACTCCGCTCTTTTTGGGATCGGGGAAACTAGGTGCCGTTTGGCTAGGCTTTTCGCGTGGTTTCAAGCAAGCTGGGAGCCGGCTTCACTTGGAGAAAGGAGTTGAGGTGCCGTTTGGCGCGGCTTCAATTTTGATGACGTTGGCTCGCTCAATGGGACAGTTAATGCTTTCGCATTAAAAAGTCTTCATCGTTGGTGCAACATAGGACGAGTGACGCGCAAGCAGACAGAGAGATGTTCTACAAAAAAAAATAGAAAAACTCTTCTACTCATTGATTAACTAGTTCTTTCGGAAACATATACTTGACTGCTTGTAATTGATTACAGAAAAGTGATCGAATTACAACGGACGTTACCACAAATAAAAAGTAATTGAAGCATTAAAATGCCCAATAAAATGTAATTGATTACAATTAATCGGTTATTTTAACTCGCTTCGTGCAAGTCTGGTCTGGGGTGTGGTATTGAGCGAGGTGAAACGTTCTGCTCAGTGGCACAGCGGAGACTGCTTTGTTTTCAGGTCTAATATATATTTCTAGCCACGTCGTTCCCCGAACTCCCTCCATAGATTCCAGCGGTTCACCCTCCGAATTTTTTTGCGAGAGAGTAGACTCACTGGACTTCTTACATTGTAGATTATATTGGCGTGAGTTTTGTTTTCTAAAACAAACTCGTGACACTACGATGTATCGGGTGCCTCTCACTTTCACGAGCTATGCAGTGTGCTCGTTACAAAAAAGGAAATAAATATAAGGAGATAAAGAAGACATAACGAACTTACCATGGTAAACGTTAAGTGAAAGAAAACTTTTTTATTTCAGCGACGTTTGTAGTTGGGCGTGTGACAGTACATAATACAAATGATATAACACATTTTGTATTGACTGTGCAATATGTTTCAAAGACGGGTACATGAAGCAAGCCATGCTCTCATTTCGATTTCTCTTTAAAAAGTTGCTAACCAATGTCTCCGCGATCAATTTCAGCCCGTCGCTAGGTATCGAGAAACCCTAAAAAAGATTCTAATGAATAACGAGACGAATAACCTTGTCTTGGGAGAAAAAAAAAAAAAGAACTTGAGTTCACTTAATTGCTTCAACGCCTTCTGTTCCTCTCACGGAAGCCGTGGCAATTTCGAAGTAGAGATTAGCGCGCATTCCGGCGTTGCCACCCAGCTCGAGCCTGAAAGCGAATGTCGACCACAGCCAGAAAGAATAAAATAAAATAGGAATCGGGTTGGGGATCGTTACGACCAAATAGGGTCCTCCGAATTCAGTGGAGCAGGCTGCTGCCACGCACGGCGGACCGTTCGACGGGACGGTAAAGCCGTGAAACGATTGCTAGAGGAATACGACCACTTTGGAGTTAGGCGTAAGTGAAAGCGCCATGGGAACGACGCAGTTTATGTCTGGCCACGAGAGGAATGGGAAGGAGGCAAGAAGACGGATGCGCTTGTCAGGGCCAGAGTTCCGGGATCGCCGTGGGTTGAAGAGAAAAATCGAGACATCAAGATGTCTGGACGGGGGCTTGGGGCCAACACATCCATCGTGACATTACATGCATCGAACAATTCCGTCCAATTTCGTGTCATTAGATCCATCGTGCTCGTACATCCAGAGTACCAGCATATCCATCGTGCCTTTACATCTATTTTTGGCCAGTTCCTCCAACGTTCCATTACATCCATAATGTCGTTACATCCATCGTGCCATTACATCCACCGCGCCATCACATCCACCGAGAAAGTTCGTCCGAAAGCGTGTCATTACATCCATCGTGCCGTTACATCCATCGTGTCATCACATCCATCGAACAGCTTCTTCCAAAAGCATGGCATTCCATTCATCAATCACGCAGGTTTATTTCTTCGTTTTACCATGCTGTATAATAGTTCACATTATTTTGAAGAGTTATACGCTAAATTTAATATACAAGAACTAGTAAAAGGGCCGTTTGTGCGTCATGCACTTCTGCGGCTTTCGGCGTCTTCAAAGTCGAACACGCATCGTCGGCCCGTTGTTTGTTGTTTCCACACTGATCAAACTTTAGTTACTGCTTCTTTCCCCCTCAAAATGAACTAAATATAAACTTTATTATAGAATTAGGAGAGCAAGTCATCTGCTTCTTGCGCAGGGGTTGTGCTGACATCAGAAAGACGCCGAACTTTGATTGGCCCTGACTGAAATATAGTGGGTAGGCCTCAAAGCAAGCTGCCTTGAGGTATACCCACTATCCTTCATGCAGAACCAGTCAGAGCTCGGCGTTCTCCCGGTACCGCAACCCCTGCAAAAGAAGCAGACGAACTTACTTTCCGCGTAAGAATGTAAATAACGCAAAAATCCTAATGGCGGCCATCTTGGCTTCTATGGATGCGCTAGCACGATGGATGTAATGGTACGCTAGGCGTGGTAGCAGATAGTATGAGCATTTACATCCGTCGAATAACTACGTCCATCGAGCAACTATATCCAACGAGCAACTACATCCATCGAGCAGCTACATCCATACACTTGTCAACACCGTGCTATTACATCCATCGATGGATGTAATGGCTCGGTGGATGTACTGGCGCGATGGATGTGGTAACACGTAATCCTGGACGGGTTGGGGGGGGGGGGGGGAGGGAGGGGGAAGGGGGAGAGGACGAAGGGGACATAAGGTAATTTAAGAGAAGCCCATGACTATTTTTAGTTATTTCTTTTACTTCGATGTGTGATAGGGTTTTACTTCAGGGCTGTGGATGTGACGTCTGCCCTGTTTTGTTGGGTCATTTAGCTCGACGCGAAGGTCTGTGTAACGATTGGTTTTCCGAATGAAAATATTACCAAAACTATTCAAGCGTTGCTAATTGTGTTTGATTTTTTTTTTTTGTAGAATAGAGCTGGAATGTAGAGCCGAAAACAAATATTCAGGATTTTATTTGAACTTAATTGTTCTTGAGTTTCTCTGTAAAAACGGCGTCGCGTGGCGTAGCGTTTTATTTGAGTGTACTCATTGTGATACAGTTTATATCCACGACTGTTTCTATGGGGATAAATTTCAAATTTAATTTATGTTGATGTGGTTTTTTATTGGATTAAGCCCAGTAGGAATGTAGAGACGAAAGACACTTTTGCATGACTAAAGACTCTACCCCTTGTAGTGTGAAACAGCACACACAATGTCGAAAATATACAGCTACATAAGACAGGGACACAAAAAAGCAAACACAATTGCATATTTAGAAGCAAAAAAGAAAAAAAAAGTATCAATGCAAGCACCGGAGCGTTAGGCATAGTTTAGTGTAAATCTTGCATATTTACTTATTTATATTTGTATACATGTTTCATTCCTCAAAGGGAAACTCCGGTCAATATTTTTTTTCAATTAGGGATTACGGCTGTTTCCAGCTTAGGCAGTGTCCCTGAACTGGATGGTATATTTTTTTTGTCGATGTTATCTGTAGTTTTAAAAATATCACGGCCCCAAGTCTGGTTTCGGGCGCCCGGGCTTAGACGTGGGGGTGTGATGTTTTTAGTTTTTTTGCCCGATCCCCCGAACGTCATCCTGGCGATATCTCTACACTGCCTGTTCATAGTTAGGGGAAAAAATTGGTCTTAGACGGACGGGAGGAATTACATGTTTGTCTTTTCAGACTTAGGCTAGGTGGCGCAAACTACCACCCGTTACAGAGGGTATAGCCATTTACATCCATCCATCCGGCCGCAAGGTGACGTCACCGTTGTGCTGCGGTACGCGGTACATCCAATCCACCGTGGCTTCACCGGCTTCACCGCAAGGTGACGTCACAGGCGTGCTGTGCCAGTGTTCCTTGGCTAAAAGCAAACCCGGATGACTCCCGCTAAAGAGCAGCTGGTCGCATCTTAAACATCGGTTTTAGTGGAGTACGCGGCTTCACTTTGAGGTACTATTTCGGCTGTGATCATACTTCGTGCCACTTAAGCCTTACCAGTCATTTATTTTGGTTTAGTGTTTGACCAGAGTTGCCCTTTAAATGACCTTTAATGGGCATTTCATTATATTACAATGACTGATTTATACCTGTCATATTGTCAGATCGTTAATTTAACCTGCAACTGTAAAGACGGAATTGTTTTTTCTTTCTCCCATGTATGCTCACCAGCGATGTATTTTTTTCCCCTTGCCTGAAATGAACGAAGGATGTAACTCAGACTTACTAGCATACCTTGTCGGTTTTCTAAACACCAGTTGCGGTGAGCTGCATTCCTAACAAGGAGATTTTAACACGTATAGTGTAAGACGTTCCCTTTGCAGTTAACAACTGAAAGCACCGCACAGGTAACGTTTCTGAAACTTAGAAGTAGAGTGGGAAACCATAAAACAGAAGCGTTCCTTTCGAATGTTTTATGGTCGGTATGTCGGTCGCACAGTTTACTAAGTTGAATATAGAATACACTTAGAACTATGTAATTATTTCACCTTGAGTGCTAGACGACGCTACAGACATCTTATATTTCTTGGTTAAGTACCTTCTCGAAACAATTGATTGCTCTGATCTCTTACATTTTATGCAAATCAAATTTTCCAAACTTTGCCAATGAGATGCATTCAGAACTTGTATAATACCATCGACGCTTCATGTATTGACGTTTTTAACTCATATTTTAATCACCTTCGAGTTGTGCCTTGATAATCTCTAAAATTATTGAACCAAATTTTTTTTTTATATGTATATTGTGCATCATTACAAATTCTAAAGCTGTTCAAGAGCACAAAAAAAATAAACAATTGAAGGAATGAATGAATGAGTAAGTAAGTACACAAGTATTTATTGCGCAATCTACGTTCCCGGGAGAGAGACATGAAGATTGAATTTCGCTCTACCCTAAGGTGCTAACGAGTTTCACAAGCGCATTCACACGAATATTTTTTCCACAACCTTGAATGAAAGCTCAACGCGTTCTTTCCTTATACTGTGGGAATTCGCCATACGTTTTAATTTGCGAGCAAGTTTGACATCTTATTTCCCTTTCCTGAGACACCAGCCAATAGCCGCATCCAATAACTACATCAACTGGTGTATATGAGGTATCATGCTGACGTTCCGCTGCTGCGTTCAGAAGTTCATCAAAGGTTTCACGGTTTAACTTGTAATGCTAACAGCCTTGGACAATCTACAGCCGTGACAAAATATCGTCCTTGTTGCGACTCAGTGTGGAGTTTTATATATCTCGTTGCTCGACTAAAGCCTGTTTCACATGCAGCGACTGTGCGAAAACAATCGGACAATGTTTGGTTTCACATGCTTCAACAACCGCGCGATTTCTGTCGGCGCGGCCGGTTCTTCTACCAAGGTTAGTTGCAGCGGACACGGACGCGACGCGTTTGACTTTGCCTGAAACACAACAAAAACGTCTTAATAAACACACAGGCGTTACGAATACAATATGTAACTAGAAATTTCTAATAAGCATTAAACCAAAAGCTTTTAGGTGCCTAAATTTATTTTCGAATACGCAGCTATTGCGGATGAAAGTTGGCTATTGAACGGCTGGAAGCATTTCGGCTTGTCGAGAAAGCGATCGCACAGACTCTGCGACAAAATACCAACTTGGTGGAAACCAGTCGCAGAGCCGCTGCGATAGTGCGACTCCGATTTTAATCGCACATTTACTAGAAATCGCACCGATTTCGGACGAGAAACGCAGCATGTGAAACAGCCTTAAGTCTATATTTCTTTTCGAACGCGCCGATGTTAATTGTGATTTTAAGTGCAATACTATTTCTGCCTTTGAAATTTGAATGTGTAAATTTGAGAGGACGGGTGTGTTGCGTAGTATCTAACCTATATTTGTTTTTTTTCGAATAACAGTTTTCAAACAATATAAATCGAGAAAGAAATCGCACATTTAATTTTGAAGGGCGCCTGTTTTCGCATATTAAATGAACAGAAGACAAATTTATAGGCACGATAGAATAAATAAGTTTAATTTAGATATCTTGAAACTACTAGAGATTATGCATTTTTAAGCATAGATATAAACAGAAAATGGGAAAACGCTCTTCTTAATTAAATGGGCAATTATTGACTAGCAGGGCAATTAAGGTAATTTTTGAAATCCTTAGCGCTCGCGTGCAGTACATTTATTGAAATTTCAAAGCCGTAAACGCGTAATTAAGAACGAGTAATGTGCCATTATAAAAGAGGTAAGCTTGTATTTTAGCAAACTGAAATTTTTTTATGGTGTATGTTTTTTAAGCGTCATCACTATTTATCCTTCAACGGTATGAGAGCCTAACAAAGTACACAAAAATGACATTAAAAATCCCAAAAATAAAATTCGAGATTGTTTAAGTTCAAAAGGAAATTAGTGAACGGGTGGACCCGTGGGAAGATCGATTTAGTCTGCAGTTTCTGCCCGTACCTCTCCAAACTTCATCAATTCATTCGTTATTCTAGCGGTTTTCCGAGAGCTCACTTTGGTTGATAAGTTTTATTGAATTCCTTTTGCGACCCTATTTGTGCTTTTTAAAAAGATATTTCAATCTGAAAACGATCATTTTACAAACACGTTCAACCCAGGCCTTATTTGAACGCTATTTCCGTGTAAGTATAATTTCGTCGGTTTTCAAGATATGGTTAACAGATAACTAATTAAACTCTTCGCTTAAATTTTCATAAAAACTGAAGATATAATTATGCATAGAAGGACAGAACACGGATCTCTCGTGCTTTTATGTTTAATTGCTTCTTATGTTTTTTATGCTCTACCATTGAGCTCCACTCTCCAAGTGAACTTGTCATAGTTTTGTGTTTTCTTTCCTTCGTTCAAGTTTGAAATCCACAAAGGTTACTTTTTTTTCTTCTAGTTTCTCTGCCTAATTTCTACCTGAATAGGGGAACTGGGGATGAAAGAGAATATTTTTTTCTGTTTTATGTTGTTTTATACGAGAAATTATATCAAATCGACTTTTGAAATCACTCAAAACCTCGTCAGTCCTAACTAGTTCTCTGACATGTACATCTCGAGGTACCGCCTGTCGACGCTGACGTAAATCACTCGCAAACAATTCTAAACTCGATGGGTGTTCTAAAACAAAGCAGCTACGGTATTTATTTTGAAGTTTGGTTCGTTCATTTTTTTTTTTTTATACTTACCAGCTGGTGACTCAGTTTTATAAGGATCATTTTTTTTTCTCATTCCATTTCTCGTTATCGCTCTCCCATTTTTGTGGACTGTTTTTGTGTTATTTTTTTAACATGTGGTTAAAACAAATGCTCAACAAATACGTCAAAATCACAGCCAATAAAGAAATAGGTTGAGTGGCTTTCGGGTAACGCCTGTGCGAACTCAATTGCAGACACAGTTTTTGTGCGCTCGTGTGCTCCGAGCATAATTTTGAAAAAAAAAAAATCGTTTGCAACCTAAATGTTTTCACAAAATCAACTAATGACTTTAGCAGAACAATTTTGTTAAAATACAAATGTGAACATCTGTTTTGAAACAACGCAAACCACACGTCCAGATGATTCTGAAGTCAAGTGCCTCAATGTTTTAATCTTATTGCAAAGCTGAAAAGTGAAGATCTCGTCAGTAGTGTGAGCCATTTGAAAGGCACAGCTCCTATAAATCTTAAGAATAAACATATGAAACTCATTTTTTACTCTCAGAAGCCCGTGTTATATTCATTTGAAAGAAATGGTGGTGCTGACCCTTTCCTGTTCGGCAAACCTTCAAAACATACGTTCATTAAATTTGAGACATTACACCTTACCCGCCTTTCCCAGCCCAATGGATGTCCTCGGTCGTCACTTAATAATGAATTGCATCTCTTAACTTCACATCGTCAACAAACTCCTGGCAGTCAGTTTTTCCTCTTCGAAAATTAGATTACGCCTGCCAAAGGTAGTTCCACCTCTACCGTAATTTGCTCTCGGGAACTCGGCTGTCGCCTCGCAGGACTCCTAACTTATGCACCGCGAACGGGCTTAGCATGACGGCGTGTTGTTTGCGTCCACTGCCAAAGCCAACCGAGTCCTTCCACGAGACACTCTAGCAAGAAAGCCCAGCCTCGTTTTTCTTTTATTTTTTGTTTGAATTAGTTTACCGTCAACGCGTGGTTAACGTTCAGTCGTGGTCTTGTCGCATCCCATAAACCGTACTCTTCTTTTTCGTTGTCATCAATTAAGAGAGTGGACGGATGTTTTTGGTCTAGCGCGGTGGTACTCTGAACTTCTTCGCGAATCGACAAAAGTTTTTTTTTTTTTTTTAAATACCTATCTAATTATTGCTGCAGACTTAAAGTTTAAACACACAGCCTTTCTAAGACCTTCAAAAACTTGGAGGATTTTTTTCTTCGTGAAAGGTCATTTGTTATTTTGACGCGTCTAACAGGTTTCACCCACACCGGATGTGGACAGTGCCCGTGCGCAGAAACCAGATTCACGCGAAGCGAAGCTTCAGCGCATGCGCAGTGCCGCCGACAGCATCGCCACCACATCGGCGCGACGTCAGAGGGTTGAGTTGGTCTATATATTGCTCGGGACGAATCACGAAGCGAGGACCGTAGAGATTGCAAGCCACATCCTGCCTGATTGGTCTTGCTGGTAATAGCACACAAGCGAAGACGACGAGCTCCCGTGACGGTGCACTTTTGGAGCAAACCTGATTGGCTGGAGGAGATTGTGGGGTCGAACGCAGTCGGACTCTATGTGACACCGTGTGCATAGAAGGACAATTCATTCCTGTACTCCAGCATGACACTTTTCGGGATCCTCTACTCGGCCAGTCAGCTTAGGTGGTTTCGTCTCCGAACGCAATAAAGCACCTTATAGGCGACACCTATGATAGAACTAACTTTACGTGCCGCCGTCCCTAATTTGAACGAGCTTGAAATGTCTCGTAAACTTTGTAAAACGGGGAAAAAACAAACAAAAACAACTCGTACCTTCGAAACTCTTGGAGCAGTGCCGCAGCAAGATGGAACCGAGAAACATCGTTCTTCACTTAGCACTACCACTGTAGCATTCGGAAGAAAAACCCTTCTTCGAGAGACTGAAACACATATGGCAACAATCGAAGCAAAACTAGAAGAAACAAGAATGCGCAAAGACGCTGTCTGTTGTTTCGGCCTTACACGCTGCGAGAACCCCGGATTTTTCGCCCAAATTGAGAGGAAGACCTTGAGTGTTCTAGATGTACATTCGCAAATCGAATACAAGCTCCGTGTTCTTTTCCCTGCGATTGTTTTGCGTTTTGTGTATATGACTTCTTTTTGTGTGTGTTCTTGTCAGACGCGCGACCTTGCTTCTTCGAATATGGTTTGTGCATTTGCGCCGTCTCCTTTGTATATAGGTTCACGTCGCTGTCAATATTTCTAGCGCGCGTTGACACGCGACGCTGCGGATCCCATCGACGGCACGCTTGATTTATCGTGAAAAGGACGGGATGTATGCCTTACTGTATCTCGATCCGGTGAACCGTTAATGAAGAAGAAAAAAAAAAGCACTCTCAAGTTTCCTTTTGCTTCCAGCATCGCGCATCTCATCTTTGCACAGGCGTCTTCACTGTTGACACGCTAGCTGACTGCTATAAAGCAAACTACGCCTGCCTCCTCAATATTTTGTTTTCTTCCCTACAACCCCAACTCCTCCCCCAGACAATTCAACCACCGTGACTTCCTCCCATACTCCTCAGAGGACAATAGAGCCTCCGCCATTGTCGCCCCTACTAGTCTCAAGATACCACCGAAAGCCTGGTCGCCGCAGCGTTTTTCTCTTCCTTTTTTTTTTTTTTTTAATATTAACGTCATTGTCACTGCTGCTCCTGATGGCACATCTTGCTCTTTTGTTTTCGCTGACGCCTTTATTTTGCTGCCAAGTATTGGAGATGACATTATTCGCTTGTCTCGGTCCACTCTTCGCAGCCATGTTTCTTGTTGTTCGCTCGTCTGGAGTTTCGGGTCATTGATTCGTCGCTCAGTCGGAACCGCGCGACGAGGAGGAGGACCCGGACGTGATACATGGTTCGGTGGAGTTCCAACTGCGGAGCAACCTTGGACTGGCGGGAAGGCGTGAGAAAGACGCCTGTCAGCTGTGGAGTTGCGCCCTGTCAAGGCCACGTGTGTCCCCCTCCCTGTTCCTTATAGTGGCCGACACCGTCGCTTGTTGACGGCGTGAGCTTCTTGAGGACTGTCTTTTGTGCGAGCCATGGTGAAGAGAAAAAAAATTATTAATACGAAAAAAAAAAACCACTAAACGAGCCCTAGTTTGAATGGAGCGCGAAAGAGAGAAACCAGAGAGCTGCAGTAACGTGCCCTATGATATCGCATATATGCGTGGATGGGAAAAAATAAATAATAATAAAAAAGTCATACTAAAATGCTAGAGTATATAAGCATAGAACCTGATAGATGTTGTTTATTTCACTTTTCTCATGCTGCGTTCCACAAAAAACAACAACAACGAAAACATCGTTGTTGCCAGTTACTTTTAAACCTTACTGAGAAGGCAAAGTTGTATTTGTATGTTTTAAACTAAAACTTCTCTTAACTTTGTAAGTAATACATATATTCAACAAACTTGAAAAAAAAACTGCCCAGTTGGACAAAAGGAAACAAAACTTGTACAGCATTTTTTTTTTTCTGTTTCACCGAACGTCCTCAGTTTTGTTTGAGATTCAACTCACCCTCACACACACACACATTCATACACCACGGTCTGTTGTCGACCACGCTGGGCGAAGACTTGGGAGACGAGTACGGACGTGCAGCGAGTGTGTAATTGCAACTGGCGTCACGTGGTCTCCTTAAGCTCCGGGGAAGGCGCCAGTTGTTGGCCGGCCTGGTGACGATCGTTGGCTCGGCTAAGTCGGAAGCTCTGTTTTCCTGCCTTCGCGAAAATGGGTAGAGAGGACGGTGGGAAGGAGGGTAGCACTGACGAGAGGATGGTTTTACGACTGGATCTTTATGGGCGAGCAACCAGGAAGTGTTCTGGAAGAAGCGAGATGCCCCATATAGGGAAAATTCCTGGGGCCGAGAATACATTACGAGCCGAGTCGATCGACCTTTAGGCCGTAATGCTAACGGGCTTAAGAGCCGAAACCCTGGGCCTCACTGTTCTGGAGCGATCTTCGGGTCGACGTAAATATGACCATCGGCAAGACTGCCGGCAAGTTTTGTTTTGGCTATTAGTATTAGTGAAGCGGATTAACGACAAGTTTTGGTTTGGGGCTATTACTATTCTTACTAGTGTCAAGGATTAACGACACCACTTGGATCCGTTGGCCGTGAAATAGCATCACGGCAGATGAGTTCGAAAGTTGAGTGCTTCGTGAACTATGCAGTCTGGAGAAGATTTGGGAGCCCAGAACTGAAACGTTCAATAATCCGTATTCTAAAATGTCTTTTTTTTTATATGTTTTGTTTTAGATACGTTTTTGCCTCCACCTGTCAAAAAAAAAAAAAAATTAACATTTTGAAAAAAACGGAACTTACAGCTTTATCTACAATATGTTAGGACATTGATTAAGCAACAGTCAGAAGCTAAGAACAAGAAGCCGCTGATTTGCCAATTATCGGCGATCAATAAACAATGTAAGTTAAAGATTCACGAAGGGGCGACATCTCGAGTTTTATTCGGCGGCAGATATTGGTTCACCAAGCTGAATGGACACACACGATATATCTTAGTTAGACTAGACTACAAAATGCGATGCCAATATATACTTTATTCGTATACTCCGTTCCACATTTCGTTCGATCGCTGCCAACGTTATCATTTAATGGAGCCATTCAATCAGCGCCAAAAGTGTCTGTTGTCATGACCCTCGTCGTTCTTGTGCGTTTTGCTCTAACTGGCACACGTTTGCGGGTGATAGCAAAAGCACAACGACGACGAGAGGCATGACGAGGCACTTTTAGCGTTCCTTGATCGACTCCATTTGATCGTCGCGTTGGCTGAGGTCGGCCTTTGTGTGAAATGCAGTAGATTTTACATTTGCAATGAGTAACCATCTTTTTAAAAGGCTCATTTCGGCGACATTTCTTCCAGAACCTGTATTACAATCAAACCTCACACAATAACACGCCTTCGTATTATTCGGGTCGACCTATTCCAAACAGCCAATGGACTAAGTACGTTTCAGGCTCGACTCTGCTCCCTGGAACACGTAAACGTCATTCGGGCATCCCGAAAACAACAACAACAAACGTTTATACGCCTATAGCTCGACTAAGGGACGCCGTGGGTATACAGTAAGCGACTTGCCCCTACGCCAACGATCCGTCGTGCGTGTTGCGCGAGTCGGTTGTGTTTGCTTGTTCGCTGACCAGGGGACCGCGGACGTGAGGCTTAGCCGCTATTGCTCTTTGGCTCTCGCCTACTCCCGCGGTCGGGTTGGTATGGCAACGACGCCTTCGCAAGCGGCGTCTGAGCCGTAAAGGGGGCGGAAAGCTACAATGACAAATGGAGAACGTCAGAACCAGGTTAGAAATCACAGGAGGGTGGGGAAAAACAAACATACGAACAAACTAGCGCTACCCAGAATAGAGTGAGAACCTACATAATTTGAGATGAAAGATGTATGTGGCCGCACGAACCGTAAAACATGAGTTTGCAACGCACCAAACCGAAAAACTAAATGAGTCTACTATAGTATAGACGAACACGCGGCCCTGACGTCACGCGGCTGCGGTGGTGCTGTTAACGGCACTGCGCATGCGCAGACACTTCACGTGAATTCTGTTTCTGCGCACGCGCAGTGCCCACACCTGGTGTGGGCAAACGCGGGCTTGTTTGTAAACAGCGTGTCGGTCTATACTCTCATTTAGAAACAAACAACTAAGTCTACCATAGTAGGCTTGTTTTTGTTTTTTTTTTGTTTTTTTGTTTCATACTCGTGGTTTACGATTCGTGCCGCTACATATCTCTCATAATATATTATTGCGGGTCTCACTCAATGAGATCTGGAAGCGTCTGCTCTCCCACAAAGAGATTGCGAAAACCAAACGCTGCAACCTACGGAGGCAGCTCGGCAAATGGCCTCGTTAATAAGTTAATAAGTTGATTAGTTACTAACAGCCCAAGAAGCGCGGAGTGTGGTGGGTCCCGAGCATAATATTATCGCGAAGCGACCAATAAATTCGCCGCAGCTTCCGTTGAGAACGCAAGATAACATAATAGGAAGCAAGAAGTGTGAGTATAAGATGCCAAGCCCTGAGTTTGTTACGTTTCTAGTGACTATATATGCAAGGATGGAGACACTGCACCGGGTATATCGCTCTACAAACGTTTGTGAGTTCACTTTTTCGTTTATTACGGAGATCGCCACTCCCGTCGAATAGAGTGACATTCTATAGCGAATCACCAAGCGTCGAACAAGAGGTGTGTGGCTATTAAAAATCCAGAATTACCTTTAAACAATAAATGAAATATTATTCGAAACATTACAAAATTTTAAGTATACTCCCCTCCTCTGTCCGTACACCGCCCCATTCGAATCTTCCAGTGCTAAAAGCAGCGCTTTGGATCATCAAGGGATAAGCGCTTCGTGAACTCTGTCGCCTTTACCTTCGCAGCATCAAGGGAGTCAAACCTTGTTTCTTTTAACAGCGATCATGGGGAATAGGAAAATGACAGATGGGACCAGCCGTTACAATAATAGTTATTCATTTTGTATAGAATATAGAAAGAAAATTAGTGTATAGAGGCTAAAGATATTCCAAAGAAAATGTGTCCACTTTTCTAACAACTGCCTATAACGTTTTGGCTGCTTTTTTTTTAGACGTTCTAGAGTGTGTAAAGATTGGATAGAAATTGTATAAAAAACAAATATAGACCTTAGAACCGTTTCTATCCCCTTTGTATGACAATAGCTCAATTTATCGTGAAAAAAAAATATTAATTTTAGGTGTGTCACGATACATCCATGGAAGCATGCGCTCGCCACATGCCGTGTTTGCATCAGCAGACATCATAAATACACACGCCGCGGAGCACTCGGGACGCAAGTACTTCAGTAGTGCTGACTGCTCCACCGCGATATGTACCCTGCATTTGAAAGGCAATCACTTGGACGAGGATCATCGCAGAAGATAAAAAGATTTCAAGTATACTGCTTTTGTCTCGCACATATTTTATACGAAATATTCTTCAGAAGGGTTAGTGAACTGTATCTCTAACTATGAAGGATAGTAAGAGGCAATAATTATTTAACAAAGTAAAAAAAAAAAAAAGCAGTGGAGGCTAACAGAGTGCGATGTCGCTTCTCCGCACTGCATCTTGTTATTTTATCGAATACAATCTATGGAAATTATTTTGAAATATGGTGACAGAAAGTCTACTGAAACGGGGTGATAGAAATTCTATAGCATTAATGTCTTCGGTAGTTCATATACTACGGTTGAAAAAAAGTCTATAGAAGGTCTTCTAAAAATTGTTGATAAGACCTGACTGGATAGCAAGTTGAAAGAGTCGTTAAAATCTAGGTAGAATTCCTATAGGCTGCATAATTTGTTTTTTTGTAAGGGAGGTCAGGGGAGTACGAGGATGCTCTAGCACGGCGGTGTTATGCTGAGCCAGGAGCGACGTGACTGACAGAATTTTTGTGCTGGCGCGTTGTCTTGATGACGGATTCATGAATTGTTCCTCCACATTTAAAGGGCCCCTAAAAAGAAAAAGACAGTTTTTTTTAATAGTCTGGTTGGGACACACGTATCAAAAAATTAAATTTACTCGAAAAAAAATTGTTTAGAGCAATATTGACGGCGCGAGACGCGATTTAGTCGGTAGTCAGCTCCTTCCCACACTTGTTTTCTCTCTCGGCATTTCGGGCGCGTGGAGGAGAGGTGGATCGGCTTGGCCATCACGTTGAGGTGGAAAGAGTGTATGACCATTCCGTGACGTCATAGACTTTGCGCGATGAATTTAAAATCAATCTCGAACCGTCAATATTGCCCTAAATTTTTTTTCGTGTAAAATTAATTTCTTGACAAACCTGTCCAAACCAGACTGTTTAAAAAATATTTTTCTTCGTTTTATAGCCAGCCGGCAACAGCCAGGCGGCGCCAGCAGAGTGAGAGCCCACGGTTATACCCTGTCTTGTTGTAACTTGGCAAAGGGTGAACGATAAGCCTCACATTGCGTGCCGACGGCTTCGAAGTGCGCGACGTGTGCGAGCGCAACCCACACATTTTGGAGCATGACGCAGCGAAAAGTTTGATACTTCTTTGTAGTAGAGGCGCGCTCCGGTGATACGCAGTCCTGTTCCCATTGGCCCGCCAGGGCCGTAGCTTCCGCTGTACTGGCATGTTACGCGATCACGGCTTCCTGGGATACCCAGTATTTCTTGTTTTAGACACTAGGCTAAGCGGCGCCACCAGAGTCAAAGCTCACGTTTGAACAATGCAGCCGTCTCTCCCAGGGATACCCAATATTTCTCGCTTCAGCCGCTAGATGGCGCCAAACCAAACAGCATTGCAGGTTGCCTATGGGTTCGTTAAGGCCATGTCGTTTCTGGCTCAGTATAGCATCACAGTGTTGCAGCATCCGCCGTACTCAGGTGTGGCCTGGTCCCATCTGACTTTTTTTCCTATTCGCCAAGTTCAAGTCTGCGTTTATGAGGAACGTGGTTTGAGTCTGTCAGTGCAGTGAAGGCAAAAGAGAGGGAGCTCTTGAGCAGCTTATCACTTGATGACCTACAACAGGGCTTTCAGCAACGGAAGATTCGCATAGAGCGGTGTAGGGACAGGGGCGAGGAGTGCATAGAAGGAGACACTACAATTGTGTAATTTTTAAAGCATGAAATTCTTCTTAACGCTACGCCCCAATCCCAAAATTTTGTCCGTTCGTTGGTCTGTCCGTCCCTCCGTCCCTTCGTCCGTCCATTTCCAGCTGAACTTAGCCGGAAATGACGTCATGTGACCTATAAACCTTGGGGAAATTGACTGCACGTAACCTGTACGTCAACTCAGTTTCCCCCTAAATTTAGCGGGAAAATTCACGTCTTGCGGCAAAAAACAACAAACAATAATTTAGTTTCCCCACTAAATTTAGCGGGAAATTGACGACAACTGACCTATCCCAGGTAGCACCGCGATACAGCATTTCAATTACCCGCAAAGTTAGCCGGAAAATCGACGTCTTGTGACCTAGACGCCAATCTAGTTTAACCGCTAAATTTAGCGGGAAAACTAGATTGGTGACTGGGTCACAAGACGTCAATTTTTCCCCGTTAAATTTAGCGGGAAAATATATTTCACTTGACACACCGATTCCTTCTCCCCACCCTTCCCCCTCCTGGCAACACCTCCTAGGCAACCCTAGGTCATTTCTCTCCCGGGGTGTATCTCAACATTTGATGCATTGAAGGACTTTGAAGGTAAATTCCGGTGTCAGTCTTTTAATTTTTTTTTTAACGATGAGTCTCGCTATTTAATAGCCGCACTTATGATTCGACCTAGAAAATGCAATGTTCGCAGGAGAAAAGGGCCAGTGAAACGTCGTTGTCATTAGTGTGGCGATGTGGGCTAGGTGGCACGCATAAAGAGGAAAAATGCGCGCAGAAAACAGGGACGATGTAAAAGGAGTGCACAGGACGGCACTTGTCCTTGTCCTGCGTGCACTCTTTTTATTTTGCCCCTGTTTTTTTTTTGCGCGCTGTTTGCCTTTTTTGTCGTCGTTATCAATTTCCACGCGGACATCATTATTTCTTTTTTTTTTTTTGCTTAAGCATATTTTGATTTTGCCACACTCTGGGATCTTTATATATTACTCACCGTAATTGGCTACCTCTCTGCGCTTAGGAAAGTAAACTCATCTTTTCTTTTTCCTTAAGGGTTCTCACCCCATACATTTTATCCGTAGTTTGCAAAGCCGAAACAACTAAATTATTTTTTCTAAAGTTTCTTTTTCTTTTTTTTTAAGTTCTATCGCACGTGTGTGAGCGCGATACGATGGCGCATTTCCGAAAGAGGTGTTTTTTTTTTTTTATTCTTTGAGTGTTTAGCAAGGCGTGCTGCTTGTACGCATGGAAAGAAGAAATTAGGAACGGGATCGTATGACCATCGACATATGCTCATGAACGTGATAACTAATTTTGTGGCGTTTAAGCACGCGTGGCCGACCTCATTTCATTAACTCGGTTTGCTTATTCGAATATACTATGGACGTCCGCGCTTCGTAATAGCTTTCTAACGCGAGTTACGAAAACACGCCTCTGCGAGGTGTGCACTTCAATACCAGTGAAAATCGATAATAATAATGATAAGAAGAAGATTGATAATCATTTTGTTTTACACGGTTTCGTTTGCGTAGTCACCAGCGGGCGAGGCTGGACAGAAAGATGAGAGGACCTCATTACACAAGTGCGCCTGGTAGCCCGGATTCATGATCAACCTCATGTCATAAATAAGTGTTCATATTTTGTGGAAAGGGAGTGAGTGGGAAGGCGAGCTGCTCGTAGCTAATCATATTGCGCAAAACCCGAGACTGTAATAAGAAAAAAAAAACACTTTTTAGTAGAAGAAAAAGGCGCAGGGTAGGAATGGTTAAAACTTAGCAGAGTTTGAGAGATTCCCACCCGTGTGTTCTTACTTTCAGTCATTTTTATTTTCTTATCTCTCGGGTTTTTGCACATAATGGTTGAACGCCTTGAGGTTTTTGTTCATTCGCTCAGAGATTTCTATTTTATTATTTCTTTGTCGCCTGTATTGTCTTGCGATGATAGGTATACAGAGTTTACAAAGCGACGCTTAACGCCCAGTGGAAAAGCAAATACAATTAAGTTGTTTTGTTTTTTTATGAGAGGTTTTTGAGTAAGGTTTGGCCGGCCTAGGTTTCCACGCACTTTTAATTGAACTGGTAACCTCGGTAATCTAGAGGTTGCTTTATCACAATTGCTTCGGCAACCTTATATTTAATTTTTTTAGAACATACTGCATGCTTTTTGAATAGGCCGGCAGGCGTGGGGTGCAAAAAGAAAAAGAACTATAGGAATTAGAGTTTTAGTAAAGACTATATAATGTGCCTAAGCTTCATTGCCCTTTCCAAATAAAAGGATTGGTATAGAAGCAAGAGATGCAATACTTCGTTATTTATGCATTCAATACTGGCTTGTAGTACCGTCTTTTATAAGAACGATAGTTTGAAACGACACCTCTGTTCATTCCAAGGATATTTCTTGCAGGGAATACGTGTCTTAACTCTTGCACGCGCGTTCCTGGTTGTGATTCCTTACGAAATATTGTTTTGCGCTTTCTACATATCTTTTCATGCACTGCGTAATAACAAGGATATCATCGTAGTTGAATAATAGACTTGTTGGAAGGGTAAATTTTTGTCGCAATTGTTTGGTAACGAACCCTCCATTAAAAAGAAGTCAGCTAAAGACGGAAGTCGTAGGGCCTAGCAGTCAGTCTCAAAGGTGTGCATACATTATTCAGAATTGAAGACATTTCAGTTGGAACCATAATGAAGGATTGACGCCTTGTAGTATGAAAGCATTAAACGCTTTATAACAAAAGACCCCGCTCCTAGAAATTGGCCCGCCTTTGACGTAATGGCGTCACGTGGCAATGTTTCGCGTGACGTAACATCAGCACACGTGAAGGTAGCTGAAGCATACGTCATGGTACGTGTTTCCAGTGGCAGGGCACGCATACCTCGTGACGCAACTGTCACATCACCTGAAGTCACATGACGTCAGATGCCAAGTTATACATCACGTGACATTGCGTCACGTGACATGGTCACGTGGCGTGGCGTGACACCACGACTTGACATCCTGTTGTCCCGTCACTCGTCCTCAATGATTGAAACCATATGGTCCTCACTCCCCGAAACGGCTGTTGAATACAGTGATGTCTCCTTAATATGGACGCCTACGTTCCCCCAAAAAATCGTCCATAATGCGATTTGTCCATAATAATGAGATAAAAACGCATGTATTTTCCCAGTTTGTCCCCGAAAATGGTGTCCATATAGTGGGGTATCCATATTAACGAGACATGACTTTATCTTCCAAACAAACTGAAACGATCGCTCCCTAAGCTCTGCGTTCCATCACTTCACGTTTTTAGGGATAGAGGTTGCTGTCAATTTGTTTAAAAACTTCTCGTCCCGTCCCTTTTAACGACCATCAACATCGACATCGCGTATCAGGTTCAAACCTGTTCGAAATCTATTTCTGGATCGGTTGGCGCAACCGAATTTTCGAAACTTTGAAAGGTCAGACTTCCGTACAAATAAAGTATTTTGTGGCTTTGATGTCGTCCGTAAGGAATACCTCGTCTGAGCCTCAAAGGCGATTTTAAGACTGACGCTAACGAGCTCTAAATCGGGCAAGGAGCGCGCATTGCCAAAAACCCAAAGGAGGTATCCGATTTCATAAAACCCTCACTCAATCACGTTCTGGCTTTGATTTTCACGCAGGGCGTTTCTGGCAAAATTAGATTCATTACAGTCAGTAATAATATTCCTTCAATTTTCTTTTTTAGTTGCGCTTGTTTATTGTTAGTTAAACTTGTGCCATTCAACAGGAGGTCATGTGCTACCACAGTCATCAAATATTATTGCATTTCTTCTTGTTTGCTGAACTAGCAGAGAACAACCCAGAGCAACTAATTAAGCTGAGCTCCTAGGTAATGAAACCACAGTCACCTAGAAGCTTAAAATCGTTATTGTCAGCTCTCTGAATCTTTATCTGAAATCGAAGAAAAGGGATTCCGAACCTGCAGAAATGTTAAAACAGCTCACGACAGAGCAAAACGATATCGTCTGAGTTTTCCGACACCATATCTAGGCCTAAATGCAGTTGGATATTTTAAGTGTAACGATCGCCAATTGCGCCCGATCTGCACTAAGCACAAACATGGCGGCGCCCACAAAAAAATCTAAGGCTGGAGTGCCGATACCTTACGCGTTACTTATTAACGCAAAATGTGCTTTATCAGCCAACTTTCATTGAGATATGTAACGTTTGGCTGTAACGGCCGGGTGTAACATCCAGCTGTAACGGAATATCGACACGTAAAAGCAGTTACACTCATAGAGAACCATATCAGAAGGCTTCACTCCCCAACAGGTTCTGAACTAACCACCGAGAAATTGTGAGTCAAGTGCTCTGCCGACTTAGCTGTCCAGGATTAGTTCTCGGAGCGCGCAAAAGTACAATCTGGCGCGACGTGCGAAGGTGCCGTTGCACGCTTCGCGACCTTTCCTGACATGCTGCGCCACCTCACGATGTGTGACAGAAATGAGAGCCAATCTTCGGTATGCTGTTTCGTTCAGACGCCCGTCTCTTGAAATACGGGTTACTGCGCAGACGAGCTGGTGAACGATTATAGTGAAAACAAACCTTGAGACTAGGGAGATGAATTGGGACAACACAACACCGTCTCTAAACTCAGCTGACTGTTGAGACGGTGTTGTGTGTCCCAATTATTGTCCCTAATCTCAAGGTTTTCTTTCTTTTTTTACTAATGATCCTTTTCTTCTTCCCTAGAAGGCTTATCATACATTCTCTGCTTACAAGTCTTTGTCAGCATGATGGCGCAAGCTTGTATAAGGTTTTAGTGACTCTAAGTCCAACCATTTCATAAAGTGCAAAAAGCGTTCATCTGAAGAGAAACCTCGTATACTGTAGAGGCTTCAATACGCAATCGGGTTTGTGATAAGGACTGTATGAAGGTATGAGCAGGGGAATCTCAGATAAGCTTTTAACAAAACCATACACGATTGCGATTTTTATATGTTACATTTGCTCATGTGGCTAGCATCGAGAAATTAGTGCACACGGATTTTTGGATGTCCCGATGTCCTACCTATTCAATTTTTAACTTCCTCAATTTTGCTTTCAACTCAAGCGAACAACGGTAAGCGAAGTAGTCATGTTTTCGACCAAGGGTAGTTTTTTTTTTTATATTTGCTTTTGGCTAGCCGTGTACTAAGCAATCAACGTGGCAGCAAAATTCTACGTCAAAAAATACAGGGACCAAATCAAAGTATACGAAGAAGGAAAACTGTAGTTTGAAAATATTTTTAAAAAAAAAGAAAGAAACAAGTTCTAGCAAACGAAACTCAGGAGCGACGTGATTTTTTGATAATTCAGTGCGCGTGTATGTTATTGTACAGGCAAAGCCTTATTTCACTTTCAACTTTGTCTTCAGAAATAAGTACGCAGGCCTTCGTGAAAGAAACACTGAAATCCACTCACAACTAACCGTTTTTGTAAAGTGCCCGGAAAACGTCGCAAAGTATCCATCCCTCCACCCAAGAAATTAATCAATTTATCGCAATATTTACGTCGCGACCCTCATTCTGAATCACGCGGACTGCTTTATTTTGAGCCGACGTGTCGAAGGAAAAGCACGTTTTGGAATTGGTCATCATTCAGAATGTGTCGAATAAAGCCTTTTTTCAAAAACGGAGGGCGGGGGCACTACATTTTGTGACTACGTCCTCCATTCAAGCACTTAACAAAGACAAAAAAAAATCGGGATTTTAGTGTTTTTTTTTTTTTTAAACACCACACATGCATATACAGTTGGCAGATTCCCATCTTCAAATGTGTGACGAATTCTGGGTAGCTTAAAAAGACTACCTAAAAGCGGTGGGCCATTTCTTTCATTTTTGTTTTCAGGTGTGACCGCATGTTTACAGTTTTTGTACTACAGACATACTCAAACCTTTCAACAAAAAAAAAAACACGGCTTGTGATGAGTAGCCAATATCTTATTATCGCTTAGAAACCGATGAGATTACAGAATTATCCGATGAGAATACCAAAGCACGAAGCACGAACCAAGAATTGGTATCAAGATAAGCCACTCACTTTAAGCTGTCAGAAGTCAAAAAAGCTTTTTTTTTATTTCTTTTTTCTGAACATGGGGAGCGAATTTTATTTACGCGTGCGCTACACTGCTTCGGCCGCCATTTTACAATTTAAGAATGCCTATTTGCATGCTAGAGCGCCACCCGCAGTTGAGAGTTACGGTTGGAAGCGTTAAAAGTATGCACTGAATAAAAAGAGCGGCAAAGGTCGCTCGTAAATGACTGCTTGTCGTCAAAGCGTCGCAAAGTGTCGCCAACTTTGAACTCAAGGCGCAGAAAAATTCTAAGCGGGGCAAATATAAAAAAGAAAAGAAAACGAAATATACGATCGAGTATCGATGCATGCCAACGATCGACGTGTTTTACTATGCACTCCCCCTCTCCCCTCTTCCTTTTTTTTTTGTATTTCTTATTTCTCTACAAATTTGTTTTTAAATTTTGAAACTACGAGAGGCGCAAGACAGAGGGCTCCCGACGCTTTACATGGGGGCATACAAAAAATCTATAAAACATTAGTTGCAGATCTACTAGAATAGCGTCCGTGCTTTTTTTTTATTTTCAAGTTTTGGGAGCTGTCGGCACTACTCCGTTGGCGGGCAAGTCTACAAAATTTATTTGAGCCCTTGCACAATCCAACCACGCGCATCTCACCACTATAGACTTGTCAAATCTATCATTCTGGTGTTACTGTTTTTTTTCTTTTCTCTCTTTAAGTTTAAAGCACGACGTAGAACCTCCATATTCGGAAAGGCTGAGGACGTTCTTTAAAGCAGACAATATTTTTTTTTGTTGTACTTACCCCTCTCCCAAATCCCGAGAGTGGGAAAGGGAGGAAAAACTGGCAGCCACGTTGATCTGCACAGCCCTACAACGGATGAAATGCGGTATGTAAGGACCGACTGCTTAAATTTGTTCGGAGGACATTAAACACCTTGGGTGTCAAATAGTAGTGTCACATGGCACCGTGATATCACATGCCCTGACGTCACATGATAGCAACGTGACGTAACGTAAGTACACGTAACATTTCGTGACCGTGCGTAACGTCTCGTGTAGGATTGTCACGTCACGTGACACGGTGTTAGTTGAGGTAACGTGACGTGTACTGTGTATGCGCAGAAGCACGGATACACAAATGGTAGGTGTCTCGGAGTTGAGGCTTTCATTATAAAGCATTTCACGCTGCAAAAGAAAAAGAAAACTAAAAAGACAAGTACCACTTCCGTTCTCATTGGTAGGTAGGCCGTCACTGCCGTGGGGAAGCAGGCCAAAATGAGCAGAGAGGACACAAAGAAAAAATTAAGCATGCTGCAAACGAGGACTGTACCAAGCTTATGTCGGCCTTTAAATGCTACTGAAAAGCAAAAATATACTTTGTTTTTAATTAAACTAACATAAAAAAGAAAACGTACAATGAAAAATATATATGAAAGCAACCTAGTGATGTTTATTCTGTGAGAACCAACTGTGGAGATAGGACCACTGCGATAAACGGAGGGAGCTTGAACGCCAATAAATAAACAAAACAAAAACGATCGAAAATAAAATTTGTCAGTTCACAAATGTGAAGTACGTTTCACTTGCATAATGTACGATGGCAGACAGATGACTCATTTATTGACCGTAACGCATTTCCTTTTAGGCCATGTCCTTTGCTCATCCTTGAGGGTACTCACTTTAGAACATAATTATTGTTTTTCAGTGTGTTTAGTAGGAAACTGGACGCACGCGGCGTTCTTCACAGTTCTTAACCAGTCAGATGGGCGAGCTCTATGACTCGCAGTTTCATCATCACGAAATTTCTCCACCTAATGTAAGACGAAAACCGCATTGCCACCGGAATTGCAGTGCGGTGCACCCGTCTCACTGACTCAGCTTATATTTGTTGCATTTTCTCGGTTGTTTATTTTGAGCTCTCGTCGCCTAGTGTGGTATGAATGAGAACATTTTCGTGAATCTGGTTTTGATTTTCACTGAGAGCTTAAAGAATAGTCCCTGACATCTTGTTTTCTATCGGCGGCCAATTGCGACTTTAGCCAATGAGAGCTCCGTAGTGTGAGTAACGAAGCAAGAAGAGACGGCGCCGAGTCATTGTTCTGACTGAACATCAATCTATGAACTGAGGTATCGGACCCCGATGTCATACAAGCTAGGTATCCCAGCGGCGCTAAAAAATAAAAAAAAAAATAAAAATTGGCAAAAGGATTAAAAAAAAAGTTGTTATTCATAAACATAGAGATTATGCGCAATTATTATTTATAAAAATGTATAGTCACCGAGAGCATAAGAAACGCAAGGTGTTTCTTAATCTGTTCGAGCGATAATAATGCATTCAAAACTCACCACGCACTAGGGTTTTTTTTTTCTTCTTTTTTTAACATTTTAATGCCATATACACATCACGCAAACTTCCAGTTTCTTAAAAATACAACCAATATTACAAAACAAACACTAAAATACGACATTGAAATATTTTTTTCTAGGATGCAGTAGGGCAAAGGTATTGCTTTTTTATATTTATTTATTCTGTTCATCTTGCTTCTATTCCGAGGGTGCGCCGTTGATACACCCCTTTGTCACAACGAAAGACGGCAGGTTGCGCCACCTGGCCTTATATTTCGTCACTCTTCAATTTTAAAATTTGTATAAGTTTTGTTCCAACACGACCCTCCCCGCTTTTGAAGTGTTCCCATTGCTTATTTTTATCTGTATTTTAAGCCCTTTCTAGATCTTTTCCACCTATCTTCCAATCTCCTCTTAGTTACCGCGATTCTTTCCCTATTCATTCGTTCATCCATGTCTGCAAATCCCAGTGCCCCCTCCAAATCCGTAGTCCGGCCCCCCAAGAGGGTGGGTCAAAGCCCCGTGCACCTTAAAATTACATGTTCTATAGTTTCCCTTTCGCTGTTGCATACGTCTCATAGAGTGTCTATTTACTGGAATTCAGCTCTGTAAGTTTTCATTCTTAAGGCCCTGTCACACTGAGGCAACACGACGGCAACAGCAACACAACACGTTGTCCAACAGTCGGGCAACTTGTTGCTCGCTCCCCATGTTGTCCGACAAACCTGTCGCATCGAGGCAACAGCACGACAACATGGACGACAACTAAAATGTTGCCTCGGTATGACAGCTTTCGGCAACAAAAACAGCAGCAACTTGTGTTGGACAACGTGTGTTGCCCTGATCGCTGGCTGAGCGAATTTCGGGCCGGCAACACGACAACATAGATAGCTTCGATGGTAGAGCTAGTCCCCTATCAATAACGTCTTACTCAAATAAAGGCTTGGAAAACGTTATTTAACAATAATTAGGGCTGCCGTGCAGCTAAAATATTTTCGATTAATGTTTTTGCTGCGACGGAAAGCGATTTTTGAAATGGTCACAGCTACGGTCGTGAACGTTCAGACTGGTTTTGAAATTAAAACTGCCGAGAGACCAGCTCACATTACTGATTGTAAAATAAAATGGCATGCCTACTCACCCGGTGATGAAGTATAATACAAATAACCCAGAAAACCAAAGATTAAAAAATCGAAGCACTAAAACGACCATTCTGATCATGATTGTTGATGCTTGGAACTTGGAAACAGCCGCTATCAGACACCTTATTGGTTTTCAAAATACCCAGGACGTTTTGGGGGAATGAAGCGATCACATTGCAGGCGGTAGGCAAGTAGACAGCGTTGAAAAAAAAATTTATTCCACCGATTGTTATGAAGGCCGATCGTGTCGGTGTCGCAGTTTTGAAGCACTGTCAGTTCAGCTCTACACCACGCTACAAAAGACGCTTTGGGGTACTGCCAATGCTAACTCAATTTTACATTAGACATAGGAATTGCATGAAAGAACCCGACAGAAACACTTCATACGGTGGCGTACATCCCGAAAATATATCAGCGCTGTCACTTTCCTCGGTTAGGGCTATCTGCTTTGTCAGCGAATGAAGAACAGTTCGATCAAATAAAGAGCGGAAGATACTCCCCGTGTCAAGTTTTCTAATCACAGTCACTGGTTGATGTCGTACCGTGGTAATTCCCGGCCCTTCGAACGCACTAGCACTTTGTAGAGTCACATTTCCAGCGATTCCGCGCCGCACACGAACGAAGGTAAACAATCAAGATGGCGGAGTGTTCCCCGTGTTGTCCTTGCCGTCAGCGCGGTGTGACAGGGTTGTCGGACAACAAATCGGGCAACTCGGTTGCCGGGCGGCAGCAACATGTTGCCCGACTGTTGTTGTTGCCGCGATGTGACAGGGGCGCCGGCAACACGATTTTCCCGTGTTGCCGGATAGAGTTGTCCAACTGTTGCCTCAGTGTGACAGGGCCTTTAGCACCCCCGTTCTAGGTTCAAACAGCGATGAGCTCCCCAATGAATTATCATACAACTGTTCCTTCTTTATTTCTTGTTTTTCTGGCTTGAATAGTGATGAGCTGATATCCCCTGCATTCTTTCATCCCACAATTTCCTCTCAGTTTCCTTTATTTCCTTTTCTACTGATATGCTCTGATCGGTTCCATTTCGTCGAATGTACTTAGATCTTAGCTTGCCGCTTCGGTTTGTCCCCTCTAGACTTATAGACTTTTCAGATATAGATACTTGTACACTTTTCCAGACTCCACCGTGTATCCTCGATTTCAACTAATCTTTGTTCAAAGTTTACCTTACTGATCGCTTCTCTAAATACTCTCGAAAGATGCCCAACCCATATCCCCCTGTACTCCCTCATTTGGTGTATTCCCATGTGCCCCCAATGCCAACCTACCCACACTCCTTTGCTGCATCTCTAAACCTGCCTGGATTTCTGACCTTATACACAATACCACATTCCCAAATGACATTCCTGACACCATGACTCCTTTCCATACACCCCTAGTGACTTCATATCTATTATAGTTCCATAGTGCCCTATGTTTCATGATTGCCGAATCTCGTTTCCCCTTCTTTATTACAATATCTTCATTTTCTTTTAGATACGTTCCTCCCTCAGTTAACCATACTCCCAGATTTTTGTACTTTTCTGCGTGTTCTATCAATGTGTCCTGTATCTCCAGGGGTTCCCCCTTCTGGTCGTTGAAAATTATTATGCCCGACTTGTTCCTACTGAAGTTTAGGCATAAACTGTCCCTTTCCCTGCTGTAAATCCTAATTAGTTGCTGTATTGTCTCACGACTTTCTGATACGAGTACAATATCGTCTGGCAATACTTGATGTACAGTCGGGGACAAAAGTCCCCCGGACGTGCGAGCTGCGGCTGAAACGCATTGCTCTACCATCTGCCGGCTGGTCGCTTAGTTTCGAGATCACACAAAAGCGCATGCGCGTCCTATTCTGCCTGCAAACATGTGTGTTTTCCCGCTCTTCTGCAGCACAGCACCTAACTAGGAATCGAGCACGTGGTACCGCCTCGGAGATAGCGCTGGCGGCTCATGAGCGTCTGCTACACATTCCGAAACTCGAGATACCGCCTGGGGCATTACGCTGCATTTTGCCGTGTCAGCGCACCTTGCTTTATAACCAGTTCAGCTTATCGCTCAGTTGAGCTGCCGTGACTTCTTGGTTTATAGGTGTCATGCCAGTAAGCGCTATCTCCGAGGCGGTACCACGCGCCCGATTCCGAGTTAGGCGCCGCACCTCAGAAGAGCGGGAAAGCGCACATGTTGGCAGGCACAGTAGGACGCGCATGCGCTTTTCTGCGATCTCGGAACCAGGCGACCAGCCGACAGATGGCACAGCAATGCGTTTCAGTCGCAGCTCGCGTGTCCTGGAGACTTTTGTCCCCAACTATACTTTAGGGCCCTCCTCATTGTAATTTAATTTTCGCGAGGGCGTAATTTTCGCGAATTTCGCAAATTGCTTCTTACAATTCGCGAAAAATAGGTCCCGCGAACACTTTTGCTAAAATGTAAACATATTTGAATCTATTGAGATCCCCCCGCGTCGCGAACATTAGAACCCGCGATATATTCCTTAATTTCAGCTTTAACCTAAATCGCGAAATATTGAGCCTGCGAAAAATAAGTCGTTTACGGAATATAGCTATACCTCACGGAAAGCTTGACGATTTCCCAGCTTTTTTGTATACACTGCGTTTGTTTTTTTCTCTTGTATTTTTGTGAAATGTGGGTCCCAGCGTCTCCGGCAGATCATTTGTTCAAGGAAAGACCGTTCTTTCCGAAATACCTCGAGTTGATCACCGCGTGTACTACTGCGCAGTTCTGCCATCAGTTCCACGGTTCATCATTGTGCACTCGAAGGAGGCGGGAATTCATTCAGGCTCCAGGGAAGCAAAATCATTTTTCTCTTTTCCTAAAGTCCGAATTCCCGCGTTCATTTATTTCTTCCCCCGGAAGAGGTCCCCATCAGACGTGGCACGCATTTCACTGCCGCCGTCTGTTTCTTTTTTTTTTTTTTCTTTTCTTCTGGTTTCATTAATCCTTTCCGGTTGTTGGTCTTGTCTATGTATTGTTTGAGGTCTAGCCTTTGGACCTCGGCAGTTCTTCGCAGTCTTGTGTCTTTCAGCTACTCGCGGCGTAGTTGTGTCGTCCTTCGGTGTTTTCTACGTATTTCGTTTCCCTTTTTATAGCCATGTTTTTCATGTGGTTGCCGAGCTCGTGTTGATGGTACCTCATTTTTTATTCGATTTGGCCGAACTTTTTTCGTAGTTGTTTTGTGTCTGAGCGTGAGACATGGATTTAGAACGAGTGCGAAAGATGTTCCATTCATTCCGATTAAACTGTCCTTGGTCGAAAGCAGAAGTAAAATCATACTTGATTCACTTTTTTCTGGTTATAGTTGTTTTTGCCTTATTATTATTATTATTATTTTTGGGAGGCGTGCTTTTGTTGATAGAACAGATTTTTTTAGACCTCTATATCTGGGTTTCAGCATCTATACGTAGTTTAAACTTGGTGGCCCATAGGTTGGCCAACAGCAAAGCTTGTCACTATTTCCAGAAAAATACAGACTTTAGAAACCAAATTTTTAACTATAGCCAGTTAATTTAAACAAATACTGATAAACAGGACTCTTTCTGAGACTAGCCAGAAATCTCGTTATTTTGTATCTATCTCAAGGCCAATCGCAGAAGTGGCTTTCAGCCACTTACGTCAGTCATCGCACCACTTGCGTAGGTTGTTAGCGGAAAGATATTAACTGTCGCCAGTTCTTTTTCACAAATCCTGATATTTCCAAAAATATTTTCGTGACTAACGAAACATTTTGTAATTTTGTTGTTGTTTTTTTTCCCCGAAGGCCACTCATAGAAGTGGCTTTTCTCCGCTTACGTCTATGTTCACACAGTTTGTGCAAGCTGGCAAGGCCAAAGATCTTTGTTTATTTAGTTTAGAAGAACGAGGTGGATTGATTGTTAACACTGACATAATGAAAGCAAACAAAAAAATGCTTCCCCTTACTCCTTCTCACCGGAACGTTGATCTATCTTAGACCGCACTAAAATAAACATGTCCCGAGCCTCTTCAGCGGTACAAACACTTTTATTACTGGCCGTCTGCTAACACTCGGAAACATGTCAAACACGCGAAAGTACGGCTGTAGTTTTATATACTTTCTCGTTACGAAGGGTTGACAGAGTTTCTTACTCCGAGTGTGCTAAAAATTATGAACGACTTAAAAAGTAACGTTTTGCTTTTTCTGTATTAGCGACAGATGAAACATAACCTGGCAGCGTAAATGACGTGTTAACTTATTCATTTTAGTTTGATTATACCTTAGGAATATTGTTTTTTCAAAGGTGCACGTTTGGAAACGTGAGCTTGAGTGAATCCTTGTAGGAACAGCTATATCAAGTCAGATATTTGAGCTATACACTGCGCGGCACTGGTAGCGGCAACACGACTTCAGGCACTTTTTTGCTTCTTGCTTCGAATAGGTACTTGCGGGCATAAACATTTACCACTTAGGTTTCTACACCAAAGGAGCGCTTCCCACCACTGTAGAGGGTTTCCGATGAGTGCCCTTCAATAATGAGAAAAGAGCAGCAAAATAGACGAGGGCCTGCTTGCCCTTACAGTGTCGCGGGGTGTACTTCGCTTCATCTAAAGCATGTTCAGAATTTAGTCTTGTTGCTGGTCACTTTTCTCCTCACAGATGGCGCTGCACTGACATAATTTGTTTTCCTATCATTGCTGCGTACCTTCGGTGAACGTTCCCGAGAAACTATTATTCCTACACTGTAGAAGTGATTTGTACCTAGAGTGGAAATAGTGGAAATAGCTTATAGCACTGCGAAGTCATAACTCGGAGAAGTCATGTGTATATCACGACGCACCTTGCTGTAATCTTTTCGGTGCGCATCCATGTTCAAGTTAGCATAGAGCCTATCGTTGCCAAGACTTCCTCTTCCCTGTGCAGAAAATTGACATCTATTGACTTTTCTAAACGAGCGTCCCGTCCGCTATATTGGTTTCGAATTCTACTTTACTTTTTTTTACGGCTGCTCGTTTAACGGGTGACACCACCTCTAGTTTAGTTCTTTAGATCTAAATTACCTTCTTTTTTTTCTACTGAGGACGAAGAAGTTTTTTTGCACGAACAAACTTGCCTCACTTTATTGCTCTGCGGCTACTAAACATTTTATTGCTTCCCAACGGATCCAATAACATCTGGAATTCTTCGGTAAAGGAGTCCTCCCCTACTGCAGCCTTGCATACATGGAAGATATGAAACTAGAACGACACTTCGATCTAAAATGGCTATGAAACTAACCACATCCATTCCTTAGCATACGCTAAGCGTTAAAATAACAAATGATACTTTTCCTTAAAACACCGAACAATCAAAATCTAAACAGAACACTTGCAAATATATTTGCTGTGTGACAAACATGTGTATAAACGTTTTTTAAGTGATCAATGTCAATCTTGATATATGATAGTTGCAGTCGTATTGATCATTTTCCGTGTTTCAGTGCGAAGACGTCTGCTATCTTAGTTGACACAGCTGAAGTTTATTTTTTATTTTATTCTTTTATTCACGCTTACTCCGTCTATCAATAGCCCCTCACCCAGAAGTCTGAAAAACAAGACAATCTGTTTTCTCTCGATGTACCGTGACATAAAGTAACAAATATACGTCCCAAATGTGAAGTGCCAAAAGTCCGATATTGCCCCTCGCCCTTGACAAACATTCATTTTATAAGTATGGCCAAAAAACATTAGGAAATGCTTTTAGAGCTTTGGCCACATACTAAAATAAAAATCTGAAGAAACAGCAAAAAGCTCGACGTTTTTTTTTTTTTTTCCTCCATTGGGGAAGCTTTCACAGCTGACAAAACACGTAATATATAAACATAAAAAAGCTTTCTCTGTTGACACTGTACATCTTCGCCGAAAAGCGTTAAAATGAATTGTGGGCCACAGAGTCGCAATGTTTTTGTTTACCTTCACGCCCTTTACTTCGTAACACACGTCGAAAATATCCTCGTCAATATATTACCCTTGGCAAAGGTTCTCTTCCCGTCTAGAGCACTTCTACTGTAATGTCTGTTTCTTTTTTTTTTTACCTTGGAAATATTATTGTAGAAAAGGTATACATTTACAGACAGACGGAAAAAACACGCTATAGCAGGACGTGGTGATCGGTAGTTTTCTTACCTGCAGAATGCGACTTCCATCGAATTTTACATGAGAACGCTATTACTCTATAAAGGTTATATTTGTCTGTTGTTGTGTGCTCACCATCGTAAGTTTCAAGCTTCTATGTAAACAAACACTAAGTTCTTTAAAGGTAAAGATAGAAAAAGTTGTGTATTCCACCCCACATGTGCGCAGAAGCACCTCAAAGTGAAAGAGAGTTTCCATTTTCTAAAGTTTTAAATCCCAAATGTTTAGGCTTTTCTAGCGTGAGCTACACTGGCCGAGGTTGAGCAGTTTCGCGTGACTCCTGGAGAGCCGTGCTGCGCATGCGCGAGGAGCAGGGACGTCACACGGCGCACAGCTGGCGCAAAAAAGTCAAATTTGGGGGTTTTACGTGCCAAACAAACGACGGGCATCTGGCACGCCCCAGCGGAGGACTGAGGATTAATTTGGACAACCTGGGGATATATTTTCACGTGCAACCGAAAGCTCGGTTACACGGCGCCTCCTCCGCAAATAAGCCTTCGTCAGATTGCGGGCACCTCGGCCGGGATTCAAACCCGCCGCATGGGGACCCGTAGTCCAGCGCTCTCGCCTCGGAGCCACCAAGGCGGCTGCACAGCTGGCGCGCCGGAGCCGCCGTCGCCGCGCGCTCCGCCGTCGCCGCGCGCTCCGCCGCCGCCGCGCACTCCTCGGCGGTCTGCACATTCCAGAGGAGTGGCGTCATAGCCGCGGCAGACGCACTGGCGCCGCCGCGTGCCCAGCTGTGCGCCTCCGTTGCGCTGTAGCCAAGTCTGACGCTACAACGGAGCCGCTTGATAGCGCCTCCCATTTTGTGCGCATGCGCAGAGGTATCAGTGGGAGTATACATATAGCGGGGCGTTTGCCAGTGTGGTATAGCCATGGAGAAGGAGAGCGAAATTGCTGCTCAGCGGCGCAGAAGAGCGGAGAAGCTTAACTCATCGGATCCCGAAGTAGTCACATAATGCGTATACCGTGTGTGTGTCATTGAAGCAGCAGTAATCATGATAATCAAGCTAATCCTAGACAACCAGGAAAGCTAAGAATAACCAGCTGAACCTAAGCTCACGCTACGTGTATCCTGGCATAGCCGAGCTAAGCCTCTGCAATTTTTTTCCCCTCTTATTTTTAGGTCTGAAGAGTGCTGAGCATTTAGTAAATAGAATACTTGAAATATATTTGACCCAGAACCTTGAAACATAACGCCGTTGTATCATCTTGTACAATAGCATTTTCAGCACTCGGAAGATAGGAGCAATGAACATTTTGTTTGTGTTTTGTTCCTTTTTTATGTCACGCGGAATGCAGGTAGCTTCTTTGCTTCATGGTGCTTATTAGTTCCAGGCGCAACGTTCTCGACTGACATGGCGTTTGAGAGCATAATTTGTGACAAAACTTTGAACCTTTGGCGTCTGTTTACCTTCCGGTAGGAGATAAACTAAGGACTATACCCCCACATACTCATATCCGGTTCTGCCGTTTGTGTAAACAGTTTGAGTAATGACTCGTTCGGTAAATTCCTTGTTTCGTCCCGGCGTCTCTGATTCACACCAATATTAAGACCTACTGCCACGTTCGGGCACGATTTACGCAGTGTGACATCAAAAGATAGATGTGATTAAATAAACGAAACTTAGGTCGCATGTACGACAAAAAAAATCGTCACGCATTAAAAGTCTTCCATGAGGAGATTCGCCTCATATCTTACCTTCTGGACAATGCAACTGTTGCACTGAAAGGTCATCCTGATATTTCGTGGTGACCAATATGTTTTTCTTGTTAAGTGTATTCTACTAAGGTATATAGAGTATATAGAACTCAGGGATCAAGCCTAAATTATCATATCAATAAAAACACGATTTTGTTTTTCATGTTCAAGAGTCATTTTAGTGTAGTATCCTCCAATGTGACATCCCGCCTACATCGTGGAAGTAAAAATTAAGTTACTACAATCCGTTCCGCACAAAGTTTGAACGCAGTGACACTACGAAACGACGGAAGAGAAAAAGCAGCTCAAAAACAGCATCGTCATTGCGCTCGTCGTTTTTGTGCGTTTGCTATCGACGACTAAATCAATCACGCTCAAAAAAGTGCGGCATCACTGCGAATTCACTCCACGTGATTGAATTTGTAGGTGATATCTCAAGCGCACAACGACGACGACCGCCATGACGGTGCAGTTTTGGCGGAGCTTGTTTGGCTCCGTCAGGATGTAGCGCCGGCTGCGCTCGGGTGTAATGTTAACTGAAGTATAACACCCTTTTATCGATATTCGTTGTTGTGGTAACTATATCCGTTTTCACCTCAAGAAAGAAGCAGATTTTGCGCCTTGTTCACACGAGGCGCGAAGTAGTTCTTACGAGATTTGGTTGTCGGAAGAAAAAGCGATGCTTTTGGCGCTTGGAACGTGTACATCTTGATAAGATAACATTTCCAATCTACAATTCACATACATATATCTTAAGTCTCTACATAAAGGGGGAAGTAATGCTCCGCGAGAAGCCGGACTACTTTTACTACAGTCCTTAAGTTTGAAACGAGTATAGTACTGCTCTACAGTTCTTAGCCGAGGTTGCACTCTTTGTTGTCCGACTGCATTCGCAATAATCTTCTTGACTGAAATCACATCCGATCTAACTAACGCCTAAGCGCGGACGACTTATTCAACCCAGAAAACATTCGTTCCTAACCAAAGTACCCTGCCTTAAAACGTCGTTTTTATTTGTACCGTAACAGTTGCCGTGGTGGTGGCCTTCTTCATCTGCTGGGCCCCAGTTCCACGCCCAGCGGCTCATGGCCGTCTACATCAAGGATCCGACGCCCGCGCACGAGCTCGCCTTCAGCCTGCTCACGTATATATCGGGCGTAACCTACTACGTGAGCGCCACCATCAACCCCATCCTCTACAGCATCATGTCGCTCAAGTTCCGCCAGGCCTTCCGAGACACCTTGATGCGGTGCTGCGGCCGTCGCGCCGCCCGGCACGGTAAGTCGGCTTCGGTCACGTTCCCGTCCGGCTTCCGGTCCACGTTCCGGTCGTCCGTTGCCTTCGAGTCGTCCGACTTCACCTTGCTCACGGACGGGCTGCTGCCGCCACCGTACACCGTCGAAGCCATCCTGGCCCAGCGGGCCAAGAACGTCATCATCTGCATCGACGAGTGCAGCGAGCCCGCGAGTAGTCGCAAGGCGAGCACCATTTCCAACAGCAGTCTGCGGATGGTGGCTGGAGACGCGTTCGATGAGGCCGAGAACCTCTCCGATCGGATGGTCGAGCTGGGTAGTTGTGGCTGACTCTGTGTCCGGTTAAGATCTTCCGGTTTGAGCTGCGTTGCTAGGTGGCCTGTGGGGGTCAGTACGCCCATGCGGGTGGTTAAACCACGTTGCTGATTGACCTTCCGGTCCAAGATGGTGGAGGCCATTTATGTCCTCTCGGACATTGTCTGTTCAACAGAGGGTCTCGTTCATGTTTGGCGTTTTGGTCCGCATTGATGGACCACATTCAGACACCTATCAGTGATCCAGTCCAATAGGTTCTAATGATTCTTGCTAGGCCGGATCAAGCCAATGCAGGTTGCTAGGCTCACGCCGAAATCGATGTCATTGAGGCCCATGGGTACCTCGGACACTTTATGTGGCTTGATGCTGCTAGTCCTGGGCATTCTTCGCTGAGGCGGTTGCTCTTTGGAATAATTCGGGCCGAGTACCCACTGAAAGACTGAAGGAGATTTAGTTGTAAATGTATTTGGAAAACTTTAAGATGCGTTCATGTTGTCGCTCAGTTTAGATGTTGTCGCTATAGTCCGTGGGCGGCGGAGTTTCAGAACAGATGAGAGGCAGTACATAAGCTCTACTGTCTGCTCGCTTCTCAAGGCATAGGTTGAACAAATTCACCTACGTTCTTCAATTAAGCTAAGTGAACGTAGTGGATTCTTATCATTTGGTATTGGTATATATAGCTTTTTTACTCTACGTTAAAATTTCAATTTATAGCAGAGTAAAGATTTCTTTCTACCACAACAATTCAACACATGAAAACTCTTACAATATACTTGTGCCTTTCTGTAAATCTTTAAACGCACTATTTTGATAGAAAAGTAAGCTCATTTCGCCACTTTTTATGGCCTCGCTTACGTTTGATGAAAGACTCCAAACCTTCGACATGAACATGTTTTACATTTTTTTTCTTATAGTTTGATAACCAATGGTCATTGCCATCAAATGTTTCGAATTTCCAAATACCATAGAAGCAATTGAGTTGTTGCGCACAAAGAACACACACACACACAATATTAGAAAAGACTGCATGATGCACCTTATGTGCATCATGCAGTTGTTGCGCTGTTGTAGCGTTAGGTTTCTGCTTACTTGCGGTATAACTGCAGTCATAAAGGTTCCAAGATACGTTGAGCTAGATAGGTTATACCGACCACGCTGAAGAGTCGGCATTTTCTTTTTCTTCTTTGCCCATGCTTTTGTGAACAAGCCTGACGTTATGGTGTATAGCCGTCCTGGTGTTCCGTGGTTCGTTCTGTCCAGTTTTTGGTTGTATATTACATTTTGAATAGACTAGTTGGCCTCGTGCTCTATCCAGATCTTTCTGTTTTCCCAGTTTAATCACGCTTCTTGTAAAACATATAGAAACGTCGAAATGGTTGCAATATTGTGTTGTTGATTTCAATTACTGTCTGCGTTTAAGTGTCGTGTTGGATGTTAGACTTAGGCTCACTGTTCATTGGTGGCAATGTGACAAGTAACTGGTTGTGTCAGCGTAGTGTGTTGTTAAATGTGCTGCTTTTGAAGTCTACGTTGCGGGCTTGTACGCTTGCAAGAGGACGTCAACAATGTTTGGTGTCGTGTATAATTTATTAGTCTAGGTTATCTAAACCGTGCTACAAAATCCTGAGATTGTGGTGATTCTAAACATTAACCCTCTAATTTTTGTATAGATGATTAATTGATTACACCGATGTGATTCATGGATGTGGTATTTGGAATGACAGATAATTTTACCCACTTTCTTTTTGTTAATAAAATACAAAAAGGCAATCTGTAAACTGTATTCCACCCACAATATTTGGAACTAAGCTGGCTTTTTAAAAGAAGTGTCTAAGAGCGATTGCACCATTTATCTATGAAATTCTCTGTGGACTATTTTTTTATGAATGTATGCGACTTTCTTAAGTAACTTTTTTCTGTGAGCGTGAGTATAATTTGTTTTATTCTGTTTTTCTTTTTTTTTTAGGAATAAAAAGAGTTGTGCAGAGTAAGAATGGAACTTATTCAAGAATACCTTAGTAATAGACATTCGGGAATTTATCTATGACTTCTTATATAGCGATGTTTCAATCAAAATAAATTGAAGATTTTCCGAGTTTAAATAGGGCGACTCAGGCTCTTACGATGTTGTTTTTTTTACTAGGCAAATATGTCTACTGTACTTAGGGACTAGGTAAATTCTAAAGAGTATACACTCGTTTAATTTCGTCATGCATATGCAAGACGATATTTTGTATTATTTTTTAAACACCGCTTTATATTTTATAATTGTTTTAAACCTATGTGAAATCGTGAGATTATGGAGTGCCATTCTTTGACTCCTGAAAATCGGTGGGATTTTTATGGTATAACCTTTTATGAAGCTGTAAATGTGTTAAACTTCCCCGTCCGGTTCAACGTACTCAGTCGTCCTGTTAGGCTTTTAGACGAGGCGGCAGTAAGTGAAGATTGTTTAAGGGATTGAGTGTCAACGACTAACAACCGTTACGAGGTGTTTGTAGCCATGGGCGTACTTTTAATGCTTCGTACCTCTGTGAGTTTGAGCCAACTTCGTGCTTTTAATTAGCACTGAGTAACGTGCTGGTTGAACCGGAAACTTGTGGTTCTCGAGTGATCACGTTAGTCCTTTGAATTGGCCTTCGCAGTGCAATACAAGAACAGAGGCAAGTTGAATGTGCTGCTTGTGACACTTCGAACCAAACAGCCTTCCCCTGCCAATTTTTCTCAAACGATAGCCATATTATAAAAAAATAATCGAGCGTGTTCAAACAACTTGGAGCTTAATAGATTTGCACATTCTTATTCATGTCTCTTACTGAGGATGTCAAAGCCAAGGTTTCAAAACCTAACCTTATAGAAAGGATTTCGTGTTTTCAGAAGTTATTGTTTTTGTGAAATTCGGAAGGTATTTTTTTTTAGTTTACTTTTCACTGGAAATTTGGGGTTTATCGAAGTTTGTTTTTGTTAGAGTTCCAATGCTTCAACGTTCGGAGTTTAGTTCTACTGTGTTCTTACTTTTTTTTTTCAAAATAAGAATGAATAATGTTAGAACAAAAACGTACACTAAATTCTTTTAAAAGTCGCCGGTAACGAAAAGTATTTATGCAGTTGCATTTGGACATTGGGGCCCTGCAATTGGCAGCACTTACTGTATCACGGACCAATGTTAAAGATAAGTGTTACTTCGGAAAACGTCGGTACGTCTAAATTTCTAGACTCCTGGACGCATAAAACCTTCAGCTGCCCTCCCCGTTTATATTCAATCTAGAGGTTCAAATCTTTCACTCTTAAAAAAACAAAACCCCTCTTTCCTCTAAGAAGGACAAATAGTATAGTCGAAACTCTAAAGCAGAACAGTAATTTCTGTCGTGTTCCAGAGGTGCATTGGCCATTACACTGAACCGGACCTTGACAAGATAAACGGGAAATTTCCCCTTTGTTAATAGTCCAAGATAAAACAAAAACTGTATTTAGCCTTTGATTAGGACTACTAGTCCTTTGCTCTGACGAACTTTAATTCGTAAAATATCATCTCGTTTAGCTTTTTATTTTGTCATCGTGGCCTCGAAATTCTTAGTTTTTCTGGTAAATTCAAATTGTCGATCATGTTACCGGAGAGTATTTTTCGAAGTTTCTATCAGACGTATCTGAAAACACGAAACCCTATTCATAAGCGTTCGGCTTGTTCCCGTTCTCAGCGGCAATATATGAAGATATGTTGCCGTCACCACTGCCACGTGTTTTTTTTAATGGCCTCATAAACCACGTCTACCGAAGCAATCACTTATGTCAAGTTAGGCCTAGTTTCGACACACTTGTAGACATGGTAACGAATGTAGCAGCTGTGCTCTAGATTTAATTGTGAGGTATCTGTATTACTCACGCAATATTATACTATAAAAAGGAGATAATATAGTGCTTTCCAGTTTTCTTGGCTGCACGGTTGAGAAACGTGCGCAACGGCTAGATGGGTCGATGGCGAACTTGCGCTCCGCAAGTTGGTCTGCTTCTTGCGCAAGGGTTTCACTGGCGTCAGAACGACGAGCTTTAATTGGCTGTGATGGAGGGATAGTGGGCAGACCTGAATGCTAGCTGCCTTGAGGTCTACCCACTATCCTTCCAATCGGATCCAATCCGAGCTCGGCGTTCTGACGTCACACGACCCCTGCTCAAGAAGCAGACAAACTTGCGCTCCGCATAAGTCACTGACAGCCTAAGAAACGCAGGGTGTGTGGCGGGCGATGAGCATTTCATTATCGCCCCTCGGCCAATCAGATTGCGGCATTAGCCAATAAGATTGCCGAAGGACCAATCAGAAAGCAAGGAAGGGGAACATCATAAGCAAAGTATTGCGTTTCGAAAGATGTCAGGGACATTAGAAGTAACTCTTGTGAATCGTCCACTCTGACATATATAGCGGTTTAAGAGCTATCAAGCATTTTCATGTTCTAGATGCATGATGTGAAAACGTAGCTTATTTCTGAGATATTTACAGCTCTTTCGATGCTTGCGACAAGATCTCAACTCGAGAGGATGCTATCCGTCATTCATCAAACTAGAGGCACGAATTGTCCGTAGACAGCGTGTAGGAACCTGTACACTCGTCGATTAAAAGCTAGGCAATTGTCTTACAGATGGCCGCCACTTCTTTTATTTTCGTTTTGGAGGTGCACTTACGCTGTATAAAATATTTTGTGGCTCACTGTTTGTGTATATTTTGTGAAAAAAAAAAGAAATGCATAGGATTTTGATGTCGTACGCAAAGCATGTCCCACTGCATGTCATATACCAGCATCATATTGTACCTGTGTATCTCAGTGATCATTTTTATTTCTTCGGCCTTCCCTAGGTGTATGACTGCCATAAAAACCAAGGTTTTGGCCAAATCATAATTGCGAAAAGTTTAATCCAGGGTGCCAAATTAAGAGACGTCCGATTTGAATGTCAGTGAATATTGAAACAATATTTTTACTAATGTTTATGTCTTCATTCAGCGCTACCTGGCACAAAGTATCTGGAGCTATGGCGTCTTCAGTCGCACATAATCACTGCAAACAGTAATACAAAAAAAAAACCTCTGAACAGAGTTTTACGTTTTCCGGATGCAAAACAAAGACGTGATTTTCACCACTGTGTGCTGGTGTAAAGAGAAGAAGAATTTGTGTTTGAGCTAGTTGGTGAACATTATAAGCATGGTGTGAGGCGCAAAAGACCACGGACACAAGGAAGTATACACACACGCAAAGGTGCCGCTCACAACTATATTTGAAGAGTGCAGAAAAGAAATACATATCTCGTCACCTTCTTGACGTCCACGCATGCGATTGGCCGGGGGGTGCACGATTTCTTATCCACTCACAAAAACTTCACAAAAACTCTTATCTTCGCGTTATACAGTGCAATATGTGTTTCATGTATGTACAATGCATATGTGAAATACCTATTGCACTGTATAATGTGGAGATAAGATTTTTACAGCGGAGCTATTAAGGGCTAGTTTCACCACTATCGGGTCCGTCAGCAAACAAACGATGACACGAAACTCTGGACAGCTACCGTCATTTATAAGCGACGGCGGCAACAAGCCGGTTGTCTGGTTGCCGCCTTAGCTCATAGATGGCGCTAGCTGTCCAGCCTTTCCACTTTGGCTTGCCGACTTGCGGCCAGCCATTACTTCATTCCCACCATTGTACAGCTTCGCTGGTCTTCCTTCTTCACAAGAGTGGAAACTCTGAAAGTTTTTTTTTTAGAAGTTTTTTGTGAATGGACGATAAAGCATGTATTCCCCGGCCAAGCGTACGCGAGGACGTGATGACGGTGACGAGATATGTATTTCTTTCTTTTCTGCACTCTTCAAATATAGTTGTAAGTGGCACCTGTGTGTGTCTCCTCTTCCTTGTGTCCGTGGTGTTTTGAGACTTACAGCGTGCTTCATTGTGGTGTAAACAGTGTAAGTAAGATTAGTAGTCTTATTTCGGAAGTACAAAAATAACACATTTTTAGTTACATTCTTTTGTCCTTCTCGGTCGCTTTCAATATAACGAATGTGCTCAAAAACACTTTGCTGACAAAATGAATGCGGCCAAGGTTTATTTGAAAAGGCTTTCGCTCATGTACAAAGTGTCAGCAAGTCTTATTAAGTGGTCATTTGAATGAAAAGGGCTAAAATACTAGGCTGGAGGAAGCACTCTCAATTAAATTATATGTAAACATTTCACATTTTAAAATAAAATCCAGAGACTTGGATGTATAAACATGTCCTTAATCTTACTAGCGTTTGTGGTGCAAGTATCTGAAAACTAAGGCAGACATGCGCCTGGCTGCAGGTTACTACCACCTCTCTGTCCTCCTGTCTTACGCTGCACATTTGCTTGCTTGCCACCAGATATTACGTCATATGTCGCTTTGGCGTGCCAATAAACTTCACACTGTAAACCTCTCTTCACTGCCTTCTGTCTTTCTGCCCTGTCTTTAAGTGTTGCATTTTGCAAAGCACCTGCTTCCACTCGCTTGTCCTTATGCTCACGTCCTCTGCACAGAACAGCGTCACCCATCTCGATAGTTTTCTTTTCTACAAGGCTTTGTAGTGTTGGAGTTAACGGCCACAATGTCGTGTTGAACAAGAGTATTATCAAGGTTGTTTTTTCTGCTAAAACAAAACCTGCCGCATGCAAATGCCGGAAATATTCGCCGTCTTATATCTATATAAGCACCTTTCTTTACATATTTTTTGTTGTCTCAATAAGGATTCATAATTGCTCCTGCCATATATTTAAGTTTTCACGTGACGACGTTTACCACATTATTTTTGTTCGCATTTTCTAAATCTTTATGTTTTGCAGATTATAAGCTTGAACAGCGTAAACTAAAAAAAGATGCACCTCGGAACAAATATGGCTACATTATTCTCCTAGCATCTACAAAAAACCTGCATGACATAAAATTAGTGTTATTGTAAAACTTTTGATAAGAGTTTAAGTCGGTTGAATACTACTTCCACTAACCAGTTTTGAATGGTTAATGGTAGCGTGACACATCCTGAGTATTAGTTTATAGCTTCTGTTTGAAAGGTCTACATTCGAATAATTTTCCCACCGATCACTGGTGGGGGTTCACCATATTAGAGAACAACTTGTAATTAGTAATAGGCCCTGCTTTCATTTTATTGTAAGTCAGAATGCAAACAGTAAGTGACATACCCCGATCAATTTTTAAGGAAAGAAACGTTATCGAACTTGTATTCTTTTGGTTTGCACACTGTGCGCTTCAAGGTAGTGGGCAGATGTACAAGAGGCTTCTGATCAGTTTGTTTGGCAGGTGTTATGAGCAGTTTGTGAAAGAAATCAGCCTTACGAGAAGCTCATGATAGTGATCAACGATATGTTTACGATAGAGACCAACTATGACAGAACCTTCCACTTGATACCTTTGGTACAAAACGAACATTTCCTCTTCCTGTCGCTCTGCATCGCTTCTCCTTCTCAAGCACTCACTCTCTCAGCACTCTTCAGCATTTCCTCAGTGCCTGACCTTCCTCTGCACCGGCTGCTCCCAGCACTTGTGGCTGCATGCTCTAAGCCGCCATCTTTCTGGACTGCCCTGCTCACTCTCTTCAGTGCTACGGTAACGTTGTTTCCATGACAATCTTCCTGCACGTTCCGCCCCTCGACCATGCCGTTTACGCAAGAAGTGACCATTCACTGTATTTGTACGAAGCTCTTTCTAGTGGTTGGCTTCTTGGGCACTAAGCCTACGTGCTGAAGAACCTTTCTTAAAAATACTGGGTGTATCAAGGAGTGGCCAGGCTCTTTAAATTGACCGCAAAATTCGGCTTCTTAACCTATCGCGCTACGACTTTGTGCAGCGTTGCCCACATATGGGGCTTTTTTTTTTGTTGTAAAATTTGCGAAGAGCGAACTTACCTGAGGAAAAAGTAAAGAAAGAAAAGGGCTTAGCTCCCATGGAAATGCGGCGAAGCCAAAGGTCTTCAAACAATACAGTGCCGTTTCCCACGGGAGACAAGAGATGGCGCAAGCGGACGCGATGCCAACTGCGCCAACGAACGAGCATACGGCGCCGAAAGCCGGCGTCTTTAGCAGACGATCTTTTCGACTCAAAAGCGGTGCGAGCTTTTCTGATATCAGTTTCCATTGCATAATTTTTATCATCCTTACTCATAAAACATATTGAATGGACACATAATCGATTATAAAAATGGTTTGTCGGGATATTTTGACTGTTTTTTGGGGGGTACCGATGTCGTCTGCTTTGCAGTTCCTTGTTGTTACCTCGCCTGTTTTTGTTTCTGCGGCTGTCGCCGCCTGCGGAACGCGCTCCGCTTTTGAGTCGAAAAGATCGTCTGTTAAAGACGCTGGCTCTCGGTGCCGTATGCTCGTTGGTTGGCGCAGTTGGCATCGCGACCGCTTGCGCCATCTCTTGTCCCCTGCGAAACGGCGCCGTATTGTTTGAAGACCTTTGGCTTCGCCGCATTTCCATAGAAGCTAAGCCTTTTTCTTTCTTTACTTTTTCCTCAGGTAAGTTCGCTCTTTGCAAATTCTACAAAAAAAAAAAATTCACCATCTGTGGGCATCGCTGCACAGAGTCGTGGCGCGACAGGTTAAGAAAACGAATTTTGCGGTCGATTTAAAGAGCCTGGCCGCTACTTGATACACCCAGTACGTCAAAAACCCCGGTCAGACAAAACAGGTTAATAGCCCTCAAAATAAAGGTTTTTAAAGGAACGGCGAATCAGCTAGCGATCTCGCGGTTATCGGCTTGTACTGGTTCAGTGATCATTTAAAACTGTTCGTTCTGAAAACCTTTAATTGTTTGTCTGACAGGGTATAAGTGCGAATTTCTACAAGGAAAGTATTCGCTTTTTTATAATTTATCTGGATTTAGACCTCGGTCTTTGCTCAAGAAGTCCCTGACACGATACAATTCAATTACAATAGCTTGCTGAATCAGAATACGTGTGATGAATACAATTAAGCACTTAAGTCAAGCAGCAGCAGTTGCTTATAAGTGGGTTGAGGACAAGGAGAAGCTGGTGAAGTTTTATTAATTGTTTTCTGTGAATGTCTCAATTCTTTGTGCTCCCAATTTTAAAACCATGAAGCGTGAAATTCACTTCCGGTTAATAATACCATTTTTTTATCTTGTCTATGGTTGTTTTTTCTTGTCAACTGTGTAAATCTGTGTGGGAATAGCTTAATTTTCATCACGTTGTTGGCACGTCCATATGATCTACGAGTATTGCCCAGCATGATAGTGTTGACCGCATTCTGTTGAAACTCATGCCATCAACAAAACCTCTCGTTATATCTCCGTTTTACCTTCTCCTTTTTTCTAACCTTTTCAGAGTGGAACTCAGCAGACTGCTACGTCTCAAATCATCACCTTCATACGACGCCATCTACAGTATAAAAACGTTTCTTCAGTTCAACCCGTGAAAATAAACGCGTGTGTGAAGTGACTGAGGGATTTTTCGTGCATCAGGCGCATAAAAGAGAACGAAGATTGTTCGCTTCTCTCCATGCGCCATCGTCCAAGGTGTGTGGGAGAAAACAATGTGCAAGGCAAACGACGAAACCTTTCAACGAGGACATTCATGGTGGTTTGCAGCATCGAGAGGCATCGAGGGACTGTTTCTCCCCGGACAACTAAATTATTTTCATACGTGTGCCGTTAAAGAAAAATGGTTTTCCGTTGTTTTTTTCCACATGTTGTAGTGTGCCTGATCATAAAGTTGCCAAACTAAAAGATTCAAAATAAATGCACCAAAAACTTTGTTCCCTTCATTATATCTGTTTTAGAATTGTTCTGATATTTTGCTGGAGCATAGTTCTATCCCCTTTTTGTACATTACACAGTTTTACCAAAGCAGTGTTCACAATGAGGGATTAAACGTAAACCTTTCGGTGGACATCCACCTGGTTAGGAATGACAATGACAATGAGGGATGTCATTATAATATTTGGTATATGGTTTTTTTTTATAAAGTGGAACCAAAATAGTGTTTTTATAACTTATTTTTAAGACAGAATCAAGTAATCTTAGACACGCAAGCAGTGTGCCTAATTTTTATTTGTATTAGGCAGCAAAACCACAAGAAAAACAAATATTTCCGTTTTTTTTTTTTTTACGTCCTCAGCAGCTTTCGTTTTGCTAACCTGATCTTTTTCAGTGCTACATATCCATAGAAAGTCCTTGCTGCCAAACCTGAGCAAAAAGAGCATTGCTTTTACATACGTTCATCTAAATATTTATTTTTTCATGTTTGAAGTTGAATTTTGCAAAAAACAAAGCTAAATTTAGAAATGATGCCTCTTTAAATTGCAAAAGAAAAAAAGAAACCTTGAGAGCGCGTCTTTAGCCAAGCACTGGTTTTCACGAACCCTGCGAGTGGCACGCTGTGACTGCACTACTCAGGTAAGACATCCGGGTCCACACGCGCGTGTTTTAAGTTATAGAATAGATATATGTGGTAATGCTCTTCCTAGATATAATTTGTATTCTACAAATAATTATGCGAGTTTGTCGTGTGAACGGTGGCACAGGCATTCAAAAGTTAGAAAACAATTTTTGGACAGAAAGCCTAATTTTACGAAGATGCTATCCTAATTGCTAGCCTTTTCAAAATAGGCCTTAGCTCAATATGCATTATAAAAAAAAAAAGACAATGAAACAATCTAAAAAGCAAAGCGTTCCTTGCTGCTTGGAAGTATAATGTCATACCATTCATCGACGAAACACTTGGAGGGAGCTTCAGGGAGCTTAAGCTTCGCCTTTAAGAGGGCAACGCGATAGCGTTATCGTGCCCCGTACGCAAAGCTTTGTCATATAAACCCGCGCTCGTTCTGAAGCCGTGCAAGCGTGTGTGCATGATGTGGTCAATAGCGTCACGCGTCACATGACGTCACACGTGAGTGTTGTGGGTTGTTTTGAAACTACCGCGTTAGGTCATGTAGCCTGACGTCACGCGTGTGACGTCACGCTGACTAAGCAGCCATAGTAATATTGTGACGAGAGCAGAAGAAGAAAAGGTCTGATCGGAAAAACAACGGGAGAACGAAAGACGTAAGAAAGCGCTTTGGATGACGAGTAACAATATATGCACTGAACTGGCAGAATCGTGCGTTGTTTAAACTGTCAGTGAGTATGACAAGTACTATTAACATTGTGTGCGCGACTGTAAATTACAGCGTCAAATCTATGGCGCCTAACGAAACATGTAGTAATTAAAAATCGTAATGCGGTAAACTATACTTATCATTTCTGTTTGTTTAAAAAAAAACTTCCTTAAAGGGACACTGACAGAATATTTATGCTCGCCAAGGTTTTTATTTCTACATTACATATGACAGTCCAACTTCCCAGAAAACAATTCGCCGCTCGAAATTCGTTTTCCTTCCGCCGAAAAGCGCCGATCGAGAAATGGATGGTTTAATACGGGCTCACTCTCTTCTCTGTGGTACACACAATATTAAATATAGAAAAGAAATATGATACCCATTTTTGTGGCATCTTTAAAGCTGCAAACACGTTGATTGGGAAAAAAGGGTATGACAGCCACCTGACTTCCGCCACCTCTCTTTTTCTCTATATTTCTTCCTCCTCTCCAGTCCAGTTTCGGTTTTGAGCAGGGGCGTTTCTTGACTTCATTAAAATTATACGTGACGCTACAGCCAAATATTGATTGGGTAGCCTTCTGACACCAAAATAAATCGCCTAGCAAAAAAAAAAAAAAAAACAATTTTGGGGGGGATTTTAGCGTCCCTTTAAAAACCTCTGTCCACCTAAATGCTACTCAACGTTTTCAGGTGCAGTCACCTTCGGATATATCCGGTTTGTTGTGTTTGTCGCGTAATTATCAGCGTGTTCCAGCATTGTCCTCAGAAAAGCAAAGAGGTCATGCAGCGACGATGCAGCGACCTTGCAGAGTCAGTCATTGCAACTTCCGACTTCGTTCAATGTGCCGGTCCCAAGATTAGTCAACAAATTCAGCCTATTCAGGCAGATTGAACTAACCTCTATAGACCTTTTCTGTGTACTCTCGTAGCCAGCCACCAAATAGGCGTATCCGGTATGGGCGACGAAAAATACTTAAACGTTTCAATCTGTAACTAGTAAAAAAAAAACATAAGGGGGAGGCAAAACGATAACGTGTGACGGTTACGCTTATATCCTAAGTGTCTTCTACTGGCGTGGCGACGGCAAAACAATATTTTCGCCCATACTGGAAGTGACGACAATTCAAGATGGCGGCGCCCTTGAAGAAAGGGTCTATTAGCAACGTGCGCGGTCAAAAGCGTCACTGTGGTCGCAAGTCGCGACTGGCCAAAAGCTCATTGTGATGTCTTTATTTCGATTAGGTTTGCTTTCGTGGACGGAAATCAGCACTATGTCAGGGTGTCAGATGGGACAACGTTCATTTAAAAATGCCATCACTCAAAGGTTCCCCTGGTATTCCTAAACACACCATGAAGCTTCCGTTTCGCAGCTGATGATCCCAAGTAGTGAATAATACAACTCATGACGTCACGGCGAGGCGAATTTTGATCGTGACGTCACGAACGGAAATCGTAAAAGGGCACCACCGAAACATTTCGGCGTTAATAGCGGCAACGAGTATAAATTTCTGATTATAAGTACTGCAAGGTTTACATGCCGAGATATCTAAAATATTTGTGTGCGGAGTGTGGTTCGAATAGATTAGCGCAATATGATTTTCGTCCACAACAATGCACACGAAACCGGCGTGCCGAGTCCTTCCCTTGCGCTGTGAAAGTTAGGATTGGTGCAGCGCTACTCGATTTGAGCCACTATTTGCACACTTCTAATTGAAAATACAAAACTCTTACCCTTGCGAGATCATAGACGGCTCTAAGAAAAACAGAAAGCAAACGTAGCCCCACGAGATCCGTCAGACTCGAGATACGAGAATACTTCGTCATCGTTTTATGGCGCCTTCCGCAACGGTTTCGAAACCTGACAGTACCTGAACTTGACCACCATCATTGTAAGAAGGCGGCCTCGATAACTCGAGGGAATGATGAGCCCTCTAATTCATATGTTGCTACAAATGCCCTCTAGAAAAGAACGACGTTTTCTGGTTTTTAATTTATATATTCAGTGTCACTTTACAAGTGTGTAGACGCAAAATTACCGTGACAACTCTTAAGATCATCTGATCAGCGTTTCGGCGATCTACCGTCAATAAAACAGAACCAAGCCTAACTTTCGCTACTTGCAGGAAGCACGAAGGGCTACTCATATCTAGGAAATGTACATGATCGAACGCTGTGGTGCCGCTTTATGCTCGACGCGAGCGTTACATGGTCGCGTCTTAATGGACTTGCTCGCGCCCCCTGGCCTAAAGAAACCAGGCTATACACCGTTTTACTTCAAGTCCTACAGCAACCAACGTTACGCTCTGATGTAGCCAACCAAGTAGCTCCAAAAGTGCAACGTCACGATGCTCGTTTTTTTCTGTACGTTATTCTATCACCAATTAAATCGAACACACATAGTAAAAAAAAAAAAACGCAGATCGCGGCTCATTTATTGTGCACGATTGGTTTAGTCGGTAATTGACCCCGTAAGTGCCTACGTCACAGCATGGCGTCTGGGTCCAAACAAACCGTTGCTAGGGGCGTTGCTACGGACTAATGCATGGAGACTCCACATCAGGCTAGATGTTTGCTTACAAGTAAGTAAATAATTTTTTGTAAGCAACCTAACTTCTTGATATCTAATTATGAAGATGTTCTTGTCGTCTCAGTGCCGTATTGTAACGATGAAAGCCATTTCTGAAGTATTACACCCCGCTTTGCTTTGGTAGCAGACGATACGATAGATTTGCTGGTCTCTGTTCGTCTTCATTGAATTGCGTAGGTAAACGAGCGACAAAAACAAGTGCACCGCCATGACCATAGAGGCCTCCGCAATGCGCGTTTTTTTCTGTGAAGAACCCAGCTTAGTTCAGAGGGGTGAGAATGCCGTAAAATCAAACCACGTCATGCAGATCAGTTACGACGACGACCTGAAGTGCATTACCGGCGTAGTGCAGGCCAGCATGAGAAACAAATCGTACGCCGTCGAGGTAAGTCGTTTATGATTATTATTATTGAGGTTGTCAGGACATTAAAGAATTGCATGTCTATCGCGATTTCGCAGTAACCATCGCAGCGATGGTTACAACCAGGTACGAAGCACCCTCGCATAGCGCGAGTTCGCTCAAAATTTGGGATCTCAACCGATCGCCTGAAGTGCTTTTCTTACGGGTGCAATGCGATCTTTTAGCAGACGATCATCTAGATCGACGCCTGGACTTTCTATAAACCGTATTTTGCATCGCACACACTATGAATTCTTATAAGTGTCTGAAACTCATTAAATTTCAAACAAATGCAATATCAGAATATCCTCTTTATTCAACAATACAAACGACGGCGCCGGCTTGGCCGGCCGGTGTGTGGCAGACAGCATACTTCTTGCATTCGTCGTGTCCTGCAGGCATCTTGAGGACCGGAAGTTGCAGTCGTAAATATTTCAGAAACAAGCGATTACCGGCACACTTCTGTCGAAACATATATAACATTCAAGCTTTCTATATCTGTGATTTTTAGAAGTTTAAATCCTACTAATGATTTTTGAGCGGTCGGTTTTTCGTAGCGAAACCTAGCCACATGTATTTGTCCATAACAACGACCCTAGCAACGGTTTGTTTTAACCCATGACGTCACACTTACGGAGTCAATAGCAGACGTGCAAAGGCGATAAGCGCCATGACGATGTACTCTTGGCGCCTTTTTAGTAACTCCATCCGATCGTAGTGATCGGCTGCGAACGTATACTACTTAATGTGAAACGGATTATAGACCAACACGCGGCTGTTTCGTCAGGCCTCTGCGGTGGCGCTGTTGTCGCCGCGGTGCACGCGCAGAAGCTCCACCTCACGCGAATCTGGTTTCTGCGCTCGCACAGTGCCCACACCTGGTGTGGGCAAACGCGGGCTTGTTTGGAAACAGTGTGTCGGTCTAGAAGTTCGTTCCCTGTTTTCCACTAGTGTGTTTTATTGGAAGTCGTAGCGAAACACATTTTCCTCCTTGGACCCAAATGCAGTTTCCTAACACATATATAGCTCATCCCTTACACGAAGGAAGCCACGCTTTCAAGTAGCACCGTGTGTATGGCGAATGATAGGACCTGGTGTGTACGCCGTCGTGTTAAGTCTGGCGTGATATTATAGGGGTCCGAACAACGATGACCCATGAGAAGGCTGCCCTGATTGCGTATGGGGCCTCCTGCCTTTGAATCCTAGATCATATCAAGCCTCGGTTGCCACAGTCTCGGGCGAATGCGTCCCCAATTTTCGTCCCATGCTTACCTCTTGTTATTTTCTCTACCACTCCCCTCTATAATGCTTATGCCTTAAGGGTATGTTTAAATTAAAAAAAAAAAATTGCTACGGCTGTGGTGTGATCGATCAGATTTAGACTATCGATGATGAAACCTACGTGCACACGAACGTAGATTTCGTAAGGTCATTGGGGGGGGGGGGGGGGGGGGGAGGGGAGAGGTTAATGTTCGCAAAGAACTTGTCGCTTCCGCTTCGTTATTCAGATCTATAAAAATGGTCTACACAAACAAAAATATAAAAATGGCAAAACAAAAAGAGCGCTATAAAACAAAAATAAAGCCTTCAAACTAAAAAAAAAAGTTAAGAAGGGAGAAATACACAGAGTAATAAAGACAGCAAAATTTTGTGGATAGCAATGCATAGTATAGAACAGGGGGGGGGGGGGGGGGGGGGTTGCAAGTTGTGTTCAGAAACTGAGAGAGTAGTACAATATAATTACATATTTCTTGCACAGGAAAATCAATGGACATTCATGCATAACGCATCAGTGAGGTAGTAAATCATTACTAGGATATTAATTACAAAAAAAACCTTCTAGTTATCATTACAAAAATGCTTAGACTCAGAGATGCTATATGTGACTTCTGGAGAACCTCAAGGTATTGTCCTGGGGACGCTATTGCTTTTAATCTACGTCAGTAATATTACTTTTATTGTTGACCCGGGAGTGAGCATTCGACCATTTGCAGACGATTGCGTACTATATAAATGATGATCAATTTTCCCTGAATACGAGTTTCCATTGCATACAGGATTGGTACGATCATTGTAAGATATCTTTGAACCATGAAATAACTGACTATTTTAGAGCCTCTTTCTTTTCAGTATGATGTTAAGGGGGCTCTGCAATCATATTTAAGCGTCCACCTTTTTTGCGGTTTCCACGACCCTTGGGGTTCGGGCAAGCCAGCGGGCACGGAGAGAGTAACTAAATATCAGTGCGTCATATCTTAACCGGACGACGCGGAAACCTCCTCCACCTACAGGGGCGCCCCGCACTGCCTAAAGCGCGAGAAATGTGAGGTATTTGGTCCTGGGCTTACTACTGGTCAGAGTCGCTAAAAGCTTCTTTTTAGTCGAAATACAAAATATAAGTGGCGCGAACCGTTTCAATTATTTATGAAAGTAGTTTTTGTTCAGTATTTTAGATCAGAAAAGAAACAAATGCAGTTTATCAAGTTCGGAAACCCGAAATGACCCGTCGACATACCCGCCACCGAGCGGTAAAAAAGGCGGCGCATACTAGAAAGGAATAGTGGGATCAGGCTCGGACGAGCGGCGAGCATAGAAAGATCTTAGATGTACGCGGCGCCGCTGCGATCACTTACGGACTCGAGGATCCAACCGGTTCCGAGCGTTCCGAAGGCCTTCGGCGCAGGTTTGGCTTGCTGTTTGGCCGTTCCGCGGTATGGCAGCGCAAAGTGGCTCCCGTTCTGAACTGATCTTTATTCCGTGTTATCTGTCGTTTGTGGCCAATGAAGTGTCATTTTGAATTAGTGTTTAATCGCGCAACAAATGCAATGCCAGCGGCCCTGGCTGCCCGCTTCATACAGCCTATCCAGAACATGCTATAGTGGCGCCCTCTCGAGCCGTCGAAACGGTGTGCGGCAGCCGTCAGCGCTCGCTGAGCTCACTACCCCTCCCCTTGTTCACGGCCACTCAAGCAACCAAGGACGTCATGAAGAAGGCTATTTTTTGCTTGTTTTTGTAATTTTAATTTGCCTATAATATTACTAAAGCGAAATTCGAGAAAAAAAAGGTTTCAATAAGTTACTACGTTCAGTGCGCTCAGGTTCGGCGCAAATTAAAAACGAGTAAAAAAGTCCTTGCAGGGCCCCTTTAAGGGTTACAACGTCGCTGAGGTAAATCACTACAAGTGTCTTTGGCTGACAATCGACAAGTGTGTAAACTGGTCAAGACATAGATAACATTGCATCTGCTGTGTAGTAAACTGTAGGTTTATTTACGTGGTAGTAGGAAAAGTATGCTAGCCGCTGGCTAGCCTGGTGCTGGCTGGTGCTGGCTCGATGGAGGCCCGGACTCTGAGTCACGAGATCCCCACCGAGTGACCGTGCGCCCTTGCCGCGAGATGTGGGCTTCTTTTATTAATGTCCGAGTGTTACCGCGTTCCTCCCGCTTTAATATTTAAGTCCCAACGGGAGCTCCAGCTTCCGGTAGGTTAGGTGGCGCATCAAATCTGTCCGGGGAACGCCGCATCCGTTGAGGATAGCGATTTCAGTAATCAGTTGGCGTTGTGGCTGCGTCTCCTGCAGAACCTGTCTGTACCACTGGAGGTCGAGTTCTTCCTGATAAACTCGGTATATCTCCAGCAGTTTCCGTGGACGCTCTAGGACTGACAGTTGGGACAAGAGCATCCATGGCGGTGAGCATGATGCCTCACGACTTGGTAACTGAGCCTCCAGTCGCAAAAGATGGTCTAAGGCTAAGTGAGTGTAGACTGTCCGTCCCCGTACCTCCACTAGATACCATAGTGATCCCCCTCGGGAAACAATGACTCCAGGAGACAGAGAGTGTTGGATACCTCTCACGTCTCGCGCTAGCGCCCTATTTTCTGCATCAAAAGAACGAAGTGCTCGTCGCGACTTGTCAAGCGCCAATTGTTGCTGGCTTTGGTGCTTGATCACTGGTCAGCTCCACACATGGTATGATAAAGTCAAGGCGAGTGCCAAGCGGTCGTTTGAGGAAGAGTTCAGACGTTGTTCTCTCTGTGATCATATGAGGAGTGAAACCTGGTCATCCTTTGGTTTTCTGTTTCCCTGTGTTTCTCCTGCATCGGATTCTTTCGTCCAAGCTCGCCTGGAAGTCTGTACTGCTCGTTCAGCCATGTCATTGGAAGCCAGAGGATATGGCGGAGTACGAATGCGCGTCACTTTTTTCATTCGCAAGAAGTTTTCAATCATTCAGGAACTAATTGATATATATATATATATATTTAACTACGGTCCGTTTTCCGAAACAACCTCAGAGGGCACTCCATAGGACGTGAAGAGGTTGTGTAGCAATTCAATGGTGCGAACTGCCGTTGTCGTCCTTGTAGGCAGCACTTCGATCCACTACGAGAAGCTGTCCATGACTACCAGGTACTGTGCTGCTTGTCGAGTTCAGCACAGTCTATATGTATCCTCCCACGGGGCTCTCGCCCATGACCATGGGTGTAGAGGTGCAGCTGCTGGTTAGTTCTGCATGGATGCGTACATGAAATAAACGGGCACCGGAAGCTCAGATGTGAAATACATTTCGATGTTGTTTTTTGTGTTTGTTTGAGAGCTTTAAATTATTATGTGGCGAACATTTGTCACCCTATATCTTGAAATATAAAAATAAATATTTTGGATTATGATAAGAGTAAAGCTCACGATGTTGAAGGTGACAACGTGAAGCAAAAAAAAAAGGGGGGGGGGTGCTTCTTTGACGTACTTAGTAAAGGGGCGATGCAAAATATGTTTGTACTTAGCGCAAAGACCACTTAGAACGGATCCCTGACGTTAGTGACCTGTGAAACACTGGTTCTTTTTTCACCACACGCAGTCGAAGTCGTAGAAAAAATTAAAGAAAAACGGGCAGCGTTCACACCCTCAGCTCGCAGCCAGAACAAGCGGCCACGTCGTCTGGAGTCGATTATATGCCGCCAGTGTTGATCAGAGCCACGCCGTGGGGTTGGCACAGCACAGGACACGCGCTGAGTTCCAGACATTGTAATGATTCGGCATTGTCGTGATTGCAGCGATTGAACACGGGTCACTACCTGAGCACAAATCGAGTGCCCACGCAATGATCTGGTCTAATCTATAGACCTTTTCGGCCTCCGTAGCATGGGCGCTGCCATCTTGGAATCACGTGACACGGCCGCCATAAGGTGGCTTCAACTCGTCGCTCCACCCTCCCCTCCGCGCCTTGGCGAAGGCGCGGCATTCGCGTTTTTCGTCGCGTTTCACCACGTTTCTCGCCTTATTGTGAATTGCCACCCGATGTTTACATTTACAACTTAATTGCATGCCATTATTATGTGCACGACTACATATGCAGTTAATTTTATAACCGATTTTGACTATTTTCACCGTCGGCGTACCGGATACGCGTGAGGAGGGAGGAGATACAGAAATCAGCGCCAGACCTGGCGCATATTGAGCCCAATTATTTATGACAACTTAAATTTACACAGTGATAGTGGCGGCATATTTGAAAAAGGTATAGTGCAATGTATATGTATAATCGCGCATTTAAAATCTTAAGGAATGTGACCAAAATACTACGCAGCATATGAAGCTATGTGTGTTTCCTGAAAGCCTCCGGCCTTGCCTTCATAACAAATTATAAAAGTTGTTTTTGATTATATGGGACATATAATATATACAGGTGACGAACATTTAACTCACATTTTATTTGATGCTTGGGATAATGGTAACGTCCACATCGGGCGATTTGTTTGTGCACGACATTACACCTAAATCCGTTAGACGGTCTTAATCGTTTTTGCAATAGAAACGTTTGCTTGATTTGTTTATTTATGAATTTAGAGAAACTGTACACTATGCTCGGTCACATATCTGCAGTCATTAAAGGGTATTAACATTTTTGTACAAAATTTAAGTAATGAATTTTATTTATTTTAAACGCAAAGACCCCTGTGAAATAATCTGTCACAGGCTGCTTGAGAGTGCCTAGGGCTCGCATTATGTGATGCCGAAAAGAAGCCATCTACATGGAAATTACCCAAGTTCAGGGTTGTTGATTTTAAATCGCATCAGTTTGCATGGAGATCTGTCATGAAGGTTCATGAAGTCGTGCCTAGCATTCGACTTCAACCAAACGTACGAGAGATCACTTCTTTCGTACCCTCAATTTTATTTGGCAAAGTTTGTACAAAAAAAAATTTCAGATTTCAATTGGCGGGCCTCTCTTATCTTATGTGCCAAGCACGTCGTAATCAAATATCAATAAAACAAATAGTTCATTTTCTAACGCCAACGTTGTTAAATGCTGTTAATAAGTACTTTAGCAAGGTCAATAGCTAAATGAATTTCCCACCCGACCTTGGACGCGGACCATCGAATATATCTCGAGTACTTAATTTTTTTTAAAGAAAAGAGCCCGAGACAATATCACTTATTTCTTAGAATATCTGCGTATTATATGAGACATTTCGAGTTTCTAAAGTCCACAGAAAGTTGGTGTCCGCGAAAATCAGTCAGTGAACTTGCGACTTCGTGTGTTTTTCGCGATTTAGGAGGTTGTTAATCAGGTTGTGGACCTGCATTTTTACTATAAATCTACTCATTAGTCTCTTCATTAGTTTATTTTTTTCTGGAAACTAGGGTCAGTGGGTCAGGCCTTAGACGATGGAATCCTCCTTGTGCATCGCAGTCGTTACGCCGCCGAACCTGACCGAAATTAGCGACGAACATGACCAGATGCATCGTAAAGCGTTCGTAAAAAAGTCCGCGAATATGACACGAAACCACTTCGTGGTTCTCGAATTGGCTCAGTACCGCCCCAGTTGAAAATTCCCATTAAGTTCTAATTGGAATTTTCTTATTGGTATCAATTGGGTTTTTGGACAACCAATTGGTCACTGCCAATGGGAACCAATGGGAACCATTTGGAACCCATTCAGGTTCCAACTGGAAAAATAATTCCAATTGGTGAGACCGATTGGCCAGTGTGCTTCCAGGCGGAACCCACTAAAACCAATTGGTTCCAGTTAAAACCAGTTGGAATTCCAATTGGATTTAATGGAAATTTTGAGCTGGGACAGTTTTATTAGTTGTGCGCTATAACGGGCACATTTGTAGGACGAAATTAGGCGAGAATTACATAACACACCAACACAGCCGAGAGCGCGCTGAAACCGAAACCAACCAAATTGAAGCCACCCAATGGCGCCGAGTGCGTCAGCGCCCTCTGTCCGCCGGTCGGGTAACTACTGAGATGAAAAGGTCTATAAGCCTGATTCAAATATCGTCACTTGGCGGTACTGCGACCACCCAGCTACGTCATCAAGTTTTGCAAAGGAGAGATTTAATGAAAGCGCTCGCTGTTGTCCTTGAAATTACACCGCAACAAAGTAGTTCCTTGGCCAGAGGCGTTGCGTGCGAGTATCTTTGAGTCCGACTAGTGCCTGTAAGCTCGTGTAAAGTGAAGAACATTCCACTTGAATATCCACTTTAAGGATTGAAAAAAATTGAAATATATACATGGTCTTTCCGATATGCATTGGGCGAAGTGCGTCAGCGTGTGCATCCTTGAAAAGGTAATTTTTGAAATGTAAAAGTTCGAGAATCGCAAGTATACATTTTTTAAATGTCGCGCAAACACAAGTGAGACTCGAAATTTTGTCCAATAAAAAATTTAAAATTCTTTAATTTGCAAAAAAAAGTTTTACAGCATTTATATAGCCTATACCTTGTTTTCTTGATGAAAAGGAAACTCCAAAATTAACAAATTAATAAAACAAAAGTTGGTAAAACTAGAATATACTGGTTTCTGGTCAAACGTGGCATTTTTGTTTTTCATGTATATCTTCTTTGTTTTTTTGCCATTTTTTAGTTGCCTTAACAATGCCATAAATGAATCATCTGCGAGAAAACTGGCACGTGGAGTTCTATCGATGTGTTTAAGAAGTGTGGGTTCACTGGGATTCCAGAAGATTTTTCTTTTGGAATACTAGTAATCCGTGACTGCAGAAAACACTCAGTATTCGACATTTGGTGTTATGATTTTTGAGTTACGTTTATGCAGGGTTAAGCAAAATAATGGCATTTATACGTAACTGAATAGAACTAAAAACACAACCAAAACCAGCGTCAATGCTTGAAATTATTACTTTTGCGTGTCCAGGTGCAATAAAACCTTGTCCAGACTTATACACGAAGAAATGCCACATTTACAAAAATTCCTATTTTTATCTTTTGCAAGGGCTGATCCCGCTCAAGGATTCTCGGTTACAGAGCAAGTTTTTTTCGCTCTAAACAGATTATTTGTATTGGTTTTATACCATTAATATATATTATCGCTTTGGATTTTCAAAAGGTAAACAAAACTATACAGGTGAAAGGGGAGAGGGACGAAGAGCTACAAACCTTTCGAAGATTAAAGAAACTTTCGAAATCCAATTGAGCACTCTCTAGATGCCATTTCTATAAGTGAATCTGAGACGGTGCCAGTAATTTGCCCTTCTCGGATCAGATCTTAGAAAAAATATCAAAACAAAAATTACAAAGAAATAAATTTTTAAAAAAGTAGTATCGTTCATGAACCTTCTAAATCAAATTTCTACAAAGAAAGGTAAAAACAGATATCACAAAAGAAAAATTTTGAAAATGTAGTAAATACCTTTTGGCGAATCCCAAAATGAATAAAAAGGAAAGCGTTCGTCGATGAGAAACTCGCAAAATTGTGCCACTTCTAAACTTAGATTCACGGCAAAGCGTGGCCCTAGCTCGTCTGATTGCTGGAAGAGTAGATTTCTGGAGCTGAGAGAAAAAAGTCCAGTGGAAGTTAAGGCGTCTGGAAATAAATTAGGTTTCCAAAATAAATATACAAAAAAGCAAGACGTAATTTAACGTTAGAGGATACCTTGAGTGTGCAGGTGGCTCGAAGTGTAACGCGGAATGTCCTCATCATAAACAGGCTGAAATAGAGCGCGTCGTCTAAACATTTTTTTTTAACCAAAGAAAGGGTAGCAGAGAATTCAAACCAAAACAAAGTATAATCCAGTGTTTTATTTGTGTGTGCGTGTGTTTACTTCTTTGCGTGTGTGTGTGTGTGTGCGCGTGTGTGTGTTCGTGTGTGTTTGTGTGTGTGTGTGTGTGTGTGTGTGTGTGTGTGCGCGCGCGCGCGCGTGAGAATTTTAGGCGTTTTATGTAGAAATCAAATTTCCCATTTCAAGTTTTTAACTTGACATAGTGCAGTGTTTCATTCTAAAAGGAGACCCTACTGCTGCTCTCAACCTTGTGAAAACCACGCGGCTGTCTTGGACAAGGAAGAACTATAGCGTATAAAGTACATCTCTTGTTACTTCGCACACATTCGTCTTTTCCGGTGGCAAGCAGTGTCCTAAAATAGTATTCAGGCTTTGGTTGCACAAGTGAATTAAGAGAAAGCCAGGATTACTCGTCAAAGTGAACGTCGAGCCAAAAATAGCGCAGCCTAAACGTTTTCGGTACTGCAGTGCAAAGGTAGTGGCATCAATGTGGGAGGTTTGTGAGAGACTTGCGAAAAATTAAGTGTCAACTCCGGTAGGTAAGACGTCAAATTATCAGTCACTCAGGACACCTTCGTGCGTTCTCTAACGAATAGCTCTCATTAAAGCAGCTGGTCGATGTGCGATTCACCATTCGACCGAGCTGACATTGATAGCGTTTAATCTGAGAGGCAATATTATTACTAAACTTTTTACCAGACCATACCCTAATATAAAAAAGCATCTTCGGAAAGGTTCCGTAAACTTAGAAAAGTTGAATCCACAAAAATAGACGAACACTAAGATGAGACGCTGGAAAGGGCTATTTTCAACATGTCCGTGCCTCCTCTTTCTTATTTGTCGGTGTTGGCGCCTGCGGGGTTTTCTGAGCACCATTAAGAAACTAGTCCAACAAGTTTTGTTAAACTTCATATACGTTCGTCTTGCAGAATGGCGCATCCACCTAAATATTCAATATCTTCAGCGTTAACACACACTCTAAAAAATGTGGTCGTAAAAGAACTTTTAGGGGTTCTTCGGCTTCTTTACATTTTGCACCCTGTGGGATTTTAAAATTAACCCCTTTTTGGGCGCCGGTGGGCGAGAGACAACACCAACACAGTGAGTGCGTTTTCGACGTGTTTATTGACTCAGATGCCAACACGCTTCGCTCTTAGACAGGAAAAGTCTGGGCGCTGGCTCAATTGCCAGTATCACCCGGTCGGTTTCCCGCGCTGCCGCATTAGACAGATTCACGGGAAGTCGGAAGCCCACAAAGAAAAACCGAGCTCCGTAGAGCCGGGGCTTCCGCCGACGAGAGCCCCTGGCACTCCTTCGGTGCCAGCTTATGTAGCCTCGGAGAATGGACGCGACCGGGGAGGCCGCTAGCAGTCGCGTCCATTATAACTCTCTAGGGTGTGCCGAAGGCGCGTTCACCCAAAATGGGCAAGGGAGAGCCGGCCCCTTTGCGGAATTCGGCCTCGTGGTTCCTTGTATCCGGGAGGCCGACGCCATTGATGACGACGACTCCCACGGCCGGCTTGAAGCTAGGCCTAGATAGGGATAGAGGGAACCCGAGGGTTCCCACAACCCTAAAAAGTTATTTTCAACACCCCCTAAAAGGGTTCTTCTTAGAAAACCTACATGAGGTTTTTTTAGTTAACTTTTTTTTCTGCGCGAGTTCCTCATCGCCCAGTTGTCTCTCAGTGCGCCAGGGTGCGATAAATGCTTGTTACTAAAACGTTCTTCACGAGTTGAAAGAGTTGAAAGAGTTTTTGGGGCGTCAAGGAATTCAAAAATTGATTTTTTTTATAGTGCACTAACACTTGGCTGACGCACCTAACAGAATATCGTATGGCCGTTTTGGGGCAACAAACAATAAATGATATTATTATATTATATTATAATGTCCTCAACCCTATCAATTCTGGGCAAGCGTCTCTAAAAGTATTCTGTAAACATTGATGATGTAGAGCATAGTAATAGACAATGTAAGATGCCCACATTAGCAAGTCGTGAATCTCTTGTTGGCGAATCACATCCAATGAAATTGCCGCATAAAGCAATACGAATGCCGAAGAACGAATAAGCAAGAAGCGCGAGCATAATATGCCACGTAACTTAAATTAAGCTGACAGTGCCTGGAGGAAATAATATTAATATTAAGAAGAAGATGAAGAGGAAGGTAAAATATATTTCATCATAAGTGTTTTCACGGTACATGATCAGGCTCACCAAAGCATGCCAGTATGCGGAACCTAAAGTTCAACAGTCTGCGTTTGGATCGTTTGCAAAGCATACATTGGTAGCACGAAACTAATTAAAAGAAACAATAACTCTACCTGCACATCAAATATCTACGGCTTCAGCAGATTCACAACATCCTTCATCCTACCAGTCATACCGAGGCAAGGAACATACTCGTTTTTATATTTTTTTTAATGACCGTGTGATCGCTTGCTTCGACTAAGCACAGAGCAAAATATTTCGTGGCGTTAGAATCAATTAGCGAGCACACGACCCGTTGGATAACATTATATGACCATCAAGCAGAGCGGGTTTTCCCCAAACTTGAATCGTTACATGAACTTTTTTTTTCGACGGCCCGCGGGACAATAGGAACCGACAGCAACTAATGGTCCACGTTACCCCCATCGTTAGGCTTAATTGAAGTCTTCTTTCTGACGCCAGACGGCTGACGCCAAGATGAACGAAATTTCGCGGAAGCCGTGACCACCCGGGCCGTCTTCTTCCATTCCCCGGGGGGTCACGAAACTTCCTTGGTTGAAAAGCACCGCGAGTGCAAGAAACCCTGAATTGCAATCTATTCGTCTCTCTTTGCTTCTAGAATGATACACCAAAGCGTGGCTAAACGCAGCCACGTCGGTCGCTGTGGGGGCGCTCCTGTCGGTTCGGCGCACGAGCAGACGCCTCACTTGACGCGAACCTTGTTTCTGCGCACGCGCACTGCCCACCCACCCTCAGCGTGAACGAACGCGAACTTGTTTGTTGGCAACGTGTTGGTCAATATGGCTTCTTTTTTTTTCTTAACCCCATAGCTGCAGCGTTCTCTGTCATATATATTTCCGGTGAATTACAAGGTGCTCTCTACCACTCTAATTATTGTGGTGATCCAAACGGATGCCGTGGTTTGCAACTCTGTCCTCCTCCTCATCTGCTCCATTTCTTGGTTTGCAACTTAAAACAAAAGCCCCAAAGCTTTCGCTAACTTAAAAACAATCCCTTTAACTGCAAAATAATTGTAGTTGACCCATTCATTGAAAGACGCCCATAATATACCGACTCCCTTCAGATCGCGATAGGGTACGGGTAATCTATGTGTCATGAACATTGGTAGGGAATTCGTACGCGGAACTGTTGCGTTAATATAAAAAATGGCGGTTCTTTCCGCAATTCAAATGAAGCAGGCGAATATCGTACGAAGTCGTTGTGTATGAGTAACTAAACCACGCTCTTTATTCTTCGAAGGGCACGTTGTTGAATAATCTCCACTTTTCTAAAAACACGCAGTATTTTTTTTTTTAATCGAACGCGTGGAACCAGAGGTGGATGGAGTCTGCGGCCCAGCACACCGGCGAAGAACGAAAGATGTCTGCCCTAAAGCCCCTTCATGTTTCAAAAGTAGCGAAAGGTGCGTCGATACACGATGCACGTGCAACGTGCAGCCCTTGGGAAGATCATGGTGGCATAGCGCAGCACTGAGCTAGATTTCAGGCGCCTTGTTCTTCCCAGAAGTGGCGCGTGTCTCGAGCATTTCCATAACAATGAATGGCGCCACTTTTCCCAGGATAGAGGGGCTTTAGTCGGACTCCGTCGGAGGTTTGAGCATGACTGATTTACGATCGCGCGCAAGCGCTCCCGGTGCACGGGCTCAAGCGCGAGCCTGTGGACGTGGCACGCCCAGTTCGTGGCGCGCCACACCATCTATATTGAACTACTACAGCTTCATTGCCATGCCCTATTTCGCATTTGATATTCCCCAACACCTCCTTTCGCTAACAACGAAGCACTAAATATTAACCAATTCCCCGTTTCTTTTTTTAACAATACGAAGTAGACAATAGTTAAAAAAAAAAACTTAAAATATTTTCGAGTTTAACTTCTGATATTTAAAGTGTTCTCTTGTATGGTTTATATATATTTTTCAGATGTACGTTTAGTTCACAAAAGTGTTCAATGAGTATGCTTGAAGTGCGTTGCGTTTTGCGTTTGCCACACGCGGCAGTATATTAAAAAAACAGTACAAAAGACTCAGTTGAGTAAAAGATATCGGCAAAAGAAATTTCTGCACGCGGCAACTGGTGACTACAACCAGAAACAGAAATTCTTAATATCTCCGCAAGAGCTAAAATTTTCGCCGAAGCCCGTATTTCACGAACCTGCCACGCACTATGGTGACGTGCACTGAATCTCCCTCTGCGAGTGTTTGTGGATTATATATCTTTTTGCAACCTGATTCTTTTGTATTTGCTTAGAACATGCATGACCTATTTCCAAGCGTTTGGTGGGAACAACATGCTTAACACTGCTGGAAATGGAGATTATCAAAGCTTATCCTACTCATTGACATTATATTATTTATTAAAAAAGATACCATTAACGAGTTGAATAAACTTTGTTAAAGTTCAGTTGCAGCCGAGCGTGTTGTTTTCGCCAAAGGCTGGGAAAATAGGTCACGGTTATTCTAATTGGTTTTTAAAGAGAGGTGTGATGTCTAAGAAGCCGATTCTCGATTGCAAACACGGTTGACGAAGGAGGAAGCACAGTTTTGTTAAACATATATGCAGCTTTTTTCTTCTTCTTTTTTTCTTTACTTCTACTATTTTGTTGGTGTTTTCAACAGCGATAATTTAGGCAAACATTTTCTTTCGAGCATTCTCGGGTCGCTTGAGCAAATTGGTTTAACGATTTTCTAATCCGTGCGTTTTAATGAGTTTGGACAGCGCTTTTCAATCAAGTTCGATTTCCGTTCCATGTGCTCTCTCATTCCCAAATACGCTAAAAATAGAAACGTAGACAGTATAAGAGGTATGTGATCTTTTATTTTGACTACCTTCGATTTATTCAGGATTACTGTTATTGGGAATACAATTACGTTTACGTAGAAAGCTGAATTCTCGATGAGGTTTTATTTTTGTAACAGCTGACAGGGCGCAGCGCATATTGCATTCTTATTACCTGATCACTCGCTTTTGTTGCACTTTTTTTTCGTGCTTTATTTACCATAATTAGGCAGAGTTGTAGGTAGTGTGGTGAGAGAAAACCGAATAAGGTAGTAATAAACTGTATCATATTAGTTCTATTTACTTTTTCTTTTTACACCGGAAGCAACACAAAATGAAGAATGAATCTGTCGTGAGCGCCAGAAACTGGTCGAAATAACTGTAAAAGTCCAGAAAACGTCCCGTCTCCGCATCTGAATTTAAAACCCATTTCGCAACAAGCGACCCACCGAACCACACCAGGCAAGACGCCCGGCTATAAAAGCAGAAAGCAAACCGCCGATAAAGGAGAAAAGTGCTCACAATACTAGCTTTTGTTTTTTTCTCAACGCTCAAAAAAAATATATATATACTGAAAGATAATACCGAGGTCGCTGACCCTGCCCGAAACACAATTTATGTTCCAGCTAGACTGGCGCTTCTTGATGCCTGTTTATTCAAATTGCGCGAGTCTGAGCCTAACCATGATGACGCCGGAAGTATATTCCGTCCGGTTTTACATTGCTTGCTCGAAAGAAACCCACACAGCGTGTGTAATGGTTACTTTGGTTAAAGAGTGTCCTTTCGTTTATCCGAAATTTTCCCTATACACATTTGCTTTCCTTACAAAGATTCAGAACACCCTCTTAATTCCCTTCTTTCGGGTATAACGAATGTGGCGATATAACGAAAAGTTAACGCAAAGAAGAGGAGGGTGAAAACGAAGCCGATTAAGAGCAGTGTAAAAAACAATGAGTGTAGTCTTACACCCATTTGTCCCATATGATGTACCCTAAAACTCAAGTTCGACGTACAGCGCATTGCCGTCGAACTGGCGGACCTAACGGCCCTAACTTTTACAAGGGGCTTGATAGCGGTGCAATATAACCTATTAACCAACTAAAGTACGTATCAAAGACAACAGGAAAAAACACCATGGTTTTCCAATTAGACAAAACAAAAACTTTTTTTTTGTAGTTAGTAACACGTATGTACATTAACTGTTTTAAAAAGTTGTACCACTAGGATATCGAGCCGCCCGATAAAGCTGGTACCTTCGGTTCGATCTGACGTTTTGGGGCGTATTTTATGGAACAAGGGTTGTAACTAATACACCCCCTATTTCTGAGAGTGAGGGGGAAGTTACAAAGATGGAAGTGGCACTTCCATCGGCCTTGGAAACAAAGATTGCAAAAAACCGCCCCCGAAAAACAAAACAAAACACATCCTCCTTTATTATAGCCGTACTAAAAATGCAAATTTTCTAGGGCGCGTGGGAGCGCTTGCAACATTCATAAATAAGGAATGCTGGTCGCGATGAACGCTCACAACATTCATAAATAAGGAATGTGGTCTCGATGGACATTCACAGGAAGCAGGATAGCCAGCAGTGAAGCATTTCCGGTTGATTTCCGTATCCTGGAAATAAACCGCGGTTACAGCTGGTATGCCGGGACACCGCGGCACACAGCCGCCGCGTTTAAGTTTTAGCGGACATGGGTCCCGCTAAACTTAGCGGATGTTGCACATGTGCCTCTGATGTTTTTTCGACCATGACATCACGTGACACTGTGACGCTACCGGGCGTGATCACGTTACGTGACTCTAAATTCCCGCTAAATTTAGCGAAGAATTCTTACCGCTAAATTTTGCGAAGACATTTTGACGTCAGGTGACATGACGTCACGGGATGTGGTGACGTCGCAATGCCACGACACTTTACTTTCCCGCTAAATGTAGCGAGTCAAATTTTACGGTAATAATTGCGACGTTATGTGACATGATGTCGCTTGACGTTGTGACGCCCCAATACCTCGACACTACGATTTCGCGCTAAATTTATCGGAGAAATTGTCCCGCCCAATTTGGCGGGTTACGTCGTAATTACAGGAAAAACACGCGGGATCCCCTGCGAACGCTCGCCAATAACGGTCATCGGCGGAAAAGCAAACAATCTGAATTGTACAGGGTGCTGTCGTAAAGACCAGCGCATTTGGCGCGATTTTCGAAATTCGAATTAGAAAATGTACATACCTGACTCTAAGCATGCAAACGTTGTTTCGCAAAAAAAAAAAAAAGATTTAAGTATAGTATAGTACAGTATAGTATAGTAAGTATAGAACAGTATAGATTTAAGTATGACATAGTATAGTCAGTATAGAATAGTCAAATATAAAAAAAATATAGCATAAGAGGAGGTTGTGGATTGCCTGTGTCCTATATCGGCCTGCTCTTCGTCTGTATACTGGTTGCAAGCTCCCTTCCAGGGTACGCGATGAACCCAAACACGCTGAGACCATCAGAGGAGACGCTATCGACGATTACGATAACCGCGATAAACAATGGTTTTAGCGAAATATATGAACGGTATGCTCTTGCAGAACGCATTTAGAAACAAGCGATTTTTTTTGTTTAATAAGAAAATTAATACTAAAGCAGAATAATGTTGGTTTCATTTCGTCGTCCGTTATCCGTTCGCGCATTCCTGCTAAGCGAGGAAGAGGCATAGAAAGGAGCGAACGGATAGCAGACGACAAAAATAAACAAGTATTCTTCCGCTTCCGAATTTGTTTTCTATCAAACAGAAACTTTCGCTTGTTTCTAAATGCGAACTAAACCTGCATCATCTTTCAGACAATAAATTCCTTATTTATCGTGGTTATCCTTATCGTGGTCAGCCTCTCATATGACGTTCTCAGCGTCTTTGGGTTCACCCCGCCACCTGGAAGCGAGCTTGCGAACCAGCATGCAGACGAAGAGCAGGCCGGTATAGGACATACGAAACGCACATCCTTCGTTTTCGCGCTTTTTTTTATAACTTAACTATATTGAGATGAGCTCTAAAACAAAAAAGAGAGATATAAATCATCTTGTGAAACGAAGCTAAATTTACCGGAGAAATTTGCCGACTAGATTTCGCAAACTTATATCCAGCTAAACCGAGCGGAAAACATTTCCCAGCTAAATCTAGCCGATAATTGTTCTCGCGAAATGCATTAAACTTTTCCCGCGCTACACCTAGCGAAATATGCTTTCCCGCTAAATCTAGAGGAGAATTTTTGCCGCTAAATTTGGTAAAAACTTTATCGCTGAATCAAGCGAAAAAGAAGTTTCCGCTAAATTTAGCTGATCAATTTTTCAACCACAACAACCTTGAAGGAAACACTCGAGGATCCGCTACAGAACCTTCCAAATATTCACAAACTGTATTTGACGTTATGAAATGACAATTTCAGTGTGCTTCAACTTCGAGGAGTCCCGACTCTGACGAAACGACAAAAGCTCATCGTAGAACGTACAAGCAGCTGTCTGAAATTACACGACAAATACACTGCACCGTGTCTTCGGAGACCTTGGAACCAAACAGAATACAACAAAATTACTCTTTCGCAAAGGCTTAATAGTGTAAAGTCCCTCCATTAGCTTTATAAACGCAAGAACTTTTCTTTGAGAGAAGTCTCTTTATGACCCCGTGTTTCAACGCGTAGTCCATCTTACATTGTTTGCTCGTTAGGCCTAACAAACCGCACGCAGCCGTTGAGGACACAACTAATTACGCAACAATGGCACCGCATTCCTTGTAACGTCGAGAACTAGCGTTCCTCTCGGTTTTAGGAAGAGTAATGTCCAATTCTTGTCCGCTAGGTAGCACTTCCGCGCCGGAGGATTCGGGGTCGAGGTTAAGCTCTAGCCTTGGCCCCGGGCACCTCGCTTGTTCAGTCCGATGCAGACGACGCTCCAACGCAAAAAAAAAAATAAAAAAAGGAAATTAGATGGTAGTTTCTAGCACCGTTTGTACACGTAAAGAAAAAGTTCACGGACAAGATGGATGGAGCGTTGAGCCTTGGACGTTGTAGATGTTGTTGCTTAAACGATGTGTCGCACTCCCGAGTTGTGGTTTGTTATTGTTATTGAGTTTTTCCTCCTTCCAGATTGCTTGCTAAAAAGTAATATGTCTTCAGAAAATACAAAAATATATAAAAATTCTGGATGATCTTTGCCACGACCGGAAAAAGATGGCGTCGTCTCATTTTTGGAGACGCGGCAAATATGTTTCCTCCGCCTACATACATATTTGCAAAAGCGGGTTGTTTGCTTTTTTTACGCGGGTTTCATCTCTGGAATCTAGGTCAAGGCGAAACGCTATTTGCTAGAAGCTTCAACGCGCTGCAAGCCACACTGGGATGCAATTACAGTATTTGTCTAGCTTACTTATATATTTGAAAGCTTATGAAAGTTTTTCTGAGCGAACATGGGGATCGTTTTGGCACTTTTTAGTAAGCACTTACAAGTTATAAGAAAACATTACTCGACCACTATAATATTCAGAAACGCATTTTCTCAAAGGGCGTCGCAGAATGTTTAGTAGTTAAGGCGAGGAGATGAAGCGAAAACTGATCTTTATTGAAGATGCTCCAAAGGATGGGTTTTTCTTCCTTATTTCCATATTCTGCTCTGCTTCGCGTCTTTCCTGTGCTCGCTTCGTTGCAACTCTTGTTAGTCTGGATTCGTAACTTCTAATGTTTGCACAAAGCTATGCCAAATTTGCAGCAAGAGCCGTCGTAGACGCCCGGATGCATCTATCGCAGCCGCTTTTAGGCTATATCAGACCACCACTAGTGACTTTACGATCGGAGATAGGCAACACTGTAAACGACTTAATTTTTGGGAGGACCTAATTTTTGCGAATTTCGCGAATCGCCTACAATTCGCGAAAAATAGGTCCCGCAAACAATTGCGGTAAAATGCAAACACACTGGAATCTATATTGAGACCCCACCGCGTCGCGAAAATTAGAACTTGCGAATCATTCCGAAATTTCAGCTTTGACCTTAATCGCGAAATTTTGAGAGCGCAAAAAAATAAGTCGTTTAGGGTATTTAGAAATCATAACAGGTACCTGGTATGCGCTAAGTTAAGTTTTGTTTTATTTATGAATACAAGTATCCACTATAATCTGCATATACAAATTAGCATTTAATTAAAAGCGCGTGTGAAGTTACCAAATGTTTGAAACCTTCTTGAAAACTCCGGTAACGGACTCTCCTTCATAAGTCCGCGCCAACGTCTGTCCGTCATTGCTTGATAACGTACTCTGAGCACGTATTGGATACGAAGGTCGGCACCAGCGTTCGGCGTCAACTCGGCAATGCTCGTGTTGGATACGAGTGTGACGTCAGCGTTCGGCGACGACTCGGATACAATCACGAGCTTCATGTCCAAGCAATGGCGACCGCTAATATTGCCTGACGTACTTTTGAAAAGGGTCTATTCCACTCGCGAGCAAACTGATCGACGGCATGTAACAACTTTCTTTAAAAAATATGTATCGAACGGCGGAAGGAAAATACTATTGGTACCGACAGATTGGGAAACGCCGGGTGTACGTGGCCTGCTTTGTTCGTGAATCTTGCTTCGTGATTTGATCTTCGGCGTTCTTATCAGAAAACCCTGCAATATCATTCAAGGAATAAAAAAGAATAAAAAAAACATCCTTGTAAGTTTTTCGGGCGGACACCTTCTACGCGGGCCGAGGGTCGCGTCGTGGCAACAAACTAGACACAACCGATCCAATCACCATACAGAAATGATTGTTTATCATGTTTAGAGTTCGTCCTATCTTCCCTTCGTTGCGAAAGTCAAAATGTGGTGGTCACAACTAGGATGTCACGAACTTATATCGAGATTTGACTCCTACCTGGTTCCACAATTTCGAACTTTCCCTTGAAGTTTGACTCTAGTGCCCATGCACAGTAGTCATATACCATCTGGTACCATCTTTGTCGTCGGCAGGAAATCAGATCGCGATCCTCCACTCGTGGTGTGTGCTCAGGACATCAGAGCAAGGGGTGATTCACTGATTGCAAAGGGACCTGGGTTGAAGCCTTGGTAATTTTAGGCTGACCGTATGAATGGAGTGTGGGAAGCAGAACCAGCCGAAAGCAGCTCCCGAAGTTTCCGGGATGGCCAAAGCGTGGCGCATGGTGCTGACTTCTCTTTCGTACGTCCAGTCCAAACAGTAGAAGTGAAGTCGTTTCTCTATTCAACAGGTGCCAGACGTCTATGCGCGTATTCACCGCGGCATTCGTTTGCACTGATACTGAAGTTGACGTCGGCCACCATATCATAGTTTTTCTCGCGTGCGAGCCATTCAAAAAGCCTCGTTTATGACTGCATTTCGCCAGTGGTGCCGGTGTTTGAGTTGTGAACCGTTTCGCTCCCTTTTTCACCGGCTTCCACACACAAACATCTCCCCGATGAAGCGACTCGTCGGCTACGTCAGGGAAGCGCGAACCGAAACTTGGAATACTATGGACTCCAGACGTTTATGTAATCCGTTACAAGTTACTCAATTACATGTAATTCCTCATATTTATCAGTAATTTTGTAATAAAGGAATATTCACATATTCTACAAAGTAATTGTAAAGTAAGTTTCTTACTTACTTACACAAGGGAATGATTGTAATCCGTTATATTGTTTTTTTTTTTCATTCACGGAGAAAAACAAAAAGCGCGAATATAAAACACCAAAAACCAAAAAAAAAAAAATTCGTTTCTGAATACAAGAAGCAAAAATTTCTCGTTTTTTGTAAGGGTAAGCTTTACCGGAATCACACTGTCAACTGACGTCCTTCAGTTGCTGAAAACCTTTCTTCACGTCACCTAAATCCTCAAATCGAAACTTTTCTTTTTGTGGCTTTGTTGTCCGCAAATTGTAACTCGTCAGCTTGCTCGCCCACGGCGAAGGGGCAAGCACACTGTTACAAAAAACCGGACTCTCGGTGCAAGCAATATTAGGCAAACTCCTAAAATCAAAAAGTTTCCCTAAAAAAAACCCCCAAAAACTCTCAAAGTGCACGCGAGATGATGCAGCGGATCTGTGCGCGCCTTTCTTTGTGTCTCTTCCCTCCTTCTTTTGCTTTCGAAGACGCGGTGAGGACACATAACGATCGTCGTCTGCGCGCCTTCCTCCTCGGTTAAAGTGACTACGACAGTTTGCATAATAGGACAACAGAGAGGGACGCTCCTTTTTCCGCTGAATTAACTTCAACACAGAAATCAACTGAAAAGGATGTGACATTAACTGGTGCGCTGCTCAAAAGATATTAGAACACTTATCACATTTGGGAGATACGAATGTTTATTTGATTTTGTGCTGCTTTTCACCTAATTTTCGAAACGATTCAGGTTGCCTACATCCTTGTCACCCTTTTTGTGGGTCATTTTTTTATTTTTTAAACAATATCACGAGACGTCGTCGGTAATATATATGGCAACTTTCAGTCATGGTGGTACCGCGGTGTGAGAATCACGCTTCCTAGCTCCTGGATGATCGGCTTAAGAAGGAAGGTGCTTGCTTACACCTCGTGGAAGTATGAGGTAAGACTCTTTTATAGCTCGTATTTTTAAAAATTATAATTACTGCTGTCGCTATGGGGGTACGCTGCCGTTACCTTACCTGACATTTAGCTGAACAACACTGACCTGTGTTACGGCCGACCCGTGCTACACGCGTTTTGGAGGGTATCAAGAAAGGGTAGGCACGGCATACGTGCGTATAAATTTCCGTTTCAATCGATATTATATCTTTGTTTTCTGAGGGATACCCTGATATTTTTGCTGGTTTATATCCTAAAAGGTCATTCTATTACACACAGACGTCTCAATCAAGGAACGGCATGTGTTCAGAGCTAATAGAAGATTGATATAAAAGCATATTTTATAAGTTATTTGGTACGTGTAACCCGTGTCTCCCTATTTTCCTCAACCATCGTTAGGCGATATTTGCCGGCTAAAATATATTTATATAATATATTCACATACGTTGATTTTATTGCACACTCTAAAAAAAGTCTGTGCGTCTACTTTCACGCACAACACTTGGAGAGCCAATCAGCGCAACTTACGGAGGCAGCTCAGCGAATGGCGATGCCGAAACATATGTTTAGACCAAAAAACGCAGTCTGAGTTGTAACATTAAGCAGTGCAAAACTTCACGCTTGCATTTTTTAATGTCACAGCTCAGACTGCGTTTTTTGGTCTAAACATATGTTTCCGCATCGTCATTCGCTGAGCTGCCTCCGTAAGTTGCGGTGATTTGCTCTCCGGGTGTTGTGCGGGAAAGTAGACGCACAAACATTTTTTAGAGTGCAGGTTTAATTATTTGTATTACAACGAAGCTTCGGGCTTTCACCAGCTGTTCCAGTACTCTTAGGAAGCACGAAATGCGGTGCGTCAGGTATTTGTGAGTGCCTTAATTGAGGGGGTGCTCAGCGCGGCAGCAGACATCTTCACTTATGGTGAATTCCGCTCACAGATCTCGAGCGCTTCAAAATCGCTCCCTTTCGAGCGCGCATATTCCTCTCGCAGATCTGGCTCGAGTTGGTCATCCTCCGCTCGTAGATCTCTTGCAGCATCCGCTCCGTGGAGCGCCTCCAACCCCGCCGAACTTGCTCCGCGGGATTTCACAGATCTATCCGGAACTTGACAGAGCGCATACGTCATTTCCTTCTTAACTGGACAGTGCGCATGCGCGGGGAGGTTGGCGAGGTCGCCGGACCGGTCCAATCGGGCCGTCGATGTTGGATCTGTTCGGATGCGTCGGTTGTTTACGCAGGATTGTGACGGCTCGAACGCTTCTACCTCGCGTAGATCAGGGATACAAAGCCGGGACTTTGAAGCGTGGTAAATCGCAAGCGCTGACATCTGTGATCGTGAGAGGAAGAACGAGAAAAAGAACGACAACAAATCCGGAGGCAGACGTAAGGTTAGGCCTGTTCATTCTGCAGCCAATGATTGTTTACCTTTTTACACTGCATGCCGCCGGCGTTTTCTCGTGCAATATAGCAAGAACAGATTAGGCAACGACCGTGCATGTGATGGTTTGTTGCCACTTTGTGTTTATTCAAGTCTTACCAGCAATCTGAAATCCACCGATGGCGATCGCTGTGCGTGCCCCGCCGCTTCGAGGCAGCCGAGAGGTATGTGAGGGTGGCGTACGCGGACGTCTTCCTCGTTATTTGTGACACGGGCCCCACGGTACGTACACTTTCTCCCTGCCTGTGTCGCGTGCAGTGGCGTAGGCAGAGGCGGGGTTCTGGGGGTCAAACCCCCCCCCCCCCCCTCGGCGTTCGGCCCTCTCGCTACCCTCACGCAGTCGGTCTTGCACGGGGCACGGAGCAAAGGGGGAGGGCGGACAATCTCCAACTTATATGTTTTCGGGAGGACTGTTTGTGGGGTAAAAAATGATCAAATAAATAATATAGTCAGTATTTCTTCATTCCTGCTTATTTGATGGGATGCGGAACTTGATCTCATATATATAGAGAACGGATATTTCAAAACAATTGTGGGGTGAAAGATGGTAATTTCAAGGCAAAGTATGACAAATACATAGTTAAATCAAACTAAAGTGGACATAATAAAACGAACACATCGTGATAATATAAAACAATGTCAGTGATGTAAGGAATATTAAATGAATTGTAAAAACAATTGCACTATAAGCAACTGGTGGCGCTGCGCTCACGCACAAATTGTGTACTGATCAGAATTACGCGCTTTCGACTAGAAATTACCGCGAATAATGAAGTAACTGTGATAGTTATTTCTGAAAGCAATTCACAGGCTGTCTTGATAAGTTCGTTTATGCCAAGCGCCTACATTTTAAGATGAAACCGGCTGCGTTCACGGCAAATATTATCCACGATGTCCACCACTTGAACTTCAACGTCGCGGTGAACATTCAAAAGCACTAGACCGGGCAGTCGCTCCTTCAAAGTGGACGCTCTCAAGTATGTTTTCAACCGTCCTAGTGAAGAGAACGAGCGCTCAGCTTCCGCGGTTGTTACGCGCAGAGTCGCTAGGATCTTGAGGAGACGATAGACGTTTGGGAATAGGGCCTCCGGACAGAGGGCGACCGCCTGTAGCGCAGACCTCACGGGCGTTTCGTGTTTCTCCCTCTTTCATTGGACGCCTAAAATTTCCCTATTTTTGTCGAAGTTTCCCCCACTTTGGGAAATTTCCCTCCATCGAGACGCCCGTCTCGATGGTTGCAATGCGATGAAGTCCGTCTTGCTTTCTGCTTCGCATGTCGAGGTTGCATCCGATGCAAATCGGTATTAGATTAATCTTTTAGTTGCACGAAACATCATAAACTCTGAAGAGCCTTCATATTCTCAATACGCATAGGCGTAGGGTATTCAAGTTCGTTTCCACGTTCGGCGTGTGGTTTGCGTGTTTGTGTGTGATGTCATTTCTCTGAGTGACGGAACGACGAGTTCGGACTAACGACTTCTCATCGCCCCGAGAATATGCCACTGCTGCCTTCGGACCACACTGCTAGATAAAGCAGCGTAGCAAAAATAAAACTTTCTTTCCTTCGGCATCTTGTTCTGTAGCATGAATTTGTTAAACCTTTACTAGATAGATTTTGGTTTTGTGATTGCTCAGAATTACCTTCGCCCTATAAATGGGCCCCTAGTGTTTGTGCGAGGACGGTTTCTCTGACTTTTCAGCGTCGAGATTTTTTTTTTTTTGCTGCTTAATTTCTTGTGACAGCATAGCCTGCCGGTAACAGCCAGGCGGTGCCAGTAGAGCGAGAGCCCAAGGTTATACCCTGCCTCGGTGTAACTTGGCAAAGGGTGAGCGATAAGCCCCCCATTGCATGCCGACGGCTTCGATATCCGCTACGTATAGGAGCGCAACGCACACATATTGGAGCAAGACGCAGCAAAAAGCCTGATACTTCTTCGCAGTAAAAACGCACTCCGGTGATTACGTAGTAAAGTTCCGAATGGCCCGCCAGGCCGCAGCTTCCGCCGTATTTGCATGTTATGCGATCACGGCTTCCTGGCCTACCCAGTATTTCTTGCTTCAGTCGCTAGATGGCGCCAAACCAGACAGCATTGCAGGTTGCCTATAGACCAGTGTCCGAAATCCTAGCCCCTAGCGATAAAAATGTAAAATAATAATCTCAAGCACAGGCTCTTGTGAAGAGAGGGGCTGCGCATAAAACAAGGTTTTTCCTCTTTTGCAGCACTCTTGGCATTGGTGCTGTTCTTGGAGCTTGGTGACTATGCCTTTCCGAGGTTCTTGCACTACGATATGTACGAAGATTTCTAGAAAAAAAAAACGCTGTCTCGCAAGAAACGCATCCCCCCCCCCCCGTTTTGTACCGCATCATTGCATCAGCATAAACAAATATGGCGGTGCCCATAGAGCAAAGCAGACACTGATCTATAGCTATCCTATTGTTTTGTGCGACCGGCACGCGTTAGTAATGCAGTGGTACCTCAAAAGTGGAAGAAGTTGTGTGCTGTAAGGAAGCTTTTAAAGTTGGTGGGCCGCAACTACGACGACAGTAGAACAGTGAGCGAGCCACCACGTCCGTATCTCTGTAAATGAAGCCTGCTCCGTTTTGAAAAATGACTTTCCCCTTTCCCTTTCTGCAGCTTTCCCCGTTTTATCCAAACAGTGCCTCCCTAATCGTTGCGTGAACGTCCATACCGCCGAGCTTACCCTGCTTCGTCATTGAAGTGTGGTGGTGGGGGGGGGGGGGGGGGGGGGGGATTCGTGCCAGTGGAGCCCCCCCGCAATAAACTCCTGGCTACGCCACTGGTCGCCTGTTATTTCTGCAGCTAAACAGTGACGGTTGTTCTTGGTCGTCGGAAAGACCAGTCGGCTGAGGCGTTCGTGGGCTTGTCAAGTTCGAGCAGAGGCCATTTTGAATGGCCGAGGGGGAGGCGGGGGGAGGGGTTGGGGGGAGGTCGCTCCAAAAATTCGAGTTTATCTTCCCCTCGTCGATTGGGAGCGGGTCCCACGGAGCGGAATTTTGCCTCCCTCGCGGATTTTGGAAAGCGCTCCGGATCTACGAGTGGAATTCACCATTAGAAACAAGGCAAGACGTCCGACGATACTTTCGAGAGTCCTGTTGCTCAAAGTAAAAAAAGTGGCACTGGCGGTGACAATAAACGGTTCTATAACACTGTTGTGTTTTGTGTCTTACCCTAGGACAGTAAGGTAGAAAGTAACAGATTTCTTTTTTTGCGGTACGGTCACTTTTGTGGACGGGTAATTGTAAATGTAGTCACAATTTACTTGTGTAATTGTAAATGTAATTGCTTACTTTTTTTTTAGTAACGTGTACAGTTCTGCTTGACTCCATGCTCGCGTTCATCGTAGGCAAACAGTGGATTGACAGTTTACATTTAGACGAATCGAGAGTTCTCTTATATAACCTGACAATCACGGAAGAACCACACAAGACTCAGCAGTATAGATTTCTTGTTGTCAACAGGCGAGTCTCGATATCTCGAACGTTGATAACAAATTCCCTGAAGCGCAGATTTCTTATTCAACCCGCAAACTCTCGTAAAAAGAAGTTGCTGATTGGCGGGTTTCATGCGACCAGGACTTCGTAGAGAGTTTTAAGATCGTTCCCACACCTCCAATAACGGTGCCCGATGACGATACGACGACTGCGCAAAGGCGCGTCGGCAAAGTATCGGGTGTGCAAGTTTGTCCGCTCCTTGCGCACATCGTGGCGCCTGTTTACCCCACCAAACGCTCCCACGTGATTTTGTTTACCCCCTGCCTCAATCGGTGAATGTGAGCGCTTGGCTGCACTCGTCATCGCGAGTTCCCTGTGCCTTCTCTGTGTTGCACTTTGTTTGGCGTGTTCCTCTTCGCGGTCTGATGCGCCGAAGGCGCATTTTGAAACACTTGTCTGTATTGTTAACGGAGTCATTGGAACCATCTACTAAAACTCAAATACTCTCGAGGAGCCAGACGTTAACGTTAAAATGGATGTGCGTTTGCCTTTCTACAGGGCTGGTTTTTCGTCAAAGGTCGAAGTGTTTCGTGAAGGCATATTCAAGTTTATTCATTCATTCATTCATTTATTAATTTTATTTGGTCCTCCATATTTAAATACAGTCGCTGGAGGCATTGACAAAAAGCCGACAGTTGTCGGCTTGACGAGGTCCACACCCCCAACTTCATTAACAGACAACAGAAAGGAAGAAAAAAAAAACGCAACAACAGTCAGATACATTTATGAAAATCACTATATTTTGTCAAAATAAAAGGTAAGCTGTATATCCCAAATTGACGTGTCAAAATAGCTTCACCGAAACACCAGTTTTAAAGAACAAGAATGATAAATTTTTGATGATGATGATATCTGTTGGTTTCGTAAAAAAAGAAGATATGGCGTTTCAGCATTTGAGTTCCAAGTTTTGTCATACTATATGGTATTTTCAAAATTTCCTCGTGACGTACGTCATAAACTTAAATATTTATGGGTAATTCTGATATGTTACTAATATAAGACAAGTTTTGTTTAAAACTTAATATATATATATATATATATATATATATATATATATATATATATATATATATATAAAGAATATTGTACTCGTATAGGTTGTTTACAGAAATAACGCATAAAGATTTAAGCAGTGGTTTATTCTGGGTTGATTGAGGCACAAAAATTATAGCTCGAATCGCCTTATTTTTAGGAATTGTTAACTTCTTCAAGTTAGTTACAGTAGATGTGCCCCAAACCAAGTGATAGTAATTCAAATGTGACATAAATAACAAATTGTAATTTGTGGAGGACGAAGAACAGGGCGGGTATGTGGAGTGGCGGCGCAGCAAGGGAGAGGAAGAGAGAAGGAGGAACGGAGGGACAAGGCTCGTGGCGGGCGAGGCGCTTGAAGCAGATCGAAGGCTCGAAACCTACGGAATAGGCGGTACACAGCGAGCCCAGGAAAGAGCCGGACCATAGCGAGCCCAGGAAAGAGCCGAAGCACAGCCAGCACAGGGAGAGACCCGCACCGCAGCCAGGCAGTGAAATACCCGGACCACAGCCATCCCAGGGAAAGACTCGGACCACAGTCAGCCCATGAGTACCAATTAAACCTTCGTGATGATAGCGCTTCCTCGTGTGACTTCCTCGGGGCGAATGAAACTCGGCCTGATAAGGCGATATTGACAGGCGACCCACAAGATAAGTAGCTTAATTTTGATCGGTAAACTAGAACGAAATTTGTTGAGAATACTGAGAACCCTAGAAATTTGATTTATTACAATTTGAGTTTGTTTGTCCTATGACGTATGCTCATTAAACCTTATGCCACTTTTTTACATTTGGTGCCACTTCAATACCAGAGGGGTCACGTTTGATGCGCAGGTCAAGAGTGACGGATTTATTTTTTTGATGTATAAAAAGAACGGGTTTCATATTAAAACTATTAATTTGCAGAGAGGTTTTTCTTTTTATTTGTACAATGACTATCATATGTTGTTTGCGGTTTCATTGAGTGTGTTTAGATTGTTGTCTGATATGAGTGGTGTTGTGGCGTGTGCATAAATGATGAAAGTTATGTTTTGACCAAGTTCAATGATGTCGTTTATATAAACGTTGAAAAGGAGTGGGCCTGATACACTTCCCCTGAGGCATGCATTTTTAAAGGTTCGAGGTATGAAAAATAATTATTGATGAACACAGATTGTTGATGACATACAAGATAAGATGAAAAGAAGGTTTAACGTTAATTAATGAAAACCCTAAAACTGAAGTTCATAAATTAAAGTTGTATGATTTAGACGATCAAATGCTTTAGAGAAATCAATGAAAACTCGAAGAGTTAGGAGTTATATTTCGGATGACTTTAAGAGTAATTACTTTGACCTAGTAACGCGAGTTCAGCTGATCTACCTTTTCGAAAATCATATTGTGATGAGGTTATTAGAGAGAAATGATAAGAAAAGAAAGTAATATGGTGGTGAATAATTTTTTCGAGACATTTTGAGAACAGGAAGAATAGTAATGGTTCTGTATTTTGTGTGATTGTATCTTTCACCCTCTTTGAAAGACCGATAACTTTGGCAATTTGCATTTTCGAGTGAAAATGCCAGAGGAATTTGAGATGTTAAAAATGCAGGTAAGGATGGATGTTAGTATGTTTAGCTCATACTTAACAGGCTTTATTCGAATATTGTCGATGTTAGAGAATTTGCTATTTTGAATTGTGGCAAACATATAAAAAACCTGATGTTCATCAGTGGGGGCGAATAATGCGCCGTTTTCATTGGGTGTTCTTAAATAACTATCCGTATCGGTTTTTTTTTTGGTGTTGGTTGTACTAGGTTGGAAAAATAATTTTTGAATGAGTCAGCTATGGCTTCTTCTCTCAGGGTTAAATTGCCTATCTTTATTTCAGTAGAGCGGTTGTGTTGCACTGACTGATTAAGTAATTTATTAATTGTTTTTCATGTCCGGTCTGCAGTCGACATGGCGTGTTCATAAAATAAGCACTCAGATAGTTATCTATCATCTAGTTAAGAAACCACGTAGGCGGTTTCTGTAGACTTTAAAAAGGTTAAATCATCAGGTTTTCTGGTTTTTAAAAACTTTCCGTACAACTTATTTTTCCTCCTTATCGTTTTCAAACATTTCCTGGTCTCCCAAGGTTTTTGTCGGGTACATTTTTGTTAAATTGGTTGGCCTTTCAATATGTTATTAAATATACGTGTAAATGGTTTTAAGAAGGTATTGCATGCATCATCAGGGTGACCTAGATCATTAATATGTTCCCAATCTGGGGAATTTATAAAGGACCTAAACTTTTCAAGCGTGACCGGATTTAAATTTTGATATGTGGGTAACTTCATTTTACTGACATTGTTTGTAGGGGTGTGGCTAGTGAACATGTACACCGGAAGGTGATCGTTTACCTGCGCGTTCATAACTCAACCAGACGTATTGCATGTATCAGTATTAGTAATGAACATATCTATCAGTTTTTATGAGAAGCTTCTTTTGTGTGTGGGTGAGTAAATTACATTCAAACAACCGCTGGACTCAATTACAGTAGAAAACGGGTTCTGCGCACCTGAAGGACATAACGTACTTATATTAAAATTGCCGCCAAGAAATAGGACATATTGCCTTACATTGACGAAACCCAGAAACCTTACTAGATGGGTAAAGAATTGGGAAATATTTCCATTGAGGTGTGTGTGCATGACACTAAACACCTGTAATTCATAGTTCAGTGTTATTACTTCTGGGTTTCTAATAATAAATGAGAAACATGCTAAAGGCTCACAACAAATAATATCATTAATCCATGTTAACACTCCCCATCGCCTTTGTTTTCACGGTTTAGAAATATGTCCTGTAGTGATTCATTTGAAGTACCTCTAGTTCACTTTGTTAACAACTTATGGTTCTCAGCTTCATGAATGCTTAAAGAATCAGTTTCCTACAATATTTAGGAGGAGTTATTAAAGAAATCTAGGCATTTTGAAGGTTTCACGTGTCTATACATCTGTTTGAGGCTACAAATAAAACTGGAAATTGGTACAAATTGCAGTGAACCTTGCTTGTTTCCCCTTTGATTCAACATTCCATCCTAGACTCGGTTGTGCGGTTTTCGAAACTAGCTGTTTGGCACAAAACACACAAGTTTTGTTCGGTGATCGACACACTAACTAAAAAAATATTACACAGAAAAATGTCAACGACAAAAAAAAAAAAAAAACTAGCAGGGGAGAAAAAAGAGAGAGGGTGTGTCTGTGTGTGTGGGGGGGGGGGGGGGGAGGAGGGTGTTTTCAGGGCTGCCGCTGTCAGAACCGTCGCACAGAAGCCTCGGGCAGATATTTGTATGGCGCAAAAGTTCGGTTCGCCTTTCTGCCGCAACTGCAGCTCATGTCGCTAGTTTCGCCCTACCACGGTGGAAGCTACAGTTGCACTCTCCTGGCCGAACCAGACGAAACCTCCAGGTTCGACGTCGAACCTCAAATTCTACCAAGGTTCGCGACATCATGTCTCACGACACACTAAATAAACGTTGATGATGTCGTTCATTTACCCTAATAATACTATATCCATTGATGATTGCGCCGTTACCCAGATATTACCATATCCACGTAACTGCACCCCCTTTCGTAGCAGTTACCCGGTTATGGTATTAACCTTACAAAAATATAATTGAGTTTCAATTGAGCTTCTAATGTATACCACAGAGTCAGTCAAACTCAATATAAACTCAGTATCTATTGAGTTTGATCATAACACACTCAATATCTATTCTATTAGGTTTACTCACTAGGAATGCACTTGAGTTTGGTCATTATTTATTCAATATGAATTCAAATGAATTTGTTCATTAAGAGCTTAATAAACATACATTCTTTTAGATTTACTAATAAACTTTGCAAATTAGTTTTATCACCAAAATCTCAATATGTATTATTTTGAAGTTACTCATTAGATATATAAATGAAATTTATCATTACGAGCTCACCAGACACGTACTTGTGTTCTCTTACTCGGCAAACATTTTTGTGTCTCCTTAGATTTAAATTAGATTTTTATCGTTAAGTAGCAGACAACAGCTGATTTGCATCCTTTGCAGACTCCCAGCAAGGGCATAGCTGAAAAGCCACCTATGTCACACAGAATTACGAACAAATTCCCAGATGCATACGTGCAATCAATGGCAATATGCCATTTTAATGACAGTTTGTTTATAAAACGGCATCACGCCATGGCAAAATACCATTAAAATGGCCCCATTTACGAGTGGTTAAAACGCGGAAGACCGTAAACGTACGCGCACAATAAAAGGTGTTCCTCTTTTTTTACTGCGCTTGAATTTATGCGTTTTCTGGCTTTCCCCTATTTTAAAAGTTTTTCAGCGTGCAGATATGAGTTCTGAACGCCAGAAAAAACTTACCTTTGGACCCATACACCAGCAGAGTGAATAAAACGGTTAGTTATTTTAAATCGTACTCATTACTTGGCTTTACTCTAATTTAATGCGTGCGCATGTAGACGTAGTTACTGATCCAGTGCTTGTGCGTAGTTCTTGACGTCCCTCCATTGCTTCGGCACGTTGTTAGACGTCCAGTGAATATCCTCTATACATAATGCGAAAGAGAGTCTGCGACTCTGCGTACAGATCCGAAAGCGAGTCACCGCGAGACCCGAGCTTCCAATGCCGCATGGCAATGAGTTCAATGAAAAATTTGGCACCCGGCATTCGAACCACGGACATTGCGGTAACTCGTGTTTGCAGACTCTTTTGCATTATGTATGAGCACTGCGACCCCGGCTTAATGGATAGAGACCAATGACGTAGAAACACTGTTTACCACTTATCAGACTTCCGAGGAGGGGATAGCATACTAGGAACCTGAATAAATGCTGAGGTGGTCACCGGCCAAATAAATACCTTTCATATGTAGGGTGTATAAGGCGGTGGAGTAGGTAGAGGGAAGAGTCATTCAAAAGCTGTGAGTGCATATTTTTGTTTGTGTTCGTTTCCTTCGTGTACTTCGTTTCCTCAATTGTGAGATGCAGTAAAGGGAAACTGAAGCGTTTCTGTATTTGAGAAAAAAACACTTCAGTGGCCTTCATTCGGCTTCGGGGATCACGAATATCGAGATTAATGTTCCATTTGGTGCACGGAGGCTGCAGGAATTAATTCTTAAGGTACCGCCGAAGCCCCTCCTTCCCCGGGCCTGACGTCATACTAGGAGTTTTCGGAATCTCTGCTCTCGCGCATCTTCAGCGCCTCTCAAAGTTACGCACGCGCACTCTTGCTATTTTCATAAAGGTCAGAAAGCGACGTAACGACTAGTGTCAGTGCGAAAAAATATACCTGGCAACCTTGCACCTGCACGCACTGCCCACACGAGCGACACGCGCTTGGCGGCCCAGAGATTATAGTATGACGTCACGACTGGTCGCAGTTTCCTTGCCTTTTCTCGGGTTTGTTACATCTTCGGGAAAACGAACGTGATATTCAAGATTCACGGGATAAAAATACGCCAGAGTTCTCCTCTAACTTTTTTTTTTTTTTCAAGTATTCCAGCTGCCCTTTAAGTAATAAAAAGACAAATCTTTCTCAGTCATCTGCAAGATCTATTTTAACGCAATTGCAATTTTTTAAATAGCTCATTAAGTTTTATTAAAATTAAATTTGAACACAGCTCTCAAAATTCTGTTAAAATTTAATTGCTAAAATTAATTTGAAACGCAGTGGCCAATATTCTCTGAAGGCCCAATGGGAACACATAAAAAATAAGGGTTTAAATCGGTAACCCAACACGGTGTATTAAGTGAATTCTTTACAAGTTCAATTGAAACTCATTTAAATGCTTTCAAGGGTATCCAACATCCACCAGTCGCCATTACCGTTGGATTTGACTTAACAACCTTTGGAAGTCTAGCTCTGCCGCAAATTGGTGGATGTTAAGAGGCGGCGCATGACTTCTCCTCGGACGTGCTAGATCCTAAGATCTACCGATCGCCGGAAGCGCGACTCCCCAATCATTGGCCTTTCATTCTCCCACTGATTGGTTACGCCCTGGCAAATGTGGATGACTTTTAGGTCGAAAGGCATTATTGGCAAAGTTTTGCAGCTCGTTCCTGGATGTGTTTCATGTAGGGTCGTCGCACGTAACGTTCACAGTGTCATTTGACGACATAGTTTCACGTGACGTCATCATCACAACATGTGTCGTCACAGTGTCATGTGGCATCACAGTATCTCGTGACGTCAGTGGGCCGTGAAGTCTCCATGTCACGCTTCATGGCATCGCGGGATGTTGCAGTTCGTCACGTGACGTCACGTGATTAGGTCACGTAACGTCCCATTGTCACGTGACGTGGTGGTTTCGCATGGCGCCACAATGTCCCGCGGTGTCGTGGTGACACGTGACGTCACTTGACACCGTCACGACTAGCGGAAAGTTCTTTTCCCGCTAAGTCTGACGGAGAAAGGTTTCAGTTAAATGTGGCATACAAATATTGTCAGGAATCACACATGATGAGGCGGCTGATAACCGGAGAAACTAAGCGCTTAATGGTGCGAACTTGTGCCCACGGCAAAACAGGAGAAGGTTAGCGTCGCAGGCGTCTATGTTGGCGAAGGAAGCAGGATCGAGTGCTGGGGCGAGACTGGCCTCGGACCGACACGCGAAGAACCTTTTGTACCGGAGTGGCTTTCTGAAATATTCGGCGTAGAACGTACGGTCGGCGGGTAGAACGTTCGTACCTCGATCAGACGACAAGGTTCTCGAACTCACGAGAACGCTAAATTGATAGAATAAATAAAAGAAGCGGCCGCCAGAAGTCGAACCTGAGGCTACCGCGCGAAAGCCAAGCACGGTAACCATTCGGCCATGCACGCGCTCGCTCGGTGACACGCGGGGCAATAGCACCGCCGAATTTAGCGGTACAATTTTAAGTTTAGCGGGAAAATGCCAGCGTCCCGCGTGATTCTGTGCAGTCCGTGTGCAGAAGAGTTTGCGACGCCTCAGCTGTCGCCGCCCATTAGTTTACACCAACGTTACTAAATTACCTCAATTGTGGAACTCCCGCGGAGGGGTTTTCCACCCCCCTCCCCTCACTCCTTTATTCCGCCTCCCATCGTTTCAAGAGCCATCTAGACTTTCGTTTCAAAACTGTGTGTTCCATAGACTCTGGTGAAATGCCGTATAGACGCATGTGCTTCGAAACATACGTATTCCATAGAATACGCTACTGTTATCATAGCAGACGCTCCCTCCCCTCTCCCCCCCCCCCCCCCCCAAAAAAAAAAAAAAAACGGTGGCGCGTCGAATTACAGGAGGCGTGCCGTGGAGGCAACGGGGGGGGGGGGGACTGCTCGTGCAAGCAGCGTCTACGGGCAGTTCCGTACCTCAGGTATTCTAATAACACGGATTGACACGGCACGCCAAGGAACCCGCAATGTTTTTGGCCAGGGATGAAAACAGGGACATGCTGTACTGACAAAAAAATTCCGCTTCTTCACAATACGCCATTTTTGAATTCCCTACCTGTAATGATTCCATCCTCGATTCACCGAAGCTGACCCGAACATAAGAAATCGAAAAAAAAAAGCGGCAACGTGTACAAGTAATCCCGGGATGTCTGTCGATGTTAGCGAGAAAATCGCCCTTCAAAACTCTTCCTACCATGGTATTAATTCGATGAATAATTAACGCTAATCTCACAGGTCAAAGGAAACGTGACGGCGACAGACGACGCGTGAAAGCGCAGCGGCCCATAATAACTGGAAGCTTTCATTTTTATTTTATTTTTAATCGACCGTTTTCAGCGTTTAGGAAACATAGCGAGACGGCAATAACATTCACCAGGTTCATCTTGTCATGTCTAAAAGGATAAGGGATTATTTTTTTTTTGTATTTAAACGTTGACGGTGGAAATAGCGAGTGTACTTGAGACATTGGTTCTTTTACGCATGACTGAGCGCTATTCACTCAAAGAAACCTGGAGTGTCTATACCTTGTCGCAAAGCACCTGGAGGAGCCAATTGCCCCGGTCTACGGACGGACGAAGCTGGAAACATGTTTAGACCCAAAATAATAAAACTACGCTGAGAGACACCGAACATGACGCAAGCTGGTGAAACGTCGCGCCCAGTATAACAGCGCGGACTGTTTTCCTTTAAAAGTGCTTGTTGTTGCGCTAGTTGGTGATGAACGTTTATAACCCGTGTTTCTCTTCTCTCTTGTGTTCGTCTTTTTCTTTAGCGCTTTTTACCCAGGGTTCAAAATGCTTTTTTTTTTTTTTTAGTTCCACGCATATTTTCAGCGCTTCGCCGCGCTTCCTCCATGGCAACGATTGGCCCTCCAGAGTGCTTCGTGGGAAACCATACACATCAGATTGCTTAGAGTGGGAGGATTTGGCGCACATCATGTCAATAAACTCTTGAATCGCGACTTGCTCTTTTCAGTCTAATAACTCCCTGCTAACAAAAAAAAAACCAAACCTTTTATGGCAAGAGTGTCGCACTTGATATTGGGCATGTGTATTCCACGAAAGAGAAATGATACCCAGTAGTAATTTTTATGGCGAATTTGTTTCTTTGAAAATGCTTGTAATTGCTCGCTTTAGTTTATAGTTGCGCCTCCAATACTGCATAAACTTATAGATGCTTGATGAGAAATTGGGTTCAAAAGCGAAGAGTATATCCTCAAAGTGCGAAAAACAAAAATCAAATTCGCGGTCGATCACTGATTATTTTAACTAATTTACTGGGAATGCCAACATTTATGGCAATTTTCGTTATCTCACTCCTCGCCATCTGCTTTGTGCTTTTCTGGTTATTTTTTGTATGTAATATTAATGTTCTACTGACCCGCTCGCTACGAGTATAAAGATGCCAAGCTTATTTAATCTTTTATCAACTCTCAGTAAGAGTTTCTAAAAATCTAAGACACTGCAAAACAGACACTGCCGCCACTGTCAACTTAAGAAACGAAGGATTTTGTGATATATGACTTCTAGATTTCATACCACATTACATACCACATGTCTTGGGGACTTCACACGTGACCATCCTTAGCCAATCAGGTTGCGGCATTGGCCAATAACAATGCCGAAAAAGGAATAACAAAGCGACAAGACTGACCATAACAGCTGCGCGTCTTAAGCTGTGACCATAGTCAAAGAGATTGCTCTTTTAATGCACTCTACATACTTATTTAATAATTACATTTATTGCCTGGGCTCAGGGACACCAGGGGAGCTCAAGCGTGTTCAGCTTTTCTTTCCAGCAAAAACACATCACGCACCTCTTCTGCTTAACACGCTGCAGTTTTTTATAAATTGTCATACAAAAGCCATGTTTTCGAGATCGTCTGCCTCCAAAGAACCAAGTCCTCGCGCTTCGACTCATTTAAAGCACTTGCCCTTTTTGCGGCACATAATTGTTTGGTCCGTTTTCAAGAGTTATTTATTCGCACAGAATTAAAGCAAAGAAGGAATTCTCGCGGGCGGGCGAGCATTATCAAGCCCAAGTTTCATAATTAATCGTCAGGGGCAGGTGTCCTGCCTTCAAGCGAAAGAATCGCGCTCCTTTTTGCTGTTGAGAAGTACCCTCTTTATTTCTATTTTTTTTATTTTTTGTTGTTAAACATTTCTAACCGCAGTGTTTTGCTATACGTATACTTCGCGTTTTTTTTTCAACACGTATGAGTTTGGAAAACGACGTAAAAACAAAGGCCTGCACACAAGGCGCGGGCGCCTTGCGTGCAGACGCAAGGCGTTCGCGTAGGCAGCCATTTTGTTTGCGCTATGTAATAAAAACCAAAGTCAAAATACTTTGTATTTTAAAGAGCCGGGGGGTGCAACGATTACCGAACTTCGGTAAAAAATTTGTGGAAGTTGCCCTCTGACACTTCTGAAGTAAAGAACAGAAAATCAGTTTCGCCTGCGTGTCCTAGTTGTGTAAAAAAAAAAGAAGATAAATATTGACATTTCTGGCACCCCTCAACTCACTGCCAGTCTTCAGGGTCACACCTGGTCACACTCCTAGTGACATAATTCGGGATGCCATGTAGGCTCCCGTGTGCTCTCTCGGAGGACGCTTCTTCTCCCTCTCTCTGCTGACTTTAGCGGGCGTTATGCTGAAGCTTAGAGCAGAGCAAGGTCACGTAAGCTTCTCAAAGTACTTCCTTCGGCTGCCACTCGCGGCTGCAGGTGGGGAAAAAAGCTCGACTTTTGCTTTGCCATTAGGCAGCGGTATCGCGACATTTTTAATGAAGGAGATGTTTTCTCTATCCTCCGGGACACGATAAACAACGCAAAAATGACGAGATGCAAATTCTTTTAATCTTAAAATCGTTGTACCCCCCCTTTAAGCCACGTCTTTATATAAAGGGTCGCCCACTAAAAATATGGCTTGCGCGTTTACTTACCTGCATAACACGAAGACAGTCAACGACGGCCAGCAATTGAAGGGTCCCTGCGATGACGTGAACAAAGCTAAGACAGGATACGTTTAGATCTGGAAAAAGCAATGTGCGCAAGCTCACTGAGCAAGTGAGATGTCATGCTCATTTTCATGGGGCCCATTGCATATTTTAGATCTAATCGTAATCTGATCGAGCTTCGTCCTTCGCTGGAAGCTTCTATTGTTCGCTGTCATTGGCTGTATCTGTGTTCTGCAGGAAAGTAAACTCACATACTCTTTCCAGAGGGCAGAATTGCGAACAACTCAGGGTTTGATTTGCCAAAATAGAACCTCAGAAGACGAGTAATGTTTCTGGCATTGCTGTTCGTCCTGAAATCTGTACCAATAAAAGCATTGGATTTTTTTTTTTTTTTTACGATAACGAAAGAGGGACATTGAGGAGAAACAGACATCACAGGCTTCGACTTTCAACCAGGTTAAAAGTTGAAAGCCTGTGTTGTCTGTTGGTCTTCAATGTCCCTCTTCTGTTATCGTAAATTAGAAACCAACTCGCTCAACCATCTTCAAGTGTTTTGGTACGTTAGAGAAGAGCCATTAACGCATAACCTGTGGCCATCGCCACCTTTTCTTCGAATTTGTCTTTATATTCACTGAATAATTCCTAAAAAAATCACAGACAACACGAATAAAGATCTAGACAGCTGGACGCGGTGTAACTTTTAACTGAATGGTTTATTTTGAATAAAACAAATATATACAAATAAAAAAATCACGCGTGCTAGCAGAACGCTGTAAGATAAAGTCTAAACACCTTCGCTCAAAACCAGCGTCACCGGGTCTGCACACAGTGAAATTCCTCGTCAGACAATAAAAAGTAGGGCGCGCTCACGCAAGAGTTGTTATTATGGAATTTTATCTAAAAGGCCTCGTGCATTTCTATAGCTGTTTTTGTCTTGTAACGGCCCATGTCACAGATCTTTTCGAAATTGGGCTTGCACTCACGATGGTCACAGTGAACCGCTAGATGGCCAGACGGGGAAAGCCTATAATTCGTTTCACCTTGAATACAGACGCAACCAACGTTATTAAACCACTCAGTTGGGAAACTGCCATAGAGACTGCTTTCAAAAAGTGGCCCCGATTTTTCCCTCGAGCACCGCGCTAATGACGAACAGAACGCCACCATTTCTCTTGCAGCGGCCATTCGAGGAACCGCACGTTACTTCTATTTTGGCTTTAATCGGCAATTTTGGCGCCTAAACAGATACAGTGGAAGAGGTTACAGGGGTTCCAACCCCGTCACGCCAGCGGACGCGCCGCGCCTTACTACCGAAGTTAAAATGCACCTAGGTCGGGAGGCATGGTTGTATAAAAACAATATTAATTGTGCCGCAAAACCTTGCAAACTAAAGATTTTAAAAACATCATGCGCCCTTCATTTTCAACTAAACTCCAATAAATTTCATACAAAAAGAGTTTTTTCCGTCTGTTTTTTCGCAAAAACAGGCTTTCTAAAAGCTCAAGGTGACCACAGTACAGACAAATGATAAAGAGTGGCGCTGTTGTCGTATTTAGCTCGGTCTCGGCAGACACCAGCGGACCGTTTCGACGGCGAGTTTCCAACTGAGTGTTTTAGTAACGTTCGACGCAACCAACGCTGCGGGCTGATGGGACCGATCATACAGCGTCAAAAGTGCACCATCATTGTGTTATTCATGTCTCTGCACGTAGTCTGTCATCGCTGAACCAACCAGAAACACAAAAGGAGGAGTGACTTGCGCTTTTGACACTGCTTGGTTGGTCCCGTTACCTCGTAGCGTCGGCTGCGTCTGGACTTAAGCTGAAACAAAGTATAGTTGGCAACGCATGCGCTCTGACCCCGTCGTTGGTGCGTTCCCCCGTCTGGCCAATACGTACACCTTTCCACGTGACTGGGGGATTTAATACGTGACGCTAGTGGAGCATTGGCGGAACCTGGTGACATGTCGTTTTGTTGGCAGAATCCTCGCGGCACAGCCGATTCGTCTGCCGATCTGCTTCTCTTTTTACACAGCGAAGAAAGTTTGTTTGATGCTAAAAACAACTACCGGGATGTCAAAGCGATGGGCCACCTTCTTCAGGTTGTGGGACACCTTGTAAATGTAAGGCAAGACGACAGGGCTACCCACCCTCCTAAGAGACCTGTCACACACCGTGGCCCTTAAGCAAGATGAAGCAATGCCCCTCTTCACCAACTTTGGGTAGGCCAAGCTGAACGGCAACATTCCTTTCTTGGAGGGAGCCTCGTACGCCCAACAAGAACGGCAGCAAGCATGTGTTGCCGTTCTTCAACGTCAACATTCCTTGTTGGCGTTCAAATGCTTCTCTCACAGAATGAACATTAGCTTTCATTTTCAGCTTAGTAGACTGGAAGCGGCAGGAAAGCCTCAGCATGTTCTTTTAGATGTCTCCGAAAACGTAGCAAAGAAAGACAAGAAAAGTCAACATCACAGTAAGGAACAGGGCTCTTAGAAGGATGGGTAGACCTGTCGTCTTGTCTTACATTAACAAGATGTCCCTTTCAACCTAGAATGTGGCCCATCCCTTTGACAAGCCGGTAGTTTTTTCAGCACCAAACTTTCTTCGCTGCATAAAAATATAAGCAGATCGGCAGAGGAATAGGCTGCGCCGCGAGAAATCTGCAATAAACATCATGTCACCTGGTTACGCGAGGGCGCCACTAGCTTGCCGTTTGAAATCCCCCTGTCATGTCGAAAGCTGTACGATTGGCCAGACGGGGAGACGCGTCAATGACAGGGTGAGAGGGTATGCGTTGGCAGCTAGGCAGTCCCCGCCTGGCCACCTAGCGGTTCACTAGTGACCGTTGGAGGTGCAAGCCCAACTTCGAAAAGACCAGTGCCATGGGCATTTACGAAGACGAAAACAGCGAGGGAAATTCACAAGGTCTCTCTGATAAACATCCAGAATAACTACTCTTGCGTAGGCGCACCCTCATTGCCATTGTCTGACAAATAATTACACTATCGGCTGAGCCAGTGAAGCTTGGTTATGAAAGTGTATTGAGAACTTATCCTACAATGTTCTGCCTGCGCGTGTCGGTTTATAAATATATATATATACATATATACATATACTAACACACCTAGTGCGTATAACTAATGTTAAAACGCTGGAAGAAAATGGCGTTATGACGCAATTCAAAAAATAATTTGGTTGCAGCAAAGAAAATATTGCATTATCTGTGGTTCAATGAATGCCCGCATAAGATGGGCAAATATGTTGGTATGGGAAAAATGGGTGCACAAAGCACATATCCGCTCGCACATTGAACTTTGTTTTTGGTAATGCGCACACTGTGAGAGTTCTGATAATGCAAACAGAATTCGATGTGGGCTGCATCCCTTCTATTCTTCGGTCGACCCCGTTCAAATGAAATCACACGGCAGAAATTACCGTTCGCGCTAAATATTAGCACAAGCCTTCTAACGTGTTGAAACCGGAATCCTATTTCATAACTCAGTTTGACCGAAGCAAGTCATCTGCCCTGCCATCTAGTCATTAGATTACCTTCTATTCATCCGGAAACATCCCCAAATAACTACCTTCTCCGACACTGATTTGTATTTCTCAAAAATAGAAATATATCACAAGTTAATTATGCTCATTCAAACCTGCCTACGTTCATCTAGAAGAATAGATACTTCGGGAATATGTTTGTGTTTTAGGGGCGAAGCTCCTTAGGGATCTAGCCTTGTCCATCCGTCCGGCGTCCGTGCTCACTATCGATTACCATCCCATCTGTCTTCTTAAAAAAGAAAAAAAAAATGTTTGCGCAGTCGACAGATTCGAACCTATGCGGGGAGACCCCAATGGATTTCTAGTCCATCGCCTTAACCACTCGGCCATGTGTCATCCATCTGTCTGACATGGATGAAACGTTGCATGTAGCCGCTCAACGTCTATACAGGAGAGGCGCTGAGGTCAAATGCGTATATAATCGCGTTAAACTTTGCATGCATTGGCTCAACGTTTATTGACGAGAGGGCGCTGCGGTCAAATGCTCAAATGCGTATATAACCACGTTCCATACCACACATTCTCTTTCTGACATGGACCGTTGACTTAAGCGGTGGAGATGCGTTCCCACGGCTTCTAGCGGATCCAAGCTGATCCGCTAGAAGAACCACTGGCTCTGCATTTCACCGACCATAAAGCAGTAATAATGAAGTCGAAACGCTACCCGGAACTCAGCACTACCTATGAGCAATATAAAAAGATCAGCACCATCAGCACTACCTATGAACAATAAAATCAGTATCATCAACACCACCAGAGCTTCGCCCCAATCAACATCATTCACCACGTGGAGATGTGATTTTTTAGGGAAGTTATCTCAGAACGCTTAGTGTGAGATGGGCGGACTCCTGCAGTCGGGCAGCCAGGGTGGCTCGCATTGCATTTGCTGCGCGATTAAACACTAATTCCGCATAGCACTTCATTGTCCAGAAATGGCAGCAAACACGGGGTAAATATCAGTTCCGAACGGGAGCCACTTCACGCTGCCATACAGCCAAACAGCCAAACCGCAAGCCAAACCTACTCGCCGAAGGCCTTCGGAACGCTAGGAACCGGTCGGATCCTCGAGCCCGTGAACGACCGCAGCGCCGCCGCGTGCATTCGGGACCTTTCTACGCTCGCCGCTCGTCGGTGCCTGATCCCACTACCCCTTTCTAGTATGCGCCGCCTTTTCCACCTCTTGGTGGGGGATATGCCGACGAGTCATTTCATGTTTCCGTACTTTATGAACTGCAACTGTTTCTTTTCTGATTTTAAATACTGAACAAAAATTATTTTCATAAATATTTGAAACGGTTAGCGCCACTTATATTTTGTATTTCGACTAAGAAGAACCTTTTAGCGGCTTTGACCAGTAGTAAGGCCTGGACAAAAGACTTCACATATCTCGCGCTTTCTGCACCGCGGGTCGCCCCCGTAGGTGGAGGAGGTTTCCGCGTCGTCCTATTAAAATATGACGCGCTGATATTTAGTTACTCCCAACGTGATCGCTGGCTTGCCCGAACCCCAAGAGAGGTGGAAACCGCAAAAAGTTACACCCTTTAATATGATTGCAGGGTCCTTTTAAGAAGCGCGCGGTATGGCGAGTTCAGAGGTTCTTTCATTCACGCCCCGCTGCCAACGATATTGCGACATTTCGAGACAGTGGCACCTGTCTTCTTCAGGACTGTCCGTCCTAAAGAAGACAGTGCCACTGTCGAAACGTCAACGGATGTTAAACCCTTTCTTATACTTTTTTTATTTTTAATTATTTATTTTATTTCCTATTTAACAATTTATTTTTGTAGGTTCCTGTGTTTCACTTTAACTTTTATTACGTCATTTCTAAGTGTACCCTTCGCGTATCTAGCGTTCTTGTGTCTAGCCTTGATTGTTCTTGTAAACTAATACAACTTTCTTTTTTCGGCACTTTATTATTTTTTCTTGTGCGACTTTTTTCGCCATTTAATTATATTTTTTTATTTTTATCTTCCCACGGCTCCTGTGATTGCGCACCCTACTTTTGCATATATATCAACAGAAGCATTTGTAAACCTTCACCACTTTATTTATATTGTCACGAATGACAAGTGATGAGGCGGCAAATAACTGAGTGAACTGAACGTTTAATGGGGCGAACTTGTGCCCAAAAATAAAAAGATAAATAAAGATAACAACAGAGCGTCGCGGGCGTCGAAGGCGGCGAAGCAGCAGGATCGAACGCTGAGGTGAAACTGACCCCGCTCGCCATGCGGAGTCCCTTATGTGCCCTCGTGGGTTTCTGGATCATTCGGCATAGAACTTTCGGTGCGTAGAACTTTCGGAACTCGATCCGACGAGAAAGTTCTCGAACTTACGAGAAGGCCAAGTTGAAAGTATAAATAAAAGGACAGTCCCCAGGCTGGAATCGAACCTACACCTTCCGCGCGACAGTCAAGCGCGGCAACCACTCGGCTTTTTTTTTTTTATTATAGAAGTATACATTTGGTACATACCAGCCACATGGCCAGGTCAGTGGTTGCCTACACTTCTAGGCATGCACACTACTAAAAGAAAACACACGAAATGTTTCGAGCCTACAAACAGAACACTTGGACCCACCCTCTTTCTAAAATCTTTTTTGCCAGGGCGGCTTTGCGTTGCGGGCCACAACGCTTTTTTTAATTTGTTGTTTTATCTGGAGCCAGGCGTGGTTGACATCGTCCGGTACTGTGCTAATTGCGCTCAGTGTCCACTCTACTCTCTCCCGAAACAACTGCCACGCGGTTTTCCGCACAGGCGCCGCCTCCACATGTAATGTCCGGCACAACCAAAGCGCGTGAAGGGCCATCGCAACCAACGACTCAAACTCCACTCCCCGTTCCTCACCAAAGTACACAAACTTGAGCGATTCCCAGCTTGGCTCAAAGTTACATTCAAAAATATAGCGAAAATCCGCCCAGAAACAGAAGGCGCCCTTACAATCCAGAAACACATGAAGGAGCGTTTCCCGCTCACCACAGAAACTGCAGTTAGTTCCGATTGGAAGATAAAAGCCCTTGTTTTCTAACCAAGTTTTCACTGGCAGGGTTTCTGTGTGAAAACGAATGAAGAAGTTTTTGGTTTTGGGAGAAACAGGGAGGCTGCGCAATCGCCTGAGGACGTCTTTTCCAGCTGATGATTCGAAACCATTTCTGTACAAAGGAGCTGGAAACATGCTGCTGACTGTGTCCCAATAGAGTTTTCTCTTTTTAACTTGCTGGAGATACTCCCACGAGTACCTCGATTCAAAAAATTTGATTGCTTCCGCAATTTCTTTGTAGAACCGTAGGTACTTAGCTGCTTTCGGTTGCTCCGATGTGCCAACCACCCACTGGCTAAGGTGCGCACTCCCAAGGCTCTGGAATGACCACCGCGTGATTGCATCATTCGAGTCTCTAAACAAAAGGAACCGACTTATTTTTACTTTGAGGGACACGTGCACCAAGGCGAATCCCCCAGCATTAAGACTAAGAAAGAGATTTGTGCGCCTCGTTTTCTCCATTGGCGACTGCCAAACAAATGTTGCGAAGAGCCGATGGGCCTTGGACGCCGTGCTGGCGTCGATTGGAATAGCCTGGGCCGCGTACATCAAACTAGGAAAGGGTACAGTGTTACACACAAAGCTTCTCTGGATAAGATGGATTTGTCTCGTGCGCCATGGCAGGAGTGACGCTCTCATCTTCTGAAGCTTGACCGACCACGTTTCATGGCTAGGAGGCGTCAACGTGAGCGGCACGCCAAGGTACTTTTCCAGGGAGGACGACCACTTCATCCCTAACACACTTGATGGCTTGCAGGCCCAGTTACCCAGCCACGTACCTGTAGATTTGGCTAGGTTAAGACGAGCTCCCGATACGGCACAGAAATCTCGAATTATGTCCAAAGCCCTCAAAAGCCCCTTCTCTTCGGAAAAAATAATAGAAACATCGTCTGCGAATGCCAGGATTTTTAGTTGTTTAGTTGGCAGTTGAAGCCCTCGAATTCCTTCATCCATTTCGATAGCCTTGCACAGTGGCTCTAAGTACAGCGCAAATAGCAGTGGGGACAGCGGGCACCCCTGCCTGACAGACGCCTGTACACTGATCTTTCCTGTCTTTTTTCCATTTACTAATATTTTGGTAGATATGTCGTTGTAGCACAGGCGCACCCAATCGGAAAGAACGTCGCCTACGTTGATGCGTTTTAGGATTTCGAACAAGAATTCATGGTCCACCCGGTCGAAAGCACGACTCAGGTCAATTTGAAGGACCGCAAGGGGCGTGTTGAACGCTTCTGCCGCTTCGCATACTGTTCGCATAGCGTGGAGGTTGTGCGCAATTGACCGCGACTTGATCGCGTAGGTCTGGTGATCTCCGACCACTTCCGCAATACCTCTCTCCAGCCTTCGAGCTAAGATTCTCGTCAAAACTTTATAGTCTGTACACAAGAGACTTATTGGCCTAAAATTGCTTACTGAAGGTATGTCATTGCCGGAATGCGGCTTGGGAATGAGTACCACAAGGGACTGGCGCATGGTGGGTGGTAAGAGCTTTCTTTTGAATATATCTTTGAACACTTTCTGTAGGAGAGGTGCCAACTGGTCTAGAAACTTCTTGTAAAATGCCGCACCTATGCCATCGGGCCCGGGTGACTTGTTTGACGGCATTTTTCGGATTGCCCTCCGAATTTCGCTTTCCACAATTTCAGTGTTAGTACGTTCGCGTACTTCTTCGCTTACTTCCTTTTGAAGCTGCTGTAGCATGCTTTCCGCAAGACGGCCATCGCAGGCGTTTTTCTTTTGAAACGTTCGAACATATTCCTCGTAAAACACGTCTGCAATTTCCTCTTGTGTGGAAACGCTCTGTCCGTTTTCGTCTTTTATCTGCCGGATAGTGTTACACTTGATTCTTTGCTTCTCAAAGAACTGAAAAAGCTTTGAAGGTTGTTCATCTCGCTCGACCAGTTTTTCCCGGCTCCTCACCACCGCCCCCATGTACCTTTCTTTCATCAGAGTCAAAAGCTCGCATTTTATGGCTTTTATGTCTTCTCTAAACTCTCCAGGCGATGAGGCGTCTGCCGCAATGAGAGTTTTTAAATTATGTAACAGTTCTTTTTTCTTTAAATTTTTTTCCCTGGCCTTCCTTTCCCCATATGACATGGCTTCACTTTTCACTTCCGCCTTCAAAATCTCCCAGCTTACAGCATCAAATGCTGAGTTTTCGGCTGCTAACCGCAGTTTTTTTTTTTTATGATGGTTGAAAACTCGTCATCTTCAAGGAGGCTCTCGTTTAGCTTCCAGTGCCCGCTAGTACGCGGAGTTGAAGGATGGCTTGTGCCAGCCTTCCACTCAAAAGTTACTAAGGCGTGGTCTGAGAAAGGAACAGGTGAAACATCGTAGCGGGCGTCATTGAATTCAAATTCGTCCGATATATAAATTCTGTCCAAGCGCGCGCGAGAATCACCCTGCCAGTGGGTGTAGCGTTGCGTGTTGTTGGGACGCGCAAGTTCAATTACATCTATTAGATTGTTTTCCTTTAAAACCGAACGCAGAACTTTCACACTATTATCTGCCGGTGCCCGCCTAGGAAAGCGATCTTCGGAACTATCAACACAATTGAAATCACCGGCTAGAATGACCTTCGCTGGCGTATCAACTACCGAGTTAATCAGCTCAAAAAAACTTTTCCACTCGCTCATGTTGTTTGGCGCGTACAAGCATATCACCCTTATCAAAGTGTTCGCTAAAATGCAGTCGACATAGCTGATTCTGCCGCAATCGTCATGTCCTATATCAGGGCATACTCTCAAGAAATGTTTTCTGCGAACGAACACCGCGCATCCGCCGCTTTTTCCGCTCGAGTGCGAAACAAAAACCTGATAATGTCTCTTGAAAAATTCACGCGTGCTTTCTTCTTGCTCCCTTGTTTCAATTTTAGTTTCTTGGACACAGGCTAAATCGATCCGCTTTTCTAGCAACAAATCTAAAAGCCATTGCTTCCGCATGGAAGCGACGAGACTTACTACATTAAGCGTGCCAACGACTGTCATGATTGAGTTGTGGGATAACACATCACGCCTGCCCAGGGTGCACAATAAGCCATCGTAGAGTGTGAGCAAGCAAACAAATCGGACAATTTTTCCTACCGGTTGACGTATTTCTGGGAAGTCCTGGTTTGGGATCACGTAGTGTTCAGGGCGGATGCGTTGTCAAGAGAAGACGCTCCGACTTCCACCGGCTTGAGGGAAGATGGAGCAGTGTCCGTTTTTTTTCCATCGCTTGCCACTCACGATGGTGTAGCGTTGGTCGGCTGCGTTGTTTCGGACGGTTTCCTTCACTTTGCGCTTGATAGTCGTTTCGCTGCTCGAGGCCTCCCCGAGCTCCATCATGTCGTCGACCGGTACCGGAGCCTGGGGCTCCGGCTGCGTTTGCAGGACGGCTTGTTCAGAGTGAGGCGTGGCGCGGTCGTCCTGGAGTGGAGCCTGTCGCTCCAGCTGCTGCTCCGGTTGCTGTTGGGAAAGTGGGTGCGTGGCCTCAGAGGATGCGTTGATTGAAGCCACCTGACCTCCCGGAGTCCCCGAGTTCTCGGGGCCGCCAGAGATGCCCGTCTCGTCCATGTCGCCCTGATCCATGTAGTGCTCGAACTCGTCCTCTTGAACTGCCATTCTCGTTCTGGAGGCGTAGCTCTGGACGCAGTCGTCCTCCTCGTGCCCGAACGTGCGGCACACTTTGCACCATGGCGTCCGGCATTGTTTCCGCAGATGTCCAACCTTCCGGCATCGGAGACACAATGGTGGCCGACCCGGAATTGACACCAACGCAGGGCCTCCCATGACGGTGACTTGGTGGGGGATGGAATCCACCGTGTTACCTTCCTTCAGTTCGATCGTAACGGTTCTGGTCGTTGTCTCTATTTCTTCAAAACCAGGTCGGCGCCATTTGTCCCTCGCGACTTTCTTCACTTTGCCGTAACTGGTGAACGCTTGCACGACTGCTTCATCCGGAACGTTCGTAGGCAGCCAGTGTACCTTGAAGGTCTTCTCGCTGGTGTTGGGGTCGATGACGACGCATGTTTTTCCCTTGATCACGAGTTCCCGCACTTTCACCATTTTTTCCTTCGCCAACATGTTGTGTAGAGTCAGTATCCAGACGTGATTATACTGGTAAGCACCAAACCCGGCAATGTCCTTGAGGTTGATGGCAGACTTCAGTGCGTCGGCGAAGTCGTCGATTTTATAGGGTCTCCCCGACGGGTCGCAGTGCAAAATGACAGCATTAAAAGAAGACCGACCTGTTGGCAGTGTGGGCAGAAGCATCCTGTATTCCTGGTGGGCGTTGTTTCCTGGCTGAACAGTTGATTCCCGGCTAGTGCTAGCCGTTATCGCCGCTCCGACGGAGCTCATGATAAGACGTCCGTCGAGCTCGGCAGCCGGAAGTCGAATCCCCGCGGTAACCACTCGGCCACGCACGTGCTTGCTCGCCGACGCGAGTGGCAATATATGTATAGGGTGGTCCAAGTCACCAGGCTCGATCTAAAGTGGACCGTAAAAATCGACGCCTTCTATTAACAATCTAAATTTATCACCAAATATGTATTTCACAGGTAGTTTGTTTTTTTGTGAGTGTAAAATTTTAAAGCATAGCTCCGTTTCTGTAAAAAATAGGACCAAGAAACTTGGCAGGCCAACGGCGGTCGGCGAGGCAGACGACCAAGTCGAGTTGCGGGGCGCGTTTGGAGCTCTTATTGATAGACGGCGCTACCTCCTTATCGAGACTGCTCGCGACCATTAAAATGAACATAATCTTTTTGTAATGTACCTTTGGTTAAAACATAAATTGGGACGATAAAAGCAAAACTTGAAGTTAAAAAGAGGGAGAACATGGTCGCATGATGACGGCGTTCTTGCTGCCGCCGGATTTCATCTGCGTGTCGTCTGCTTTCTTTCGCTGGTCGGCTACACCTTCCGACGCTGCTCCTAACGCCATCTATCAATACGAGCGCCAAACGCGCCCCGCAACTCGACTTGGTCGTCTGCCTCGCCGACCGCCATTGGCCCTGGCAAGTTTCTTGGTCCTATTTTTTTTACAGAAAGGGATCTACGCTTTGTAATTTTAACAAAAAAAAAAACCGACCTGTGAAATACACCTTTGACGAAACGTTTAAATTTATACGTGCAGGCGTCGATATTTACGGTCAATTTGTGATCGGGCCTGGTGACTTGGGACACCGTATATATGTGGTCGATCAATAATGTAAATTAAGCAATTTTAATATGAGCATTAACTAAACAGTCTTAGTAAGAATATTATTGGTGAGCTTTTCCCTTAGATATCCGTGATTGGTTCATCGATTCCTTTAAGGGAATGTGGACTCACGGGCATTTTTGGCGTTTATACGACAAACAACAAGATTACGTCTAAACAATTTAGCCAAAATAAAAAAAAAAGTTCAATGAACCTTTTAAATATCCTTTAAGTAGTAACGCAGTTGTACCCCGTATACATTCAAGTTTTGTCGTCGAAGCCGATGAATGGTTTCCGAAAAGCGTATCGTATATTAATTGAAAGTCTTTATCTTTTTTTTTCTTTTTTTTTACAAACGCTGTTTCATTTTTTTTTAAATCTTAGTCAACGGTAATACGATAAAGCTTCTTTCCCAGGACCAATACAAGAGTATGAAAGAACTGTATTTTCCAAAGGAATCGCTTACTGGAAACTGATTTATTTTTATGACGAAGATCATACGCCGAAATATGTGAGCTCTCTGTTTTTGTTTATTATCATTTACAGCTTGTAAAGCTCCGAAACGTTTCTCCTGTACGTCCTTTTTTATATAAAGGGTTTGTATAGCCTCACTTTGCTGAGAAAAACAGTAATAAATGGTTAAATTGATCCGAATGTGCGTTTAACCTTTTTACATTTTCGAGAGTCATCGATATTGTGACTTTCATTATTGACGGGTTGTAAAGGCTTCATAATCTCCTGCGTTGCGTCCAAACACCAAAACAAAACGTGATACCCCAAGTCCATATTAATGTGCTCATGAGGTCTTCATTTTAATACAAATAGTTGGAGTAAACTCTTTCAAATCACGGATGCCGGGTACCTGATATGTTGCCAACGTGACAAAATCTGTCAGATTTTTTTTTTTAAATCTTCTATGAACATCCTTTACCGACGTTTGGAGGGAAATTGCCTAATGCACAACTCACTGCCGTCTTTGCCTCACGTTTCAAAGTCTATTTAGAGACACGAACGGAAACGCCGTGCTATGCGCCTAACTACATACAAGTTACGAACAATCAAAATACACTCCGTGCACTCCGACCATCGGGTTTCAGTTTCCTAGACGCAATAGAGCCGACACAACTCTCCATGCGTAAAGCTTGAATAGCTTTCAGAGTATAGATAAATCTACCGTTTCCATTTCAGAATATCGCAGCTCGGGACTAAGAAAAAGCTTTTAAATATATTTCGCCAGTCATGGCCCAAAGTGCACATTTCAATGCGTCGCCAGCTGACTTAAAGCACCATTAGACACATCATCCGTGTGAAAAGGAAATTGGCGGCCAGGTTTATAGAGCTTGACAAAAAGGGTATCTGTGGTTCAATGAATGCCCGCAGAAGATGGGCGAATATGTTGGTATAGTGCTAGATGGCCGGATAAAGCAGACATCCGCTCGAATATTCAACTTTTCTTTTGGTAATGCGCACACTGTGAGAGTTCTGATAATGTAAACAGAATGCGATGTGGGCTGCATCCTTTGTATTCTTCATTGGTCGGCCCCGTTCAAATGAAACCGCACGGTAGAAATTACCGTTCGCGGTAACTATTAGCACAAGGCTTCTAACGTGCTGAAGCCGGAATCCTGTTTCGTAACTTTGTTTGACCGAAGCGAGTCATCTGCCCTGCCATCTAGGCATTAAATTACCTTCTCTTCATCCGGAAATATCCACGAATAACTACCTACTCCGACACTGATTGGTAGTTCTCAAAAATATAAATAAATCACAAGTTACGCTCATTCAAACCTGCCTACACTTCATCTAGAAGAATAGGTACTTCGGGAATATGTTTGTGTTTTTAGAGAAGTTATCGCAGGACGCTTAGTAGTGTGAGATGAGCGGACTCCTGCAGTATAACAGGCGTCTGCTAATTCAGCACCGCTACTGCAAACCCGCAAGGATCGCGGCCAGCGACAACACGACACTTCTATTGACGTCATCAAACAAAAATCAAGGCTCCAAATTTTTTTTTTTTTTTACGTGGTAAACAAGGTAGTCGAAGACGCGTTCAAGGCACGGTAGCAACGCTAGCGATTTACAAAATTACGCAACAAAGCAACATGAAACCCCTATAGTCGTCGACAACGTAAGAGGCGCGCAGGTTGGCGAGTCCAGAGGTTTTCTCATCCACGCTCCGCTGCCAACGATATTGCGACACTTTGAGACAGTGGCACCGTCTTCTTCAGGACGGTCCGTCCTGAAGAAGGCAGTGCTATTGTCGAAACGACAATGGACGTTAGGCCCCTTTCTTATTTTTTTTTATTTTGTTATCTTTAATTCTTTATTCTATTTTCTATTTAACGATTTATTTTTGCGAGTTCTTTTGTTTAACTTTGACTTTTATTCGTCATTTATATGTTTACTCTCCGCGTATCTTGCGTTCGCCTATATATCAACGGAAGCATTTGTAAACCTTCACCACTTTTATATATATATATATATATATATATATATTAGATCAATAATGTAAATTCAGCAATTTTAATATGAGCCTGAAATAAACAGTCGTAGTCAGAATAATATTGCTGAGCTTTCTCCTTAGACATCCGAGATATTGGCTCATCGAATCCTTTGAGGAAATGTGGACCCACGGGCATTTTTGGCGTTGACACGGCACACGACAACATTACGTCAAAACAATGATTAGCGAAATTGAAAAAAAAAGTTTGATGAACCTTGTAAAAAGCTCTTAATTAGTAACGCAGGTGGTACCGCGCATACATTCAAGTTTCACGGTTAAGCCGATCAATAGTTTCCAAAAAGCGTATCGTATAAAAATTTAAAGTAATTTTTTTTTTTTTTTTGCAGACGTGCTTTATTTGATTTTTAATTTTGATTTTAGTTAACGTTAATACAATAAAGCTTTTTTCTTGGCACCAAATTAAGAGTATGTAAGAACTGTATTTTCTAAAGGAATCTCTTTTACTCTAGACTGTTTTATTTTTATGACTCTCAAGAAATTTAGGACGAAGTTCATACCTCAAAATATATGAACTCTCCGTTTTCGTTTATTATCGTTTTCAAATTGTAACGCTCCGAAACGTTCGTACTGCATGTCCTTCTTTGCATAAAAGGTTTGTATATCCTGGCCTTGCTGAGTAAAACGGCATTAAAATGTTATATTGACCTGAATATGTGTTTAACTTCTTTACTTTTGCGAGAGTCATCGATATTGTGACTTTCATTGTTAACCAGTTGTAAAGGCTTTTTAATCTCCTGCGTTCTGTACAAACAGCAAAATAAAACATGATATCACAAGTCCATATTATTCTGCTCATGAGGTCATCATTTTAATACAAATAGTTGGAGCAAACTCTTCTAAATCACGGATGCCGGGCACCTGATATGTTGCCAACGTGACAAAATCTGTCAGATTTTCTTAATTTTCTATGAACATTTCCTACCGACGTTTGGAGCGAAATTGCCTTACGCACAACTGACTGCCGTCCTTTCCCCACGTTTCAACGTCTATTTAGAGACACGAAAGTAGTCTCCTTAATATTTGTATTTTTGTGCCTCTGCAACCACGGCCCTTCGGGCGAGGTAGTATGGATAAATAAATAAAATAAAACGGAAACACCGTGCTATGCGCCTAATCACATACAAGTTACGAACAATCAAAATACACTCCGCGCACTCCGACCATTGGGTTGCAGTTTCCTAGACGCACTAGAGCCGACACAACTCTCCATGCGTAAGGCTTGAATAGCGTTCAGAGTATAGATAAAATAAATCCACCGTTTCCATTTCAGAATATCGCAGCTCGGGACGAAGGAAAACCTCTTAAATATATGTCGCCCGTCATGGCCTAAAGTGCACATTTCAATGCGCTGCCAGCTGACTCAAAGCACCATTAGACGCATCATCCGGGTGAAAAAGAAATAGGCGGCCAGGTTACAGAGCTTGACAAAAAAGATACCTCCCTCCATTTTTCCTTTTTTTTTTTTTTTTTTTTTTTGTCCAAAAGAGTTTGCTGAGCTCGGTAAATTTTTAGAAGTTTTCATTTGTGTTTTTTTCAGTTTTACGCAGAGTGGTCAAAACGATACGCTTAGATTTCGAAATTCAATGCGGGAATCGCGGGTGTCCGTTTCTTGATGCATAATGTGTGATATGTGTTCTTTTTTCTTATTATTACACACATCATTTATTTATTTCAATATCCTCGGGGCCCATGGGGCATTACGGAAGGGGTGGACATACAATATTGGTTAAGTAAAAAATTCAAACAAAGAAGGCAATTTCGTTATAAAAGTTAGTCCGGCATAATCTTAGCAAAAGCGAGTAGTTAGTGCTTTTTAAAATAACACAATTGATGGAATAGTTAGTAATGATATGGGAAGGTGGTTTCATTCAGAAGTCGTTCAAGGGTTGAAAACGTCGAGGTAAGCCGAAGTTTCACAATGAGGTATGCCAACCTTAAAGGCCGACGTAGACTTCGCGCTTTCTACTTTTGCCAGCCTCTGCCTTTCCCATATCCTCTCCACTTCTTACCTTGCCCCAACTTCGCTACCCTCGCAGTTTAGAAGAGGGGAGCGCAAAAGGGGTTATCTTCCCGGCAGTAAACCGAGGATGTACGTCGGCCTTTAAGACTGTGATCGATGCGGGGAGAAATGAGAGTGGCGAATGAATACTTTGTCTTTCGGGGAAGTGTTGGAATGATAAATGTTATTGAAGAGGCATAAAAGAGATATTTTACGGCATGAGAATAGAGGAGGCAGGCACAGGTGGGTTTTATAAATGAAACATTGCGGTGCGATGATAGTTAAGACTATGAAACGTGCGGCCCGATTTTGCAGGGCTTCAATGTCTGTTACAATCGTTAAGTGACCAGGATCTTAGACGGCGGCGGCATAATCCAGCTTCGAACGTTGTAACGTCTTATGCAGAAGAAGTTTAAGTGACATAGGGGTTAAGGAAAACCTTCTTTTTAAATATCCTAGCATCGAATTAGCCTTACTGGTTATATGATCAGAATGAACTTTCCACTATAGTTTAGAAGTGATGCGAACACCAAGATACTTGAACGAGATTACAGATGTAAGCTGAGTTTTACAAATTGAGTGTGAAGAGGGCGACGTGTTACGACGAGACACCCTCATAGTTTTACATTTGTTAGTATTGAGAGTAATTTTGGAAGGTACACCATTCCGAAACCGCACATAAGTCAGCCTGAAAGATTGCCTCATTGAATTTGTTAGTAAATTCACGATATATTACACAGTCATCTGCGAATAAGCTAATATAGGATGATAATGCTTTGTTTAGTCATTAATATAAATAAGAAACAGAAGGGGTCCCAAAGCGGACCCCTTGGAAACACCGGAAGTAACAGGACTGAGGCATACATTTTCTTTATTTTCAGTAACTAATTGGAATCGATCAGTTGGAAAACATTTAATTCAGGACAAAACGTTCGAATAAATATTAAGTTTATCAAGCCTAAAAAAACAATACTTTATAAGATACTTTGTCAAAGATTTGCAAAAGTCGAGACAGTCGCAATCAAGCTGAGATCCACAGCCAAGAATGAAGAAGAGGTCATCAGTGAAAGTAAGAAGTTGAGTTTTGCAGGACAGTGATTTCCGAAAACCATGTTGCGAGGGTGAGTGAAAAAAAAAAAACGAAAGAAGAATTGGAATCTAAGAAACTATCTGGATTAGCGTAAATTATGTGTTCTGAAATTTTACAGGGCGTGATGGTTTAGGACTTGGGTCCATAATTAGGAGGGATACGTTTGTTACCTGGTTTATGAATGAGAACCAAGGAAAACAAAAATGAAAATTAATGAAACGGTTCAGTAAATCGATGGTTTAGATTCGAACTGTATTATATAAATTAATCGTGGGAATTCATAGACTGGTAAACGATACATACTCCAACGCGAGCGAGCGCGTGCGTGACCGAGTGGTCATTCTCCTTCCGGCAGCAAAAGCGAAAGGATCATGAGCCCCCAAGCAGCGGAGATAACGGCCCACGCCGGCCGCGGTGCTACGTTTTTGCCCGGTTCAAGTGAACACAGGTTTTTGCTGCCTCAGCCTCCATCAGGAGATGCCATGAAAAAAGCAGTCGTCCGTCCCTGCGACATTGTTGGAAGGCCGTACCGGATCGAGGATTTCCGGCAGCCACTCGACAAGCTTGGGGTCCTCAGGGAGCTGGCCGGGATAGGGGCGTACCAGATGTCCCACGTCTCACTGCTTAATCTGAAGGCCGACACGGCTAAGCTCAAGTTGGTGGAAGTAGGGCGGCTCGCGGTGAAGGGACGTACGTGCCTCGTCATCGACCCCGCCAGGCAAGAGGTGCCCATTAAGTAACACTGGGTGCTGTTCGACGTGTCGAACGACTTGATCCGCAAGACCTCCTCGGAGAATGGCGAGGTAAAGGACGTCGCGTACGACCGCTGGAAGGTGCCGGGCTTCGAGGGGGCCGAGTCCACGACCCGGATAGTGCGGCTGGTGCTCCGGGAGGGCGTCACTCTTGACCGCCTCCCTCATCAGCTGCGACTTGGCAGCGGCTTGGCGCTGGTCGTCGTGCCTGGGAGAGCCCCAATATGCCTCCAATTCTGAAGGACGGGGCTCATGCGTCGAGACTGCCAGGCCTCCAGGTGCTCCGAGTGCCGTGCTTTTGGCCACGAGCGGGACGAGTGCGTCCGCTCTTCCGCCCGAGTCGCGGGACGAGGGGTCAACGACGACTATGCCGACGACCGGACGGAAGAGGAAGAAGCGGAAAAGGCAGCGGCACCATCGTCAACCCCGACTTCTGACGTGACGGATGACACCCCTGGCACCGTCCCCGCGGAAGATAGCACCTCGCCGCGAAGCTGCCGGCCACCGCGGCTCCTGCCACACCACCGGCAGTCTACTACTACTAAGCGTTGTAAATGTAGATGGAGGAGCGACGGTCGGAGGCCACATAAGGGAGCGACGTTGTTGGTGCAGCCCCGGCTCCTGCCGAGGTCTCCCCCAAGCCAAAAATGGACGTTGAAGCGGGCTCAGCGAAGTGCATGCTCGAAGACGCCGCGGGCAGGACCGGTGAGGAACTTCGACTGCGCCAACTGAAGCGCAAATGAATGGTGGTCGCCGGCTGGAAGGGCGCAGAGGGCAAGCAGCGGTCTCCGGCATCGAAGGAGCGCGACAATATGTTGCAGTGACCTGGCATGCTAGTGGACTGCTCCGTGCGACACCGACCGGTGTTGTTAAGCGCCATTTTCGTTTGGTCTGGCCCTCGCTAACCCATGGTCTCCTTAGAACGTCCTGTTCAATTTGCCACCCTCAACGTTTGAGGGCTCTTGGACAGCAGGAGGCAGAGACAACTCTATCGCCTAGCCGTCGAAAAGGACCTCGACATCAGTGCGGTGCAGGAGAGCAAGGTCGAGAGTGAGAACCAGACAGAATCTATGGTGCGCCCCTTTACGCCGCGTTACAGGGTGTGCGTTAGCCACGCGGTTGTATCGGATTCGGGGTGTTTGCTGCTAGTGCGCCAAAGTTTAGGTGCGAGCATCGAGGAGGTAATGACGTGTACTTCTGAGCGTTTTATTGTGTGCGACTTTTCTTTTTCGTCTTGCGAATGGAGGGTCATTTGTGTTTATGCTCCCAATAGGGTTGAAGAGCGGCGGGTGTTTTCCTATTTTTTGCATCAGTACATAACAGTGGACGCCTTGTTATTTTTCTAGGCGATTTTAATTTTGTCTGCTCCTTGGATGATAGGTCGAGCTCGACGCATTATCGGGTTTTGAGCACCGAGAGCCTTTGTAACTTATTTAACGAGTCCGGCCTAGATGACGTTGGAGAATGTCTGAAGAACGGTCGTGACATCCGGTACACCCATTTTCAAGGGTCCAGTCACGCCCGTTTAGATCGGGCGTACATCCAGTTAGATTTGATTCCTTTATGTTCTGAATATCACGTGCACCCTGTCTCTTTCAGTGGTCATTGTTTAGTTAGTTTTTGTATGGGTAGTAAGTGTGAAAATAGAAGAGTCTTTTGCTGGGATTTGTGGAAAATTAACGCGAAACGTTTGGAGCACGATGTTTTACTGCCCAAGTGCAGTGCGTGATCGAAAACATAGTGAACGAGGAATAGTTAGAGTATGGTGCGCGATGGTAGCTTGCTGAGCAAGAAATAAAAATGATAGCGTTAGAGCGGGCGAGTGCAGTTAAACGCAATGAAAGAAAGAATGAGATGTTTTTGCTCAATAATTTGCAGTCGCTTCTTAAGGAAGAGTGCACAATGCCGGGGGCATTCAAGGACGACATTTAACTGGAAGTTTTAGATAGGGAACGATATCGCGGGGCAATTGTGAGAGCGAGGGCAGAAAGATATGGGCAACGGGCGAAGCACCAACTAAACGCGCACTGAGCCTGGAGAAAAGCTATGCTCGCCGTAACGAGATAACGGAGATTGAGACTGATGGAACAGTTACGAGCGATAAAGAATAAATTGAGTGTGCGTTTTTCGAGTATTACAGTAGATCATTTGCATCCTGTCCTGTCAATGTCGAGCTTTTTAAAGAGAAATTTTCGTGCTTCATGCCGCGCATAGATGATGCAGCGAAAGAGGTGTTAGAATCCGCCATCACCGTAGAAGTAATTGTTGCAGACGCCCTAAACGAGGGAAAGTCCCCAGGACCGGACGGCCTAAGCGCCGCTTTTTATGAAGCTCTGAAACGAAAACTCGCCCCATTGTTAGCCCAAGTGTTTAACGAAGCTTATGTTTTGAATATTTAACCGCATTCCTTTACCTTGTCCCATACGGTGTTAATCCCCAAAACAACAGACGGTGTTAAGTTAAGGCGAGTCACCGCTTATCGGTCTTTCAGTCTGACTAGCGTCGACTATAAAATTTTAATTAAGGTGTTGGCAAGGAGGGTGCAATAAATAATAGCAGAGACAGTGGGTCCGCATCAAACATGCGGAATAAAAGGTAGGACGATTTTCGATTATTCATAAAGCGCGTAGTTTTTTAGAGTGTTGCGATGGAATGCGTACTTGCGTCGCAATGCTCTAGGTTGACCTGGAAAAGGCCTTTGATCGCATACCCCACGACAAGATTTTCTTTTAAGCATTTTGGATAATGTGAACGTCGGAGCTGTTGTTCGCGATGGTGTAGGCATGGCGTACAACGTTTTCTCGACTAGACTTATACACGAACTCATCTTTGTTACGCAACGGCGTGGTGATGGCGCGTCGAGCGCACTTCCGGTCTGTGGCTGTGGGCGGAAGCCGCCATGGGGCACGTGCATTCCTGTGTTACTTCGGAAGAAACCGGACAAAAACCTGCCTCCTCGTCAAAACGCCGCGACTGGGGCTTTACCAAAAGAGTCGGGAAAGGTTTGAAGGTAAGTTTTCATGCGTCGTCGTCCTGCTCGGTTCGTCCGAGAACGTGAATAGGGGCCGTTAAAAAGGAAAAAAAAAACAGGCGCCGTCGGACGACGATTGCTTGGGCGGAATGCACTTTGGATTGAATTCACGGACACTTGTGGTCGTCAGATTTATTTGTTTTGTTCCAACATGAACGGTGGAAAACCGTCAAGTTGCACGGACCACCTGCGGACTACGTTCAGTGCGCCATCACGTTCAAACGGCCGCCTCATCGTTCGAGCTGTCGTCTGCTCTCTTAAACGTTTCTGCTTGTCGTCTGCTCGTTCAAACGACAGCGGCCTGTAGACCAAACGTCCCGGTAATTGCGATAAGAAGTGCAGACCTCAAAAGACGTTCAAGTTTGAAGGTTGCTTCGGTTAAGTAGGCTCGGTGTAAACAGTAGATATAAGGAGATGTTGATAATTGTTACCAGTGGCCGTTACCGACTTCTTATGCCTGATTCACTCGGTCCGATTCTGCTTGCGATTTTCAGTATCGACGTCGACATCTCAGCTACGGTTCAGGCTTTTTCAGCCCGAGCGACGTCATGACTGAAAATAGCGAGCAGAAACTCACCATGTGAATCAAGCTTTAGCATCCATTCTGCGGCGTCCACGCGGAATGCATCGCCGCATGTTACATTATTCACGCCAAGTTTTGCGGTATAACGATCCTCGTTGATTTCGCTCAGGCCGCTCGAGTAGTCAGACATTGTCAGGAAGACGTAGTTTCAACAATTCCAACGCGAAAAAGAGCGCGGGGACTCTCACCGACGCCGACAACATCCCATTTCAATGGCTTGTTTATGGACGACGGCGAACTTGTTGCCCACACCCCCATCGCGCATGCGCGGCGTCGGTGGCGTCCACTAGGGGCTCTCCGGTTTGTTTGCAAACATGAGTTGGTGTATAGTCAACAAGTCTGTTGCAAACCGTATAAGGGTGAATCGATCTGTCCGCCAAGGGTGTCCTTTGTCCCCTCTTTTTTTCTGTATTTATATAGAATCTCTCTGCGCTAGTGTCATCAGGAGTAGTTCAATCCATGGTTTTAGGCTTCACGCAGCCGAGGTTAGATATTTAGCGTATGCGGACGACATTGCATTGTTTTTTACTACTCGCGAGAGTATTCTCGAAGTCGTCAACACGCTTAAACGTCTTTGTGAGGTTAGCGGCAGCTCGGTTAACTGGGAAAGTGCTTGGGATTGTGGCACAATAAATAAAGTTCCACTCCGAGTTTTTTTTTGTTTTTTTTTTTCGAACATGCAGTGGGTTATTACACCAACAAAATATTGATGAGTCCCACTAGAAAACTACCGTGACAGTGAGCCGTATTGGCGAGGGCAGAAGGCGGATCTTCGCGAAAAAGTAGAGAAAAGAAGGGGGAATGATTTGTCTATTTTGCGCGTGCCAAGGTTTGCAATTCATTTTTTGTTAGTAAACTGTGGAATGTGCTACAAGCTTTGCATTGTTCGCGGGTAAATGTGCAAAAACTGCATCGTGTGTTTGCGGTGTTTATTTGGGGCTCCATTTGGGAGCGATCCAGCGGGACGAATCTTTTCCGGCGCGTGCGGAAAGGGGGGCTTAGTTTGTCGCATTTGTTTTTGCGCAAGATTGTAAATCATTTTATTTATTGGAGGGACGTTGAGGAACCTTTTTTGCACATTGTTTGTCAAGCGAGACTTGCAAGCAGGTTGCCCGAGTTGATGGTTTCCACGGCTGCGTTGCCAGGTGGCATTCATGGCCATCTTAAAGAAGCGGTTGAGTCATATAAATTTTTGATGGTGCGTTTTTCAGCTGAGTATTTGAGCGAAGTATCTCGAAAACGATTGTATAAGGATGTCTGTGATCTTGTTTTTCCTGTACCTTTATACAGATCCTTATACCGTGTGGGCCCAGGACAGGACTTTTTACCCCGTGTTAATAAGATGACATTGCCCGCAGCCATCACGACTTTTTTCTTTGAATTACATTCGGGTACTTTGCCCGTCAAGTCATGGTTGGACGACAAGGGCTTTTCGTACCGTGAGGGGTTCACTGTCTTTCATGCAAGAAGCCTGAGACGATCGAACATGTTTTCCTTAAGTGCCGGGATGGGGTCTTCTTCTGGGACCTCCTCCCACGCACCATGAAGAAGCGCCTCCCTCTAGACGAGCCCGGAATACGTTTTCTATCGGTTAAAAACGATGAGGGCTTTCAGTTTGACTTGGTTATGCTGCTGGGGCTGCACGGTATTTGGAAGTCCCGAATGGCTTTGCGTCATGCCGAAAGAGATCCGCGAGAGGCGCGGGAATATCTCCGAGAAAGTGTTTCTTTGTATGTTGAAGTCAACAAGCAAAGAAGTGTGTGCCTGAGTGGCTTCCGTGCATCGAAGCGCTGCTGACTAAGAAACCTTTTTAATTCCCATGACACCAGCCCTCGTGGATTGCGCTCCTAGTGCTGTCGTTCTTGTAATATTTACGTCCTTTTATTGTGTTTCTAAAGCGCACGTTCGGCAATAAAGAAAAAAAAAACAAGTGCGTGGCCGAGTAGTTATTGCGCTTGACTGTCGCGCGGAAGGTCTAGGTTCGATTCCAGTTAGCGGACTGTCATTTTATTTATTCTTTCAACTTGGCGTTCTCGTAAGTTCGAGAAAATTCTCGTCTGATCAAGTTCTAAATGTTCTAAGCACCGAAAGTTCTTCCAGAAACCCACGAGAGTACATAAGGGACTCCGCATGGCGAGCGGAGTCAGTCTCGCCCCAGCGTTTGATCCTGCTTTTACGCCGCTATCGACGCCCGCGACGCTCTATTGTTGTCTTCTGTTTCCTTTTTGTTTTGTGCACAAGTTCGCCCTATTAAACGTTTTGTTTGTTTCAGTTTTCGTCGCCTCATCAACTTTTCATTCGTGACAGATGATGAGGCGGCGAATAACTGAAGAAACTAAACGTTTAATGGGGCGAACTTGTGTCCAAAACAAAACAGAGAAAGGCTAGCGTCGCAGGCGTCGATGTGGGCTAAACAGCAGAATCGAGCGCTGGGGCGAGACTGACAATGAGTTCTTCGTTCTTTTTTCGTTTTCAAACATACTCAAACTTATACGGAACTACATTCTAAAAGTGTCTGCGTGTTGGCGTCCCTACAAAACAAAGACAGCCAATCATGCTCCACGATGCAAGTATCCCAGTAAATGAAGTCTACCGCGCTCATACTCTCTGCTCAACCTCAAGGTTATGACCTATGATCGCCATTCTTATAGTCCCTTTCTCACGTCGCATTTTTTCGGTCTAATCGTAATCCAAGCTTCGTAATTCGTTTCTTTTATTACGTGTTTTATGTGTTTAGGGCTAGTTTGTATTACAAATTTTATCAAATGTCAAAAGAGACATTGAGGCTTCTTACTGCGACAGCTGTTAATGACCCCTTCACCGGTTTTTTGAAGGCGTGAGCGGTAAACGCCGTCAGTTTCCCCGCTAAATTTAGTGGGAAAATTGACGCCGAGGGTCTTGGGCACAAATTCAGTTTCCCCGCCAAATTTGGCGGGAAAATTGAAGTCACGTGGCCTGACGTCACGGGACCTACAGACGAATTCAGGCTCCCCGCTAAATTTAGCCCAAAAATTGACGTCACGTGTCCTACGCACATTTTCAATTTCCTCGCTAAATTTGTCGGGAAAATTGATGTCGCATGACTTGACGTCACGGAAGCTGCAGGAAATTCAGGTTTCCCTCTAAATTTAGCGGAAAATTAGTGCCACTTGACGTAACGCACCTAGTCAGTTGCCCAGCTAAATTTGTCAGGAAAACGCATTACGACCTTAAAATCATGTATTCATCAACAACGTATCAATGCCAAATCAACGCAACGTCATTTCAATATCAGATCACCGTTTGGTGCACGATCGGCGCAATGTCAGTGAATTGTCATCGTTCATATCGTCGAATAAGCAGCACAGCTATCGCTGTCTAAACGCATCATGTCGTGGGAGCGTCGCGCAACTTTTTTTATTGTCAATATTTCCTTTACTTGTTTAGTAATCGCCATACGTTGATCGGTACCTTGAGTTACAATTTTCTTAGTATTTATATAGTCTTTACTAATAGCTACTTTATTATTTCAAACACGAGCGTGTGTGCTTATGCCGGCAGGAAATATTTTTTTTATTATTTCGGGATTAACTTTACATTTATGCTTATCTGTACCTTTATAGTTCTACTTATCATTCCCCTTTCCCTTAGCCTTAGTCTTACCCCTACCCTTACGGTTACCTTCAGTCCTGTCCTCATTATGCTTAACATCTGTTTTGCGCTATGCGTTTAATTAGTACTTACCATGTTTGTCCTGTGTGCATTTCGTTTACAACGCTATTGGCTTCATTCAATTGTACGTGCTTGATTTGCGCCAGTTTGAATTTTAGGACACATACTAATCAAGTCGACAAAAAGAGCAATACACTTTTAATATGACAATAAGCGGCGGACGAGAGGCGCGTATAAACAATTGGCGTTAACCTCTAGGCATAAACCTGAGTGCTCGATATTTTGTGCGTTTGTAAATACACCACAAAATATGCTTCACAAAGTTACTAATCAAAGTTCACAAATAAATTTAGTTTGATTGTAATTGATCGAATTTTAGCATAAATGATATAACCAATTTATATAAATGACACGGCAACACGCGTTGTGATGTTATGCATGTGAAGATAAACAACGGGACACGAAAAAAATTGTGCTATTGAATGGTGGTTGGAAAGTGCCTCGAGACGACGGTCGTGGTAAAAAAAAAATGTCAAAGCAGTGCCTTTTTTCGGGCGCTCCTACATCACTAAGGTGTTTATTTTAAGGTTAAAAGATTTTTTAAGTAAAAGCCATGAAAGGTGCACTAATCCGTTTTTTGCAGGTTAGGTATAAGCCAGGGGGACATATAATAAAAGGCTAATCGGTACGATAAGTCGAATAATTAATTAAAATTAATAAATAACTTTTTAATTGTTTGGATCGAGATTAAGGCATGTGACGGATTTAATTACCTGAGAGGAACGTATTATTTTCCCCCGTCATCTGATGAAACCGCTTTTATTGAACATTTTGAATCTCTCGATAAGCAGATTGATTTTGACAAGTTTCGTGTTCAGATATACGGGGTTTTTGATCTTCCGGATATAGAGTGGTCGTTGCAAGCTTTAAACAATAATACGTTAACAGCTAGAAAGGCATTTGCTTTGTTGTCTTTTATTAACTTGAGTGGTCTAGAACAACTAAATTCAATACCGAATTGCGTGGGTAATATCTTGGATCTTGTTCTTTCAAATGTCCACATTCTAAGCTTAAGTCTGGCTTCCAATCCTTTCGTACAAGTTGATAAGTTTCATCCACCTTTAATAATCCAGTTATCTCTTCCGTAGAAGTCGCGGATATCGTCAAAGCCGTTAGCTTACAGTTCTTTAAAAGGAGATTACCTGGGCTGAATATATTGAAACTTTTAACTGGTCTTATGTTATTGCCATGTCTGATGTGAATCGTGCTACCGAGACTTTAACGACAATTGTAAAAGATGACATCGACACTTTTGTGCCGAAACGTTCAAAAACGCCATCCAAATATCCTGAATGGTTTTCCAGGTATTTAAAATGTCATTTGGTCAAGAAAGAACATTTTCACCGTCTTTATAAAAAATGTGGCTCTTTACTTATGTACACCAAATTCAGTTTATATCGGGCCTTGGCGAAGAAACTGTTCAAGCGCGATAAACGCATACATCTTGACAGCATAGAAAATAGCTTGTTTCGCTGCCCGAAGATTTTCTGGAAGTTCACGAAGTAACATACACGTGACGTTAGTCCTATCATCTGCTTACGTGCCTGTTCAGATAACTCCCCGGGTTATATTTCATCACCTATGAAGTTGCAGATGTTTTCGCAGAATATTTTGGCAAATGTTCCTCTGACAATGGGCAATCTGTTCAACCGTGGGATAAGGAGCTGATTTGTCACGATTTTTTAAGTTCCGTAAGAGTGGACTCCCTTGATACTGCGGAGGGTATAAGAAAGTTAAACCAAAGTTTTCTTCAGGCGTGATTGTGTACCAGGCTTTGTTCTCAAAGGTTGCGGTGAGCTGTTCAATCCTATTTTGAAACACATTTTTAATATGTCACTCAGTTCAGGCGTTTTCCCTTCGCTCTGGAAAAAAGCAGTTGTTCCTATCTTAAAAGGCGGTGACGCATCTATAGTTGCGAACTACCGTCCAGTTTCCCTGCTTTGTAGTTTTTCCAAGTTTTTTGAGATTGTTGTGCGTGGCAGAATGACTTTTTATTTTCGTCAAAAATTGACGCCCTTGCGGTACGGTTTTTTAAAAGGTAGGTATGTTGAAACAAATGTGTGCACCTTTTTAGATTACTGTGTGCCGTTTGTTTTAAAGAAAGAACACGTAGATGCAATATATTTTGATTTGTCAAAAGCCTTCGACAAAGTGAGTCACGTGTTGCTTTTGCGCAAATTTCATCTGTAATTTGCGCAATTCTGTCCAGAATTCCGTCCAGAATTGTGTAACTGCTTTAAGAGTTATCTGTCTTTTCGATCAAATAGTGTTCGGGTCGCTGACAGTTATTCTAAAGAGTTTTTCGCAATACCAGGCGTGCCCGAGGGATCAATTTTGGGTCCTCTACTGTTTTCAATTTTATAAATGATATAGCGTCATGTGTAAAGAACGTTGAACTGCTTTTGTTTGCTGACGACATCAAGTTGTTCAAGAGTGTTCATTGCCCTTTAGATTGTGATTTGATGCAACATGATGTGTCTAATATAGCACAATGGGGTGAACAAAATCAGTTATTCCTTAATCCTTTAAATACAAAAGTAATATATTTTTTTCAAACGCCGTGCGATCAATAATAACACTTACCATCTTGAAAGAAAACAAATTGAACGAGTGTCAATTGTAAGGGATATTGGTGTGTTCATTGACTGCGGATTAACTTTTAAAAATCATGTCTCTATTGTTGTCGGCTCTGCAATGAATGTTCTAGGAGTTATATCACGTTTGACCGAGCACGTTAAAAAGTCCCATTGTTCAATACATATTTTTAATTCCTTTGTGGTTTCAAGGCTTGAGTTTGCTTCTGTGATTTGAAATTCAATATCTGTAGCTCACGCTTTGATCACAGAACGTGTGCAAAAAAAATTTCTTCAAAATGTTTATATTAGATGGATTGGACGACGCGTGTATTATGACTATGAATGCTTACTAACTAGATTTTCGCTGAAGCTTTGTCACACAGAAGAACTGTCCGTGACTTGGTATTCCTGCAAACGATTATTAATGGTGTCATTGATTCCTCATGGCTTATTAGTAAAATCAATTTTTATGTCCCTTTTCGCGTTACGAGAAAGTTCACCTGTTTTGATATTTGTTCACCATGCCGTGTGTCACCTCTCTCTCGTTGACAGACATTATACAACAGCTTTGTGCCACCTCAAATTGACATCACCACACCCCTGTCTACAAATCGCTGTCAGTTGGACGAACTTTTGGTCACTTCATAGCACGTCATTGTATATGCATATCTATTTTTTAATTAGTAGGATTATTGTTTAAAAGTTTCTATTGTACGGTTGGTGTACTTAAAGGGTAACTGCAAAGAAAAAAAAAGTATTTTTAAACAGCCTAATTGGGACAAGCATTTCAAAAAACAATTTTTCCGCGAGGAAACAATTTTTTTTTCAGCAATATTTATTGCGTGAGACTGATTTTAGTTTGCGGCTATTTCGTCCGTTTTAAATCGCGCACCACGAAGTTGGGATTCCGTGACGTTGATCCCAATCGGCTGCTATTGGCTAAGAGTTTGATTGGCAGCTTAGATCTTGGTTGTTAAACCTTTGTTATATGTTGTAATTTCCTTTTGAGCGGCATATTTTTACGTTTAAAGAATAATCCATGTAATGAGAGTTATTATTTTTTTACAAATGGTTTACAAGACGGGCACTTCCGTTTGGATTCATACCAAAACAAACAAAAGCTTCGCCATTCTTTCATGGCCGCCGAAGTCTCTGCTCCCGCCTGTCTCGCCTTCCTCGACTAGTCGTTTCGCCGAAGTCATCAGTGCTTCGTGTTGACCCAGGTGCTTGAGTGAGAGTTCCTAAAGTGAAGTAGTGTGTAATTAGCAGCTGTCGCCAGTGTAGGAAGCGACATAGGAAGCGACGCGGGGTTTTGGCGTTCATAGCGCGGTTTGTTTCTTTCGTTTTCCTCTTAGCTTTCTTAGCATGTTTTTTTTCCTTGCTTGCGCGTGCAAATGCCGACCTTTTTTAGATGTCAGCTCCTGTAAGCAGCGCCGTTGATCTGTAAAGTACTGCAAGATGAGTGATTGCGACAGCGAATCTTCCCGCAGCCATGTCGCCCCGAAAGATCACAAGCTGAATGCTCTTTGGCTGCAGGCAATCGGGCGTTCGCGTAGCGACAAACGAGTCCAGGTATGTTCTCGTCATTTCGCTCCGGAGGCCTTTGAGATTCGCACCGAGGCACTTTTCAGGTCACATCTTCGCGACATGTGCTCGCAAAACCCGGAGCTTATCGCGTCCCGTCAAACCAAAACAATACCGGCGCCATGTTGAACGTGCGTTGTTGCCACATTTTCCCCGACCAAATAAAAACAACGAAAGCAAACAGGCTCTAGCTTCCAGCGTACATGGACGGCACCTTCCACCCTTGCCGTTCCCCCCCGATCCGCGGCCGGGAGTCAAGACGCTGCGTACTCCGCAGCCAATTCAATCCAAGAGGGAGGGGCGGGGCGTAGTTCTCCTGCGCGCGGGTCGAAAGAGCGGGAGTTTCAAATGTGGAGAGGTTGTGACTCCGACTAAATTAGTCCTGTGGCGTAAATATTGCTAACATTTTTTTTAGATGCGGAGCATCTCTTGCTCGGGTCTATGTCACGCGGCGTCGGCGTTGTAGTCGGCACTCGAACTACGCACGCGCAACTCTCCTCCTTCCCTCTCTCCGCTCTCTCTCTCTACCAGCTGCGTGCACTGCGCGTGCGTTCGCTTCTCCTCACATCGCGCGCGCACGCGCAACTCTCCTCCTCTAGTCTCCTCTCCTTCAAGTGTGAAAAAAAATAATCGGCGAGCGGCGAGCGTTCCAAGTTTCTCTGCCGCGAGCCGCGACGAAGGCTCGCGTAGGGGGTAACGCTAGGGCAGTCGGTTGCGCCATCTCTCGACGTCAGCACGCAACTGACTCTTTCCTCGGGACCAACACGATGCTCCGCATCACCCCATGGTTACCCTCGGGAAGAAGGTGTAATTTTTGTTTTCGCGGAAGATTTGTTTTGTGACATGCTCGTCCCAATTAGGCTGTTTAAAAAAACACTTTTTTTCTTTGCAGTTACCCTTTGAGAAGGCCGCTTGGCCGTTTTAGGGCACCCGAAAAATAAAGATTATATTGTTATTACTATTATTAATTAGTGAAAATAGAAATATGATTTAAATTAGAAACTTGCTGAGAGTCTTCGAAAGCCACCAAATAAGCAATTTTTAGAAAGCCTTTGAGCACGTGCGAAGCGCAGAAGTCAGCTAAAGTTACTACTCGTGAGGCAGGTACAAGGCTGGGGATGGGATAGGAGACGGAAAAACCGTCCGGGCCCGTCGCCGCACCGGTAGCCTTGCTCCCGCTGCATGAGAGGCAACTTTAGCGCTCCATCGTGCTTCCCCGGTGCTCCAAGGCATTCTAATATTGACTGGTTTAGTGGTTTTTGATGACGCTTAGCAATTTTCTAACTGAAACCATATGTTTATTTAGTAAGTAATTAAACCGTTAATTTACATGTTTTACTTAATTAGCCGACTCATCGTCACGATTAGGCCCCTTTACTATGTCCCACTGGCCGTATAACTCACCTGTTCAAACCGGATTATTGTAGATTCAACGGTTTTTTTTTAAACAAATCTGTTAAGCTTAAAAAGAAACGCATTTTATAATTCAGACATAAATGTTAATTCTGCTATATTCATATATGTCACCATATTTGAGCAGACACTCGACATTGCTTCATTCCGGCTGAATGGAAACTGATTAATGTAGTCCCAATTCATTAATCTGGATATCGTGAATATGTCCCAGTTATTAATCTATAAAACTGATTTATATGTCTCGTTAACTTCTTTGACGATATAATCTATTCATCCGTGAACAAACGCGTTGTTCCTAATTAGAAAATGCTTTTACCTATCAAGGCATTGAACGTCGTCTCTTATATAAAACTCAACTATTTGAAGTGGCAACTAATAGGCGCTGCAGAACTTCCTCATCTTCAGGAATTTACCTGTCTATTGAGTTTTTAGGAAACGTAGTTGAGTCTGACAATCACGTTATCATGATATTGAGGAAAAAAAAACGCCATGCGTTAACATGACCAAACTTGTAATTACTGACTTCGCGTATTTTTAACAGCAGAAAACAATCAGTCATAACATCCACTAACCTCAATCCAAAATGTCTCACCCGGAGTCCCTCAGAGATCTAGACGAGGCATTTTGCGGGTGGTGAGCTTTGCGTATTCGACCTACCCACGTAAAATTTTCGCATTCTATCAAACTTCAAACAACTCCTGGAATATTTAAAATAAACTATTAAAGGTACGAAGTAGTCATTCATAGTATTTTAAAGGGGGTAATTGCACGTCGCAGAGGAAGAAATTATGCTACTTGCGCACTCTCTTATGATTACGCAAAATATTAAGTGTTCATCTATAATTTGAAACCCTCTCCAAAGTATTTTATTGAGAGTAAAGTATTCCCACAAAACAGGCACACGTAAATTCGGTTTCATTCAAAAAATCACTAAACTTCAACGTTTAACAGTTTTATGAACGCTTCAGCCTACATATTATCTCACTCTGTTATGCTGGGTCCATAAACATTACCTTTCTATATCTTAGTCTAGTTCCGTCACGATAACACCGGCCAACCTACTTGCATTTTCATTGAAGTTTCATAGAACTTTCAATATTCATAGAAGTCTCATACACCCCTCACTGAAAGTATAGCTTATCAGAATTGTCTTCGTTCCTAAGGATACAGCGAATTTAAATAAGCTATAGTCTATGTCGGCCAAGAAAATGAAGGGTGTGACGACACCGGAACATCTTATGGTCGCTCAGCACACATTGAGATTTAATTATTAACCTACGGACGTTTCATAAGTACGGCCTCTGGGCGCCGCCATTTTGTTTCTGGAATGTGTAGATCTCTGATCTTTATGCCTATTTGCTGGATCGCGTTTGCCCGCTCCGCGAATGCGGCCACTGGCGGTCATCTTTTTGGTAGAGTTATATTACCTCTAGCCAATTTGCAGCTGGTGGGACCACTGTCATCACTCCATGGCAGACAGCGTTATGGCAGTTTTGGTGGCAGGCTGCCATAAAAATAGCCGTGGGTGAAATTTTGTTCTTGATTGAAATTGTTCGACAAAACATATTGCTGAAACCCGGCGTGAACGGTAGCCTGATATTTGAGGACCCGGTGAAATTTGCACGAAATCGCAGCACCGGGAAAAAGCAGCACAGCATTCATCGAAAGTCGCATCGAAAGAAGCATCGAAAGCAGACGCGGGTACGGCGTCTGCTTTCGATGCGAGCTGCACTGCTTTCCCCCGGTGCTGCGCTTTCGTAGAATTTTCGCCGGGTCCTCAAAGATGGGGCTACCGTTCACACCGGGTTTCAAGAATCTGCTTCGTCGAACAACTTCAATCAAGCACGAAATATTACCCACGGTACAGTGTACTAGACTCACGGCTATTTTTATGGCAGTTTGTCGCCATAGCGCTGTCCGTCATATTACCCCCCCCCCCTCCCCCTCCCCCCCTATGATGGCTAGAGATAATATAACTCTACCGAAAAAATGCCCGACAGTGACCGCATTGCTGGAGCTGGTCAAACGTGATCCAGCCAATAGACATAGAGATCAGTGGTGTAGAATGACTTATAGTCAAGCATTGCTGAGGCGTACAGACGGTTTCCAGACTTGCGCCCAAACAAAGCCTTTTTCATTCAGGGTAGACAGACTAGCTGTCGAAGAGCGGCTGCTTGCAAACGTCTATAGGACACCGAACAAGGGTTCATGAAGCAGAACCGTGAGACTGTTAAGTCTGCATTTCTTAAACTATCCTCAACGTTACTAGAACTTCTTAGTTCGGAAACTGCCATAGGGCCTGCTCTGAAAAAGCGGCACCGATCCTCACACTGAACCGAGCTAACGACGATCGCAACGCCGCCCTATCTCCCGCAGCGGCCACTCGAGGAACTGCACGGCTGTTTCGGTTAGGGAGTATCGCATTCGATAGCGCCTGCTGTGACGGTTCTATTCTGATTTCAATCGGCCATTTTGGCGCCGAAACATATGCGGAGGAAAGGGTTTAGGAAATGGCAGCCCCCATCTCTAAGCGGACGCGCCGCGAGTTACGACCGAAGTTAGGACGCGCCCCAGGTCGGGACGCGCTACTTAAAATCACCGGTGAGACATGGTTGTATAACAACAATATTAATTGTGAAACAAAACCTTGTAAACTAAAGATTTTAGAAAACACCACGCGCCAGTCATTCTGTACTGATCTCCAATACACGTTTCTACAAAAAGAGCTTCTTCCATTTGTTTTTACGCAAAAACATGCTTTCTAAAAGCTTATGGTGACCACAGTAAAGAAAACGATTGAGCCGCCATCTTGGCGCCTCGAGCCTGGGAGTTTCGGTACTCTGGGAACATTCAGTGGCTCGCTAAAGGGTGGTGCTGTTATCGTATTTAGCTCGGTCTCGGTGGACGCCAGCGACCTAGGTTTCAAGGGTGAGTTTCCCAACTGAGTGTTTTAGTAACGTTGGCTAACATTCACAATAGCAAATAGCTCTGACCATCAAACATGACACCTTTGCGGTAATTCTGCTATAGTCAATAAAATGGCCCACCGTTGCCACGTATATATCTATCGCCAGGTGGTTGAATATGTGATTTATATTAGCACGTCTTATTTAGCGCTTTCAAATATATGTTTGCGCGTGTGTCTGTCTGAGTATTTATCGTGCAATCTTTTTCTAAGTTCTTGTGAGCGTGACATTGTGCGACAATGTAATTGTACTATATAACACTCAATTTTATCTTACGTCCCTCGGCGTCTTTAGTGCTATATGGGTGAATAAAGATGTCACGATTAGTAATTCAGTTTTTCGTGTCCGCGTTCAAATCCAAGTCGACTTTGACATATTACCGTCGATACGCGCATTCACATGAAATTGAGATAAGATACGCAACGTTCGTTGTCCTCGCTCGCCTTTTAAACAAGTATAACATAACACAAAGGTTGAAAAAGGTTGCAAAATACCAAAAAAGCTATAAAAAATGTGACATTGAGATACAATTGCAATTTTGATTTAGATAACTCCCGGTGCTTACTTTGATATAGGAGTTTGTAATATGAAACTTTGAATTGATATTCATATGAACCCAGATCGTTCGCTTTTCGGTAAAGTTCACGATCTCAAATAGCTGGGCTGGGATACGTTTTCAAATATATTTTCTTCTGTGTTTGGTGGGTCAATAAACTTTAGTTTATAGTATGACAGTTTTTGCTTAGGAGAAATAGGATTTATATATCAACCCTACAACAGAACAGACACACTGGAGCTCACTAAAGTTCAAGTCGTCATGAAGAGTCTTTTTTTTGTTTTTGCTTTTGTTTATGAAAACAGACCACCCTTAAATAATAAAGCCCGTAGTGATTGAATATTTGTTTTAATTATGATATTTGATACCTGACATCCCTCAGAATCATCTAAGTACACCTCATCACCTGCACATTGTCTCACTAGATTTCAATCTCCAGTATGTAAGTATAGATAAGCTTTCGATACATACACACTGTAAAAATACCTCATTGGGGGGCCCCTTCCCAACGAGTAAACTGATATTTCCATAGCAAACGTTTAGTACATTTATGCCAATTTCTTTTTTTACAGAAGTGGGTCTAACAAAATCTTAAATCACTCGATTTGTTTTCAATTCTGCTCAAATACCATCGCTGGGTTGCGAACGCAGACGAATGAATGGAATTGAACATGTTGGTAAATTTCGAGACTGGGGCCTCAGGACTTACCACCAGCTTGCCAGCTTGCCAGCACTCTAAAAAGTTTTTAGAGCGCAGGGCGCCCATCTCCGGCATGAGTGGCGTTGCCGTCGGCGTAACCGCGCGTTGCATTAGGGACGTTTCCCATGATGACTTAACACGTGACGTCACGTGCGACGTCACGAGGGTCCCTAGGGTCCCGAGTGACGTCGCGAAGGTTACTCGTGAAGGTCATGACAAAGGTCACGACCTTCACGAGGCCTTCACGAGTGACGTCACGAGGGTCACTAGGGTCACGAGTGACGTCACAAGGGAGGCAAGGAGGGGGAGGAAGGGAGGGCGAGAGGGAGGCGAGGAGAATGAGAGAAGGAGGATGGGAGAGGGAGGAGGACGAAAGGAGAAGGGGCGAAAGAAAGGGTACGGAGGAGGAGGAGGGGCATATCCTCCTCTCCGTACCCTCCCCTCCTCCTCCTCAAGAGCTGCGCTCTCATTCGGCATTACTTGAAATTGTATACGTCTTTCATCTTTTTGTAAATTTCTTTGCCTTCTTAATATATGTCAGTATTTTAATATACATTATGAATAAGTATATGAAATTTCGCTCTGCATGTATAAAGTTGAAGACTGTCTCCCCTTCATTTTTCAGCCTTCTTTTGATGCCATGGCTTTTGTTGAGGGTGTATGAAGGACGATGAAGTGCCCATCGGAAGCGCGTGCATGTGCTTATGGTACGGGACGCAGGCTACGTCTACATGAATGCGATCGTAGGGCATCGAATCGAGCAGAGACCAATCGCACGCAGCCTGTCTTCGTACTTCGTCCTCTTCTTCCCATCTGCTACCATTCAAAATAGACGAATCTCGATTCGATGCGCTACAGTCGCATCCATGTAAATGCAGTCATAAACAATTTCAGCTCGATTAAAGCGACTTCATAGGTGTGGGTCTAAGGCTACACGACTTCTTGCTTAACATGATGGTGCCGAAATCCGGGAGTGACGCCTCGCCCGCATCCTGAACAGTCGACCCCTCTGACCTCAAACCGACAAACCGCCGACCGACCGACTGACTGGCTGCCCGCCGACGGACTGATCCCCAGGACCGACTAACTGATGACCACCATGCTGATGACGCTCAGAACGAAATACCGTCAGTCCGCCCACCGACGAGGCGACGGACCGCAGATCCGGAGGACTCCGACCGATCGAACACTGACAGATAACCGACAGACCGCCACACTAGATCTAGCCTCGGACCTCCTGATGTACTGACTCCTAGCTCTCTGGGTCCAGTGTAACTTAGCCGCCAAATCTACCGAACTGATGGAGCTGCTTACACACAACTGCGCTGAGATAACGGCGAAAATGAACAAAATTCAACAATTGTTTCGAGCACTGGTTTCTGCTACTTCGATTTTGGCCGCGAGTCCCCGTTACTTTCTCAGAAAGAAAATCAACTTTGCAGAACTCGATGCAAAGGTATACTCGACTTGACATCTGATGCAGACCTCGAAACGGAACTCGAAACCGCGCTCGAATATGAACACACCTTGAGCTCCACGATCACGCGTGCACTACACCATTCACCCTAGGTCAGTACTTACACGATACGCTGCAACGTTCCCCAAACTACGAATCTTTATTGACCACCCAGCCATCTGTGAATCGTCAGATGTTTCCCTCGACACTAATTACCTCAGACACACCAGTAGCTATCTCCGATAGCCGAACTCCTGAATCAATAGTCGAAGCCCAGTTTGCCGTTCCTACATCTAGTAATCAACGAAGTTTGTTGAAAACAAACATTGTAGTTTTTGTAGAGGACCATAAACTTTACTCCGTCGATGCGCAAAACGCAAAGTGTTCCACATCACACATTGACGCCACGCATGGTGGTCTAAAAGACAAGACAAAGCGTAATCAAAACTTGACATCTGGTGAGGAACCCAGGAGTCGAGAGGTTCATGGAATGAGATCGATGCTCGATCACAAGACACAGAAGAACAAATCCCGAATCACCGAAAATCGAAGAGTGCTAGAGGCAGAAGAGAAGCCAACGAAAGTGCTTTCGTAAACGGATTAGGAAAATACAATTTCTGATAAAACGATATAACCTCGATTGCTCAACTAGCCAATGTAACAAATCACTCTGCCGTCGTAAATGAAAGAACCCCAACTACGTAAGAAGAAATCTAAGCCTCTGAAACCAAGGAAGGCACGGAAAAAGAGAGTGCGACACTCGAGGTTTTTTCCAGCACTCTAAGACCTTACGCCATCCAGACGAAAGGAATCGTACGCAAGACGTCTTAGGACAAAGACAAACATTCTGGAGAATGATTCCCCAAAAATCGAAGGTATCGACACAATGTAGCCCGCGAAAAGAGACCGACAAAAGCTGCAACGCCGCTACAGGGGAAGACGCCGTGAAATATGTGCCAAGAGGAACAACACAATAACAGGCTAGCTCCGCAGTTTTGATTCTCTATTGGATGGCACCCCAGCCTTTACCCTGGTTCGTTTCCTCGGCCGGGCGGCGGAAGTGTTATATATATATATATATATATAAAATGGACGATGAATTTCTCATCGGAAGCGCGTGCGTGTGGATCCGGCAACGTGATTTAAACCAGTGTAATTAAATCGCCTTTTTGTGTGCGGGTCTAAGGTCACTTTTCTCAACCTGGAAAGTTGATCAGCTCGAGCGGCTGAATCATGAGGGTTTCTTAATTATCGGTTTTGTTTTATTGCGTAAATACTCTTTTCGACTATTCATAATGCAAAAGAAAGCAAATAATTACGCAATACATTTTACGTAACATGGTCTAATCTTATGCTAAGCGCGGTGGTCCTAAAAATACAGCCACGGTTACGTACGATTCCTCTCTTCAGTTTATATCTTGCATAACTTCCTACTTAGGACACATTTCCGATGGTCGGCGAGAAATAAAGCAAATACGTTGTAGAGTCTCCGAACGTGTTAAAAATAGCCGCACTGGAATAATGGAAAGGCTCATGTCTTGGCAGCCTAAGCGAGGAAGCTAAACCTAAAAGCAGTAACAAGACAACAACCCCCCCCCCCCTCTTTAATTTTAGGCTCTTGTGCTTGTATACACCTTTCCAAAAAAACACTCGACCCCAGGGGCAAGAAGTCGTTTTCGAGGCGATTACTTCTTTTTTTGGGGGGAGTGGGGTAGAACAGTCGTCATTCTTCGCAAAATTGCGTCGAGGACCCTTCGACGTCCTTTCTCTTTTTCGTTTCCCGTGAATGTCGAGTAGAAACGCCTGAAAGGCAGGCATTTATCAGCCCTATTTGTCACAGTAAAAGATAACACAGAAGAGGTACGCAGCATGCATCAGAAAAATTAAGTGGAAACTTTCAAGAAGGGCCAGAAAACGTCGAATGCAAAACCGCAAAACATAGGTAGAGAATCGCGCTGAGCGCATCTTCACAGTACAAGAGAGTGGCAGAACATTTCTAGCTGATAGGGGGCGCGCGAGTCGCACCAGCCGCATCAGCATCAGCAACATGGCGGCGGCATAGGAGCGTTTTTTTTTAAAGCTGTATAGAAGGAACTAATTTAAAGACGAGGGTGGCGTGTAAGGCGAGTTGGTGATTCATAATCTTTAAAAAGCGCAAAAGGACAACGGACAGAAGTATTCATTTAAAGATTCGGCAAATCAGCTCGCGATCTCACGCCCATCGACGTGCCGTGGTTCGCACATCTTTTAAAGGAGTTAACCCTTACAGAAATGTCATATATGACCCAGATATATTTGATATAGGGCCGTATATGGGCATATAAGTAGACATATAAGGTCATATATTGCCATACAAGGGCTGAAATCAGGGCAGATATGGTAAGGTGACACCATATATGACGCAATATATTGCCAGATAAAGTCATATATGGTGCCAGTGGCTGTCATATATAACTGTATAGGATGCCTGATACTCCTGTATATGGCGCTATATGGTGCCAGTCAACATGTAGATGCAGGTAGCACTCCGCGTCGGCCGGTATCGGGACTACGCCGGCCCGCCCATGGTAACAGGATGGCAGCGCCTGGCCATGGGCGCCGGGAAGCTACCGGCCCCGGCCGGCGTCGGGGTTTCGTCTTGCTCACTGGCCAGTCCAGCCGTAGACGTTACAGTGACTGGCCGGCATCGGGTTTTTGCTGTCTTTGCTGGCTAGTCTTTCCATGGAGGTTCCAGTAACTGGCCGGCATCGGTATTTTGCTGTCTTTGATGGCCAGTATTTACGGAAGTTCAGTAACTAGCCGGCATCGGTATTTTGCTGTCTTTGATGGCCAGTATTTACATGAAAGTTCAGTAACTAGCCGGCATCGGTATTTTGCTGTCTTTAATGGCCAGTATTTACATGAAAGTTCAGTAACTGCCCGGCATCGGTATTTTGCTGTCTTTGATGGCCAGTATTAACATGGAAGTTCAGTAACTGGCCGGCATCGGTATTTTGCTGTCTTTGATGGCCAGTATTACATGGAAGTTCAGTGACTGGCCGGCATCGTCGCTTTGCTGTTCGCAGGCTGGCGAGCCCCGGGAACTTCCGTTTACTGACCGGCATCGTTTTATTGTTTTGCCTTTTTCACTATGCAGTCAATTCATTGAGATTCCGACGAACTGCGGCAATTCATGAATAGCGAGTGGAAATGTTTGTGTTGATCAATCCTTCGTAAATGACTGCCGACGCTGGCGTATTTGATCCACCACCCTTACAAAAATGAACAATGAGTTTCAATTGAGCTGCTAATGAGTTTTTATAGAGTCAAATGAAACTCATAAGAAACTCAACGTTAAATGAGTTTTATCATTACAAAACTAATATTTATTCTTTTGATTTTACTCATTACACATTCAAATGAGTGTTATCATTACCCACTCAATATATATTCTTTTGAATTTACTCATTACAAATTCAAGTGAGGTTTATCTTTACATAATCAATATAATTTCTTTTGGGTTTACTCATTACACATTCAGATGAGTGTTATCACTAAGAACACAATATCCATTATTTTGAGTTAACTCATTAAAACAATTACAATGAGTTTTATCGTTACCGACTCAATATCCATTCTTTTGAGTTCACTCATTACAAATTCCAACGAGTTTTATCGTTACCCAGTCAATATTCATTCTTTTTGAGTTCATAAATGTACTGATTACTCATGCAAAGGAGTATTATCATTAAGAATGCAATATCAGTTCTTTTGAGTTTATCCATAGATACTCAAGTGAGTTCTACCATAAGGCACCCAATAGACATCAGCTGATCCACAGTGGAGGAATTCGATAAAGGTAAAGGTGAAGATAATCATTAATGCAGATTGCCTGCTATTCAGAAGACATTTTCCTCAAATAAAGTAATGTTCAAAATTGCAATCCAATAACTTCTCATATTTATTAACCATTTATTAACCCTTCTATCAAATCAATACATATTCAATTACTCCCATTCTCAACTAGCACACTGTCTCGGGCGATCAAAATGACACAGCGATAGACATAATGACTCAATACAGCATCTGCTCCCAAACTTCCCTACGCGCGTAATCCACTAAAATATAAAATATATCCTGCCACGACCCCGCCCCCTCCTCCATTCGCATTTCGCTAGACCACAAGTCTTACCATCTCAGTGCATTAGCAGTAACATATTGAAATTGACTTTGAAATTTAGTTTCTCAGGTAATACAGGTAATTAAAAGTTACCAAATATAAAACCATTGAAAAAAAAAAAAGAAACAAGCCAGCAGTTGTTTTGCGACTTCGCTAGATCAGTCACGTACGACACCCCTGGGGTTCGCGCCTCACTATTTGGGAAGCACTGCTGTTTAATATTACAAATACAGAGTGCTTAGAACATTGACCCCGTAAGTGATGACGTCACAACAAGGCGTCTGGGTCCAAACAAACCGTTGCTAGGGACGTTGCTATGGACTAATGCATGGAGACTTCACATGACGCTAGATTTATGCTTACAAGTAAGTAAATAATTTTTTGTAAGCAACCTAACTTCTTGATATCGAATTATGAAGATGTTCTTGTCGTCTCAGTGTCGTATCGCAACGATGAAAGCCATTTCTGAAGACTTACACTCCGCTTTGCTTTGGTAGCAGACGACACGATAGATTTGCTGGCCTCTGTTGCAGCGGGCGTCTTCATTGAACTGCGTCGGTAAACGAGTGACAAAAACAAGTGCATCACCATGGCCGTAAAGGCCTCCGCAATGTGCGTTTTTTTTTTTTTTTCTGTGAAAAACCCAGCTTAGTTACGAGGGGTGAAAATGCAGTAAAATCAAACCACGTCCTGCAGATCAGTTACGACGACGACCTGAAGTGCATTACCGGCGTAGTGCAGGCCGGCATGAGAAACAAATCGTACGCCCTCGAGGTAAGTCGTTTGTTATCATTATTATTGTGGTTGTCAGGTTATTAAAGAATTGCATGTCTATCGCAATTTCGCAGTATTTTGCTTTTTTGTTTTTTTTTTTTCCCCTTGGTATACATAAAATTCCGTGGATGTGCTCTTTTGGGGAAGATCTCCATCGAACCCGCGATGCGAGTACAATCTGTAATGAACTCACCTTAAGTTTTTTATCCAGTTCTTTCGCGCTTTGGGGTCTTGCGGAAATCTGAAGAAACTGCAAGGGTCTTTCACCACGCGATGGTTACAACCAGGTAAACGAAGCACCCTCGCATAGCGCGAGTCCGCAAACAAAATTTGGAATCTGTACCGATCGCCTGAAGTACTTTTCTCACGGGTGCAATGCGATCTTTTAGCAGACGATCATCTCGATCGACGCCCAAACTTTCGATAAACCATATTTTGCATCGCACCCCACTATGAATTCTTATATGTGTCTGAAACTCATTATATTTCAAACAAATGCGATGTCAGAATATCGTCTTTATTCACACGATTCAAACGACGGCCCCGGTTTGGCCGGCCGGCGTGCGGCAGACTGCATACTTCTTGCATTCGTCGTCTGCCAATTGTGCATGTATATTTGAGCAATAAGAACCAATTAGACGTATGTCTGTCAGGAGAATGTAAATGCATATTGGACGCAACAATTGAGAATCGGATCAATGGAAACACGTTTCTGTGCTTTTGGAAAGTTGTTTTTGGACGAACTTAAGCTCATATATTTCTCAGACATCCAACTGAGGTAAAAATAGTCCCTGTCAGAAATACACCGGCCCATTTGATGCATGTGTAATGTAGCCTGGGCTGTATGATGCAAATATCTGTTCCACGTCCAAAGAATGTATTGCTAGAATTCCAGCATGTATAAAAGTACATTAGTCAAGTTAATTATGCGACAGTGTTACGCTTATTTTTCAAACTTTTCGGACGGCAAAAATGGTTTCAGCCCAGGCTGAAACCAAAAATTATTAATAAAATTAATCATTAACAATTATAAAAAATTATTAATAATTGATAATTATTAGTTAATAATAATTAATATTTATTAGTAATTATTAATAATTACTACTAATTATTAGTAATTATTAATAATTACTAATAATTATTAGTAAATATATGAGTAATTTACTAATAATTACTAATAAATATTAGTAAATTATTAGTAATTTACTAATAATTTATTAGTAAAAATAATTTACTAAAAAAATACTGTAAGCTGAGTGTAAATTAAAAGTAATCTCCCCAAAATAAAAAATAAATTTTCTCCCTACTGCATTGCACCCAAAACTAATAGCGCGTCGGCGCTAATTGTGATTTGCACATTTATTTCCTGTGCTTATAATAATAACTGTATTCACCCTCTTTTACTCCTAAGTTTCTAAAGACATATTTCGGCACCCCTCTATCGCGATTTGGTCAGTTTCGGTTTCAGTATAACTTTTACCGCTTTCGGTTTCGTATTGTCAGAATCGCGTCTTCGACGCCCCATCGGTAGCGACACCAGTTCTTTTTTTTTTTTTTTTCGTTTTTCACTCGCGACCGTTGAGACCGTTGCCGTTGCGTTGGGTACATGTGTTTTGCGGGATGGAAATGCCTTTAGACATGGAAATGTGGTAATTTAATCAAGTTTATCTATCTGTGAAGTTTTGTCTTGTGATGATTATGTTCAAGAAGAGCGCGGAAGACCGGCGACGCGACAGAACGAGCAACTCGACGCAGTTGGTAAGCTTGCTTCTTTGTTTGCATTGTAAGTAGACGCCTTGAACGAGAAGTGAACACTAGGGAGTTTTAGAATAACGTCCGCAACCCCAAAGAAATGACGTCTTCGCTGCTGTGCATGCGCAGACCCAAAACAAGCATTCGGACTCGAGCTTTCGGCCCGTTATTTCTCGAAAATAGCGTGGGTACCGCAAAAGGCGGCGCCCACGACATCTCTGTTGATCGCGTCTTCGACGCCGTCGCCCGCGCGGGAACTGCGTCAGTCGCACTCGGCGCGGTCGGTATGGTCGAAGCGTATTGAAAACGCCACAGATCGCTGGAGTCACAGCTCAAAGCTATCGAAGCGCGTCTACTTACGATCGCGGCAGAAATGTAAACATGCCTGGGTAGTGGATCGTCTGGGCTTCGTAAGTACAACAGAGCAGCTTGGCAGTGACAAAAACAAAACATACAGCATTGAGTATAAAACAACTATAAAACTGTTACTCTAGACGAAACACTTGTTTAATTTTCAAGATATAACGTTCTAACTTCCAAATAAAAGCTGTCGCGGCATCTTGGTGGCGTTTTAAGCGCGAGATGCTTGCGTTTTGGGGGTCCCCGGCAGAGAAACGCTATTCTAAAACTCTTCGCCGCAATCCTCGTTATTTTGCCCTCCGTAACGCGCGATAAAGTAGCGCCCGGTAGTCTAAAACTCCCTATTTTCTCGGCACACGTTTGCTCGTTGAGCTAGACTTTTTTTTTTTTTTTTTTTTTAGCTAGTTAGGTTTGCTTTATCCGTCCTTATGTTTGTATCTGTGCGTAGCATAATGAAAAGTTGCCACTCATTTTGTGTATGGCCCGAGAAAGTGTAGCTTATGTCAACAGAGCACTTATTGAATTCCTAATGCTACTTTCAGTTCGTTGCTTTAGAAAATGTCTTATTGGTCTAGCAGTGTACTGATGTCATTCAACTATAAATTGATTACATTGATCATACTTCATTACATTTCAGAAGTTAGACTTCCTTGGAATTCGGTTCATGCAGAGCCAATATTCCTTTACAGTCAAAATTGTTCTAGAGGATAGCAATTTTTTGTTTTGAAGTTATGGAAGTGGACTGGATGGTACTGTTAGGACAAACTTTGGTCCCCTGACTTTCTGGAATTGAACTGGGTTTACATTTGTCTGTTAGAATTTTTGATAAAGCAGTTGTTCCTTTCTGTGTCTTTTTTTTTTCTCTTTCATTTTGCAACTGTGATGTGATCAAGCCGAGGGCCGCAGTTATTCCTAAATGAAGCAGCAGCAGTGTGTTCCCAGCTTGCGTCACTTTGATTCATTTCAAGGCATGTCACGAAATGAATGCCCCTGTTCATACACCGTTGGAAGTGGGACTGACTTAAAAATGCAGTTCGACACAGTGTTTGAGTGGTATGCGACGTGTGTTGAATGACCTATGCGGTTGTCACGGGTTCGTGGTTGGTCAACACAAAACGCTCCAAGTCCCACTTCCTTCTTCTCGTCTTCCTCTTCCCATTGGTTTGAAGCTTGGCCGGCATTAGTCTCATCCGAGCTCCTGCCTTTGACGCTCAGGTAAACGTGCGTGAGGATTGCAATTGAACCCCCCCCCCCCCCCGAACCACCCTTAAACAGGACAAAATGGCAAAAAATAAAATTTGTGACAGCAATGTTCGAGAGAAACTGCCGACTTTTAATTACCCTGCCTGAAACTTTGCAAACATTTCAGCGTGGCTGCAGCTGTGATGGTGAGGTGGATCCAATATGAAAACTGAACCCTCAAGCGACGCCTTCGGGATGCCGAAAATAATTATGGTAAGTTAGAAATTAACCCACTAGTATACTTGGGCCTGATGTCGATTAAAAAATTTTAATCCAGTTAATTTGTCACATTAATTTTGCGGGCATCTAACTCCGATTCCTTCAGACCCTGTTCCCGGATGAATATGACACAGCAATACTTCGCTCTCGGCAAAAGGGTTTATTCACTCACTCATTGCCGGTGGGGGGTTTCGGGATCGGGGAACGGTCATCAGCGAGGCCGGGGGGAAGTCCGCTGCCCCGAAGCTGCTCCAAGTCCCAGCGGTAGTCCAAACCGCGTCATGGGGACGTCGTCGTCCAGGGTAGCCGTCCGGTCCGTTAGTCGAGTCCGCCACTCGACGTAGCACCCGCACTCCCCGCGCCAGCGTCCGTGTCCCGTCGATCTCCACGCCAGCGTCCTCGTCTCCTGTCGCCGCTGCACGCTGTCCGCCGTCCAAGCTGCCGTGCAAGAAAGAGCCTTTCTTTGTCCGGCTTCCCCTTTTCAAGCCTTCGCCCCTTTGTCTTGAGAAGCCAGTCGCGTGACGTCAGTTGGCTTAGGGGAGTGGTTCAGCCGGACCTTGAGGTACGCGAGGCCATCGGCGCTCCCCCGAGGCAGGACGCATCTCGGAGGTTTGGCGCGCTAAGCTTCTGCCGGAAATTGGGGCCCGGAGGGTCGGCGCGGGGGAGGGCAGCCAGATCTCCACACCTCCCTCCCCTCAAGGCTGAGACTCCGGGGGGCTTGAGGTTGCGTGGTCCCCAGGACCTCAGGCAGGGAGCTTGCTCAGCTGAGGGTCACCGATGATGACGAGCACCCTCGATGATAGTGGTGGTGGCATCAGACCAGGCAGGCCAGTGGTGGACGTTCATTTCCTGGGCAGCTCGCGACCGACGGAGCACGGCCCCGGAGCCAGTCCGGAGCACCACAGCTCACAACACGCACGGGCACTCAGACACACACCACACGCCGGTTCTTGAAGTTCGCTTCCGTGCCAAATATTCCAGACAGCGAATCGCGCAAAAACGAATACCGACACGCTATATCAAACGGCGCGTCGGAACCAAAATATTTCGATCGTTGGACATGCCACGAAATAAAAACAAAACTCTTCATTTCAATACCAACAGGCAGGCAATCATTAAGAACGTCACGCTACGCGTTCAAGAGGTACCTAAGAGGAAAACGTATTCCTCAACTAAAAAGCATAAGCACTCACTGTATACTCAATTCGTACATATGCCCACTATACAACGTTTGCTCCTATAAAACTCAACCGCATTTTTTTAAAACAGAAAACAATCTGACCGAACCCCAGAACCGCACACCTGCGATAACAGTATTGATTTCCAACACACTCGCGAGGAACGCACAAAACCTCAAAAATGAACAATAACCTCCCGTAAGACAGAAACGGCCACAAATCCAGTCCCGTCCGCGAGGTGCGACTCAATATAACTACGAAAAAAAACACGCTGCCAACAGTAGCAATTACTCAAGACGGGCACTCATGCACTCGGCGTTCGCGACACCCGAGCTACAAACACACTACAGCCAAGCTACGCAGCACGCTTTCATCAGAAGGGAGAATCACCTTACTGAAAGGCCGGTGTTCCGTGATACCGGCCACAAATGCCAGTACAAAGGGAACAGTATCTAGATCGTGCGGACAGCAGATCTAACCGGACAGCATATTTACACGGCTATGTCCGTAACGTCTGGGCATGCAACCAGATGTTACCGCTTCACTGCTCGGAGGTGACCTCCCAACACGAGAAACGAGCGCGTAACGGCGGTCCGCACCGAACCCCGCACGGGCTCGACAACCGCGACAAGCGCATCGACGCACGTTAGAGTTCTCCCCCAGCCAAACCCCGACACCGCATAACTAAAAAGTCTTCCAGCTGATGTCAAGGCTGGCCGGGATTGAGCAATAAAAGTACGCCGTCAACGCGTCTCGCGACTCTTCGACGTTCTCGACCCGAGCAACGTGTCCACATACAAACGCAGTAGGTTACACACAAAGCTCGCCCCCAACCGAGTCAACACGCCACATGACTGAAAAGTCTTCTTGCGACTGTGAGGACAGGTAAGGTTCGAACAATGTAAATATCCCACACGCGCACCTTTCATCTTCCGCGCAACAAGCGCGACACTGAAATGCCAAATAATCTAACCGGCCGGTCTTGGAAATGGACGAGCTAATAAACTATATTTGCTCTGCATGAACAGTTTCCGCAGCGTCGAAGTGTCTACCGCATTTACCGCTGGATTCCAACACCCGCTACCCATTCATGCAAAGGCTGCAGTTTGTACAGCGACGGGCTGACCCAACGCACAACAGTTATAGGCCGCCGACGGCCATGCCGCTGCCATAATTTCTAGGCTTCCCGGGCACGTACCCGCCGACGTGAACCGTGCGTTTTCCCGGGCCAACCGCGCATCTGTACAGGATAAAACTATGAACAACTCGTCACATCCTCGCAAGACCGCCACTTCCCTCGTGCAGCTTTCCACCGCACAAGCACAGCTATTTCCCCACCTAGCTGTCTTTCCTCCCCTAAATTTATAATTTCGCTCTAACCCAACTCTCTCCACGACAAATTACGCTCTCTACGCCCTCGCGTCCCAACGCGAACCCAAACACGGCTGAGAACCGTACTGTTTCCGGCGGCAGCGCAAAGCGCGCGCTGACCGCCGCTCCTCCGGAGACGGAGGAAACGAAATGAAAGAGTAACTCCCGCCGCGAGGCTCAACCATCGATATGGCGGTGTGAGGATCCGGAACCAACTGTGCGTACAATTAAACGGAATCAACCTCACGACTCTACAACCAGATACGCACGGGTCATGCCCATCGCGTCAAACTGGCCTCCACGGAGCATTACACACGCACAGCCACTGAAAAGTGAAAACGGAAACTCTGTGGTTTTCTGGATTCCGATCTCTGCGCACCAGACATCGCGTATCCGGCACAATTTAGTGGGCTTAGCCCCTAAATGTAGCCTCTGGCCACAAGGTACTCGTTTAAAGCGATCTTGGTCGGAACCACAAGAGCGCATACCGTACCTTAAAACGCTGTCAACTAACGAAGCTCAAACCCGCACTGACAGCTCAAGCAAGGCCAACTGGGAGCTAGCATACGGTAACACTGGGACGCTAGTCTCCTCCCGGACAAAATGCAATGCGGGGATAATTTCCAAACACATTCCGTGCAACCGCCATCCGCCATGGGAGCGTTCTCCACCCAGAGCGATGCCTCTCTAACGCGTCCGATCGGTAACAAGCGTTCCAAAACATTACATCGATACGCGAGCAAAGGCGGTTAGGCGCGTCACATCCCCCAAACCGTGAGTTGGCATCTTTCCCAGCAGACGTGGACGGCCGGAGGCGTAGGTGGGGGGGACGCCCGACGCTACAGGCCTCGAGGGGGTGCGGTAATTTCGACCACAAGCTAGACTTTTTTTTTTTTTTTAGCTAGTTAGGTTTGCTTTATCCGTCCTTATGTTTGTATCTGTGCGTAGCATAATGAAAAGTTGCCACTCATTTTGTGTATGGCCCGAGAAAGTGTAGCTTATGTCAACAGAGCACTTATTGAATTCCTAATGCTACTTTCAGTTCGTTGCTTTAGAAAATGTCTTATTGGTCTAGCAGTGTACTGATGTCATTCAACTATAAATTGATTACATTGATCATACTTCATTACATTTCAGAAGTTAGACTTCCTTGGAATTCGGTTCATGCAGAGCCAATATTCCTTTACAGTCAAAATTGTTCTAGAGGATAGCAATTTTTTGTTTTGAAGTTATGGAAGTGGACTGGATGGTACTGTTAGGACAAACTTTGGTCCCCTGACTTTCTGGAATTGAACTGGGTTTACATTTGTCTGTTAGAATTTTTGATAAAGCAGTTGTTCCTTTCTGCGTCTTTTTTTTTTTTTCTCTTTCATTTTGCAACTGTGATGTGATCAAGCCGAGGGCCGCAGTTATTCCTAAATGAAGCAGCAGCAGTGTGTTCCCAGCTTGCGTCACTTTGATTCATTTCAAGGCATGTCACGAAATGAATGCCCCTGTTCATACACCGTTGGAAGTGGGACTGACTTAAAAATGCAGTTCGACACAGTGTTTGAGTGGTATGCGACGTGTGTTGAATGACCTATGCGGTTGTCACGGGTTCGTGGTTGGTCAACACAAAACGCTCCAAGTCCCACTTCCTTCTTCTCGTCTTCCTCTTCCCATTGGTTTGAAGCTTGGCCGGCATTAGTCTCATCCGAGCTCATGCCTTTGGCGCTCAGGTAAACGTGCGTGAGGATTGCAATTGAACCCCCCCCCCCCCCCGAACCACCCTTAAACAGGACAAAATGACAAAAAATAAAATTTGTGACAGCAATGTTCGAGAGAAACTGCCGACTTTTAATTACCCTGCCTGAAACTTTGCAAACATTTCAGCGTGGCTGCAGCTGTGATGGTGAGGTGGATCCAATATGAAAACTGAACCCTCAAGCGACGCCTTCGGGATGCCGAAAATAATTATGGTAAGTTAGAAATTAACCCACTAGTATACTTGGGCCAGATGTCGATTAAAAAATTTTAATCCAGTTAATTTGTCACATTAATTTTCAGGCATAATATCTTCAAGAGAATGAAACTGCAGATGTTCCAAACTGGCTGAGGTAAAGCAGCCTTGCAGTGCACCAGGGTTTAGACTGAACATACTTTTTGTACCGTCCACAAGGTGTAGCTCTTACATTGAAGTTTTATGAGCTAGTTTCTTCAATGTTTGAACTTTCAGCGTGCCAGCTGGGTAGTGTGTAATTGTTTTTATAGCGCAAGCAATATCTTAATCCTGGCGGCAGGAAGTTTCAGCTAGCAGTTGACATGGTTGGACAACGGTGTGCATGCTTGCTTTCTCTGCAGCGGCCAATGAAGCAAAATAACAGCATGTGCGGATTGTCCATGCATTTAATTTTTTGTTTGTGGTTTGTTTCAGACTACATGTGCCAAGTACAAGGGGGTGGCCCTCCAGGCGCTGACGACCAGCATGTCGTCTCTGCTGTGCTGTCGAGGAAAATTTAAAGGGTAAATATTGCAGCTGCAGTTTTTTCTCTTCTGTCCCTGCTACACTTCCTGTGAATTTCTCTGCATGCTTGGTCTTTTTGTTTTCATGGTACTATAAACTTTTGTTATAGTCTGTTGCAACTATAGAATAGCAGAAGCCCCTCCCACTATTCCCTTTGCTTGCCATGATTGGCGGTGTCCTCTCGGCTCTCCTCCTCTCTAGTGTTTGCTTACTAAAAAGAGTGAAGGGCTTTGTGGGAGGGGCTTCTGCTATTCTAGAGTTGCAACAGAGTATAGCGCGACCTCGGTTAATTTAATCATTTCGAAGAGTCCTAGCGGGCACCCATGCATTTTTATGGGAATGACTCTGCATCATATTTTGAACCGAGAAAATGACCCCACGAACAGGAAAGCACGGGCCTTCTGCTACAAAAGTAACCGGACCAAACTTTGATTTGGTCCGGTTACTCCTGTCCTTTTGTCCTTGTCTTTTTGTGCACTTTTTTTCAAGTTGGTCCATGATATTTTTTATCATATATTCTAATCTGTGTTTTCGTCTTTATACTTACTGCAGCTTTTCCCAATTAGACGTTGGCATTCACTTTCGCCATCCTGATGTGAGTGACCTGAGACGACACAGAATGTCAGTCTTCTCTGCTGAAGTCCTGGCTTCATGGAAGACTGCCAAGACTGTTCATGGTAAGGTGCTCTATATATTGAGCAATATAATAGCAACTTATTGCTGCTAGGATTGTTTTTAACACAGACAGTATTTATGGGCTGGCCTTTAGCAGTTCTGATGCCACTCACGTGGAATGAAAGCCTGTAGGGGAATTGCGCATTTCATTCGTAAGCGGAATTATGAGTTTACAACAGTAGTGCGTTGCGTTGCCTTGCGTTGGGGGATCGGTGGCCGACTGGGCTAGCGCACACCAACTCGGAGCACGTGGAGCGAAAGCTTGCGCTGCAGAACGCAAGGATCCTGGGTTCAATCTCCACCCCTGCCCATTTTGATCTGGATGAGCATCGTACCGGCGTGCGATCATGTATCACTACTGCGTGGTGCAGGTTGAAGACCCCAGGCTAGCAGTCATACTGCACTGCCTAAATTGCTCATCTACAGCGAGCAACTCATCACAACTTTGAAATGGCTGACCAACTACACGCTGTATAAATATCCACAGAACCCCAACAGAAGTGCGTCACTACTAGCATCCAGTATTGCTGTGTGTGTTGTATTTGTATTTTGTATTTGTTTATTTAGTGTTCCCAATAATGGCTGAAGCCTTCCCATTGGTGCGCTTGTTAGTAGCAACACACCAACACGAACGAACGGCGAGAGTAGTGAACAGTGCCACTCTTGCCGCTCGCCACCGCGCCGATTGGTTTTCGGAGAACTTTGCAGTATTGGTCTCTGTGGTATTTGGTCATATATCGCACATGGACACAACCAGGGCGCTGTACCTACAATTCAACACTTGCAAGACTTGCGTGAATACACCCTGTAGGTGCTTGCACTTTCAGAGTCATTTTAATGTTGCAGAAATGATAGAATGGATGCTTGGGCGAGTTGGTGAACCGTATTCTACGGTGACAGCGCAGAGAAACAATCGCACTCCAGATACTCGGGAAGACAAGCACACGCGCTGAACTTAAAACTTTCGTGTATTCGACTACTTTGTTCTTCTCTTCAACGTCTGGATTGACTTTTCAGAACGTGATAAGGAGAAGAAATAGCACAAAATACAAGAAAAAAGCGAAGAACAGCACAAAAAAAAAGAAACGAAAGCAAAAAAAAAAAAAAACTAAAATAGGAAGCCTTTACAAGTCATCCCTCTCCCTCACTGCTATCCTTAAGATAGAAATTGGTGCTTTTTGGTCGACAGCACTATAGAAGGACTACTTACACACTTGTTCTTCAGATGCTCTATTCTTTGCGCTTCCATTATTTCTCTTGTCAATGTGTCTCGACTCTTACCTATTACGGAACAAGTTTCAAAATGTGCTACACAACCACAGTCCGGACAGTGGGTTCCCAAATGTCCAGCGGCGACTCAGTGGGTGTTATAAAAATGCTCCTTTAAACAATGATTTAAACACCTGCCAGTCTGGTCTACATAAGTTGTGTGGTAAAGAGCATGTAGGCCAGACTGGCGGGTGTTTGAATGATTGTTTAAGGGAGCATTTTTATAATACCCATCGAGTTGTCGCTGGACATTTGGGAATCTACTGTCCGGATTGTGGTTGTGTAGCACATTTTGAAACTTGTTCCGTAATAGATAGGGTTTGAGACACACTGACAAGAGAAATAATGAAAGCGCAAGGAATAGAGCATCTGAAGGACAAGTGTGCAAGTAGTCCTTCTATAGCGCTGTCGACCAAAGAGCTCCAATTTCTATCTAAACGATAGCGGTGAGGGAGAGGGATGAATTGTAAGGGTTTTCTTTTTCGTTTTTTACTTTTTTCGTTTGTCTTTTCCTTTTCTCTTCTCTTGTCTTTCGTTTTTTTCTTGTATTTCGTGCTATTTCTTCTGCTTATCACGATCTGGAATGTCAACCTAGACGTTGAAGAGAGAATGAAGTAGTCGAATAAACAAGTGTTATAAGTTCAGCGCGTGTGCTTGTCTTTTTGAGTATCTGGTGTGTGATTGTTTCCCTGCACTGTCTCCGTAGATTATGCAAAAATGAATAATGACATTGGCATATTTGTCGTGCCAAAGCCTGTCACACTTGTTCCGAACTCTGATCTCCACGAGATCACAATACCATTGTTTATGTTGTAGTGGCACGGCAGAGTCTATACTTGTTTTGCTCCAGTCTTTGTAAGGGGGACGCTGTAATCCGATTCTACTCAATTATGGTGTACTATAGTTCGTTTCACCTTATGTGCGAGCGAAGCCGACGCTACAAGCGCGAGCATGCTGCTTGTAACAGCGCCTGTACTGCACGAGCGCACGTGCGAAGCCGGAACGCTCAGAGCGTTGGGCTCGCGCTTCTAGCTTTGACTTCGCTCGCACATAACGTGAAACGAAGTATAGATAGCACTATATTTGCAGAGCTAGTCTTCGGTTTTTGTAGTTCCATCGAAATATATTTCAGCTTTTAAGTTACTTGTTATTTAGCATGTAGATTTACAAGCTTATCTAGATTGAAGGCAGCAAATATCTTGCCAGCACTCATGGTACGTGTTTGAAGTATATTGCGTTAACATAATTGACCCAACCTTTGATTTTTATTTGTCAGTGCCTCAAGCGAATTGTGCATGCTGGGATTGCTTTTGTTTGGTTGTTTCACATGATCTACAGCACATTTTTCACCTTTCTACTGAGTGCAGCCCTCGCCGAACAGAAGCTAGCATCGACTACGCCAAGGTTCCAGTCCATGGCAGTCTGCAAAGGTTGTTGATGGTAAGCTGCCTTATATATACAGCTGTGTAAGAGCAGCTTGTCCTGGGTGACAATTTAAAATGCATTTTTATGTTTTAGAAAGTGAAATTTGCATGGGCATACTTGCAATGTGAAACCTTACCAAGCCTGTTCTGAACTTTTATCCTCTTGAGATTTCAATACAGCCGTTCGTGCTGCACACACACTGGCTACTTCGGCCAGGTAGAGACTTGATACATATGAAGGTAGACAGGTGAGTATCAACTGCTCAGTGCTGTCCATGGTGACGTTCTCTCCTTATCAGACGACTTACCACACTTGGTTCGCAAGGCATTTGAAAAGGAGAGCAAGTCAGCTGCTGCATGATGCTCCCTGTACTGGGCAGTCGATGATTGCTTGTTCACCTTCGTATAGATCACGACTGTACTTCAAGCTTGGCAAGTGTGACACTTATCTGATTCAGCCTAGCAGTGGTGTGCTGAGCGGTATGTGTAGAGCTAGTTGACTTGTGTACAGACAGTGGCTGTGCAGTATAAAACAGACCCAATTGGGAACTTTAATGCAACCTTCTGTAGTCCCATTGATGATATGATTATGATTACACAACGTTTTATGGCGCAAAGAAAAAAATAACGCGATGTAATCGGTTTTCTAGACTGCCTGTGCGACCTTCAAGCTTGTCTTTTTACGTTCTGCGCAGTGAAATGCCCTCTATAAGCAATATTTAGGGAATCCTTGAGCTATATGCTGAAAGGAGTGAAAGCAGCAGTCCCGGCCGCATTCTCCCCTCTTCTGTATACTGTGCAAATGCAGACGGACGCGCACTTCGGATGCTTTAAACCTAAGGGCCCCTCATAAAGCACACGGCTTAATAAGCATCAATTATTGTGAAGTGTTCGCGGATTTGGCTTTTAAATGTCATGCACATAGGAAGCACAATGGTGGTGTAAAGTACGCCGAAATCGTAATGGTGCACTTTAAGTAGGGTGACCAGACTGTCCCGTTTTGGCCGGGACAGTCCCGTTTTTGAGGTCCGCTTCTGCCGTCCCGTCTTTTTGCACCAATGAAGAACCATGTCCCGTTTTTTGTCCCAATAAAGAACCATGTGAGTTAAAGCGAACCGCAACTATGTCTACTCGTTACAAGTATATTTTACAAAAATTACCGTAGGTACTTACAAAAATTACCGTATGTGCTTACAAAAATTTACCAAGAGAGTAAGATTTAGAACTGTTCTTGCCCACAAACACTCATTCTCTCGCGAAGACGCGAGTGTAGAAATATTTCTTGAGCTACCGGATATAGCACTCATGTGTGATTGAACTTCACATATATATGTGGGAAGACTTTTACAACCGAGTCTTGCCGGATAAAGTCCTGCTTAGGAAACTTCGGTTGTCGGCAAAATACTCCCACACCAACAATGGACCCGAAGCAGGACCTTCCAAATGAGTGCATGCAACTGAACCGTGAGTGTGACTGTTCCCTAGGCCCTGAGGCATTAGTGCAATATGGTAACGTTTTGAAATAAGAGCAGTTCTTTCATTAATTTTTTTCGACCAATCTATATCTTTAGTACCCCTTCTTCCACTGGCTGGGATGTCCCGTTTTCTACCTTGAGGAATAGGGTCACCCTAACTTTAAGGTTATATTATACAGGGTATGTTCAGCGAAATGCGGGCCAAATCGTTTGTGCCAAAACTATACATCGCACAAAAAAAAAGTCTTGTGTTGTTTTGGTCCTGAGCCAGGGGCCTATTTAGAAAAATTATTACAAAGCAATGTTGCTAATAATGTGTATGTGGGCTAATTCTTGTGTTTATTTTTTTCTTCCAATTACAGCATACACGGAGGGTATCTCCAAGGAGGAGGAGTGGATCCCCGCCCCTGCCCGTTTCGATCTGGATGAGCATCGTACCGGCGTGCGGTTGTGTATCACTACTGCGTGGTGCGCGTTAAAGACCTCAGGCTAGCGGTTGTACCACGCTGGCTAAATTACTCACCTACAGCTGAGACAGCAGACGCCCACTGAGGCAAACTAACTTCCGACTGTATAAACATACACACATTTTTTTCTTTTTTTTGAGAAGGAGTGGGATTATGCAGAGAGGCTAGTGGGTTTTTCTATGGGTACGAAGCTGTCCGAAGTAAGGTCAGAATGGAAAAAGCACCACCAAGTTCCGCCTGGTCCCAAACAGCCACAATAATGAACACGGAATTCAGAAAAATAGTAATACGAAGGACTTACGCAGGCAGCCACACTTTTTGAGTTCGCAATGACATTTGATTATGATCACAAATATTCCTGCTTTGCTCAAGGTCGCCTAGTTTACACACCATATTGGTGATCTTTAGCGCAGCAGGAATATTTTTTATCAGAATTAAACGTCATTGTTAACTGAACAAATGTGGCTGTCTGTCTAAGTCCTTCGTGTTTTTATTCTTTTTACTTCTGTGTTCATTATTTCATTTTTTTTTCTCATGATTTAGTCCTTTGTGTTTTTGTTTCTTATGTGTTCATTATGTTATTTTTAACTTTTATGAGGTTTTAGTTAAATATATGATGCCCTCGTCATTTTCTAGTCCGGGAAACAGTGGTGACCTCGTCGTGTTCAAGGAGCAGTAATGACCTTTTCATCTTTTATTGCTTCCGGCAAACAACGGTGTCTGTGTGCGTGTGTGTGTGCGGCGTGTTAATCACACGGGATGATTTGGCGACCGAACGGAAAGACAAGGCCAGCGAGGAGCGACTGGGGGACTTCGAACATCACACGGTGCAAGGAAGGACTTCAACGACGAGGCTAGCAAGCAAGCCCTTGTCAAAACTGCTGTGCTCGACCGGAGAGTTGAATCAGAACTGTGACTCTGTGAGTAGGAATCAACGACTTTGGAACTTTCGTATAGTTTACAGCTTAATTGTTGCCTTCCGTTTGTTTTATTTTAATAGGTGTGTTTGTGCTATTACATTTTTAGTCTATTTTAATGGTTGTCCGTGCTATATTACAGTTTTGTTTCTTATCATTTTTTCTTGAACGGGGGAAGTACTTGTTTAGAGTTTTGGCGCTTTTATGTATAAAACTTTTTTTGCAAACCATATTCTCGGTCTGCTCCCTCGACAACCAATCCCGCCAAAGGGCTGTGACTTTCCGACGTCGAATGATATGTTACAATGTTTCCTAACTAGCGATCGCCTGCATTCTATCTTTGTAGCATACATATTTGTCAAAATGACAAATTCCGATCCAGGCCAATAAAGATTAGTCAGTGGCCTATTCTGTAGATATATCTACCTAAACACACGTTTGGCAGTGTGGGATAGCAGTAAAATGTATATTTTGTGGATATTCATAGAACTGCATTATATGATCCCATGTCTGGACCTGGAAAGTATGGTACCTGCCCCATAGCAATAATTTTCATGTGATGCTAGAAGGAGCCTCACTTGAAAATTGCTTTATATGGGGTGGGTACCCTATTTGCCAGGCCCAAACACGGGATCATATAAAGCAGTATATATATGCTATATAAGGAATTGGGCAGATATGGGTATATAAGGAATTGGGCAGATATGACTAGATCCATCCAGATACGGCCTGATTATACATATCGGGCCATATCTGCCCAATTCCTTATATATTCATATCTGTATTTTTTAATATAAGTCCATATATGACATTTTTGTAAGGGAATTCCGAACTCCTTTAACCTGCCCGACAGACAGGGGTACTAATTGACATAAAAAAAACGCACGAAGTGATATAATTATCTTTCGGCTTTATATCTTCTAATGAACAAAATTTCAAAAATGCATCTGTTTAAAACACAAAAAACCACGTGACACGTGTAGTGGATCTCTGAAAAGTGGATTAAGTTGCTTATGCAAGCAGAAATTCGCTCTATGATTGCACAAAATTATAATTGTTCGCCCCACCCGTAGAGGTAGCATGACAGTGGAAATTGCAACATTCCGTGATTGTACTTTACTTCAACATAATTAACTTGACTTAAAACTGGTCAATGATTTCGGAGGTATTAACATTCACCAAATAAGACAAGAGCAAAAAGGATACTTCTAGAAAATAAAAAGCGCCCGTCCCTGTTTTCGTGCATTTCTCCGTTATTGTCATGTTTGATGTTTTTAAAACCTATTAAACAGTTAACTCGCCCAGAGTAATCCAGAAGACCAAGATATGTCAGCAAACAATGGCAAGCGACAGAACAAGCTACGTATGTTTTATTCTGTTGGGAGCGCTTTAGCTAACTTGCGGCAGGAATATATTACTGAGGCCTGAGGCACCTTGACCCATGGCTAGCTAGCGAGGCAAGCACGCGTTGGCACACGCGGCAGCGCCGGGCTTTTACGGGAGAAGAGCATCCTAATTTGTGCGTCGATAAATGCGGTTGTATTCACTTTCTTCGGGAGAAAGTGAATCCTTTCGTCGTCAACTACAGTGAGAGCACCTAAGCATCATCAGGTGTGGTAGCTGACTGCTGATTCGGCGCATCGTTGCCACAATTTACGTAAGTTAAAATCCTGGTGCGCATAATTTTGAACGTTTTCGTAACAAATATTTGTGAACATATCTTGTGAACATTTCCGGGAAGCATATATGCGTGAGTACATCCTGTCAACATGTCTACATAAATATACTAGCCACTGTGACGGGTTTTCAAATGACCCGATGCTGAATGGGTGTCTTGGATTGATGGTAATTCGGCTTAGATGAAAAGCAAACATGACTATTGATATGGAGAAAACATTAACGGTAAAGCATTGTTCTCTTTTACCCCGGAAGAAGGAAACTTTATAGAAAATAAGCCATTTATCGTACTTCTTCCACCTAGTAAGAAGAAAGGAGCACAGCACAACAGATAAAGAAGAGTCAGTAATGGTGCCTGCTTACTCCTTGTAAAGTAGCGGACTATGTGGAAAATCCAGTCTAGCGCGTGGCTTAGAAAACTTGCATTGCAGTCAGAAGAAATCACAATGATTATCGAGGCTTCAGCGGTTTATCCATTGTTGTCATCATTGCACCCTTAACCGGCTAATGCTGAGTTAAGGCTGATTTGACCCATGTACACGTTACCCCCCAAAAAAGAACTAATTACAGTTACTTGTTACTAGCTCAAAAAGTAACTAGATACATTACTCGTTGCCGATTCTCAAAAGAAACGCGTTATTTTACTGCAAAAGTATAACAAGTTAGTTTTCTCGTTACTTTGGCTTCCAAATACACAACTGCTTTTCTTTCACGGTTTATTGTTTACTTTTCAGTAGTCGTTGCGTTTAAGCGGTAGCTGCATCTCGAAGTTATCATCAGTCATGTTTCCCCGCTTCGTTGAGAATACATCTCCGGCGACGCTGAAGAGTCGTTCTCCTGAAGCGCTCGATGGAACGGAACGGCACTGTTGTGCCTCAGGAAGAGCTGAGGCCATGGATTCACGAAGAGCTCCTTAGGTTACGACAGCTTAGCTAAGAAGTTCGTAAGTTAAGAACATCGTAAGAAGAGGAGAAATTGGTATTCACGAACGCGTTCTTAAGTGAGGGAAGGAAAGCGACGTTCTCGTACGGAAAAACTAGAACTTCCGGTGTACCGCAAGCTCCCGATCCCCGCGAAAGCGGGCTGTTGCTATGGCGACGGCATCTTCGGCAGCACGAACAACTAATCGAAGAGCTCTGCATGGTTTGGAGCAGTTCGGAGCATGTGGATTTCGAATAACAAAAGCAGGCGACTTTTCCGCCAACTCTTGTCTGAGGTTCGTGTCCGTGCAGTGAAATGTCGACGCTAACACGATTTAAGCGGGCCCAAATGCGGACGCCGGGATAACCGCCTTCGTCGACTGCTACGAACACAATCGCTACGAGGTCAACACAACTGTCATCGTTGCTTAAAGTACACTGCCAGTGCCGGTTGTTTGCAAAGCGGCGTAGAAAGAATTGCTTAAAGTACGTAGAAAGAAACAAATTGCCGCGGCGTTTTTCGCGTCCTCGGAGATGCAGGAGCGAGCCGACGGTATAAGACACTTTTGAACTACGAGAGTGTTAGCAAGAACAACGTAAATACCTCGTCACACTCGCAGCGGACGCGCGCGTTTGATCGAAGTGCTGGATTCGCGCTGTTGGAGCGCGTCCTGGTAAGCGCTTCGGGACCGATCTTTTCCCATTGCAACTCAGTGCTGACGTGACACTCGGCAAAAAAAAAGGTTGTACCGGCATCGCGTAGCTCCCAGGAACTGTACCATCTCGAGGGTGTTGACGTACCGTCATGTCGGAATACAAATGGCTTACTAATAACATAGTGTACATGACATATGTTGCGAAGGTAATCCATAGGAAGAGGGAAACAGCGCCAAAAGTACGGACCATAGAGCTATTTTAATGTACGCTAGAGGTTCAAGTGGCGCTTGTGTCTATGCGACGTCCGTGACGAAAATTGAAGCAGACAGCAACCAGTCTACTTTTGTGGTGTTCCTGTGCATTCCCATGGGAAAACGCGCGTGCATTTTGTCTCTTCGCCGGAAAATAACACGGAAAGCTTTGGTTATTTGGGTCGTACCGAATAGTATGTACCTTGATTACCACTGCAAAAGTGTAATTCCTTTGGTTATCGCATTTTTCTTCATTAGTGAACGATGTTTAACTTCGCTACATTTCAGTCCCAAACATGTGTTCCACAGCAGGTGTGTACAAACAAGCGACGATTTAAAGAAAAATTACAATCGAGAGGAATATAGAGTGTGCTGAAGGCTCGCCAGCGTTCCGTTGACGCTTATATATTGATAATATGCCAGTCCTGTCACTATTTGAAAATGACCCTGTCGTGCATGAGCGGATAAAAAACATTCAAATAAAGAATAGTACGTGGGCTATGAAAGGTGTCTCTTCGTATTGTTTTTTTCTGCCGGGCAGCTTTTATCGGGCACTTGTTCTCAAAGATTTCGAGCGTGCGGGTGATGTGTTCAACGCAGAACAAACATCTTCGCACATCTTCACGAGCAGAAAGAATAAAGCGGTACTTACTTTTTTTAAAATTGGAATATAATACGTCGCCTTCAATTTAGTTTGATCGTATATGCACGGATAGTTACTGATCCAACGTTACTGCACAGTTCTTGCCGTCTACCTTAATTTCCAGATGTCGTTCGTTCGTTTGGCACGTATATCTCTCATGCTGAAAAGCGCCGACGTCGTGTTTGCGCTAACAGTATCCGACAGTGCACATAAATACACGTACGAAGCCGTTTAAGCACCGTTTTAATGCGATGAATTTGAAAGATAAGCGCCGTAACTGACCAATTACTTTATCAGCCTGACTGAGAAATGTTACAAGCTACCTAGTACGTACGAATTATTCGTATTATTTACTCTTATGATCGAGCGCAGGGAGAAAATGCACTCACTCTTTCCCCAAAGAAAGGCATTACCGGAAGTAATTTTTGGACTGGTTGCTGTTTGCTTCAATTTGCGTCAGCACACTAGCGCCACTTGAACCTCTAGCGTACATTATAATAACTCTATGGTACGGACGACAAAGAGCGAGGAACACACTGACCGAGCGCTGACTGACAACTGGTTTATTTCCGGAAAACCATCTACCGACGTAAAAACACAAGACAAACATCGGATCATCGCCTAGGAGCACGTGTCACAGACCTTCAAGAACGCGATTTCTTTATCGAAGACCGCAATCGAGGGAGTACTGACGCACTGATCCTTATACATCGAAATGTAATAAGCCACGAATATTTCACGAGTCACCTCTTGACTGTGCCGAGCGACAACCGTCGTCCTTTCTAAAAGAGGGGAGAACCCACATATATCACAATGAATGGCCAAATTACCCGATGGTGTCTGTGTGTTCCTCGTTCTTTGTCCTCCGTACTTTTGGGCGCAGTTTCCTTCTTCGTAACTAGGCATAACCAACTCTCACAACTTTCAAAGGTAATCAATCCGCCGTTTATTTGAGCTATATCTTTCTTTCTTTTTTCCTTATCGACGAGCCTTTTCGACGACAGAGTTCGCCACGGCTGCCTAAGAAAACAAGGGGATGACAAGGGGAAGAGATTGACCTCTTAATCTAAAAATGAAGTCAGCGATCAAACTATTAATACGGGAAGGGTTCACAAAGGCTCCTCAGGCATCCCTTACAAAAATGGCAGATATGGCCCTGATATATTTTATATACGGCCATATATGATAATATAAGTAGTCAGATCGGGAAATATACCGCTATATGTGGGAGCAGATACGCCCAGATATCGCCATATAAGTTAGCAAATACTGCCAGATGCGGCCGTATAAGTGCGTAAATACGACCATATCTCGCCATATACGCATGCAAATATTGCCCCTGATAATGATATATGGGCCCGTTTCGGTCGTGCAAGCAATAAGTCATGTACTCGCCAAGACAAGTTGATTGATCTATATTGCATGAGTCTCATATAGTGTGTAAAATATTGTTAACATCGTTAAAGTGAAGTTATTCCAGGTATTTGGACCAATTAACCAATTGCGCATTTTGAAGATTGAAAGACAATGAAATTTGGTTGTATGTTTGACGTGTGACATTATGACGAAGTGCATAAGATCGGAAAGCGAGTTAATCAAATAATGGATTTGAGATCGCAGCTCTTAGGCGCCCGTAGCCAAGTTAAGCGGTTTCGGCGTCGCCATCGAGTAACCGCCCCGCTAAATTTAGCGAGAAATTGAATTGGTACTTATGTCACTTGACGTCAATTTTTCCGCTAAATCTAGCAGTGAAACTAATTTTGTTCGTGTTTCCCCGCTAAATTGAGTGGGGAAACACGAACCGTTAGCTTACTGAAGATGCAAGACGCTACTTCGTCGTCCCGAATCCTTTTTCCTTCGAACGCCTGCGAAGCCGTTGCGCCCTACGCAGTATCTTTCAAAAACCGTTCGCGCAGCAACGTAACCATCCGCTTGCAAGCGTCTGCGATTCATCGTGTGTTGAAAGTCAGAAGATGTGCTGTCCGTGGTGTCTTTTATGTGCAACTCTTTCGTAAAAAAATTTGAAATTTAAAAACGCGAATCTAACAGAGTACACATAATTTTAAATTTATTGAAAAAAAAACATATGTACATATTTATTTATTTATTTATTTGTGGACATCGTGCGCAAAAAAAAAAAATAGCCGCGCTTATTTCTTCATTTTAAATGATGATGTGGGTTATACGGCGTAAAACATAGTATCTTCAAACTCGCATCGTTTTGGGTCACTTTCGAGATAGACAGCTTCTTTGGAAGTTCAAAAGTTGGTCTTCATAGAGCTGTATGTTCACTCGGTATTGACAGCAGGGTATACGCTATGCATATTTTAGGCCACTCGTGTCTCCGGTTAGGGTCACGTGACAACAGTCTCGAAGCTGGTGATAACGCTGAACACGGCACCTGCCTTAAGCCCAAAGCCACACATAGCATCCACTGCACTATCAACCTTGGGTCGAACTGTCAACAGGATATAAGTGACACATTCTCTCGTTCTGTTCATTGTTGGTATGCCCCTGAAGATTAGTCTTTGTGGTCGCACCCCCATTCTGGCCTTGAAGGAGCTCTGCTTTTCAACTCCTCTGTTTTCTCTCTCTCCCTAAGCTGAAAGCATTTTAGAAGGTGCGCACTCGGCGGACCAATAAACGATAGACTTTTCTTCGCTTGACTCAGCTCTCTGTGCGCGTGTAACGGAAGGAGCCTGATCATGTGGTTTGACGGATGACGCATTAGCCGTTGCCGATCCCGGAATGCCTGCTTGCGGACTTAGTTTCGCGTGTCGTGCGGCCCGCGGGGCTGCGGTGAATTTCGCTTCTATGGTGAAGGGTATCTCGATCGAAAAGTCCTACCCGTATGTCGGCAACAAGCGATTTCTTCAAAGAAGCCCAAGAATTTTTTGTGATGCGTTCACAAAATGTGCTCGGTTTCTACAAATGACAGCTTGTGCTACATCGTGTTGAATCTTCACGGACACCTTCCTTCTCGTTTTTGTGTTTGAGTGGTGATTCCGCCGTGGCGGTGTTGACATCTATCTCGGATTACCTTTCAAGTCTCGTCCCGTCAACGTAAGTGCGCTGCAACCTACTTCGCGACAATAGATCGTTTTCCTAAAAGCACTCTTCCAGATTACCTCTAGAATTAGGCCGTGTCTATCTCCTGGCAGCCGGGAGAATAATTGTGCAGAATGTTTCGGCATTGGTGCGATTGCGCTACAAGCAGAAAATTACGATATGCCGCCGACAAAGTTTTGACGTGTCGCCAAAAAGAAGAACAACAAAGAATCTTAATTGCGCGTTCTAAAATTTCACGAGCGGCTTTACGAGTCGCTTGTAGATTGTTACGATTTTGCGAAATACTGGTAAACAACTCTAGGTTACCGTCATGCTCTAAACCCTGAGATAAGGATAAATCAAATAACGTACAACTCTCATTGACTCAGGGTTTATATTATGATGTTTCCTAACCGGCTTGCCTACATACTTTCGCTCCTTGCAAAGGTTACCGTCTTGCAGACGGCACAAACCGATCCCCTGACTGCGGCGTCTCGGCTAGCTTGCACACGGGGCCGCCGCCGCTCGATCGCAGTCTCGCCGGGCTCGCGGCGCGACAATCGCTCGAAGCGGGGAAACGGCGTTATGTAACGAAAGGCAAAGGGCATCTACACCACGAATGGGCAAAAGCCGATGCAAAGGCGTGCGCGAACGTAAACAACGGTAGAAAAGTGCAGTTGCTCGCCGCTATGAGATGCGTGCCGCAACCTCGGTAATCCGCGGACGTATCCCTCTCCTGCCGCTCGTACTTTCTCTAACTTGACGGACACTCTGTCTCGCGGTTCATGCCGACGAAACGATCGGACGATCGTCGGGATACCGGGTCACTGCTACAGCCGAGCGCGGCACAGTTTACCATTGCTCTCGCTGTGCAGGGGCGAAGAGTCAACCACCAGCATGGTGGTTACCGGGGTTCGACGTCTTGATGTGACGTACGTGCAATGCCTGAATACCGGGTGTTTTTTTTTTTTTTATTCTTGCAGATTTGTTTTAAAAGAAGCCGTGAGAACTACACTTATGCGGTTTGTGCGAGTGAGTTATACGCCCAGTGGGACATTGTATACTTTGCTAATCTTTGCGATAAGTCGGCTTATTAATTAAAATTCACTAATTTACTTTTAATTAGAGCAAATAGACATATGCTTTCAATTAGAAACTTGCTGAGCGTCGTCCAAGACCCATAAATCAGTAATTTTAAGAAAGACTTTGAGCGCATGTGAAGCGCAGTAGTGCGCTGAAGTTACCACTCGTGGACCAGGTACAAGGCTGTGGCTAGATAAGAGACGGAAAAATTGCGCGGGCGCCTGACCGAAACCGATAGCCTTGTACCTGCTCCACGAGTGGTAACTTTCTCACGCGCTGAAAGTCTTTCTGAAAATGACTGATGTAGGGATTTTGGACGACGTTCAGCAAGTTTCTAATTGGAACCATATGTCTATTTTCACTAATTGAAAAGTTAAGTAGTGAATTTCAAATCATTAGCCGACTTATTGCAAAGATTAGCCACCCACATAATGTCCCCCTGGGCGTATAACTCACTCGCACAAACCGCATAAGCGTAGCTTTCATGGCTTTTTTAAAAACAAATCTACAAGAATAAAAAAAAACACCCTGTATATCAAGGTTGCCTTACGTGATTGGGACATATCTGCCCTGATATGGGAGGCAGATATACCCCTATTTAACAGACCCTGATATGGATATATAAAAAATTGGGCAGATCTGGCTTGATAAGGCTTATATAAACTGATTTACTTGATATGGCCAGATCTGCCCAATTTTTTATATAACCATATCTATTTTTTTATATAAGTCCAGATATGCCATTTTCGTAAGGGATATTCCATTCAGCAAGCCAGCCGGTCGTAGGCACACTGTCTGGGCCAGGGACCACCGGAGCAACGCTGCATCGGAGCAGGTCGGAGTGCCTTGCTAGGCCTATATTCTGCCGAGCTCGCCAAGCTAGCCCTTCGCCGTCGCTTGGTCGCTGGGATCGTTGCCGTTGTAGCTCATCCCGGACGTTTGTGGATCCAGCGTTCATGTCCGTCGCGGTCGATTTTAAGTACTTCTTTCTTTTTTCTTGCGGCTTGAAGTCGGGACGCGCGAAAAGAGCATGAAGAAAAAATGAAAGGCGTTTACAATTCTCTGTAATGCCGAATTAGAGCGCAGCTCTTGAGGAGGAGGAGGGTAGGGTACGGAGGATGGTATGCCCCTCCTTCTGCTCCCCTCCCCTCCTCCACTTCTGCTCCCTTCCCATTAAGTGGGAAATTTTCGCTAAATTTGCTGCTAACTTTAGGGGGGAAATTTTTCCACTACATTTAGCGGAGAATTTTTCAGCTAAATTTTTTCGCGCTATTTAGCCGAAAACTTTTCTGCTAAATTTAGTGGAAAAAATTCAACGCTAAATCTAGCAGAGAAATGTTTCCGCGAAGTTTAGCGGAAAAACTTCCCCCAAATCTACCGGGAAAATTTTTCCGCCAAATTTAGCCGAGAAATGTTTCCGCTAAATTAAGTGGGAAAATTTTTAAGCGAAACTTAGTGGGGACATTTTTCCGCTAAACTTAGCGGAGAATTTTTTCCGCCAGGTATAGCGGGGAAAATTTCCGCTAAATTTAGCAGAAAAATTTTCCGCTAAATTTATTGGGGACATTTTCACGCTAAATTTAGTGGGGAATTTGTTTCGCTAAATTTAGCGGGGTAAATTTTTCGTTAAACTTAGCGGAAAAAATTTTCCGCTTAATTTAACGAAAAACTTTCCCCGCTAAATCTAGCGAAAAAACTTCCCAGCTAAATTTAGCGGAAAAAGTTCCCTGCTAAGTTTGGCGGGGAAATTTCCCCTCTAAATTTTGCGGGGAAATATCTTCGCTAAATTTAGGCGCCGTGTGACTCACGAATGTGACGTCACACGTGATGTCACTCGTGACCCTCGTGAACCTCGTGACGTCACGTGTGACGTCATTATGGGAAACATCCCATAATGCAACGCGCGGTGACGGCGACGCCGCTCAAGCCGGAAACGGGCGCATATATGAGCTCCGACGCTGTCGGCCATATTGATTTGATCGTAAGAAAAGTGCGTAAGACAGCTCCGGAGCTGTCGTAGGATTCCATCGTAACCTGCGCTAAAGTTACAATAATTTGGTTTCGTGAATACGAATTTGTTCTTATGTTTTGTCGTAAGCCCATTTTTGGCGTAAGCTCGTTTCGTCAATCAGGCCTCTGTTGAGTCTGGGATTCCCCTCTCTCGTTTGTTCTCCCTGCTTCTAAAGTTTGACAACGGGGCCTGTGCCTTCCCTTTTTGACAACCTTCGTGTTTACAGTCCGTCTGTACGCAATTCTAGTAGGTACAACCAATGAACCTTATTGTGTTTGCTGGGTGAAGGACATTTCCACCTGTAGAGTTCGACTGGCCGTGTTCAGCGATAAACGTTGATACACTTTTCATACTGCCTAGCTTTTTTATCTTTTTTTCATTGGTTGCTTATCTACTTTTGTCGGAATAGATGCATACTGAGGTTAAATGAAAATGAGGCTGTTTAAACGGTGTCGCAAGCGTTACTCCTAAAAAAGTAAGAAAATACCGTTACTCCTTGATTGGCCTTAAAAGTAACTAAGTACGTTTCTCGTTCCTTTTCTAACAAAGCAATTAAATAGGTTACTCGTTACCGAAAAAAGTAAGTAGGTAGAAGTAACTAGCTACTAGTAGCACGTTGCGTACATGTCTGGCTGATATTAGTACCCATTGTGGAGCCGTTGCCTGAAAACAAAAAGTCAAACACGGCTAAAACCACCTGGTTGACAAGTTAAGCAATCAATTTTTGGGCGTTTCGTATTACCAAATTTGCAAGAGAAATAACTATAACCGTTTCTTTCTTCTTTTGTTTTTACTGAGCACGCAAGCGTAATCCAAGAACAGCGCTGAAATCGTTGTTGACTCAGCAATCGTTTGCCGACGAAATGGCGAGTAACGACAAAATTCGCACAGCCCATGAATTGCCGCTCGCGCACACAATAGCCTAGATGATAGCTACAATTGTTTTTGTTTTTCAATTAGATATCAGTGGAAGTCTTCGGAATCACGCGCTCGCCTAAAGGTTTTTTTTTTTTTTTATATCGTTTCTGAGTGTAGCTACTCCCGCTCAAAAATACAAACAGCATTAACCGAATATGCCCCATTGCTGTTTTATGTTCTCTAAAACTGAAGGAAGACCAACAATAAAACAAAAGTTTCTTCCAGGTTGCACTAGGGGTAATAAGTTACATGCCGTTTTGTGAACTAAACGAAAAATATACAAAATCTAAAAAAAAAAGCAAATCATATTCTTCTTTATTTCTATTTTTATATTCTCTCTTCGCTAACGCGAATCCACGTTTCCGCTCAATTAATCGAGGACACACCATTTACAAACCGCTTGAAGATCCATAACTTGATACCGAGTTTGAACTTGTCGTGTCGCAAAACCATTAGTAATGCCTTATTCTTTGGTCACCATAGAAACGACGCATATGAAACTCCAAGTCCCCCTTACTACAAAGTAGAAAACCGAGTGTTTCCTTTGAAATCCGCGTTTTTGTGCGTGATTCATGTATGCGCTAAGGTTTCGGCGAGCAAAAAAGTCCACTGCACCAATAAAAAAAAATAAAGAAGTTTCGTGAAACGAGATATTGCCCCCAAAGTTCAGAAGGAAAAGCGCAAATCAAGAACGTATGATGAATCAAGTGCAAAAACGTATTTAAAGAAGCCACACAATAGACTACTTCCAAAAATCTCTGCATGCAACGCTGCGTGCTTTGCATTATGGGACGTACCTCTTTGGCCTTGGAGAGTAGTGGCATGGTTTCAATTTTGATTGCCCCGTTGACGAAGTAGTGCATCTCAGCACTGGCTTGCATTGCACACATTCATCATGGTGAGAACCCCCGTTAAGACACGGACCTCCAGCAGCCGTAGGGACCTGCCTGGACATAGCGAGGTGTTAAGGCCTCCGTCGTCCAAAAAACCTTTCTGGCGGCCTGGCTCCCACTCCAGAATGCAGCATGACCCTCCCGCGTCATGATTATTTAAGAAGCCTAGGACATTAGACGATGAAACAGGATGAGCTGTCCAGTACAATTCTTCTACCTTCGTTTACCTGCGGACAAACTCTTGTACGTTTGGAGCCATAACCAATACGCACTGTGTCCGTATTGGTAGGCAACACCCTAGATTTAAGGAATGTCACACATCCGAAAATGAACGCATTGTTTTTGGTCCTGACGGGATGTCGTCAATTAGGATTGGCAAATCGAAACCCAAACGGTGGCCAAAAGGTACCAAAAATGCTTTGCGCGGCACTATACGCTGCTAGTATCACATCGATTTTCCGAGAGGTCTATTAGCAATATTGCCAACATGTGTGATGGTGTTGTAACGAAACCAATAACCGAACGCAAGTGGCTCTCACGCCATACATCAACGTATACATGGCGTTTCAAAACGCAATTCATATATAAAAAAATGCGCATAAACAAGCTAGTGAACAAATTGGGTATTTAAGCTTTCCATAAAGACGTCATTAGGTGGTGCATTTATACTTAATTACAAGCGTGGCTTTCAGGAAAACAAAGTAGGCCTAAAAAAATTATATTTCTTTCCTAAGCACAGGGAGGGAAACGATAAAAACCGCCTGGTTGAAGCGGGTACTTATAGGTGGTACAACACCCGCTCGAATCTGGTGGATCTGCTTTTGGGTGTTAACTTCTCGAAGACGATTTCACATGTTATACTTTATGTTGTGCGTTTGTAAATATAGCAGCGTCATATAGACGGTTTTTATCGCTTTCCTCCTTGTGCAAAGAAAATAAATTTT